>OZ012735.1:179325032-179952257 GCA_963859935.3 Lathyrus sativus | reverse complement strand
ACACTCCAATGGGTCCTACGCTAGCATCTTAACATCATTCGCCAGCGGGTCCTTTTCGAATCCCAGAGGCTCTTCATCATAAATGGCAACAAGCCTCTGGTCTTACTCTTCGTGCTGAATCTTGTCAGGTGGTTCCGGGTCGAAGTCCTTGCCAGGACCTTCTTGGCAAGATTCTAACTTGGCCTTTCAGCCATCTGGTTATTGGCAGCCTCCAAGGCCGCCTGAAGTTTAGTTTTAACCACATAGGCCAAAATCCTTTTTAGTGCTTCGAACTCAGTCATTATCACTGAATTCGCTTCCCTAACCTGCGGGGTCTATTGGAAGCTCGCCAATGTATGGGAGTCTTTCCCCTGGAACCTCTTTGTCCCAGCAGAAATCGTCGACAGGGTGTAAATACAATGAGCAGAACGTTTCCTCATCTGGGAAAAATTCGAAGTTCGCTGGGGCACATGGACCTATGCTAGCCAGATGTTTGTCGAACTGCTTCAATATTTTCCGCAATGTCGTCTGGCCTCCAGATGGCAATTCGCTGGTGCATTGAAGATGGTACTGCACCAATGCCATGAATACACTCTCGTCCTAAAAATATATTACAGTTGGCCTTCGTTTCTACCACCATAAAAACGGTAGGTCTTGTTATTGTTCCCACCGTTAAGTCCACCTGTATCACCCTCATTGTCGAACCCACCTTGCCTTTGTAATTCGACAAGACCATGTTATGTGGCTTCGTATCGGTGTCGTGTTTTCCAATTTTGTTTAGCAAAAAATGCGGCATCAAGTTCACCGTTGCGCCGCAGTATACCAGAATTTTATTTACTGGCATGTTTTCTACCTTTCCTGTGATATAGAGGGGTTTCAGGTGGTTCTTCATTGCTTTTGTGGGCCGCTCGAAAAAAGCATTTTTGCTCCTCTACGCAGCCATTATTCATCACATAGTAGCATACAGGCTTGTGTGCCGCTATTTCTGCCTCAGTACAGGCATCCAGATTTTCGACCTCTGAGATTCTGTCGAAATCCCTAGGCATTAATGACACTACATTAACCAGAATGTTTAGAGAGTCGTCTGAGTCAGAGTCGAAATTATCAGTCATCTCGTCATCATCTTCAACTAGTTTTTTATATCCCACTTCTTGGGAAGGGAATAGCCTTCGTCCCACAGAAATTTTTCCGATAATCTTCCACTGGGCCCCCTTATTTTCAGTAGGGGCATTAGTGCTAGATGCTGCCTGGTTTCTCATTGATCCCTCCCTAAGGGATTTCCTTCTGCGCTGCTCTCTTCTCCACTGGGATCGTGACATGTGATTCTTCCCTTTGTAGTTTTCAGAGATGTCTGCAGTCTTGGAGGATTGGAATTCCTTTCGATAGGTAACTGAGGATCCTCGATTAACCTCGAAATTTTTCCATTAGGTTTCACCCATTTGCCGTTAGAAATATCGGCAAATGTCTTAAAGCTAGCAGGCCTGGCCCCTAGGGCCCTAATATTAGGTTGAGGCCTTCTTGGGATACTGCCTCGAGGGGAAACTGGGTCTCTCCCACTTTTGCTTTGATTTATGTGTCCCTTCGAGTTTCCAGGAAGCCTTCATGTCGAAGATGGAACTGTATCTAGGACACAGCATGACACTACATCCCTTCTTTTGGAAACGGTAGAGGAATTCGACGATGGACTCGTCGTGTCCTGGATAGGCCACCTTGTTGTGTTCTTCCTAACAACTTGACTCATTATCCCCCATGGTCTCATGTGGCATTATTTCCACCATATTTATGTCAACGTCCTCGTCTAGGTCAAGCTTTCCTAGGTCCATCTCCAGGCCTTCAGTGGCCTGGTCTATCTTAATGAAATTATCAGCAGTTTCTCTAGCCACCATTACCAGGCTTGAACTCTCTGTGTCTTTTTGACTTGAATCATCAACACCTTGGTCGAGGTCATCAGCAACCTCCTTCAACCAGATTTCTTTTCCAAAGCCCATAGTGATCTTAGCCATTACCGCTCCAGCAACGAAATCCTCTGTAATCTCCACCATGTTGATTGAGAAGTCATAATTATCAGTAGCTTCGACCACATGGGCCTCTGTGGGTTTCGCGTAGTGGGCGTCTACTACTTGTAGAGGGTCTGTGTCGACTTTCATCTTGCTGTTGGATTTTTCCCTAAACTTTAGTCTTCCTTCTTGGATGGCATTTTGAACCAAATCCCTGAAAAGAAAACATTGAGACGTCTTATAACCCCAAAAATTATGGTATTTACAAAACCCTCTCTTTTTTATTTGCTCTAAAGATGGCATTTTAGCACCAGGTGGCACTATCATTTGCCCATCCTTAACTAACAAATCAAAAGTTTCGTCACATTTTGTGATATCAAAAGTATATGTTTTCTTTGGGAATTTTTCGTTCTTTTCAAATTCGACAAAACTTCTTCCAAGTGGGGGAGCCAATACTTTACAAGCGTAAGGAGGTCCCTGTTTTAACTCGGCAACATTTATTTCATTTTCGTCGAAGTATAATGGGTCCTCACGTACACCTTCGATGTTTTCGTTATATTCGACATAGGCTACTTTCTTGCTCTTATTGAATTTGGATTTGTCGTCTTTAAGACGCTCTAGCTGTCGAACCCTATCGGCTAGTTGGCCACATCCCTCAAGTACTGGGTGTCCAATTTCTTCCTAATAGAGTAATCGAGGCCCCCCGCGGCCATTTCAACCAACTCATGTTCCGGTACTTGAGTGAAACATCTATCTTTGAGTAGTTGGAACCTATTCAGGTACTCTTCTATTGGCTCAAAAAACTTACGTTTCACGCTAGCCAATTCTTTTAGGCTGATGTTGGTTTTCCCCATATAGAACTGTTCATGGAACAAACGCTCCAACTGGGTCCAATTACCAACTGAGTTAGGAGGTAAGGTCGTAAACCAGGTAAAAGCATTTTTAGTGAGAGAACTAGGGAAATATTTTATCCTAAGGCTCTCATCATTAGCTATTTCTCCGGTTTCGATTATATAACGAGCCACATGTTCGACAGTAGATTCCATCGTGTCTTCTGAGAATTTGGTGAATTTAGGCACCTTCGTCCTAGGAGGTAATTCTTCTTGGAGAATATAGTCCACTATTGGTGACGTGTAATTTGGCCCAGTAAAACCAGTGTTTACCCCATTTCGGGTCATTATCCTTTCGACCATGGTCGTTAGGTTGTTATTGATAGCTAGGTTGTTGCGTTGAACCTGTTGGATAACATTGTCCACATCTTGGTTTTGATTTACTATGATTACTCCTAGGTCCCTTTCCCTTGGGATTTGTATTTGATCCCTTGGCGGTTCGACTCTGTATGGTTCGAGCTTGGGGAGTTCAACCCTTTATGGATTCTCTACATTGAGCTCAGGTAGGTTTCCTAAGTCATGTCATGGAAAGTTCTCCATAGTGGTTGTATTCCTAACAACGGGTGGTACACCCATGAATTCAGCCAGCTGTGTCAATTGTACTGCTAACTGTTGGTTGGTTTGAGTAGTATTTTGGATCAAAGGTTGAAATATTTCACCAATAGTCTGGGAAAAAGTTTGAACCATTTGCAAATTACTCTCGTCCATTTTCTGTCTCAAACATGCCACCGAAGTATTGGTCAGATTAGGGCCCTGTGTGGAATATCTTAAGCCTAAACTTTGTGGGTTTCGACCGATGTTCACCCCAAAACCTGATCCTTGTATTGGTGAAACCATTGCATTATCTGAGAATATTGGGGGAGCATTCCGGAGTCCTTGCTTCACAGTTGTTGGCATTCCATATGGAGGGTTTCTTGGTAATAATTGTGAAAACCCTGGAGGGACGAACTGTCTGGACGTCAAATTTTCTCCTGGCGGAGTTTAGGGATTCGACGCTTGAGGTCCAATATATTCCAACACCGGCTGGGTGTAAGTCCTCGCACTTGTTGACCCAGGCTCCAACACTGATGGTACTGGTTCCAATCTCGCAGGAGGTGCAATTTGCTCTCCAGTCGAAGGTATTGAGGATGGAACCACGTCATTTCTCAATCCTTTGTGAGAACTAATGGTGCTAGGGTGAGAGTTAGAACCATCTCCTCGAGGATTATGGTTATTTGGCTGATTTGCATATGTCGCCATGTCCCTAATATATTTTCTTCTTGGTCTTTCTTCGTTTATAGCGGCGATTTTGCCACTTCTCAGTAACATAAAACGAATTTTTTTACGAAAGACAAATCTAACTGCAGTCTTGCGAACTTTTTGCAAAACTAGAAAAAAAAAACTTAGCACTGTCCCACTGGGCGTGCCATTTTGTTTCCCTTGAAAAATGGAAAGCAACTGCTGATCTTCCAAATCTAACTTTGGTGACTCACAGGATCGATCAGATTGATCCTAGGACATGTGCTAAAGGTTATGTTTTGAACTAATCTATCTAAGTTACACGCTTCAGCAGTGTTTAAATAAAGGACTTTAATCATAAAAGTGTTTGTTCGACTGAGGCGAAAGGAAATGAAGATTTAGAGGGAAAGAAGTAGAGATCTTAGAAAAGATTTTGAAAGAACAGTAAAGTAAAATGCATAGAAGGGGGTAGATTGTAGAAAAAGTAAAGGAAAGTTGTGTAAAGTTAAGCAAGTAAGTTAAACTTCATTGAAAGTAAAGATGGTGTGTTTACATCACGTACATTCTCCTTGAACTCGTTTCTCTACATGCGGGTACTTTGAGTAAATATAGGAGTGACTTGTACGAATGGTAAATTACAACACACTGAATTCTATGTCTAAAGCTCCTATTTATAATAGTAAAAATAACTACCAATAACCTCCCAAGACCATCAGCTTCCGACAAGTGTCATATTGCATATAGTCATTTGCTATACGAGCGCCACTTGTCCTGTTTAGTCATGGGAAGGCATAACTACTCCCTCCATTATTTTAATTTCAAAACTCCACTAATCTTCCGTCAATATCTCAATTGAAGGTCACTTTCCTTAATGTCTGGAAATTTCTCTAAGTCCCAAAATAGAATTTTTTTTTTTAAACTAGCAATGTTATAATTTTTATTTACCAAACAAATTATAGTTTCAAAAATATTACCAAAATGGCAAGGTTTTGAATTGGATCAACGTGCGTTCGCCAGACGAATTGGCGAAACAGGCCAAATTGGCTTTGAACCAATTCGCCAAATGGAGTGGCGACTGGGTTGGTTTTGTGGGCATTCGCCCATTCAATTGGCGAATGAGGTTTATTTTTTAGGGTTTGTTTCGTTTTTCAGTTTGATACATTTTATAATTTGATACATTTTATAATTTTAATTTAAGTTTGATAAATTTTTAATGTATTTATATTTTGATTTTGATTTTAATTATTTTTATATTATTAATAAACTTAAAAAAATTAAGTTTAAAAGTTTAAATTAATTTATGAAATTATAAATTTAAAATAAATTGGTTTGCTTGCTAAATTTCCCAGCTTGGGTTTAAACTTCCCTTATATATTTTTGGGGTGGCATTCATCAATGGATGTATAGCCACCCCAGTGGTAATCACTTTGTCATCAAATGCGCATTTCACCTTGCTAGCCTGGGTTCGATCCCTGAGGAGGATCAATCCTTTTGTATATTATGTTTTTGCTTTTTTTTGCATTTTATTTTCACTTGTTGTGATTTATTTGCGCACTAACTTATCACTTTTTAATATTCATTTTTTTTTGCTATAAATACGAGCTCAAACACATGTTTGTTTTCACAACATTATTTCCTAAAAGACTAAAGTGGTAGTGCGGTTTGAGTTGAGTGGAGTCCATAATGTCTGCATTTCTAAATCAACGTTCTTCTTCTTCGCCATCAGCATCGGAGGAACCTTTTCCAACGTTTGATATAATGAAAAGAAATGCCGTTGTGGTGTTTTCAGCAACAAATCCTCCGATGAAGGTGCTCCTGTGGAATACGCAGACGTTGGAGCACTTGCACAGGAAACTGAACCGCTGGCTAGAAGGGGATATTGCTCCAGGAGAAAAGATTAGGAAAATTGAGAGGTTGGTGGAGAAGACTGATAGAAACGGAGTTACTCGTGAATGGAGAAAAGTGGAAAATGATGTCGGCGTCCTTGTAATGATGTTGACACCAAAGGAGATAAAGTTGATGGTCGTGATATCGTAGACGCTCTGTTCCAGTGTTTTGTTTTTATGTATTTACTTTGTTATTATGTTTGTTTAATTTATGAAAGTTAATTGTGCTTGTAATAGAAGGAAATTTGCAGTTACCTCTGCTTGTAATAGAATGAAATTTGATTTTAATCAAATGAAAGTTACTATTGAATTAAATGGACACGTTTACAAATGAAACTATGATCTGCTGCTTGGTCCTACGTTTGGACATGTCGTACGATTGTGTCCTGGTTGCCGACACGAACTACACAATCTCACTAGCTTATCCGAGGTATCCATCTTTGTTCGTATGCGCGTGCTGTTAGGCCGACCCTTCTTTTTTCTGCGCATCAAGTCATTATGCCAAACAATTTGGCCTTCGTATTCCGGCCAATAGTCTTCCTTTGCCAACACCTGAAAACTGCATGAGTAGACATTGCATAGACTTATGACTTGGTGAACTGCAGAAAGAAGGTTGGTTGGGTCTTGGCGCGCCTTCGAACAAGCTGCTATGACATGAGAGCAAGGCATACGGAATGCTTGAAACTTTCCACAATCACACCAGCTCTTATCTAATTCAACACGATAACATCCCCTGGGCCTTCCTTCATTGTGATCTATAGCCTCGGCAACACTGAACCAACCAGCTGTACGGTCAAATATTGTGACCACGTGGGTGTTGGCTTTGCTAGCTTCGTCTTTCATGAATTTCATTGCAGTATCGCTGTACAACTGACCCGATTGTAATACCGAACCCCACTTCGCACGTCTGCTATCAAAAAGTGATCCCATCCTAAAATAGGTTGCCTTTACCAAAGCAGTTATTGGGAGGTTTCGAATTCCCTTGAAAACAGAATTCATTGACTCGACGAGGTTGGTTGTCATGTGGCCCCATCGCACCCCATTGTCGTATGCCCGCGTCCATTTCTCCCTATCAATGCCATCAATCCATCTTAATGCATCAGCGTTGTTCAGTCTGATCTCGTCACGGTAGTATATGAATGTTGGTTCAGTTAGTGCATACCCCGCGTTCACAACCTTCTTCCGCAGCGTCCTGTCTTTGATCTCCCTCATGAAATTTTGGGCAATATGCCTTATGCAATAGACGTGGGTCGATGGAGGATCCTGCCAACCGTTGTCATGGTTGTTTTAAGCACTCTCGATGGATGGGTGTCGATCGGAGATCAAACATAAGTTAGGTTGGGGACACACGTAAGAGCGTAGGTTTTTTAAGAAAAAACTCCAACCCCCAGCAGTCTCCCCTTCAACTATGGCGAAGGCTATCGGGAAAATGTTGTTGTTCCCGTCTTGTGCCACAGCCATCAGAAGTGTGCCCTTATATTTCCCGTAAAGCCAGGTTCCGTAAATCTGAATTATAGGTTTACAAAATGCAAACCCTTTGATGCATGGTTCGAACGCCCAAAAGACTTTGTGGGAAATTCCATTTCCAGCAACATAACTCCCGTCTGGTGTACAAGCAGGCAACGTCTCCAATATCGCAACAGTTCCTGGAGAGTAGTGTTTAAGGGCTACTAGGAATTTAGGAAGTTCCTTGTATGACTCCTCCCAATTTCCAAACACCATTTCAACAGCTTTATTCCTGGCTATCCAGGCTTTTCGGTACGAAGGAGTGTAGTTGTACCTTTGTACCATATGTGCAATTATGGTACTCACCTTCAAAGATGGGTTGTCGCTGACGACTGATAGAATCTCATCACAAATCAACTTAGAGTTGAGTTTGTGATGGTCTTGCATCGGATTCGAGATTATACAGCTGTGGGACGGACCCATTGACCCTATCTTCCAGGAATCGCTTCTCTTCCTGAAAGATGTTGTTAATTTGAATGGGCACTCCTCGTTACGGCAATAGATCATATACCGCGTTTGATTTGAGTGATCAACTCTGTAATCGGCTGACAATTCCATGTGAAACTGTTTGATAGCCTGGACACAATCTTGTTTCGTACAAAACTCGTCGCCCTCTTTAAGTTGGCCCCGTGTTGTGTAGTTGGGGATGTAGAAAACATCCGTTGCGGGTTCATCATCAACTAAGGTGATATCAGTCATGTGTTTTGGTGGACAATAGACATGGTCAGGTTGAACTTCATCCTTCGGATTGTTCACCATCTCGTCAATAATGACTTCAGTTGCTTCTTCTTCTTCGTCAACGACATTGACTTCGGGGTGTTCATCTTTAGAATCGCAAAAAACTTGTGACGAATCAAGTTGTTGAGACTGTTGTTGTTGTTGTAACGTAATGTATACCATGATTTCTGAGAACCCTAAATACTCGTGAGTGCGGAACATGTTACGCACGTCTTCATCATCTCGCACCTTTAAAGGAAAAAATTTGCACGAATCAAGTCCGCCAAAGAATACTGGGTTTTTGTACACTATTTGGCCAACTGGACCGCACTGCAGTTTTTTTTCGATTCTTGACTTCAGGTGTAAAAAATTAGACCTTCTGTCAATTAAAAATCTTGTAACCACCGTGTTTCTGAAAGTGTATCCCGAGACCTCACATTCGAAAGCTTCACCATTCATATGAGCGGCAATCATGTGTTGTGGTGTTTGAGACATTGTGGAAATTATGGTGTCTGAATAATGGAGTGTTACAATGTTTTAGTGTTTTAGTGTGTTTGAGTCTTTGAGTGTGTTTGAGTCTTTGAGTGTGTTTGATAAAGGCTTTATATAATGGCCTTAGTGTTTCTGAATGTTTGAGTGTTTGATAAAGGCTTTATAAAATGGGCTTGGTGTTTTTGCATGTATCAGTAAAGTTCTGCCTTTCATTTATCACGCATGCTCCATAATCAATAACGTGAACAACAGACTAGATATGAAGTGACAATGCAAAGTTCTGCATTTACATGTGATGTTCAAGTCAGGAATCTCTGTATGATTAGACGCTACACTGAAGGGATCTCCTTTTTTCACATGTGATCTGCATCCCTACATTGACCATGCAGACCTACGAGCATCTGCTTTCATACATTAGACGGGACACTGCATTACAATAAATGCCATGTAGCCTGTTTGATTAGACGCTACACTGAAGGAATCTCATTTTTTCACATGTGATCTGCATCCTTTTACAAAAAAGACACTGCATTTACGCATAGCTGAAGCCAAGTGTCAACCATGCACTCACACCACACATATGTCACGCCAAGTTCTCAGCATGCACTCACACAACACATATGTCACGCCAAGTGCTCAGCATGCACCCACACAACACATATGTCACGCCAAGTGCTCAGCATGCACCCACACAACACATATCTCATCACAAGTGCTCAGCATGCACTCACACAACACATATCTCTTCACAAGTGTCAAGCATGCACTTAAACCATATCCACTCTTGGAATATAAATATGGGGTATTTACCCATCAAATTCTACTCACACTTAAAGTCTCCTACTCTCTTACTCTCCTACTCTCTTACTCTCCTACTCTCAAACTCGCAAACTCTCAAAGTCTGAAACTATTAAACTTTCATACTCCCAACTCTCGACAATGTCTGTACTAACCATGGGTGATTCTCATAGAGGGACGGCTGAAAACATCGCCGAGTTTGTAAGTCCTTTTGTTCATGTCTATGTTTTACCATTTTGTCCAAAAAAACGATAGTAATTTTGTCTAAAAAAACTATAGTAATTTTACTTCATTATTTTGTAGGATGTATCAAGGTTTCGGTGTCGTGTGCATGATTACATACCACACGACCCCCTCATTACAAACTATCTTATACATTGTGGGTTTGGGCATGTGATCGAAATCAAATCTTATTCCCTTGACACAAAATTTATTCTAGCGTTGTTAGAACGCTGGAGACCGGAGACACATACATTTCACCTTGGATAGAGCCGATCATTAGGGTTTTTTTTTTGTAATTTTCATTATATTTATATTTTTGTTCGTGTATTTTTAATTACATTATAAATTAATATAATTTCATTTTATTATCATTTTATGCTTACGAATATATTTTAATTATATTAATATTAATTAGATTATAAATTAATATATTTTATGGTTAATAATAATAATAATTAAAATCAAAAAACAATTAAATTTTATTTTAAAACGAAAATATATTATATCATAATTAAAAGCAAATTGAAAACGAAACAAACCCTAAAACACAAACCTCATTCGCCAATTGAATGGGCGAAAGCCCACAAACAAAGCCATTCGCCAAACCAAATGGCGAATCTCTTTAAAATGATCTGTTGCTGCTTGGCCTAATTCGCCAAACGAATTGGCGAACGTCTGTTGAAGCAATTCCAAACATTGCCATTTTGGTAATTTTTTTGAAACTATAATTTGTTTGGTAAATAAAAATTATAACATTGCTATTTTAAAAAAAAAATCCCCAAAATACTTGAATCCTCTTTCATTTCTCAAAAAGACCTTCATATTTTATTTAAATATTTTAATTTATATATGAGGCGTCGAATTTGTGAGTTAACAGTTACAACCATTTTTTCTTTTAAATGATGGTAATTACTTTCATAGTTCCTTCTGTCCACAATCTGATTTGTCTCTTTTTTTTCTTTCTTTGCTTCTCTCTTTAATTTTATTAATTTTTTTTTTGTTTTTTATGATTGTATGGTTTAGATGTTATAATAATATCAATTATTTTAGTTGGATTAACCGGGGGGAAGTTGATTGTTTTGATTTAGATGTTTTTGATTATTTTGGTTAAGTTTAAATATAAAATGGAGGGAGTAGTTATTTTTTATTTATGTAACTCTAAATAGTTTTAAAGGGTAAAAAAGAAAAGAAAAAAAATATACTACACCAAAAAAAAAATTATTTTTATATATTATTATAGATTATTATTAAATTAGTAAATTTCTAATAGCTATAATCCAAATATCTTGAATACACATTTTGACATTTTCAATTCAGTTTGATAGGCATTACCTTTTTTTTTTACTGAACATGGAATATTTGGTTCTAATCTCATATTCATATTTTTTTAAGTAAACAATATATATATATATATATATATATATATATATATATATATATATATATATATATATATATATATATATATATATATATATATATATATATATATATATATATATATATATATATATATATATATATATATATATATATATATATATATATATATATATATATATATATATAAATTATCAATCAATTTATTATATTAAAAATGATAAAATATTATTTAATTAATTAAAATTAATATGATATGACATTGAAAAAATAAATAACATTGATAAAAGAAAAATGTAACTTTATTGAAACATCGCCTTAAGAAAATGCAGTTTGTTTTAAAAATATAATAGCCTAAGCTGAAATTTATATTACAAGAATAAAAAATATGTTGTCAAAGCTGCCTAATTATTAATTTTGTTGGAACAGAAAAGAAGAAATATATGTTCCCTTTCTTCATCATGAAAGATGATTTCCGTCTCTTTTTCTGTGGCTAGGAGCAAAGGATATAGCTAATGGTGAAGTTGGTTGAATTGAATTAATTTGTATACTTAATTCTTTGCCATTTTAAGAACTTAATGAAAAAAAGTTGTTTGCATGAATTGAGGAAAGTGTAATTATCATATAATGTCACCCTCCTTCTTCAAACTTTCCATCATATACTTGTATGCTTCCTTTTGTGTTATCCACATAGCTAGTTTTTGTAACATCTCAGTTTTCATTAACAATGGCATCGAAAGGTTTTTCGATAATATTTGTCATGTTTTTGTTTGTTACAGTTGTCGCTACTCTCCCACCTCCACCACCAGGTAACTAATCTTTCTTCTTCTTTCTTCTTCTTTCTAATTCTGTTCTGTTTTATTCAAATAACTTATCATATATACTTCTGCAAATGTGTTTTGCTTTATGTCTAGTACCAGACCCTTTCGTTTCTGCGCCGCATCAATATTTATTTCCGGTCACAAACAACCCTAGCCGGGACCTCAAGAAATCTCCTCCAAAGTCGGTGATTGCTTTCTCGATAGCGTCTGGAGTAGTACTTTTCGTCATATCTGTGGGAGTGCTTGTTTATGTTTGTTTAAGATCATCATCATCACCACCACATGTTACTGCTACTGGGACAGTGGTTGGAGTTCCAGTGCCACTGCAACAACTCCGATCAATGGTGCAATCAAACCCTGCTTGAATATTTATAAATGTTTTATTATTATTGTAACTATTTTAGAATTCTGATTCATGAATATGAGTATTATTAGTGACTGTTAGAATAAAATTTAATGTTCAGAAATTGCATATTTTAATTTTGGATGTATAATTTAAATTATTAAATTTAAAATTGAATCATTCAATCTTGACCAAACATTGCCACGTGGAATTTATTCATGTGATTTTTTTAATATTGGTTTTGACACTCATTCAATTATACTATGAGAGGAAATGCACCAACTTTTAGTCCATTATAAAGTTTGTAAAGAAAATATTCAGTTGGTTCCATGGCCTTTTGCAAGGAAATGATTTTCTCCATTCCAAGATGAGCATGTGATAAAAATATTGGGGACTCATATGTGTTCGATGATTTTAAAAGTTAAAATATATATCTCAATTACTCTACTTAATGTAGTAACTTGCTATAAATATTGAGTTTTAACAATTCAATCATTAAGTGTATTTATTTTATATTAATAATCACACACACCAAATTTTATATAAGTTAAACATATCTAGCTATATTAATAACTCAAAATAAGTTTACATTCATCTAATATATTTGTCCTATCTCATTTCCTATTTTTGTAGGCTTTTGTCTAATATTTATAAAAAGAAATTATAACTTTAAATTTTTGGGAGGTAAAGTCCACCGGTGGCATTTAGCCTGATCAACTGAGTTTTTGACCATCATAGGTAACTGCATTTATGACCTATTGCGACCTTTTTTTGTTAAGCATTATTTTTATTTTTATATGTTTCTTTATTATTATTTTTACTGTTGTTACACCTCTTTCTAATATGTACCCCATCTCAAATGATCATATTATTTAATTTATATAAGTGAATGTGAAAGTTATAGTAAAAAGGAAAAATTGTCTCTCTATGGTTCTTCGAATACGTAGATAAATTTAGGTTGAAGAACTTTAGTCATTCAGAAAAGGAAACATTGAAGTTGAAAATTTGAAGAAAGGTATTTTATGTTTGTGAATATAATTTTTTTGTTTTTTTCAACAATGATTTTGAACGTAACGTATTTTCGTTTATAAATCCTTTTTGTTCTGGTCTAGTCCCTTGCTTGAATGGGAAGACCTAGCCCACTTATACTTGGTGAAAAGTCCAAATGAGTCTTCCTCATTTGTTTTGAGCACGAGGCTCTCGTCGACCAAGCATTGGCCTGTCGGACAGAACGTCTCCCCGTCAGGCAGAAAAGACGTGTGCCTCACACGTTCTCCACGTGCTCTCCTCCGCGGGAACACGTCATCAACCAACTGTCAACCTCCGAAAGAGCAGGTCAACCCACTCTCCGTAGTCCACGGAGCAGTTGAACTAGGGCGAAGACCACGTTCTAGCCTTCACTACGCCACGTAAGCCCTAGCAGTCACTTGGGTTGGGTCTGACCATCCAGCCCAACTCAAATGATCGTTGGCCCTGCGCTGGGGTCTCTCTATAAATACTCTCTTCCACAAGAGGGTCAAGTATTCAATTCTCAACCTACTTTCTGTATTTGCTTTCGCTTTGTCCAATTCCTCACCTCACTATGGTCGTTCGCCTGGTGGGGGATGGATATCCTCGGCCCGTTCACCTTAGGCTCATATCAGAACAAGTACCTGATAGTGGGCGTCGACTACTTCACCAAGTGGGTCGAAGCCGAAGCCCTTGCTAAAATCACGGCACACAACATACTCCGATTCTACAAAAGGAACATCCTCGCCAGGTTCGGCGTCCCGCTCGACATAGTCACCGATAACGGGACACAGTTCACCGACAGAAACTTCTGGGACTTCGTCACCAAACTCGGGACCACACACCACTTCACCTCGGTCGAACATCCATAGACAAACAGCTAAGCCGAGGTCGCGAATAGGATAATCCTCCGAGGATTAAAATGAAGACTCGGCGACGCCAAAAGAGGATGGGCTGAGGAGCTCCACAGCGTGCTCTGGGCGTACCGAACAACGCCTCACTCGACCACCGGGGAAACCCCATTCCGCCTCACGTACAGAACCGAGGCCGTGATCCCAGTCGAGATTAGGGAACCGTCCAGAAGAATTGAAGCACCCCTCGAAGAGGAAGCCAACGACGAAGCTCTCTAGGAGGAGCTTGACCTAGTCGAGGAGATCCGATTAGGAGCAGCCATCCGCGAAGCCAGGTTAAAACAAAAAGTAGTCCAACGCTACAATAGCAGACTCCTGAGGCGCGAATTCCAGATTGGCGATCTGGTCCTGCGAAGAAACCAAAAGGACTCGCACGAGGGCAAACTCGCCGCGAATTGGGAAGGCCCCTATCGTATTCGAGACAAAACAGAGCACTGGGCCTACTACCTCGAAAATCTCCACGGGAAACAACTAGCTCGACCTTGGAACGTTGAGAAGCTGAAAAAATACTACAGTTAAAACACTGCCCACGGCGACAATCGCCACAACCACAGGGGGGCGACATGGTACCATCGCGCCTCCTCACGTCTCCCCGAGACCAACGAAATAGTAAGCCCTACCTTTGTGTTTGCAGGCATAAGGCTCTGCTCGACGGAGACTCCCTCGACCGAGGCTCCCCGCCACTGTACCAGAATAGGCAGAACACCCAGCTCGCAATAGGACGTTCACGCCGCGGGGACCAAACTACCCCCTCCA
Source organism: Lathyrus sativus (assembly GCA_963859935.3). Taxonomy (NCBI): domain Eukaryota; kingdom Viridiplantae; phylum Streptophyta; class Magnoliopsida; order Fabales; family Fabaceae; genus Lathyrus; species Lathyrus sativus. The sequence continues at coordinate 179,937,333 of OZ012735.1, read as the reverse complement.
CGACACCGGTCAACCGACACCGGTCAACCGGTCAATTCTCCACACTACCGGGCACAATTATCGTCGAGCTACTTCTCCCAGACATACCAAAAAGCATAATAAACACGCATCTCAAACATACTAACTTACATTTCGAGCATACAACGTGCAGAATTAAATAAGCATATCATCATGCAAAAATAAAACGAGCGCACACTTAAACAAAATTCCATCTTATAAAGTCGGGCACCAGCACAGTAGTCAGGTTACAATATCAAATAAGGCGCGCAGGCCCAACAAAAACACTTAAACAAAAACAAATAGCAAAACATTGGCGCGCAGGCCCAAAAACAACGAGCACACAGGCCCGGAGAGATCTACATATCATCAGCGTCCTCCTCATCCGCGTCCATAGGGGCAGAGTCATCGACAGCTTCAGCGGCAGGATCGACCACCCGTCCGTCGACGATCTGGTGGAAAGGCCCGATTATATCCACGACCAGGCTGCCCGCGGGGTTAACCACCTTGAGCTGGTCCACGGCACTGGAAAAACCAACCCCGAACGCCTCCAAGCAATCGCCCTCCAACTCCCGGATCTTCCTCATCGGATCTGCACGGGTTACCATAAGCTTGTTCTCGTCCGTCTCGTCGTCGGCAAGAAGGAGAGATCCCTCCAACTCCCTTACGCGGGCCTTCAACGCCTGCACCTCCGCCTCCGCAGCCTTCAGCTTCTCCTCGGCATTCTCCCCCCGCTTGCGCTACGCAGCTGTATCTTCCTGGCTCTTCTCCAACTCCTCGGTCAGCTTATTTAGCCGCGACTGCATGAAAGTGAGGTCACCCTGCAGCTTAGCCAGCTCGGTTGAGGAGCAGCTTTCGTCGCTCAGGACCAAAGCCGTCGAGAACACCCGCATCATGGCCGCCAAATCCTCAGTCAAAACCTGCCTCCGAGCAGCCCGATTCACACCGAGGATCTTCTTGGCCTCCCCGGCCGGTACAGCTGGCGATCGAGCACCAAGATAGAAGCTAGGATGTTGGTAGCACGGTGGGATTAAGAAGCCCTCCTCAGCGAACCCTGCCGTCAAGTCGATGACGCCTTCGGGATGATGAACCTTGGCACGCTTAGCATCCCCTTGAGACGACGGGGAGTGGCTGCCCTGGGGCGACGAAGAGGAACCCTTGCCTCCCTGATCAGAAACAGCTTGCCCGGCCACCTGAGCGACCCGCGTTTTACCGACTTTGACCGCGACTCTGGTGGCAGCCAACTTCTTCACCCTCTCCTCAGTAGACATGCTCCCTGTAAAATAAAAGAAAGATGTCAGCAAAAGAATAAATAATTGAGAGGGCAAGGGGAAAGGGAGACGACCACCACCTAGATAACTAAGGGCCTCCTCCTCCGTCGAACACTCGAGCAGAGCCTTCGTGTTGATCAGCCTCTGCTTCTGGCAAACACGCCTCTCACTGTCGCGGATGTATCTACCATCGGGCGTCACAAGGTTAGTCGGGGGTAGGCCGGCCACGAACCCGACTATCTTCTAATAACCGGCCAGGTCATCCTCATCTAGGGTCTCTTCTCGCATGATATATCGATCGGTGCCCCTCGAGAAGTGCTCCTCAGTCCACTCCAAGGGCACCTTCGGGATCAAGACTTCCTCCCGCTGCCCATTTACTACTCCCTCCCCTCGCCTGTACAACGAGGAGCACGCCCCATGAGATATCGGCTTAACAACGAAGAATCGGGCCTTGATGTCCCGGACAGAATCCATGCACGTCCGAAAAAGCTTCTTCGGTTGTTTCAGCAAAACCCATCCACCGTCTACCGCTGTAGATGAAAAAGTCGAAAGAACAGCGGCAATGTCACCCCGTTCTCCAGATACCGGCAAATGATCTCGAACGCGCGAACAAAGGCTACGGCGTTAGGGTGCAACTGCGAGGGGGCTAACCGTAACCAGTCGAAGACCCCCAATTGGAAATCCGTGAACGGCAGACGGAGCCCAGCTTCGCGACAACAAAACTCGTACATAAGGAAATGCATCTTCCCAAACGACAAGCAGATACGGTGGTGCTCGCAAGGACGATACGCCTGCCAATTTTTTGGGTCATTTTCACACCTCTCTTCGACGGTGGGGAACGCGCCATTATCATCATCTACGAAGTATGAGGGTCTATTCAGGGGTTCCTCGGCCACCCATTCCTTGACAGGTCGGTCTGCGTTCTCGACGGTGGGCACCTCTAGCTCGTCGTCCACGTCCATAGTCCCTGGGACCCGTGATGTCATTAACACCTGAAAAGCAGAGGGAAACGGTGAATTCGATGTCCGATATCAAATTCACCCTTCCACCGCAGACCAAGTGAAAGGGCGACGGGGACAACATCCACGACGGGAACAAAAGCCATCCGGGCAAGCATCTTCGGGGAATTCGTCCTACATTCCTCGACGTCCCCGGGGAACGCTTCTGGGCCTGTCAACCTCCCTGGTGCATTCATGGAATACTGCTACTCATCCCTGGGGCATTCATCTGAAACTAGTATATGTCCCCGGGAAATTCAAACCTCACCCTCTCACGACCCCGGCGCATTCATCTTATACCTAGAGACTGTCCTCGGGGTACTCAACACGCCCCGGTGCCAGCTCCAAGACACAAAACGATAAAAGGCAAAGAGAGGGAACTTACTAGTTTCTAGGTAACAGCGGAATGTGCGACAGTTGGCGCGGCGGAGATGTCGAGCAGGCACGAACGAATCATTCGTCACGTGAGAAAGGAAGCAGAAGCGAAAATATGGAATGGACAGGGGCTCACATACTTATACCCCCAGCACGGGACTCGAAGCGTCCCTAGGCACTTGAATGCCCTAGGGTAGCCACCCCACATGGCCTACTCAACGCTTGACACGTGGAGAAGGCTGACAGTCACGTCCCTTCACATCTCCCCGACAACAACCTTATGCCTTCCTGACAACAACGTCAGGGGGGTGCGTCCTCGACATGGACGTCCAACAGCCCGAACATATCCATGCTCGCAACACGATCACGTCAGGTAGGCACATTTCCTCGACACCAGTGCCCAATAATAGCTCCCTGACACACTCTCCCGCATAAGCACGACATCATCAAGTCCTCGCTCCCTCACCTCGGAGCTACGACTTGGAGGGCTCCTGTTCTGGCCTGGTCCCTCGCTTGACCGGGAACGTCCAGCCCACTTATACTTGGTGAAAGGCCCAAATGAGTCTTCCTCATCTGTGTCAAGCACGAGGTTCCCGTCGACCAGGCATTTCCCTGTCGGACAGAACGTCTCCTTGTCAGGCAGAAAGACGTGTGCCTCACACGTTCTCCACGTGCTCCTCTCCGTGGGGACACGTCATCAATCAACTGCCCACCTCCCAAAGAGCAGGTAAACCCACTCTCCGGAGTCCACTGAGCAGTTGAACTAGGGCGAAGACCATGTTATGGTCTTCACTACACCATGTAAGCCCTAGCAGTCACTTGGGTTGGGCCTGACCATCCAGCCCAACTCAAATGACCGTTGGCCCTGCGTTGGGGTCTCTCTATAAATACCCTCTTCCACAAGAGGGTCAGGTATTCAATTCTCAACCTACTTTCTGTATTTGCTCTCGCTCTGCCCAATTCCTTACTTTGGAATCTGAGTGTCTTACAGGTACACCCCCCTATCTCCTCTTCAACACCGGTGAACAGGCAGCAAATCAGAGACGTGTGGCAGTTCAGTGATTCCCTTCTGATCAGGTCAGATCACTTTTGTTTTCTTTAAGCATGATTTTGAACGAGGCTTTATTGAAGATTGAAGATTGAAGATTCATGTTTGCATGTTTGATATAGTTTTGTTATATTTAACAGTGGTTATGTAAGGTTTATCGTGTAGTGAACAATACAATTTTATGGCTTAGGTTTGATTATTCTAGAAAGATTGTAGTTTATGTTTATTATTGCTAACTGCGAGACTGATTTTCAACCAACCTTTCGATCAACACTAGTAGAAAAAATACTTTATAGTAGAGGTTGTTAAGTCAGTTCACCTGCCACCTGACTTAAGAAGTCATGCGGTGACAATTTCGTAAATGTTTGTAACATTGTTAAGTCAGCTAGATTTAGAACTGACTTTAAAAAAACAAAAAAAAACTATATAATTTCTATTAAATTTCTTAAGTCGCTTGTGTTTATTAACTGACTTAAAAAACATATTTATTAAGTCAGGTATTCTCTACCTGACTTAAGAAGTTTTATTCAAACCCTTTTCTTACTACAAACCCTTCTTCTTCACAACAAACCCTTCTTCTCCACCGTGACAACAACCCACGCCTCTCCTCACTTCTCTGTCGAAAATCAACTACCATCATATTTTCCCCACCAAAACCAAAATCAGAGTAGCCATCATCTTCCTTTTTCTCAAAGAATAGATGTATATGCTTTTGGAGTTGTTCTTTATGAACTAATATCTGCAAAGAATGATGTTCTGAAGACAGGTGAAAAAAAATTTTAAAAAAAAATCCCTTCCTTTCCTCGGTTCGGTTGTTCAATCCCGTGTTTAAAGTAAAATCTCGGATTTTCTAAACTAAATTAACCCTATTTTATTCTCTATATATATGCTAGGTTTTCATTCCTGGTTCACTAAGGGATTGAGCAGTTTCTTTTGTGATTGTTAATATTATTCTCTGAAACAGGTCTTCGGATTTGCAAAAGCTGAGAGGAAACGTGTTCAAGGTAATTCCATTAACTCTAATTTTCTTTTGATTTAGTTATTTTAATTTTAATAGGTTTTGTTCTGTTAAGTCAGTTCTGTTAATAGAAAGAATAAATTAAAGGGTGCCATGAATTTTTGGAAAGAAGGTTGTGAGAGTGGTAAAGTTAACAACTTTGAATCTTGAGGTTAGAGGGTTGTTAAGAATTGGCAAAAACATGGCTTTTTGATGGTTTAGGAGTGAAAGATGGGAAATTTAAGAGACCCATGTGATGAAAGATGAATGGTTGGTTAGTTGAGAGATTATTGTAAATTGGTTTGTGGAATCGAGGACAGGCAACTATGAATGGATACGTAGCTAAGAGGGATTGGTTGGTGTTGGAATTTAGGTTTAGAACGTTTATGTGATGTTGACCTTTCCAAAAGAAGAAACACAAATAAGTTGATGTTGAATTATGACGGCAGAGATCAATGAGTAGTGTGTGAGCTCGTGAACCACTAAACGCACACTAGCGGTGGTGGCGGTTGGCTTTAGAACGGATTGTTGTTAATGTTCATGCTAATGTTTGGATATTATAAAATAAACTGAATAGAATGTACTTGTTTGTCTTGGATGCTTTGAATTTTTGCTTCTGGCCTGGTATGTTTTGAATCATCTTTTGTGTTTCTTTGGTTTTTGGGTGTTAATGGTCCTCTGTTTTTGTGTATTTTTTTTCTTTTTCAGTTGTTACTTTTCTGGAATGTATTTGAATTTATTATGGCTGCATTTGTTTGGTTATTATGAAATGAGTTCATTGTAGTGCTGATAGTTGCTACTACATTTGATTTATTCATTTTTTTTAATTACTAGCGGTCTCAGTATCGTGTATGGGGTGTTTGTGCTTCATAGTTGTGGATGTATCATAAATAGATTCTTTCTATAAGTTCTTATGAATAATCTCATAAGTGATTATATTGATAGATAAGTTCAAGCAAGACAATTCTAACAGGCACTAAGAGGAACTTTCTTAATGTTGTAGTGTGAATAAGTTAATTTACCTGTATAAAGTGTTGTTGGAACTTTCTTATGGTTAAGGATTTTACAATTTAAGAATTTGAACTTGAATAAATGTGAATTATGAATCTTTCTGTATAAAGAAGTAGTTACTCTTATGAGCAAAACATGAGATCCTTTATCGCACTCTAAATGTTTGATAAAATGCCTCAGTGTGTTTTTAATATTTTTTCTATAATTTCTTTATTGCACTCTAAATGTTTGATAAAATGCCTCTTGGTGTTTTTAATATTTGATTTAGCGTTTCTGATAATTAGTGTGTTTCGAAGTACTGATAAATGATTGTTACTGCAAGCAAAATCCCTATCCCTGAACCTATTGCCCCCATAAAATCTGCCAATATTGTTAGGGCACCAATACATATGCCTTCAAATGCTGCAGCAGTCGGGATGTATCGGTTCAGCTCTTTCTGCAAGTTTGACTCACGGTGTCCAGGCATTACCATTTGTTGTTCCTGCAAATTAAAAACCATGTATCAGTTGAAACTTAAAAACCTACTCACTCATATGTACTTTAATACAAAGATGAAATTCTCATATAATAAAACAGAGTTCCCCAGCAACAAACTCAGTTACAAAATAAGTTGCCCAAATTATTGACCTTACCCTAAACCAACACCGGAAACTTCATAAGACAACAAATAAAAGTAGCAGAGAGGAAGAAGACATTGTTGCACACACTACGGATAAACAAATATATTGATTTCTGACTTTAAGGATCCCAATTAAAATTTGACACAATACTCAAATCAGTAAAAACAAGTCACTAACTAGTGCTTGTTCTAAACTAACCAACTCATATGCTCTTATTCCTTTTCAGGAGTAGTCATGCCAAAGCATATCTGATATAACTTACAGGAATATGTTAACTACAGCAAGAATAACAGTGCAACTAGTCGTGCACCTCCAGCAGACCAGTCAATAAGGAAAGAGTCGTTTGGAATATGCCAACGGATATATCTTTGAATAATATCTTCTTCAACAAGCTTCTGTCTCAAAGTTATCAACATCAGAGTCTTGAAGTGATCGGAGTTTGAAGATATCAGAGTCTTGATGTTATCAGAGTTTTGAAGCCAATGTGCTTCAGCGTGAATATCAATCAGAGCAGAGTTTGAATATTAGAGCCTCTGTACTTGCAGCGAAAAGTACTATCAGAATCTTCTGAAAACAATGCTTGAAACTCTTCATACAAATTCTTCAACTATGCTTCAGAGTCTTCTGCAGCTTTTGCTTCAGAGTCTTCTGCAGCTTCTGCTTCAGAGTCTCTTCTGGCAGCGCTCAGAGTCTTCTGATGACTTGCTTCTGATGCTTCAGAGCTTGCGTAGAGTAATATTCTGATGCATTTTTACTTCTATAAGAATATTTAATTTAATATCTGGAACAAAACACTTGAACAAAATTAGAGTATATATTTTCTTAATACAAAATTTCATTAGAGTTATCATCAAAACATAGAGATAATATTAAACACCAATCTGTGTTCTAACATAAAATTCAAATACGAAGCATTTTAACTAATTTTCTTTATAATGATAGAATATATTTTCTTTTTCTTGTTAATAATTTGGATCCCATTTTTCAATTAATTACTTGTTTTTTAGTTTAATTATCATTAGTTATAAACAATAAATCATTTAGTTTACTTGTTAAGTATTAAAATTCAGAAATATTTTCTTTCTAATTCATGTTTAAAAAGTAATTATTTAGGTTTTTTATTATTTGTATCACTTCGATATTATTTTCTACTAATTTTTTTACTCCAAACTTTGTGGATTTGCGGTGTGGATCTCTTCATTTAGAGACTAGGTTATATTTGTATATCTTACAAATTCGATTCCTACCTTGACCATGCAATCACTTATTGCTCATCATCATCATGTCATTTGCACTATTGGTCATTATTATATGATTTTGCTTTATCACTTTGTTAACTAGAATTTATTGTTTATTGTTTCATAAAACACAAAAAACGTCATAAACAACAAAAAAATCCTAAAAAGAAAAGATCTTTAATTGGTGGACTGTGATTTTAGCATTGATGCTTGAGGTTTATCTTTATACTCCCTTGTCTTGATTTGCCTGTTTGTTTCCATTCCAAAGGAAAGGATTCCCTCCTGTTGACTTCCATGTCATATTTAGGATAGCTTAGCCTAAGTTACTCATCTTACCCGTTTATCCTAGTCTTAGGATTAGACTCGCTGTACTCTATGTGAGTGTTATGGTTATGAACACTTACTTTCCCTTTTATCCTAGCCTTAGGATTAGATTCGTCATACTCTATGTAAGTTCTTTCCATGGACACTTACTCACTTTACTTTCTAATCTAGCCTTAGGTTTAGAGTCGCCGCACTCTATGTAGGTGTCTTTACATGGACACTTACTTCCCCCTTGGAACCTAGACCATAGTCAAGAGTTCCTCACCCGTAGTTAGGTGAACTACGGACGCTCTGATTCCTCATTCCCTAATAAGGGTACGTAGGCACGAAAATCCCTATCCTTGGTGAGCTCACTAACAACTAACCTCCCCTGGTTAGGTGAACTACGAATGCTCTAATTCCATCCTAGTCAGGATACGTAGGCACGAGATGTGATGTCTTGGCGGATATACTTTGTATATACTGTTAGACTATGGCACGGATCTAGAAGAGGGGGTTGAATAGATCCCCAATTAAAATTTGAGTCGGCGCTACCAATTAAAAATTGGTTTTGAAAAATTATTTTAAGTGCGGAAGCGGCCGAGGAAAATATAGTCTAAAACGAATGTTCGTTGGAAAACCGGATATGCGTAAGCCTTTGGATTAATGACAATATGGAAAATAGAATCAAAACACTAATCACACTTATCAATGATCTACTTCAGTTGTTAGGATCCCTAGTTCCAATGATTCAAAGAGCAAACCAAAACTAGATACACAAGTAAGATAATTTTGGTTCAAGCAATTTGTCAAACACTTGGTGTGCAAAACACTCCAAGTGATATTTATGTTGAGTAAGTGATTCCAACTAGCCTAGTACAATGTCTTATTGTACTTTGGAGTCAAAGACAGAGTTTTAACCTCTTACTCAATTGATATCACAATTTTGACAATAGTGCTTATACAAAAATCACTTATTTTGAGCTATAACGTAAATGTTGAAAAATAGAGAAGACAAGTATTTGGTGAGGCGGTTCCCCCGTCGTCCTCGCTTCGGGGTACGTCTGCCCTTAATTCTAAAACTAGAATTGAGATAGATTTTATAGATATCACCTGTTGAATGTAACAGTTTATACAAGGATTGAGCAGCAAATATACAACAGAAATCTCAATGTGTTGAAAGTTGCTTTCACTCCTTGCCCCTTGATTCAAGATGAATCAAGTCCTCCAATTTGTTGTTGATGGACCTCCGACTCCAGCCACCTTATTGAATAACACGTTGTTGTTCAAACCTTCGGCTCCGGCTGATCTCAACAGCTACAAATCGAACCCGAGATCTTCCCTTCAATATCACTGATTCCGCTACTAGACTTGTGAAGAACACCTCTTCACAATCACCTTCGCTCAGTTGACCCTTGATGAAGAATCTCGTCCAAAAAACCCCCAAAATTCAAACCAATCTTGGAGGGTAAAACCCCAACGGTTTTATCCAAGAAAGAACCTGTCACAAGCTTCAACCCGAACTTGATTCTCCAATCTAAGCTTCGAACCTTATCACCTTGAATCACTCACAATACACTTCAAAAATGGTTGTGTGTAATTGAAATGTTGTGAGATGTTGAAGATGAAGATGATGAATCTTGGACACCTATTTCACTCTTTCTTGTTTTTGAACACATGAATCAAAGATTATCAAATGTTGATGTGACACAAGTGGTTAAACCAGTATATATAGTACCAACCCAATTATAGACATAATAGTATTTCAAATATAAGAGGAAATCATTTAAAAACAGGATTTCTGCGCGAACGGTCGACCGCAGCAGGTTTGTGCGTCGACGCATGGCCTGTGTTTTTTGGAAATCTGGAAAATGCATCAGTATGCGTCGACCATACAGTCGGCATGCGCTGACCCGTTGAAAACTATTTCTTTCATGCGCCGACCCTATGGTCGACTCATGCCTTTATGCGCTGACCCGTTGGAAAATATTTCCTTCATGCGCCGACCCTATGGTCGACTCATTGACTTTGTGCGCTGACCAGTGGCAAAGTACTCTGATGCATGCGCCGACCCTATGGTCGACTCATGCCCTGCAAACCTGCAAAAATTCATCATTTTGTGGTCTTTCATGCCTCTGTTCATGATTGCATTTTATCTACACATAGTATATTTATTACAACAGTTTTAAGACGAGTATAAAAGGATATGGTAGGTGATGCGTTGCATCTATTTAGTAGATCTGGAGTTTATAATTTCCAATCTATCCCAGGCTGTATTTTGTCATCATCGAAACTTGTATTGAACAATGTCTTGTAGACTTGTGTGATGTGTGGCGATTTGCCTCCACAATCTCCCCCTTTTTGATGATGACAACCTGTATACAACCAAAACAACCAATATGCAATGTATACACAAGCTCCCTCTTTCTTTTGTAAAATAAGGCTGCAGAACAAACAACCATCAATTGTTGTTAATATCCTGACTTGGCTTTGGGTGCTGGCTTGCTACATGTTCTTCTCCCCCTTTGACAATATCAAAAAGAGAAGGAGAACGCATCAATTAACAGAAAACATACAATAGGTGATAGTTAATTACCAAACTTCACACATAAGAATGATAATGAACAAAAGTAACTTGAATTAATAGATAATTAAGAGAACATGCAAATAGGTGAATATTCAGGAAAACATAACACGGAAACATGGAAAGTACATAGAGGAAACAAATATGCAACTATGAAACTAATATCCCCGACCCCGACCTTGGCCCCTCCCCCGGTAGGCAGTATCGGGATTGCAGTAAGGATCCGAGAAGTCCAGAAATGCTTCTACGGACATGTTGAGGTGATGAAGAGAGTCGGTGATTTCCAGGTCTTGCCTTTCATGTGATTCAACAAGAGCTTCAAGACGGGCGTCCATCCGAGTCGAAAATGAATTTAACCTTTCATTTTGGGTACGAAGCTCAGCTCTAATCTGCTCCATTTGCGTATCTTGACTCCTCATGAAGGTTTGTTGATCTAACTGCATGGACTGCAGCATATTAATTACTTCAGAGTTGTCCGATGGTGGAGGAGGTGATGAGTGCTGGGAAGGTTGATAGTCTTGAGGGTAGCCGTGATATGGGTCGTAGAATCTACCCAGGGTAGTCCAGCCTGTGTATTTCCATTCACCCCATCCCTGATTTGTATAACCTTCTTCTTGTTCTTCAGATGGAGTTGAATGCTGGAGCCAATCGATATTTGGAGACGCATGTTGAACTGGAGATTGATGATAGTCTTGTGTCTCACATATAGGTTCTTGTACCTCTGCATCTGTATTTTCTTCATCATTGTCCTGTTCACCTTGTTCTTCACTTTCCTCTTCAGAGCTGTCATCGGAACTGTCACGAGTCACCCGAGGAATATTGGCTCGACGGACAAATCTGTATGATTGTCGTTCATCACACCAAAAATACCCCATCATGGCAAGGGTTTTGGTGCTAAATTCTTTGTCAAAGGAGACTGAAACATAAGGAAATGTTGGGTATACAACATTTACTGCGGCAAGAATTTCCGAAATAAACGACCCATAGGCTAGAGCAGTGCCTCTACTTGAGTCTCTCAGAGCAAAAATCCTGCTTGTAATATAGTATGGCCAGTTTATTTTGATCCTATGTTTCAATATATAGATGATATGTACCTCAGCTTGTTCGACACGGGACATTCCACCTTTTTTCGGTCGTAGGATACGAGTGACAATCCACTGAATGATGCGCTCCCCTGTTTGGAGTTTCCCGGCTGTGACGGTTCTAGGAAAGGCATCACTATTGACAATGGCATCTGGATAGGGTCTTTTGAGCATGTCATTCAGAGCGCTCTTAAACTCATACCTTGGCACCGTACGAGTGTCCGTTACCTCATGAAGAGGTGGTGCATCAGCATCGACAGTCAAATCAAAATACTTGTTCCAGACTTCAGAATTTATGTTTACCAGTTTATTACCGACATAAGTGTGGAAATATTGACCTTGAAAGTTACCACGCAGATTTGTGTAGAACACCCGGACCAAATCCTCACTATACTTTGTGTTGCATTCCAGAAAATTGAAGAACCCCTGAACCTCCAGCAGAGACAGAATTTGGGTGGGATACAAGCGCTCCGCCGTTGTCTGGTAGAAGGCATGTTGTGGAACGATTGCTCTTTTGCTGAGACTCTTGTTGAAGTTTTCAATAGCAGGTGGATGAACTAGTGAGACAGCGGTAATGGGGACTGAAGCAAATGATGATGAGGCCTTTGATCTCTTACCTGTATTTTTGCGAGAAAGAGAAGCCATTGATGATGATTTTTGGTAATTTTATAGAGATGAACTTTGAAGAGATTAGTTGAGGATGATTTTGTAGAAGATGAAGACTATTCCCTTTAATAGAGAGAGGTTTTAGGGTTTTGGTAAGAGGGAGGAGACAAGAGGACACAATAGATGCCTAGATGCTATTTACAAGACAAATGCAATATCAAATCATAACAAAAGTTGACAGTACATTAAATGGAGAAGAAGAGAAACTGGAACGGTTTTCAAAAAAAATTCTGGGTTTTTGCGCGAGCCGTCGACCATAGCCCTTGCATGCGTCGACGCATACTGTGTGTTTTTTGATAATTTTGAAAGTCTACAGCATGCGTCGACCGTTGTCCTGTTTAGGTCGACTCATAACCTTCAAAAACCCCAATTTTTCAGTTTCATATAATGCGGAATGCCACACTTGCCTATTTATCATGCCTATTCACCCTTTCACAATATAATTTGCATTCAACACACATAGTATTAGCAGCAAAAGTCATAGACATATATAAGTACCATGATTGTCAAACGATATACTTAGTTTCAAGTCATGAATTGTTTAGAGAGAGAGAGAGATAAAGAGAGAGAGAGAAAGAAGCAATATCACCTTTATACCGACCACACTTGTTAACCACATATTTGTACTTGCAACAAAAGCTAAACTTGTTAGTGGTACAAGAGCATAGTTGTAAATAGATTAATTATGAACGTAGTAATTGTTAAACTCGATCAAAAATGTCGAGCATACCAAGTTCTCGACGGATATGAAAGAAGGGCTCAGTGGCTAGCGGCTTTGTGAAAATGTCCGCTAGTTGGTTTTTGGTATCAACGTGTTCAAAGACAACGCCACCCTTCTCTACATGGTCCCTCAGAAAATGGTGTCAAATTTCTATGTGTTTGGTACGCGAATGTAACACCGGATTTTTGGTAAGATTTATAGCACTGGTGTTGTCACAAAATATTGGAACACGTTCTAGCTTCAAATTGAAGTCCAATAGTTGTTGTTTAAGCCATAGGACTTGCGCGCAACAACTACCGGCGGCTACGTATTCCGCTATGGCGGTTGACAGAGCAACAGACACTTGTTTCTTGCAATGCCAACTGACCAAGGAATTTGAAAATAAGTGACACGTACCGCTGGTGCTTTTCCTATCCGATTTGCAACCGGAAAAATCGGAATCGGAGAAGCCTACCAATGAACAATCATTACCTTTAGAATACCATAGTCCATATTTCGGAGTACCAGATAGGTATCGAAGTATGCGTTTGACAGATTTTAGGTGGGATTCCTTAGGACATGATTGGTATCTGGCGCACATATACACGCTAAACATAATGTCGGGACGAGAAGCAGTAAGATAGATAAGTGAGCCAATCATACCTCTGTACCTTTTTACCTCAACATTCTTACCACTTTCATCTTTACTCATATTTACACATGTTGGCATAGGAGTGTCTATGGCTTTTGAATTTGCCATGTCAAATCTATTGAGAAGCTCCAAACAATATTTTGTTTGGCTCACGAATGTTCCTTCCTTCAGTTGCTTGATTTGCAAACCGAGAAAGTATGTGAGTTCACCCATCATACTCATCTTGAATTCACCCTGCATAAGCTCAGCAAACTCTCTTATGAGATTCATGTTAGTGGATCCAAATATGATATCGTCAACATATATTTGTACAAGAATTAAGTGCTTTCCTTGACGTTTAATGAAGAGAGTAGTATCAACCTTTCCTCTTGAGTAGCCTTGATCAAGTAAAAATTTGCTTAGTCTCTCATACCAAGCTCTGGGAGCTTGTTTGAGACCGTATAAAGCTCTTTTCAGTTTGTAGACATGATCAGGATACTCATGAGACTCAAAACCAGGTGGTTGAGCAACATAGACTTCTTCATTTATGAACCCGTTAAGGAACGCACTTTTGACGTCCATTTGAAATAACTTAAAATCCTTCGCACAAGCGAAAGCAAGTAAAAGGCGTATAGCCTCGAGTCGGACAACCGGCGCATAAGTTTCCTCATAGTCGATGCCTTCCTCTTCGTTATACCCTTGCGCGACTAACCGCGCTTTGTTGCGAGTTATTACTCCGTTCTCGTCCAGTTTATTTCTAAACACCCATCGGGTGCCGATTACTCGATGACCTCGCGGAGGAGGGACAAGGTCCCAAACCTCATTTCTAGTGAAATGATTCAGTTCCTCCTGCATTGACAAAAACCAGTGTTCATCGAGTAGGGCTTCCTTAGGGTTTTTAGGTTCCATCTGTGAAACGAATGCGAAGTGATAACAGAAATTACTTAGCTTCGATCGAGTTGTTACACCCTTTGTGATGTCTCCGAGAATGTTTTCAATTGGATGGTCTTTAGATGACTTCCAAGCTTGAGAGAGATCATCGTTTGAAGGCGGATGAACTTCCTCTGTTTCATCATGGTGTACATCCTTATCCTCCTCAACTTTGACTTTGTCAGGTTGATCAATCCCCGTCTCGCCACTTTTGAGTATGTCTTCTGTGGATGTACCTGCACCATGAACAACACTATCCTTTCCGACATTTCTCGGATAGGACTCATCAAAAGTAACATGCACAGACTCTTCTACAGCAAGTAATCATTTATTATATATTCTATATGCTTTACTCGATTGAGAGTATCCGAGGAAGATACCTTCATCGGCTTTGGAATCAAATTTGCCCAAGTTTTCCTTTCCATTGTTTAATACAAAACATTTGCATCCAAACACATGCAAGTGAGAAACATTTGGCTTTCGCCCTTTTAAAAGTTCATACGGTGTTTTATTTAGAATGGAGTGAATAAGCACCCTATTCAAAACATAACACGCCGTACTAATGGCGTCGGCCCAAAAATATTTTGTTAAACCACTTTCGTTAATCATTGTTCTTCCCAATTCTTCTAAAATACGGTTTTTACGCTCCACAACCCCGTTTTGTAAAGGGGTGCGTGGAGCGGATAAGTTATGATCTATACCATGGTTACCGCAGTATTCTTCAAATAAGTGATTTTCAAACTCACCTCCATGGTCGCTTCTAATTGACACTATGTTTGTATTTAACTTATTTTGGGAAAGCTTAGCAAACTTTTCAAAAGCGACAAATGTATCACTTTTACTTACTAAAAAGATGGTCCAACAAAACCTAGAAAAGTCGTCCACTATTACGAACCCGTAATAGTTTCCTCCTAGACTTTTGATCCTAGACGGCCCAAACAAGTCCATATGAAGAAGTTCAAGAGGTCTCGTTGTTGAAATTATCTTTTTGGATTTAAATGAGATCCTCGTTTGCTTCCCTTTTTGACAAGCATCACAAAGGTGATCCTTGGTGAACTTTATTTTGGGAAGTCCTAACACTAGGTCTTTTGAGACTACCTTATTGAGTAAGTCAAAGTTAACATGCGCTAAATGCCTATGCCATATCCATGAGTCTTCGCTCATAGTTATGAGGCATTTGTCGCTTGTTAACGATACTTCATTTAAGTCAAGCATATATACGTTGTTTACTCTAAAACCATTAAACATATTCTTCTTATCATTTTCATGCACAATTTTGCAACAATCTTTTGAAAAATATACATTGTATCCTTTGTCGCATAATTGGTTAATGCTAAGCAGATTATGTTTAAGGTTTTCGACAAGCAACACGTCGGAAATCATAATAGAGGTGGGATTACCTACACTACCTTTACCTAGTATTGCTCCGCGGTTGTTATCACCATAAGTTACATATCATTTCTTCTTAGCCATAAAGTCTATGAATAAGGATATGTCTCCAGACATGTGTCTTGAGCACCCACTGTTGAGAACCCATCTTCTCTCGGTGGTCTTGACACATTTCACCTATCAAAACATAATTAGCACAAGGAGGTACCCAATGGCATATTGGGTCCTAATAGGTTAGCGACAAAATGGTTGCGTTTGGGCAACCATTGGTAGATGCCTTTAGGAACAAGAAATCTCCTAAATCGGCATTTACCAATGGAGTGGCCTTTCTTGCAACAATATAAGCATGCAAAATCGAATTTAGAATCACTTTTACTTGCTTGATCCCTAATTACATATGCATATTTTTGGTATGGGTTAATCATACTTTTTCTAAAATCCTTTTTATCAATAGAAAATTTAATTTTAGGCTCAAGTGCCTTGTTTAATTTGGCCTTGAGGTTTCTAACCTCACCTTGCCAAATATGACAAGTATCATACCCAAAGTCGAAAGGATTTCTATTGTCTTTACAATCCGATTCATTGCCTTTCACAATGGAAGCCTTAAGGTCCTCTAATTTCTTTTCGGACTCTTTAACTTTGTGCTCTAAATACGTAAAAATTCTTTTATTAGAGGCAAGTTTCTTGAAGGCTTCAATTGCTTCATTGTGTAAGGCATTAAATGCGGTTTGTAATTCTGAATGCGACATATTTAAGGACTTATTATATTTAGAGTGACGTGCCTGTTTTTTCTTATTTTTCTGATGAGCGGAGAGGCATAGATTCACAGACTCTTCTTCATCACTAGAGCTTTCATCAGAGGAGGAAGAGTCGTTGTCGTTTTCCCAAGCTATGTACACTCTCTTAGGCTTTGATGATTTCTTGTGTGACTTTGATGATTCCTTTTCCTTTCCCTTTTTGTTCATTGGACAGTCCAGTTTGTAGTGACCAGGCTTTCCACACTTGTAGCACATCCCTCTAGTCTTTTTACCTTTTGAGTCATCATCCTTGGAGTACCTCGATTGTTTCTGGAAGTTTACCAAGTTCTTCTCGGAATGTTGGATGTCGTTCTTTCTCACGTGACGGTTATACCATTTGACAAACAACCCCATATCTTTGCTCTTGTCCTCTTCTTCTTCGTCGCTTGAGGAATAATCACTTTGCTCTTTTTCTTGAGACTTCGAGGAGGAAGTCTTGAGAGCTATCTATTTCTTTTCACTCACCTTCGTTTTGTATTTCTTTTCCATCTTTTCGCGTTGGTCTAGGCTCAAGAGTACCTGTTCATGCTCTTGTAGTTTGGCAAACAATGTTGTCAAGTCTAATAAGGTAAGATCATGTGCTTCTTTGATGGCGGTCACTTTTGGCTGCCATTCCCTGTTAAGACATCTTAAGATCTTATTAGTAGCAACATCATTGGAAACATGCCTACCTAATGAATGTAAACGACTGATGAGATGAGTAAATCTCTTTTGCATGTCAGCAATGGTTTCCCCTTGCTCCATGAAAAAGAGATCAAACTCTTGTGTTAATGTGTTAATTCTAGCCAACTTAACATCGTTTGTCCCCTCATGGGCTATTTGTAGTGAATCCCACATGGCCTTAGCAGTAGGACAATGGGATACACGATGGTATTCATCTACACCTAATGAGGAGATTAAGATATTTTTGGCTTTCCAATCATAATTGTATTTTTTTCTCATCGTCATCGGTCCATTGTGCTTCGGGCTTAGGCACAACTACGTTATCCGCATTGGTCATAGTAATTTCTATTGGACCATTGAGGATAACGTTCCATATTTTTCTGTCTATGGAGTTTATATGCACCCGCATACAGTCTTTCCAATAACTATAATTTTCACCGTTGAAAACGGGAGCTCTATTGTACGCCTCTTTTGGTTCGTTAGCCATTTTCTATCTACGTTGTATTTGAAGCACCGAATAACCGGAGCTCTGGATACCACTTGTTAGACTATGGCACGGATCTAGAAGGGGGGGGTTGAATAGATCCCCAATTAAAATTTGAGTCGGCGCTACCAATTAAAAATTGGTTTTGAAAAATTATTTTAAGTGCGGAAGCGGCCGAGGAAAATATAGTCTAAAACGAACGGTTATTGGAAAACCGGATATGCGTAAGCCTTTGGATTAATGACAATATGGAAAATAGAATCAAAACACTAATCACACTTATCAATGATCTACTTCAGTTGTTAGGATCCCTAGTTCCAATGATTCAAAGAGCAAACCAAAACTAGATACACAAGTAAGATAATTTTGGTTCAAGCAATTTGTCAAACACTTGGTGCGCAAAACACTCCAAGTGATATTTATGTTGAGTAAGTGATTCCAACTAGCCTAGTACAATGTCTTATTGTACTTTGGAGTCAAAGACAGAGTTTTAACCTCTTACTCAATTGATATCACAATTTTGACAATAGTGCTTATACAAAAATCACTTATTTTGAGCTATAACAAAAATGCTGAAAAATAGAGAAGACAAGTATTTGGTGAGGCAGTTCCCCCGTTGTCCTCGCTTCGGGGTACGTCTTCCCTTAATTCTAAAACTAGAATTGAGATAGATTTTATAGATATCACCTGTTGAATGTAACAGTTTATACAAGGATTGAGCAGCAAATATACAACAGAAATCTCAATGTGTTGAAAGTTGCTTTCACTCCTTGCCCCTTGATTCAAGATGAATCAAGTCCTCCGATTTGTTGTTGATGGACCTCCGATTCCAGCCACCTTATTGAATAACACGTTGTTGTTCAAACCTTCGGCTCCGGCTGATCCCAACAGCTACAAATCGAACCCGAGATCTTCCCTTCAATATCACTGAATCCGCTACTAGACTTGTGAAGAACACCTCTTCACAATCACCTTCGCTCAGTTGACCCTTGATGAAGAATCTCGTCCAAAAAAACCCCAAAATTCAAACCAATCTTGGAGGGTAAAACCCCAACGGTTTTATCTAAGAAAGAACCTGTCACAAGCTTCAACCCGAACTTGATTCTCCAATCTAAGCTTCGAACCTTATCACCTTGAATCACTCACAATGCACTTCAAAAATGGTTGTGTGTAATTGAAATGTTGTGAGATGTTGAAGATGAAGATGATGAATCTTGGACACCTATTTCACTCTTTCTTGTTTTTGAACACATGAATCAAAGATTATCAAATGTTGATGTGACACAAGTGGTTAAACCAGTATATATAGTACCAACCCAATTATAGACATAACAGTATTTCAAATATAAGAGGAAATCATTTAAAAACAGGATTTCTGCGCAAACAGTCGACCGCAGTAGGTTTGTGCGTCGACGCATGGCCTGTGTTTTTTGGAAATCTGGAAAATGCATCAGTATGCGTCGACCATACAGTCGGCGTGCGCTGACCCGTTGAAAACTATTTCCTTCATGCGTCGACCCTATGGTCGACTCATGCCTTTATGCGCTGACCCGTTGGAAAATATTTCCTTCATGCGCCGACCCTATGGTCGACTCATTGCCTTTGTGCACTGACCAGTGGCAAAGTACTCTGATGCATGCGCCGACCCTATGGTCGACTCATGCCCTGCAAACCTGCAAAAATTCATCAGTTTGTGGTCTTTCATGCCTCTGGTCATGATTGCATTTTATCTACACATAGTATATTTATTACAACAATTTTAAGACGAGTATAAAAGGATATGGTAGGTGATACGTTGCATCTGTTTAGTAGATCTGGAGTTTATAATTTCCAATCTATCCCAGGCTGTAACTTGTCATCATCGAAACTTGTATTGAACAATGTCTTGCAGACTTGTGTGATGTGTGGCGATTTGCCTCCACATATACCCTTAGGTCTTTACCTTAGTAAATTTTCCTTAGCAAGCAAACATTAGCGTAACACAAATACTTACAAGAGGTTCCTGTAGAGTACTATAGATACTTAGGATTCTAGCACCTTCCCTAGGTATAACCAACCCCCGAACCTTAGATTCTCTTAGCATTGTTGTTACATAGCGCACTTAGGGTTTTCTTCGATCTTTACCGTTTCCTTTGGATAAATCAAAGCACGGCGGTGAATTTCATAGATTTGTGATTCAAGTTAATCTAATAGCTTGATATTTGATTCTCACTGCAACACATACCTTTACTTGATTCCTAATTTGTATTCTTACCTTGTTTAAACCTTTGTGATGTTTTAACCTTTAAATGTGATCACCATGAACATTAACATGTACCCTTGGTTGTTACCTATGTCTTGAACCATGTCCAAACTTGTTTGCATGACTAAAGTAATGTCTTGACTTATTTTTCATGATTGGTTTGAAATTGTATGCATGTTTAAGTATTGTTATGACTTATCCATGATAGTTTGAACTTTTGAATTGTATTCATGTTTAAGTATTTATATGACTTACCCATGATTGTTTGAACTTTGAATTGTGTCCATGTTTAAGAATTGTTATGACTTATTCATGTTTGAATGTTAAATTCGTATCCATGCTTAAGTATTGTTATGACTTATCCATGCTTGTTTGAACTTTTGAATTGTATCCATGTGTAAGTAATGTTATAAATTTTCCATGATTGTTTGAACTTTGAATTGTGTCCATGTTTAAGTATTGTTATGGCTTATTCATGTTTGAATGTTATCTTTGTTACTCATAAGTGATATCATGTTTGAATATCATCTTTGTTCATCTCATCCATGTTCACTCATATTGTTCATTCTTACTTTAACTTTGTTAGTTATCCCTAAGTGATGTTAGCTTGTTAGCCTACATCCTTCTTAATTACCTTTTGTTCTAAAATCCAAAGGAAAGGTCTTTTTTGTTGACTTTATGTCATAGGTAGCTTAGCCTTATCCTAACTCCTCTTTTGACCTTGTTAGAGTCACCAACTTTTCAACTTAGCCTAAGGATAGAGTTTGTAAACTCTATGTAAGTGTTATTATCATGAACACTTACCTTCCCCTTTGAACTTTGATCACTATCTAGTGTTCTTCACCCTTATTTAGGTGAAGTATGATTGCTCTGATTCCATCCTTGTTAGGATGCGTAGGCACATGACCGCAAAGTTTTGGCGAGCATACTGAGCAATACTTTTAGGTATTTCCCCATATAATATTTCCCAATCAATAGCAAACAAACAATAACATAACACAAATATAGCAAGAGGTTCTTATAGAGTATTATAGATACTTAGGGTGCTAATACCTTCCCTTAGTATAACCAACCCCCGAACCTTTAGATCTCTTTGCTTTGTTGTTACATTGCATAATTAGGGTTTTATTCGATCTTTTCCCTTTCTTTTGGATAAATTAAGTTTGGTGGTGAACATTCAATGTTTTGTGATTCAATTTAATATAATAGCTTGATATTAGATTCTCCTTGTGATAGAAATGGCAACTTCACTGGGGACTAATCCCCCTAAGAGGGTTAAGCATATCTTGTCTATTGTGTTATTTGTATATATTTGTTTTCTTGTGTTGCTTGGGTTTTCTGATTGGTAGGGTGGTGACCTTTGTATGGTGAGATAAGTTTTAACCCAGACTTTAGAGAACAAATAAGATACGAAGGGTGGTATAGTCAAGGAGACTTTGAGGGAGTAATTTCAAAGAATTTGACTTGAGATCCCCCGCTCAGTGGAGACCCTCTTTAGGTTAGTATTTGTTGAACGGGTAATCATGAATGCATTACTACTTTCGACCTATGAGTCTATGAAACTGAGGACCTTTAGTTACCTCTTACCCCACTTGGCTCTTTTTAGGATGTAGTGTGGTGACTATGAGGGTGTATACCCAAAGTAGTTGATACGCGATACTACGCTCAAATGAGATTCTCTTGAGAATATTATTGATTTCCAAGTAATTGGTGTGTTAATAATATTCGAAAGACAGGTCAATGACTTTGGGAACCTCTTAGAACCTTGTACCGCAGGTACAAAAACCCATAGTGCATACATTTCTGGGAGGGTTGAACCTTTTACCTCATGCACGAGATGTTAAACCATAAGTCTTGTGTGTTGCATTTGTACATTCATGCATTCATAGACATCATTTTTAAATAAAGTCTTCAAGGAACTTAGGGATATTAATTGCAAATATCACTTGTCGTATTTTCTAGACCAACCTGAACAATAGAAATTTTATATTGTTGTCTACTTTATTAGTACTACCTCTGTCTCATAAAAGTGTTTCATTTATATTTTTTTATGTTTAAAATAATTGTTTTTTTTTAGGATTCTAATGTAATATTTATGTAACTTTTTTCAATACTACTTTTATTTATAGTACTTCTTTGACAACATATGCTAGTATTCATACTCTCTCTATCTTGTTGTTACGTTTTCTCTCTTTTATGAATTTTTTGTATTATCTATTTAATGAATGTATTAGTTACAACATGAATATATAATTCTATTGTGCTTTAATGGAGATGTCGGGTGAAGATAGTTTGTCATCAGAGGAAGACGGAGTAAATAACACCGAGACTGGTGGTTGCATTTATGACGACAAAACTGCAGTAAATTATGTGTCTGATCTAGAGAAAATAGATTTCAAAGAAACTAGTTCCGAACAAAAAATGTAGTATTATTTTCCAGATCGGAGAGTTGCATTTATATTTTACAATAGGTATGGATGTCTCAATGGATTTGATGGTAGAAAGAGTAAGATTGTTAGGAATGTCAATTGTGAAATAGTTCAACAAAGATTTCTCAGTCATAGAGAATGTATTAGAGATGACAAATGCAACAATTATGCAGTTAAAAAGCGAGAACATAAACCAACTAGCAGGTGTGGTTGTTTGGCAAGAATTCAAGTACATGTTGACTTCAACACTGAACGTTGGTATATTAAATTTTTTGATGATGTCCATAACCACACATTTCTAGATGACAAGTATGAGCGGATGCTTCCAGCACACAGGAAGATAAGTGAATACGAAAAATACCAAATGAAGACCATGAGGAAATCTGGAATTCCAACCTCCCATATTTATGGATTTTTTTTGCAAGTCATGCAGGAGGATATGCAAAGCTTGGTTATTCTATGAGAGACATGTACAATGAACTATTCAAACAAAGGGGTTCAATATAGTCAGATGTCGATGGCGCACTTGAATTCCTGAAGAGAATGTCATATAGGGATGACATGATTTCAATATTATTGTAAGATAAATGTCGAAGTCCCTTTGAATTTCTTGTACCACTATTTTTCCGAATTGAAAATTGATTAGCACGCCTACGATGACTACAGAAATCTTTTTTTTTATTATGCAACCTAAATATCACAACGCCGTCTATATCAAAAAAAATTATTGGAAAATGTTGTAAACGTTTTAGGACTTGACATACATGATAAAGTTTATTTTGAATATAAAGAAAACAACAAGTTTTATATTAGATGTGAAAAATTAAGGAGCCTTGATTCTTTTACAACCATACACACTACATGTGAGGTAATATTTAAAAAATATTTCACAACTATTTTTTTATAGTTTTTTATTATTCTCTCTATTAATATTTTGTAGTATCTTATACTAATGAATTTTTTATATTTAATTTATTTCAGATGAATGGTGAAATTGATCCAACATTCGTGCAAAGATTCATACACAATCTATGAGTGTGATGATGGAATGTTTATGACTGTAACTACCATAATCATCTCATGCATTTTAATGGAGATGTCGTAGCTTCGGTATTGTTTGACGGATGGGAAACTCTGAGTGATTTCCTCCATTTAATTGAAGATGTAAGATTTAGAATAACTTATTTCGGCAACAATATTTTTTGAATCAGAATTCTAAATGTAATTTCAATTACCGATCAGTATCCAATGTAACATCTGCTTCGCGATTCATAGTTGTATCATCATCACATCTATTTTTCATTTGTGATTGATAAAGTTGTTTCTAATGTATCTTTTAATTTTTTATGTCATACTCTTGGTATGGAATTTTTAATTTTTCATTTTATATTTTATTTCAATGATTAAAAATATGTTGGATTTTAAATGAATACAAATTCATAACTATAACATCCACATTCAATTTGATAAATCTAAATTCCTAAATTGTTTGTACTATATAATTTCACAACAACTGCATCAATGGACCCCATTCAATATAATATACTATTAGTTTACACAATTTGCATTTGGTAAAATCATACAAAATCAATTTCATTATCGATAAAGAACTACATGTCATTATCAAACCAAATCAAATGAGCATTGATAAGTCAAATCACAAGAAACATATACTAGTACAGTACTACTAGGGGTGGACAGATCTCAATCACCCGACCGAAAACCGAGAAAACCGAAATATCTATAGGTGTTATGGGTGGGTCGGTTCGGACCATGGGTTCAGATGTTGCGAAAAGCGGGTAAACATGGATTTTGTCGGTCGGATTCAGTTTATAAAATTGTATCTGTTATTATCCGAACCCGTCCGATATACAAGTTTACCATTACAAATAATTAGCTTGTTTTCAATGTAATTTTAGTAATCATTGATTAGCAATAGCTTTCCTAGTTTTTAATTAATATTTTTTCTTTTACACTTATCAATGCTCTGAGCCACATTAATTCAATCACTTTATTTTACTGTTAACATACAATATCTCTCTTCACATGTTACAAACAAACAAGTTGTATTTGTTTTAAATTAATTTTTTTTTTCTCTCTCTCTCTCTTAAATTTCTAGTTTATTCTTCACATCAAACTCATTTTCTCACGATCACAAACTCATCTTCAATATTGCAGAGCCATTTTTTCATATATGTTTCTTCTCATCTTCACAAACTCAATTTTTTTAACTAATATAAATGTCTTTACTACTTCCATCAAACTCATCCTATCTTCACACTGATCTCATCTTTACACCAGATTTGTTTGCCATCCATCATAATCTTCCTTAAGTGTTACCAAAAACATTGAAAATCACCTTCAAGACTCCTATGAAATTATTAGAAAGAGTAATCAAGAGAAAACTTTACATTACCTTACTCTTAACCGAAACAATCCGTCTGACATACCCGATTCTCCGCCCACCTGAAACCGATGATAACCGTTTATGATACGGTTGAAAATGATTTTATTTTCAAGGTCTTCGGTTTACTTTCGTATGACACTTTTCGGACCGAATCCGACCGTTGTCCACCCCTAAGTACTACTATTCGATATAAAAATGTTTCACACGGTTTTCAAAGGATTCTTTTAAATATGAGATTCAGTTGTATATCCAAAGTTGATACTCCAATTACTACAGTAGTTTTACACGATTTACAGCAATGATTTACATTTTACTATTATAACTTAAATATTTATATAATGATTTTTTGAAAATAAAAATATTTCGATTCAACTACTATAATGGTAAGATATGTTAATTTCAAATTGTTTGTTGTAAAATCAAATTTCCTCCATTACATAAACTTTCAATTTAAAATCATTATAAGAAACGATATATACATGAGCAAATTTATCTAGCAACATTACACTATAACTTGTCAACATTAAATATTAATATTAAATTGGGACTGTAGTGTCTTTTTCATAAAATCCTAATGTCACTCATGGTTATCTTTCCGTCCAATTCGTAAAAGAAATAAAATATACGCAGATCCCTTATAAAACTTTCTTTCTTTTCTCTTTTATGGCAGTACCAAACAATAGAAGGTGAATATATATCATCAATTTCATGTATGATGAATGATGATGGCAACACATGTGAACACCAGGCTGGATAACAGTAACATGTGAATGGACGCAAATGCATTGATACTTACTAACATGCCACATTGAGTCCAACGTGACAGAGGTGAAAAGTACATAAGATTGTAGAAATTAAAAAAATTATTATATTCCAAATTCAATCATGTTATTGACAAGTATAAGGAGAGGATTTTTGCTTCACCCTAAAATAATCAAATGTGTGTTTTTACATCTCATAGATACATTCTTGTTCAAGGATGATAAAATAGCTAATTAATTTACATTGTCTAAAAATATTATAAAAATAAAAACGCATATTTTAATTAAAAATTAAAATTATCTATACATTTTTTAATTAAATAATATATAATCAAATTCATAGACTATATTCAAACCTCAAAAAATCTCTTATAATATATTTTCTTTTCTTAGCTCAGAATTAATGCATGTTCCTTCCTGCAGATTTTGAAGTGAAAAAATCATCCACGGGTATACGAATAAGTGATTGAGAGGATAGCTATTTTATTTTTGACTAATACTACATAAACATAAAGGCTTAAGTGGATAATAATGTTTATCAAACACTTCTCATTTAATCAATATACGGAAACTAAGTATTCACTTAAGCCTAAAGTTTGGTTGGATACCCACCATTCATTCATGAAAAGACGTGTCATTTTTTATACTCCATCCATTTCAAAATCAGAATTTCCACAGATGAAGAAAAATAATAATATTATTATAATATATTGGTCTTAATTATAAAAAACAAATTATTTTTTAATTTAATTAAATAATTAACATTGATGGTTGAATGAGTAAAAAAAATAACTTTTCTCTTAGAATCAAAGAGAATACTAAATTAATCTTATAAATGCACTATACTTAATTAATCTTATAAATGCACTGAAAATAGTGTACATAATACTTTGGCCTTTCTTTCCATTTTTCATTCTTATTTAAGTGTCATTTTAAAGATAGATTGATTCTCCTTTCTTTCCTGTCATTTTAAAAATAAATTGATTCTTTTTAAATGTCATTTCAATATTATATATATTAATGATCATTATTTATTACAAAGAGAAAAATAAAATAATTAACTAATAAAAAATTAAAGATGTTATAGAAAAAAATATAATCATTGTTGTTTAAAAAGTAACATTTATTGATTTTCTTAATGTGTAAAAAGTCAAAAATGACAAAAAAAAAAACAAACAAAAAAAATAATAATTAAATAACACAATTGAAAAAATAAAATCATTTATCTATTAAAAAATTTATACATCAAAAAAAAATACATTCATTTTAAAACAAATTTAATTTGCTAAAACGCCAATCATTTTGTAATCATTTTGTAACAGTAGTGATTTATTTAAAATAAATTAAAGGTACGCTCCCCCAGCTGAAACTCACCTAAGAATTTACCAACAAAAAAAATAGAAAAATTTTTGGGTAAATGAGCCTATTCATTCTCCAATCTCCATCCTACATCTAGTTCTGTCCAGTGAAAATGGGGCTAAGAATTACATGTTATGTTCCTCTAAACTGGCCCATAGCAAAAGTAAAAAAAAATAAAAACAGTTAAAATTACACAAGCCTTCGTCTATGAAGTAAATTATGTATCGGTCTTTGCAGCACAAGCCACCACGTGAGATTTGAATTTCTCCAACTCTGCCAAAACCTCATCCTCTGGTCTATAGAGCAAATCACTCATGCGCCATATCTGCGGCAAAATCAATTTGAATGAATCAACCAAAATAATTAAGTTAAAACAGGGGGAAGAACATTCACAGTGAAATATGCTAACGGGTTAATTCAAAACAGGGGGAAGAACATTCAGTTTGTTCATTTCAAATTAACATATTAATTCAAAACAGTAACCAACTTATGACACAAACGATTTTTAAAAAATAATAATAATCAGTGGATATGTTCAAGCGTGTCAGTGAAAGTGTGTTCAAAAGTATTGAAAACAAAGTGCTATTCAAATTGGT
This sequence comes from Lathyrus sativus, assembly GCA_963859935.3. Taxonomy (NCBI): domain Eukaryota; kingdom Viridiplantae; phylum Streptophyta; class Magnoliopsida; order Fabales; family Fabaceae; genus Lathyrus; species Lathyrus sativus. The sequence continues at coordinate 179,909,755 of OZ012735.1, read as the reverse complement.
CATGCATGCAACTTGGTGTAAAACAAGTTGTAATATGCATATTTGGATGACTTAGTTGAGTTCTATTCATGTTTTAAAAAGGAAGTGGCAAAACATGAATATTTCAATCCGCAATGTGCCTTTCTAGTATACAAGCTACTACTCTCCCCCGGCTCTAGCACTGCAGCTGCTCCACTATGGGTGCATCCCCGTGTAGGAACAGAAAAGTAAAAAACAAAGAATCCATAAACATGACTATAAATGCCAGGATGTGTGCTTGGTGCCATGAAAACACCAGAGATGAATTGCTACTTGAGTTTATAGTGTGAATATTAAATAAATGAGTGATTCACAATCAATTGTAAAAATTGAAACTATCAATCACATTTGTTCGTTCAAGACAATTTCAAGAACTGGCCCAAAAGAACTAATGTGATTGAGAGTTAATTTTTAAGATCAATTTAAAACTTCATCTATTTTAATAAAAAATTGTCCAGATACCTAGAATTGGTGGTTCATTCTTAAATAAATGAGTCAAATTTTGGGCATGCGGAGATTTTGACAAACCCATATAGGTAAATAACCATGTGATGTTTTTCACTCCTATTGCTCAGTACTAAACTCAGACAAATATCATACATTTATGTATTATTTTATGTAGATTCTATTTGGGCATATTGCATTGAGCTCCCTGAAGACTTCTTAAACAACACAGGTATGTCTTCTAATGGTCTTTAACTAGATACTGATCTCCCTTGTTTGTATTTTCTGAGATAAACAACACAAATATGTCTTCGTGTGGTCTTCAACTAGATCCTGATCTCCCTTGTCTATATTTTCTGAGATACCTCCCTTCCAAATTAACACTGCTTGTCCTCTCTGTTAAGATTAATATTTTGATATTTATTTTTAATTAAATTAAGTATTGCAGCACATTAGAATGTGTCAGCTTATTGTTAGCTATTTTATTGTTTCAGTCAATGTCAGTACCTAGATTTTAGGAAGGAATAAACTGCTCCACATATAATGGGGCAGTTAGGGAGATCGTGTGATATTATGTAAGCCTATTTATTGGCCTTTTCTTATTCAATTAAGTAAGTTTTCCAGCATTTGATTCTAACATCTGGTATCAAGAGCAGAAAATTTCACAAGAAATCAAGAGAGAAAGAGCAGATGGCGTCCGAAGGCGGCGATCGTTTTAATCTACCATCAATTCCTAAATTTGATGGTGATTATGATCACTGGAGCATGCTCATGGAGAACCTTCTCCGTTCGAAAGAGTATTGGATTGTTGTGACCACAGGCCTCGTTCAACCCGCTGCAGGAGAAGTGCCGACGGCTGCACAGAGAAAGACGGCGGAAGAGATGCAGTTGAAGGACCTGAAAGCCAAGAATTACTTGTTTCAATCTCTTGACAAGTCAATTCTGAAGACAATCCCAAAGAAGGAAACATCGAAACAAATCTGGGATTCAATGAAGATGAAATACCAGGGCAATGTTCGAGTTCAGCGATCCCAACTCAATCGATTGCGCAGAGAGTTTGAGATCCTTGCCATGAAGCAAGGAGAATCAATCAATGATTACTTCGGTAGGGTAATGATGATTGCAAACGATATGAGGAATTACGGTGAAGATATGACTGATGTCAAGGTCGTCGAGAAGATTTTGAGAACCCTCACTGAAAAGTGGAACTATATTGTGTGTTCCATTGAGGAAGCCAATGATATGGACAAGCTTACTGTCGATGAGCTGCAAAGCTCCCTTCTTGTGCACGAGCAAAAATTCAAGAAGGAAGTAGACGAAGAGCAAGCACTCACGGTGGCATACGGTGAGAACAATGGTGGAAGAGGACGAGGCAGCCGCAGAGCTTTCAGAGGAGGAAGGGGCAGAGGAGGCAGAGGCCGGCAACCCTATAGCAAGGCAACCATTGAATGTTATAAGTGCCATCAGTTGGGTCACTTTCAGTATGAGTGTCCAAATATGGCTAAGCAAGCAAATTACACTGAAATTGAAGAAATTGAGGAGATGTTGCTCATGGCTTATCATGAATCGTTTGGGCAAAGCAAAACTGATGTGTGGTTTCTAGATTCAGGATGCAGTAATCACATGTGTGGAGACCCGTCATTATTTAATCGGTTGGAAGATGGATTTCAAAGAACAGTGCGGCTAGGGAATCATATGCAGTTAAATGTGGTTGGTAAAGGTACTGTCAGGCTATACTTTGGAGGCAATAGCTATCTTGTTCAGGATGTCTTCTATGTTCCAGAACTAAGGAATAATCTTCTTAGCCTTGGACAACTGCAAGAAAAAGGATTAACAGTGGTGATGAAGGATAATAAATGCTGCATTTATCACTCAACAAAGGGCCTCATCCTTCAGAGTAACATGACCTCCAACCGTATGTTCGTTGTGCTCTCTGATAAGTATTCTGACAAGGACACAAAAGAAGTTTGTCTGCAGTCCACAACCCAAGATTCGGTACAGCTTTGGCATCGAAGGTTTGGCCATCTCGGTTACACAGGATTGCGCATGTTGAAGGACAAAGAGATGGTGAAAGGGATGCCGTGTCTTCTCGGACCTGATTCCATTTGCACAGATTGTCTGAAAGGAAAACAACATAGAGAAAATATTCCAAAAAAAAGCATATGGCGTGCTTCAACTAAGTTGGAATTAATCCATGCTGACATCTGCGGACCCGTCTCACCAGCTTCAAATGGCCAAAAGAGGTATTTGCTTTGTTTCATTGATGACTTTAGTAGGAAAGCATGGGTCTATTTCCTTGCTTATAAAGCTGATGCATTTGCTGCCTTTAAGCAATTTAAGAGTAGTGTTGAAAAAGAGTCTAGTCTGTCTATTAAGTGCTTAAGAACAGATCGTGGAGGAGAATTTACATCAAGTGCTTTCAATGATTATTGTAAAGATAATGGAATCAAGAGACAACTAACCACAGCTTACACGCCGCAACAAAACGGAGTAGCCGAGAGGAAGAACAGAACAGTGATGAACATGGTAAGAAGTATGATGGTTGATATTCCTAAGAGTTTTTGGCCTGAAGCTGCGAGTTGGGCGTTCTACGTGCTTAACAGAAGTCCAACTTCTTCTGTGAAGGACATGACACCAATAGAAGCTTGGAGTGGGATAAAGCCATCTGTAGAACATTTTAGGGTGTTTGGTTGTATAGGACATGTACATGTGCCTGACGCCAAACGCACTAAACTAGAGAATAAGAGCAGAAGTTGTGTACTGTTTGGGGTTAGTTCAGAATCAAAAGGCTACAGACTATTCGATCCCATAAGCAAGAAAGTCATTGTTAGTCGGGATGTTGTGTTTGAAGAAGAGAAAAAGTGGAGCTGGGATAAGAGTTATGACAGCTTGATAAGCCTTGATCTAGACTGGGGAGATGACATAAATGAAGGAGAAATTGAGACTCAAGATGTTACCAATGAAGATTCTGATGTTATTATAGAAACTGTCACTGAAGAAGATAAAGCAAGCATAGATGAAGAGGGAAGTGATAGAGAAAACACTATGGCAGCGGCTGCGTCATCTCCTGAAGCCACAAATACAAGGGAAGGAGATTGTGTCAGAAGGACAGGTCGTATCAGAAGGAGACCAGTGTGGATGACAGACTATAACGTCAATGATGAAGCTGAAACTGCTGAAGCAAGTCAAGATCACACCTCACATTTAGCCTTATTCATAGAATGTGATCCTATTAGCTATGAAGAAGCTGCTAAGATCCAAGAATGGAGAAATGCTATGAATTCAGAAATTCAATCCATTGAGAAGAATGAAACATGGTTTCTCACTAATCTACCGGAGGGAGCCAAAAGTATAGGAGTAAAATGGGTTTATAAGACTAAATTGAATCAATATGGAGAAGTTGAAAAGTACAAAGCTCGGTTAGTTGCAAAAGGATATGCACAAGAACACGGAGTTGATTATGAGGAAGTATATGCACCAGTCGCTCGGATGGATACCGTGAGGATGATTTTAGCATTGGCAGCTCAGAAAAGTTGGATAATCTATCAGCTAGATGTAAAGTCAGCTTTCTTGCAAGGAGAACTCTCCGAAGAAGTGTATGTAGACCAGCCAAGAGGGTATGAAATCAAGGGTGCTGAAAGAAAAGTGTACAAGCTTCGTAAGGCCCTATATGGATTGAAGCAGGCACCACGTGCATGGTTCAGCAGGATAGATACTTACTTTCAGAAGATGGGATTTGTAAAGGATGTCAGCGAGCAAACACTCTTCACGAAATTCAACAAACAAGGTAAATGCCTAATTATTAGCTTGTATGTTGATGATTTGATCTACACTGGTAACGATCAAACTATGATGAATGAGTTTAAAGAATCCATGATGAAAGAATTTGAAATGACTGATTTGGGAAGAATGAAATACTTCCTGGGAATTGAGGTGTTGCAGCTTGATAATGGAATTTTCATGTGTCAAAGAAAGTATGTGAAAGAGTTACTAACAAAATTCAGAATGGAGGAAAGCAACTCTGTCTTAAATCCTATCGTCCCGGGGTTTAAGATTCACAAAGATGAAGAAGGTGTGAAGGTAAATATCACACTCTATAAGCAGCTTGTGGGAAGTATGATGTATGTGACAGCCACTCGGCCAGATGTAATGTATGCTGTTAGTCTGATTAGCAGATACATGTCTATGCCAACTGAACTTCACTTTGCAGCAGCCAAAAGAATTTTAAGGTATTTGCAAGGGACTATTGAATATGGGCTCTTTTACAGGAAAGAAGGAAACAGAGAGCTAGTAGGATTCACCGACAGTGATTACGCTGGATGTGTGGAGGACAGAAAAAGTACATCCGGGTATACCTTCATTCTCAGTGATGCAGCAGTGGCATGGTCCTCCAAGAAACAACCAATTGTTACTCTAAGTACAACCGAAGCAGAATTTGTGGCAGCAGCAGCTTGCTCTTGTCAGTTAATATGGATGAAAAGAGTGTTGGGCAAAATTGGCTATGAAGGAAGCAGCAACCCTGTTATTTTCTGTGATAACAACTCAACAATCAAGCTATCAAAAAATCCGGTGATGCACGGCAAAAGCAAACACATCGATGTAAGGTTCCACTTCCTACGTGAGCTGGTGAATGAAGGAGCTGTTCAGTTAAAATTTTGTAGCACGCATCAGCAGGTTGCAGATATATTTACTAAGCCACTCGACACAAGAACCTTCCAGGGACTTAGAAAGAAGCTAGGAGTATGTGATGCACCAAAGTTAAACTGAATTGGATTGATCAGTTTAGGAGGAGATGTTAAGATTAATATTTTGATATTTATTTTTAATTAAATTAAGTATTGCAGCACATTAGAATGTGTCAGCTTATTGTTAGCTATTTTATTGTTTCAGTCAATGTCAGTACCTAGATTTTAGGAAGGAATAAACTGCTCCACATATAATGGGGCAGTTAGGGAGATCGTGTGATATTATGTAAGCCTATTTATTGGCCTTTTCTTATTCAATTAAGTAAGTTTTCCAGCATTTGATTCTAACAGTCCTCTCTGCTAAAACAAATATTGTGAGGCTACTCCCACACTTACAATTGGGGAACAATTTCCAATAAAATGTAGTGCAAAGAAAGATACTCACTGAATCTTCCCTATCCTTTCTTCCAATCCAATGTTAACATGACTTGCCAGTGGCTCTCGAATTTGCATTGACTTAACAAAAGTTACCGTTTTTTTCTTTTATTTGGCTTCTTTAAAGTCACAGTTCAGCCAGTTTACTCCAGTTAACTTGGGGTGCTGACATACTCAAGCAGGTTGGCTTATTAAAAATACCTCGAATTAGAGAAACATGGATGATATTCAGGGGAGGATATTGCTTTTAGAAAACTACAGATGGCCTTTTGACAAGTTTTGAGGGAGGTAAATGTCTTTTGTTTTATTTTATTTTATCAATGACCTACATTTTAAGTTAATATCATATTTACCGCGTCTTTCAACTGAGAAGATAATGTGACATAGTATAATGAGTAACATTTCAATTTTAAGATTTGTTATGTCTCTATGTTAAGACAAATGTGCCTATACTTCCTTAAGACATTTATCCTGAAACTCCACCAACAAATTTGGTAATTCCTTATCCATACAGTCCACAAGCAGGCAACATCATTTCGATTGTATAAAAATTGGTTCTTTCGGTATATAGTTAGAACATGAAAAATCATGTGACATACCTGCAATGTTCCCCCTCCACCAGTACTTTCACAATCATCAGACACACTTACAATTGTCCATGGATCATAAGCATTCCAGTGGAAGTCAACAACTTTGTCTCTGCATATAAATAAAAAAGTTTGCTTGTAAAAACAAATAGCAAGGTTGGGACGGGGGCAGTATATATTTTGACACGTTTAATAAAACAAATCCAATATTATTTGACATTTTCACAACATGGGATGACACAATGCTATTAAACAGTCAAACAAAAGCAATTTGATGCTATTCAAGAAAACGACTAGGTTGTTATCTAGAAGAGATCAGTTATACTGGAATTCATCAATTGGTATTGCAAGCATGAGACCAGTACATCTTGAATGTACATTTTCTAGCGAGACTATGTTCAGAGTAAATCACATGTATAAATTTTGAGAAGACAATACTATTTTATGCAATTATAAGTTGATGTCAAAATGTGGTGGAGACTTATTAGGAGTATAGTGTATAGCTTCCCTCTAGTTTAGATTACCTGAACACATAGAGTTCAATGAAGTGTAACAGTGAAGTGTAACAAACTCTAAATACCAACTGGTGTAACAGAATGTAAAAAATAATACAGTTATGCAATTCTGTTAGATTCTCATCTCTCTCTTCTCTCTTTCTCTCTTTTCCCTTTCATCTTCTCTCTCTATGATTCTCTACAATTCTAACACGGTATAGCTTCTCTTTGATCCTCGGTTCCTAAACTCGCTGCGATCATGGCGACGTTGTCGTCAACATCTCAAGCAAACACCGCTTCCGATGTAAACTCTGCCGCTGCAAACACAACGTTCAAACAGAAGATCTCCGTCAAATTGGATGAAACAAACTATCGCCAATGGAAACAGCAGGTTGAAGGAGTGCTTCGTGGAACAAAAATGGTGAAATTCGTCGTTACTCCTCAAATTCCAGAATGATTCCTCACGGTTGCTGATCGCGACGCTGGATCTGAGAACCCTAGCTATGTCGCGTGGGAAGAACAGGATGCGCTACTCTGCACGTGGCTGCTCTCGACAATCTCCGATTCTCTTCTCTCTCGATTCGTTCTGTTACGCCATTCTTGGCAAGTTTGGGAAGAGATTCATGCATTTTGTCACACGCAAATGAAAACTCGATCTCGTCAACTCAGATCGGAGCTTCGTTCTCTCTCAAAAGGTACCAGATCTATTTCAGAATTTCTTGCTTGTGTTCGTACGATTGTTGACACACTGATGTCCATCGGTGATCCGGTGATGCACCGTGATCAAATTGAACTCATCCTCGAAGCCTTACCATCTGAATTTGACTCAGTAGTAGCTGCAGTAAATTTGAAGTCTGGGTTCATCTCTCTTGATGAACTTGAATCTTTGATTATTACTCAAGAAGCTAGGGTTGAAAAAGCAAAGAAACATGTCACTGAGGTTGTAACTGTTAATCTCACTCAAGGAGGTGTGCAATCTGCAAATTCCAACTATCAAACTCCTGAAAATCCTGACTCCAGTGGTGGTAACTCTCAAGGTTTTGGCCGTGGCAGTTCTTTTCGAGGAAGAGGTCCTCGTGGAGGACAACTTCGAGGGCGTGGTGCTCGTGGAGGAAGAAATTTTGTTCAATGTCAAATCTGTTACAAAACTGGACATGATGCCAGTTATTGCTACTATCAGAATACTCAGGACCCTTATGGTTCCAACACCTATTATGGTGCACCTCCAATCTCTGGCAGTTATGGAGCAAATCAGTCAAATGTTTGGACACAGCCTAGTTACAGAGCACCTAACCCTCTGCAGATGCAACAATCTCGGCCTATGAGTCCTTCCATCTCCTCTCAGTATTCTGGACCAAGACCTCAAGCCTTGCTAGCTGGCACAGATCATGTTCAAATTGGTAATGGTCAAGGTTTGCCCATTACATCTCTTGGCTCTATGGTTTTTCCCTCAAATCTGTGTCCTAATACATCCCTGAAACTAAATAAACTTCTTTTAGTCCCCTCCATCACTAAAAATCTCATAAGTGTTAGCCAATTTGCAAAAGATAATTCTGTCTTTTTTGAATTTCATGCTAATTCTTGCTTTGTCAAATGTCAGGCTACATCTAAGGTGCTCTTGAGTGGTTCTCTTGGACATGATGGTTTTTACAAGTTTGATTGCATTCAACCACCATCATCTCATCAAGCACTCAGCCTTGTCAACACCTCTCTGTCTACAGATTTGAGTCCTAATTATAGTTTCAATACCTCTTGTAATAATAGAACTATAGGTTCGATTTCTAATGTGTATCAACTATGGCATCACAAACTTGGCCATCCTAGTCATGAGATCTTAAAACAGGTTCCCAAATTGTGTAATGTCTCAGTTCCAAATAAACAATTTGACGAGTTTTGCAATGCTTGTTGTATGGGCAAGGTTCACAGATTGCCTTCTACTTCCTTTAACTACTGTTTACACAAAACCTATTGAATTAATTTTCTGTGACTTGTGGGGACCCTCTCATGTTCAATCTACTTGTGGCTATACTTATTTTCTGACATGTGTAGATGCTTACAGTAGATACACATGGATTTACCCTTTAAAACTAAAATCCCACACCTTACTACATTTGTTCAGTTCAAACTGATGGGGGTGGTAAATTCAGGCCTCTCACACATTTTCTGAACTCACATGATATTATCCATAGAATCACTTGCCCTCACACTCATCATCAAAATGGATCAGTCGAAAGGAAACATAGACATGTTGTAGAGACTGGTTTAACACTATTAGCCCAAGCTAATTTGCCACTCAAGTTTTGGGACCATACCTTTATTACAGCCACCTATCTTATTAATAGGCTCCCCTCCCCAACTCTAGGCAATAACTCACCCTTTTTCTTGCTCCATTTCAAATTCCCAGATTACAAATTCCTTAAAGTGTTTGGGTGTTCCTGCTTTCCTCACTTTAGGCCTTATAATTCCAACAAACTAGCTATGCACTCCAAGGAGTGTCTTTTTCTGGGTTACTCTCCAACTCATAAAGGATACAAATGCCTTGACTCCAATGGCAGAATGTTTATCTCCAAAGATGTCCTGTTTGTTGAATGCAAATTTCCTTACTCCACCATGTTTCCTTCCTCAAAGCCTCACCCTAACCCTGTTCTCTCAGGTCTGTCATCTGGGTCTCCTATCCCTATTTCCTTAATCTGTCCTATTCCTCCCACTCAGGTTCCTGTCAGTCCTGCTTCCCTTTCCTCCAGTCAGTCCCCTTCAACCAGGGTGAGTCCCACTTCCAGTCAGACTGCTCCCTCAGCCCAGTCATTCATCACCCGGTCTTCCTGAACCAAATACAACCATGCCATCAAACTCTCTTCCTGCTACCCCTCATACTCCTTCTGATAGTTCTCACAGTCCACCCCCTGTCCCAACTAATTCTGCATCTGAATCCCCTTCTTTGGCCTCTGAGGACTCAAATTCTCCCTCCTCCACAGACATGGCCTCACCTGCTCCACTTATTCACCCTCTCAACACCCATGACCACCAGAGCCAAAAAAATGGTATTGTTCAGCCTCGTCTACAACCTACTCTTCTTCTTACTCACCTTGAACCATCATCTCACAAACAGGCTCTCACCATTCCTGCATGGCATGCTGCAATGCAGTTGAAATATGATGCTCTTTTAAGCAACAAGACTTGGTCCTTGGTTCCTGCTCCCTCTCACAGAAAACCCATTGGGTGCAAATGGGTCTTTAGGGTGAAGGAGAACCCTGATGGTTCTATCAACAAATACAAGGCCAGGTTGGTGGCTAAAGGGTTCCATCAGGTTGAAGGCTTTGACTACACAGACCTTCTCACCTGTTGTCAAACCAGTCACTGTGAGAACTGTCTTAGCCTTGGCTATATCCCATAAATGGGCCATTCAACAACTGAATGTGAATAATGCGTTTCTGAATGGACAACTCAATTAGGAAGTTTATATGGTGCTGTCACCAGGTTTTGAGAAAGGTGAACCAGGCATGGTGTGCAAGCTTCACGAGGCCTTGTATGGTCTCAAACAAGCCCCAAGGGCTTGGTTTGACAGACTGAAAGGTGCTCTTCTGCAGCTTGGTTTCTCTGCCAGTAGGTGTGATCCCTCTTTATTCATGCTCCTCACACTTTCATGTTCCACATTAGTGTTGGTCTATGTTGATAATATAATCATCACTGGATCCTCTACACCATTCATTCAACAACTTGTCACCAAACTCAACATGGAGTTTTCTCTCAGGGATCTTGATCAATTGGACTATTTTTTGGGCATTGAGGTTACTCATCTCTCTAATGGCTCTCTTACAGTCTTGTGCTATCACAAAGTAAATACATCAGGGATCTCCTCCTCAAAACCAACATGGCCTCAGCCAAGGGTATAGCCTCTCCTATGGCTTCTAGTACTAAACTTTCCAAGGTTGGCTCAGCCCAGGTTTCTGATCCTACACACTTAAGGTCTGTGGTAGGGGCACTTCAGCATGCCACAGTGACTATACCTGAGATTTCTTTTGCTATGAGTAAGGTGTGTCAGTTCCTGTCAAATCCACTAGAAGATCATTGGAAAGCTGTTAAACGAATCTTAAGATATCTTCACGGCACTGTTTCTCATGGATTGCTTCTTACTCCTGCTAATCTAAGCACTCCTATCACTATCACAGGCTTTTGTGATGCAAACTGGGCCTCTGACCTAGATGACAGGAGATCCACTTCTGGGGCCTGCATCTACCTAGGCCCAAACCTAGTCTATTGGTGGGCTAAAAAGCAAACTCTGGTTGCTAGGTCAAGTAATGAGGCTGAATATCGAAGCCTGGCCCATGCTACTGCAGAAATTCTCTGGCTGCAGTCTTTACTGCAGGAACTGCACATCAAGCATCAAACTCCTACAGTTCTATGCGATAACCTAAGTGCTGTGTCACTTGCTCACTACCCTGTTCTACATGCCAGAACCAAACACATGGAACTTGACATTTTCTTTGTCAGAGAGAAAGTGCTCAGCAAGGATCTAACTGTCTCACATATTCCTGCATCTGATCAGTGGGCTGATGTTCTGACAAAGCCCCTCTCTACTTCTAGGTTCCTGTTCCTCAAAAGCAAACTTAAGGTGCTTGACAAGCTTGAACTTGATCAACCACCCTAAGTTTGAAGGGGGAGTATTAGGAGTATTAGGAGTATAGTGTATAGCTTCCCTCTAGTTTAGATTAACTGAACACATAGAGTTCAGTGAAGTGTAACAAACTATAAATACCAACAGGTGTAACAGAATGTAAAAAATAATACAGTTATGCAATTCTGTTAGATTCTCATCTCTCTCTTCTCTCTCTCTCTCTCTTTTCCCTTTCATCTTCTCTCTCTCTATGATTCTCTACAATTCTAACAAGACTTACATATGAATATGTTAAAGATAGAGAATCAAACAAAGAGACAGAGAAACCCAACAAGTGTAAGAAAACTTAAGAGCAACATCAGATAAGGAACATGAATAAATCAGGTTAAGAGTCAGAAAAATTTATTTAATTGGCCTGGCTAAAAAAACAAAATTATCAAGTAAAGAGCAATCCCTTCAGCTACAGATCTAGATGACTGAAATAATTAACACTAAAGTATAATTAATTTTACCATAGAGACAGTAGGTTCATACCTATGACCAGCATGTTGGAAAAACAACCCTGGAGGAGAGTTTATTATTTTTCCAGCTCGCTCAATCTTTTTACCAACCTGATCACAAAACAAAATAGATGTTGACACCTAGCAACCAAATATCATCATTGGGGCAAGAGAGCAGCAAAATATTATTCATTTGAAACTGCACCTTCTCATAATCCCAAATGTTTAAGAGACCGTCTTCTGCTGAACTTCCAAATACAGATGATTTGTCTGGAGACCACTGAATTAAACAAACTGTTACTAACATATGCCGCAGCATATAATATATATAATGCCAGAAGGCATGGAGAATTACCAGAATCCAGAAAACAAAAAGCATATCTTAAATCACCTGAACACAAAGAACAGCAGCTTTATGAGCCTCAAATTTATGAATAGGAGACCCAACCCCATTAGAGGTGAGATTGCGCCGATCAAACAAGCGAACAGAATTATCTGCCGACCTGAAGTGATATGGTGAAAAGTTACACACAAATGTGAAATGATAGGAACAAAACAGATATTGAAATATTAACAGAAATGAGGGAAATAACCCCTACAACCAGAGGTTGTGGTAGAAAAATCAAGAAATGCAGAGAGGGAAAATTGGAGAAATAAATGGAACAACCCTGCTCCTTACTAGATGGAAAATTAGAAACAAAATGCAAAAGAAAGATAATCCCAAGTTCCAACTATGAGAGAAAACCAATGATACGATACTGAGTTCTTATATGTGTGATGACCCAATCATTGAGGTCAATCCACATCAGCACAGCTTCTAGAAGCTGTAAGAATAATATTCAGTTATTGTATTCCCTAATTTTAAGGGATTTTCTGATATAAAAGAAAGGGGAAGGAAATGATTAGGCACTCATAAAGTTTGTTAGAAAACAGTTAGGACTTCGAAGAGAATTCTCTCTGGTTTAGGAGTTCAAAGAACTCCGGCTTACCTTTTCTTGTGCCATTTTCACCATTGTAGAGCCTTGAGCTCACCAATTTCCAGTCAATAATATACAGTTTCTTTTCTTGATTTTAATGGTTATATCAACCAACTTCTCTGCTCAGCTCAAACAAATCTATTCTTAATTCTTTGATGCCTATCCAATTCAATTACGCCCTCTGTTAAGAAATTGTGGTTGGGCCTAACTCAACCCTACAAAACCGGTTGGTAGAGTGAGGATTGCCCCCACTTATAAACACATGTTCATGTCATATATTGTCCGATGTGGGACTCTTAACACACCCCCTCACGCTCAGGACTGGACAACTGAAGCGTGGAAATAGATGGTGGGTGGCCCGATAGCGGAAACCATAGAAGGTGGCCCACCGGATCTTAAACGAGGCTCTGATACCATGTTAAGAAATTGTGGTTGGGCCTAACTCAACCCTACCCCACTTATAAACACATGTTCATGTCATATATTGTCCGATGTGGGACTCTTAACACCCTCTAATAAACTCCCTCTGATTACCGAATCAACTCCCATCCCCACCTCCTTATGCCATGTGTCCCATTATGTTTTATTGCAGCCACTTTAGAGTGGGTCTAACAAGATACTTCCCCATCTTGGTCAAAACTATATGAAGTAGAACACGCGTTGAACTGAGCAAAACAAACAGTGGATAATGATAATTAGGCATATAGAACAGGAGAACATACCCAGTAAGAATCAGATTATCATCATGGGGATTCCAGTCAACACAGTGAAGATCGGCATTGTGAGCTTTTTCAACCTGCCACCAAACTCATATCAGAGAAGGAAAATAAAGACAAATAATAAACTAATACAATGACGCGTTAAGTTATTATGTTACACAGTATAAAAAAGGGGGTTGTGTATGTAAATATCTTAGATAAATACATATATTCCCCCAGTTGATAAAACCCCAATGTTGCACACGCCTATATAAATTTTTGAATAAACATGAAAATTGTGTTTTACCTAATGCTTCAAAATGTGTAATGGTATCAAAATAAAAACAAATGTAAATAGATCATTGAATTACAAAACATATACCTTACCAAAAAGCATGCCTTAAAATTCATACTTATGTCAAAACAACAACAAAAACAATCGAAGTCATTTTGCACTGGATGGTGTCCAAAAAAAAGACGTCCAATGATAGCATAATTAAATTTGAATCTGCTTTAATGGTTAAGCCCTTAAGCCTATAGTTTTTCAGGTCTTTCTCAATCACCAACCAAATGTATTAGTAAGTGTCCAAATCAGAACCATGGAAGTGAAACAAAAAGCAGGGACCCACTTCAGCACCTTATCCCTGAACAAAATATTCTTACCAAAAGGTATTTCTTTAACTAAACTTTTCAAATCCTCCCAAAACTTGATATTTTAACACTACTTGTGATACATATACTAGTAATGCTGAAAGTATCTTGTTTCATTATATATTTTAGGGTTGTGTTCTTATTCTAACCTTTTGTAATCCAAAACTACTACACCCATCCGATGCTTATTAGCAACAATGCCTGACCAACTTTAAGATCTTGCCTTTGCTCCTACCCACTTATAGTATTCACTATTTCCATTTATTACTAGCAAATGGTCTTAATTTTCAAGATCCAATGTTGATTTTACACTCAAAAATTACATTGTTTATCCACACTTATTCACAACATGAGAATTCATTCACTTTTCTCGCTGTACATGGTTTACCTTCTTTATCCCTACTCATTCACAACACTGTGAGAACCCATTCTCCTTTTTCGCTACACATGGGTGTCAAGGCAACTATTCTTACTTGACATTGTACCCAAGCCATCCAGCATTTTGCCAACTGGCAACAACCTAACAGTACCATTATTGCATCGCTGGTATCACTGCCAACAAAATACGACTAAAAGTTATGTTGGATGACTGCCAGCATCCTAAAACAACCCTCTTTTTCTGTCGGTTTGAGACTGACTATTTTATGTTATATGAAATAACAAAATAGGAAAACAAATTCAAATAAATGATTGAACTATAAATCATATACCTTAACAACAGGACTAGAGCCAACACGTGCATCCCATAATATGAGACAAGAATCATCTCCAACACTACAGAATTCCTGTGCACTTCACCATTAACATATTGATGTCAGAAGAATATGAATCTCATAACATATAGATATTGTCTGTGTTGCGATTATAGTGCAATAGTCTAGATTCCTCAAATAGAATATGAAAACATGAAATAATTTTGTTCTGCTCTCCCCTTACAAGATATACTTGAAAAAGGAGTAGCTAACTCATTGATAAAGGATACTAGGAGGAAAGAATAGCAGGTCATCAAAATTTCACCCTTAGTTTATAATAAGGTAGAGTAAAATGAGAATAACTACTTCAATAATAAGGAAAAGCACATAAATGTGAAACTAGTTAGTAAGTTACCTAGAAGGGCAAAAGGCCACATCTTCAACAGTATCATCGTGCCCAGAGTAGATACCTCTTGGCCCGACAGAAGGGCTATCAACAGTTTTATCATTGCCTTCCCCAGATTTAGAGTTCGGTTTGATAATGGATCCACCAGATTTGTCCGTAGCCGCAGATGTTACATGGTCTTCAATACTCCACAACACCACTGTTTTATCTTTTCCTGCAATGCAACTCAGATATTTCAGATGCAGAGCAACAAGTAACCAGAACAATGATGACAGGGATTTAAAATCCTAAATGTTTAAACGGAAAGAAAAAAAAGTTTGCCAACCTCCTGAAAGGACATAAGGCTCAGTTGGGCACATTGCAAGAGCAAACTCAGCATTGTCTTGGTGTCCGGTCAATATCTGCAATAAGAAAAAAACTACACCAAGTATCAACCTCGACAAATAGCAAAAATAACATTAGAATAAAATTTTTGCTAAATAGGATAATTCAGGGGAACTAATGGAGTCCACATAATTCAAACTGTGGAGAGATCCACCCTAATTTAAAAGATTCTGCACCCTTAACTCTTTTCTAGCCCCAAAGATGCTATACCCAACTCTTCAGTTCAATAGAGTCACCCTCAAGTAACTGAAAAGTTTATTCAGTAAGTCAATATACCAAAACCGCAGCATAACCTGACCTATTCACATTTCACAAATCCTAGTTTTTAGGGAAACAGACATTTCTCAAACAAAAGTAACATGCATCTGCTTCATTATGTGATTTTGATTGTGTTACAATTGGTCTGAACTATTCTAGATGAATGAATGCTGTGGATAAGTAGTGCACGGAGCCCAATCAAAAAGTCATACCAAATCTGGACGAGAGTTTGTAGCTCCAAGGACAGCATGACGGTTAGGTTGACTTTCAACATCCCAAATGAGAACCTGGCATTCGAAGAGACACAAATAAGGAACAAAATAGTCAGGAAACATGCCAGTGCTGAAGAATAAAAACAAAAGCAAGGGAAACTGTAAAATTCGTACATCAGGGCTGTCTGTGTGAGTAGCCACTATCTTAGAATTTTGCGGCAATTCCCTAATTCTGTTCACCTACAACTCAAAACATAAAGATCAGATCAGCAAACAACAATACCCAGATTATCAGCATAAAGATGTTTAATTCAAGCAAGAATATAAACTATTGGTATTAATAGCAGGTCGTGTAGCGGGTAAATAGTGGAAGCTGCATGGCAGACGAAATATAAATAATTGTATACAAAATAAAGCATGTTGCACACAAATAAAAGCTACATAAACATAAATTAAAAAAGTAACTAACATAAAACTCAAAATCTCAATATTGCAAACAACTAATAAAACATGAACATGATGCATGGTTAGATAAATTGCTGCCTGAAGGAGATGAAGGAACAAAATGAAGAACAGAGTGGTTACTTGATGATGGAGGAAGAGTG
Source organism: Lathyrus sativus (assembly GCA_963859935.3). Lineage (NCBI taxonomy): Eukaryota > Viridiplantae > Streptophyta > Magnoliopsida > Fabales > Fabaceae > Lathyrus > Lathyrus sativus. The sequence goes on along the minus strand of OZ012735.1, from coordinate 179,893,094 downwards.
GTGAGTTGTCTTTACCTAGGTAAAGAAGATAGTGAAATTGTATTGCTTTCAGTATTATATAATACCCACTAACTGACTTGACGGTTCAGGTTTTGTGTTTCTTTCTATGATGTTTTAAAAAGTTTGGGCACTAGTAAAACATACAACACCACTATTCATTACGTACCACTATAACAATATATTAAACCACGCGCCACTATACTGCAAATTGTGGAGTTAACATATAGCATCACATGTGCCACTATACTGCAAATTGTGGAGTTAACATATAGCATCACATGCGCCACTATACTGCAAATAGCAGAGATGATATATCGCATCGGCTACCCCAAATTCTGATACATAATAGCAACATAGCGCCACTTTACTGGTTTGTTAACAACACTGATATGAGCAATTTAAAGGGATATATAAATAAACAAAAACCTCGCTTAAATTTCCAAAAGAAACCCAGGGCAGATTAAGAAAGACATTATTTATTCATCTCTTAAGTATGGTTCAAATGCATCCAAATTTAAGAATGTCAGTGATATTTATACCTCGCCCGGATGTATTATGGTCTTGTACTTCTTCACAAATGGAGAGCGAGCCTCTTCATTAAACTGAAAAATTAATAAATTAGTTCAGTAACTGAATTTAAAATTATGTAGGCATCAAATTGAAAGCGTGTCCGGTGTACTACGTGTGCTCGGTGAACAACACCGACAGATGTGGTAACATGACATCCCATCATTCAATTTTCTAAAACTATTTCTGGTAAATAAATCACCTGTGAAATGTGCTCTGCAGCTGCAACCCTAGTTTTCACAACCTCACAATTCGCAATCACCAAGGTATTCGGGACACTACCATCAGTCTAACAAAAAAAATCAAAAACCAAAATCAAAATGGCTTCCCTCTCACTCCATTAACCAATTTCAACAACAGCAAAATTAATCAAAAGATTCAATCTTAAACCTGCTCGGAAAGATAAAGCCTCTGCCGATTCTTATAAGTAGCTTGTTCAAGCTGAGGACCCCACCTATCACCAAATCACACCGTTCCTCAATTAAACTAAAGCTAAAATTTCAGAAACAAAAATCCAAAACCCTAGAAATGACGAAATTTAGATACCTGCAAGAGAGAGAAGGCCAAACGAGGTTATGATTCGCAAGCCAATCGTAGAGAACGGGAACGAGAGACTTCCATTGGGTGTATTTCTCGTCTACGGAAGCTTGGTGTTGTTGTTGTTGCTGCTGTTGCTGTTGTTGCTGTTGTTGCTGTTGTAGTAGTTGCGCCTTTTTCGCTTCTTTCAGTGTCTTGGCAGATGTTTGTTGTTGTTGATCGTCTTTTGGTTTAGGTTTTCGCCCTCGCGTTTCCTTCTTCTTTACTACGCCTTGCTGCGACGGAGGAGTTTCCATTGTTCGAACTCACTCTTTCTGCTGCTCTTTACTTCCGTTACTGTTTTCTCTCTATACCTTCTAATAAATCACATGAATTGTGCTCGCTCTCGGCTTTATTATTAAATAAAATAATAACAATTATGCGTCATTTAATTTGATATATATATGTGTATATATATATAATTTAAACATTTAGTTTATTCATGAAAAGAAAGTTAGGTAGTATTTTTTTTTTTGTTTCGTTTTAATTTTTGTAAATATATTCTATTTTATTTTTAATCTTTTTCTTAGTCCTAGTAATTTTAGTTTAAATAGAAATTGATTTTATAATATACAAAATAATTAATTTTAGCCTCTCTAACATTAATGATATTGTTAAAAAAAATTGATTTTGAATATTTTGTTTTAATATTTGTGAACTAATATAATAATTACTAATCAAATTATATAATATCAAGTAGCCTATGGAAAATATTGAAAGAAAAGTAGAATATCTCATCTAAGATTTTTAAAGGAAATTGTTGTCATTTTATATTAAGAAAAAGGTATTTGTATTATTAGAAATATAACTATTATACTAATGTAATAATTGGTATTATTATTTTAACTTTGATAAATTATACATTTATAATAATTGGTCATTATTGTTAAGATAGATATTTTTAACTAACAATAATAATATTCTTGTTTATTATAACACTCGTATTTAAAATATTTATTATGATGTTTCAATGAAATCTTATTGAGAAGAAACTTATGAAAATATATGTTGTCTCGTTAAAAATCTTGTTAAAAAAAAATTCATTAAGATAAAAACTTTAATAAGGGATAAAGAGTACAACATGATGTTCTCCCTCAACATAACACATTTATCTCTTCTTTAAAGATCTTGAAGGTGATGCATTCTAGTATTTTGTACATGTTTCTTAAAAAATAATGTAGGTACTGCCTTTGTGAAAATATATGTCATATTATCACTTGAACGATATATTGAATATCAACATTTTTGTTTCTTTCGAGTTCTTGTGTGAATGAGAAGAACTTTAGAGGAATATGTTTGGTTCTATCACTTTTGATGTAACATTCTTTCATCTGGGTAACACATGCAGCATTGTCTTCATACAAAATTGTTAGATTATTATAAATTGGTAAACATACGCTCCTTAGATATGTCGAGTTACCATTTGTAACCAATTACACTCTTTGATTGCTTCATGAAGGGTAATTACTTCAGCATGATCTAAAGAAATTGTTACAGGTGTTTGCTTTTGTGATCTTCATAATATTGCAATGTTACCATATGTGAATATATATCCAGTCAATAATTTAGCACTATGTGGATCTGACCAATATCATGCATCTGCATAACCAAGCAAAACTGGTTTTGTATTGTTAGAATAAAACTAACCAGTGTCAGATGTACCTCGAAGATATTGGAATATATGATTTTTTCCTTTCCAATGTCTATTTGTATAACATGAACTAGATTTTGCTAGTAAATTCACTGCAAAAGTTATATCAAGTCTTGTATAGTTATCAAGGTACATGAGCGTTCCAATGGCACTGAGGTATGGTACTTCAGAGTGAAGAACTTCTTCATTACATTCATTAGGTCTAAATGGATCATTTTCAACATTAAGTGTTATTCTCATCATTGGGATACTCAAAGGGTTTGTTTTGTCCATGTTAAACATTTTCAATGTCCTTTATGTATAATTTGGTTGATGTATCAATTGACCATTTTTAGTATACTCAATTTCTAAACATAGACAGAACCTGATTTTTCTCAAATCTTTCATTTCGAATTATTTCTTTAAGTAATCTCTTGCTTTCTTAATTTATTTATTAGTTTCAAGGATATATAAATAATTAACATTTACAGCAATTATTACAAAATTGAATATTGTTTTTCTTATAAAAATACAAGCAAAATAGGATTATTTTCGTAGCCTTCTTTAAGCAGATATTAGGGATGGCAAACATACCCGGACCCGCCCGCACCCGCCTCGAAATTAACGGGGAAAACCCGATTTAGTTGGGTGCGGGTGCGGGGGAAACCCGGTTCTTAACTACGGGTGCGGGTGCGAGGAGACACTAAGACCCGTCTGCCCCGCTCCCGAATAATGCATTTTAGTTTAATTCTCTTATTTTACTTAATTTAATATTCATTTATTAATTATATTTGTAATTAAACTATTAATACCCTTATTACAATTAAAATAATTAAATTAATCAAATTAATATTCATTTACTAATTAAAATTTTAATTAAATAATTAATTAATTTATTAAAATAATTAATTTTTTAATTAAATTATTAATTTTTTTGCGGGTGGGGGCGGGGCGGGTGCAGGTGCACCCGTTCTCTACTAGGGGCGGGTATGGGCGGTAAATTTTTACCCCCAGTTGGGTTTGGGGGCGGGTGTGCTACATGGAAGCGGGTGAGGATGCGGGTATAGTTAAACCCGCCCCCGCCCCGCCCCGTTGCCATCCCTAGCAGATATTCACTTAGCATATTATACCACATGTGCTCGGGCTGTTTTAACCCCTACAATGATCTTTGCAACTTAATTGTATACATTTCTCTAGGTTTTGATGTCTCGGGTATTTTAAATCCTTATGGGATTTTCATGTGTATATCAATATCAAGTGACCCGTATAAATAAGTTGTAACAACATCCATAAGATACATATCAAAATTATTAAATAATGATAAACCATTAAATAACGAAAAGTAATGGCATCCATAACAGGATAATAAGTTACTTCATAATTAATTTATGGTCTTTCGTAAAAACTTTGTGCAACAAGATGAGTCTTGTATTTGACAATCTCATTTTTATCATTTTGTTTTCTTAGAAAGACCCACTTATACCCAACTAGTTTCACATTTTTCGGTATAGCTGTAATAAGGCCAAATACTTTTCGATTTTTAAGAGAATTTAATTCAGTATATATTGCATCCTTTTAATTTTTTCAATCATGTCTATTTTAACATTCATTCATAGTTCTTGGTTTTGGATCGTCATTTTCATTCATTATTTCACATGCAATGGAGAATGAAAATATTTCATCTATATTTATACCTTTTCGGTTCCACAAAGTTTCTGTATCAACATAATTAATTGAAATCTTAAAATCATTCTTGTTTACAGTTTCATTATCAATGATCTCATTATCATCATCTTGTGCTTTTTCGAGAGCACGTTTTTCAACTGTGGATTTATTAATATTTAGTGTCTTTTCAAGACCACTTTCAATCATATTCACCTTTTCTATTCCTTTTCTTTTTTGAGGATTTTTCTCTTTGGATCCCATAAGTCGATCACGCTTCAAGTGTGCCTTAGATGTACTTGTTACATCATTTAGATTTGAAATCTCAATCCGAGCTGGGACAGTTATAGCTAATACATGTGACTTCATCACTCTTTTCAAATTAGTAAGAGAATCTGGTAGTTGATTTGCTAAATTTCCCATTATTTATTATATGGGTTCAAATGTAATAAATGAATTACATACCATGTTATCTCATTTTCTAATTTTTTATTTTCTCCCCCTAGTGTTGAAAATTTTGTTTCGTCAAAATGACAATGAATAAATCTTGCCTGAAAAACATCACATGTTAAAAGTTCAGGATATCTAATAATAAGTGGTGATTCATACCTCACATATATTTTCAACTTCCTTTGAGGTCTCATATTTGTTCTATGCGATGGAGATATTAGGACATATACTGCACAATTAAATATCTTTAAATGAGAAATATTTAGTTCCTTATCAATTGTAAGTTGATAAGAGGTATGTCTCTAATTAGCATTTATCTTTAGACGGATGAGTGCTACAACAAGTAAAATTGCATGACCCCAAATAGTAACTGGTAGTTTGGTTTTTATTATTAATGGTCTAGCAACATATTGAAGACGTTTGATTAATGACTCAGCTAAACCATTGTGTGTATGTACATGAGGAGTATGATGTTCAACCGTAATTTCAATTGGCATACAATAATTATTAAATGATTCAGATGTAAATTCATCGGCATTGTCAAGTCTAATTTTATTTATAGTGTAATCTGGAAATTAAGCCCTTAGTTTAATTATTTGTGCAAGAAGTTTTGCAAATACCATATCACGACTTGAGAGTAAACATGCATATAATCATCTACTAGATGCATCAATTAATACCATAAAGTACCTGAATGGTCCTGACGGTGGATGGATATGTCCACATATATCATCTTGAATTCTCTCAAGAAATGTAGTTGTTTTTGTTTGAATATTACATGACGAATGCTTTGTTATTAGTTTTCTCAATAGAGCAAACTTCACATGGTTTATCTTCTTTTATATGTTTTAACCCTTTCAATGGATGACCATGGCTATTTTCAACCATTTTACGCATCATTATTGAACAAAGTTGACCTAAACGTCATGACATAAAGTTTTTGTTTTGAGATCTTCTTTTACTACTAAATTACATTCAATTTCATGTATATGAGTATAATGTAATCCATAAGGCAATTTTGGCAGTTTTTCTAAAGTTTTCTTCTTACCCAAAACATAAGCAGTATTATTTAAATATTTCATATTACCTTCAGTTACGGTTGTCGCGGTGAGAATTGGATGTCAAATTATTAATTAATTTGAATCTTAATTCATTATTCACCACCGGTCTTTTATTTGTCCAAAGGAAGGGAAAAATATCGAATTACCCACAATGCAATTCAAATGCAAAAGCTAGAGAGTTTAGGTTCGGGGTTGGTTAAACTTAAGAAAGGTGCTAGCATCCTAAGTTTCTGTAGTATCCTACAGGAACCTCGTATTTTATGTTGTTTATTGTTATGGGTTATCTGCTTAAGGATGAAAGACCTAGTGGTTTATTTCTAAGTGTACTCGCCAAGACGTCGCATCTTGTGCCTACATATCCTGACGGGAACAGAATCAGAGTATTTGTAGTTCCCCTAAAAGGGTTTAAGGAACTTCTTGATTGTTGGTCAAAGTTCCTAAGGGTAAGGGTTTGTTGATTGATTAATTCTAAGAGAAAAGATGAGTCGTCATCTTAAGGGAGAACACTCGACTCAACCACTACAACTTTGTAGGAAATTGTCTTTGCATCATCTTGAGAGAAGGGCTCAAACACTCCGAATTATCGACGAGTATGCCACTATCTCCCTCAAGCGGAAAAAATCCTACATCTTGAATGTATTGTTATGGGGCAGGAGAATTACATCTCGACAGTCAAGATGACTCACGTCTAATTCTGTAATGGTGAATAATAGTTTGATTTGAGTTGAATAAAGATTTTTCATCTAAGTTGTAAAAGATAAAGGTCCTCCTTATGGGGTAGGATCTAAACTTAAGCGATCAACTTGAAAAGGATCAAGGATCGAGTGGGGGAAATGATGCAAGATGAGATGCATACGCACAAGTATTAAGTCATGTGCAGATTCTTCCTTTGGACGTTACGCGATGCGATAAAGAATAAATACGGTAAAATAAAAGGCAAATAAATAAATTCATGCAACCCACAAAAGTGCTAAAAGATAAGTGTGAGAGTCGTGCATAGTGAATGGAATCGGAGCGGGGACGTATGGAATTGTGCGCGCGTTGATTAATTTTAGTCAAATTGATTTTATGCGAGAAGTTATTTGGAAGTTACATTATATTATTTTGGTGAGATTGATTTTAAGGGAAATGTTGAATTAGAGGGTGACTTAATTTTAATTATGAAATTAAATTATGAGTCAATTAACAGATGAATTAATTTTTAAAATAAAATAAATTAAATAAATATAGGTTTTTAAATTAAATAGCTAGATGGGTTTTGTTATTATTAATAAATAAGTACTAGTTAACTAAATTATAAAATGGTTTTTTCTTTTTTTAGCAAATGAACAAATTAATATATCATTATTTAATAAAAAGGTTATCAATTTGTGGGAATAAGTTATTAATAAAGTGAATAAAATGAGATTAAATTATTAAATTAAAATAGGTTAATTAAATTAAAAAGGTTAATTAAACAAAAAAGTCATTACTTCATTTAAAAAAAACGGTTGATTAAGGATTAATTATTAGATTAATTAAGATTATGGTTAATTAATTGTGGGTTAAATGATTAATTAAGGGGTTAATGAAAGGTTTGGTGGGCTATGCGATCTGGTGAGGTAGGCGCAGCAGCTTATCGTGGGCATGCAGGTGATGGTCGCGTGATGGTGATCGAGTGGAGATGGAAGGTTGTGATTGCAAGGGTGTACTATGGTACCGTGTGTGCACGTGCATCAGATTACAATATATAAAACAAAACAAAAAACTGAAATGAAAACCTAAATCTATTAATCATCTCCTCCGCCGCTACCCATTTTCCAACTTTCTCCCTTCTTGCGCCATCTTTCTTCCTCTCTCTGTGCTTCTCTCTGTCGTGATTCCCTACACCAATCAAACAACAACAAAAAGTCAATGTTAGCGAAAACAACATCTCACAATTCAATGACTTCCTCGCAAGTGTGGTGGTTGGAGGCGAATGAGTAACAGAAGGCGATTCACGGCTGGTGATTATGATAACAGCGACAATAACTTCGCCGGCGGTGGATTCGTGGTTGACGGCTATAGTGGCGACAATGGTGGAGCTTTTTTTTTAGATAAGTCTTTTCACGATTTTAGGTTTTTGATTAGGGATTTCGTATTGGGTTTTTTTTTCGATTTGTTTGAATCTCCTCCTCCTCTTATAGGTACAAAGGCGACATATTGATTAAATGATAACAAATCCTCTGTCGGATCTGTTTTGGAAAACCCTTATGATGGACAAAATTGTTCCGGAAATGATTGACACGGAGGATTCCATTCCATTCTTAGTGTTAATATGTTGGAATGTGTTTGGAAATGAAATAATGTTGTGTTCCTTCGAATCTGTTCAAATCTCTGTGTTTACTGAGGACTTGGAAATGGGCCAAATGCTGTTGAAAACCTGTCTTGAGCCATAAAACACTTTCATGTTTTACTCAAACAACTTCAATCTCTTTATTTAACTCCATATTCTCTTACTAATATCGTGTTATAATGATGATCATTTGAACGGGATGGGCTTGTAGCTTCAGATATTATCGGTTTTATGCCGTCGAGAAAGGTTCTAAATTCCAAATTCGATGATGATGACATTCTGTCTGAACCAAGAGGCTTTGAGATCATCGTTGCCTTGATATCGTTTGGTGTTCATAATGTTCTGAATTACGTTGGAAGTCGTCCAAAATTAATCGTTTTTTTCGAAACTCTGCTGCCTTCGATGCTTCGTAGGGAGTTGGCGACAACCTCGGTTGTTGTCCTTCCGGCTGCTCGATTCGCCCGATGATGCTTCAAAGTTGAGGGCTGAGACTATCTCACTTCATCTCTTTCTTAGAATTTTAACTTCAAATCATTCTTGTTAACTGTTAATGGTGGCGTATTCTGATTATTGGTTGTGTCGTATTTTGCAGGTGAAGATACTGCAGGGAAAGCTACAGAGTATGGTTTCCACCTTGGTTTCGGTTCTGTTTTGGGAAGAAAGAAAAATGAAGGCTAGACACTGAAGAAACCAATTACTGCGGTCATGACATAAACTTGAGAACTGAATTGGAGCAGGTATCTTGAAGATTAACATTGTCGGGAGCCTGTTTGTTACTGAGTCGGCTTATTCTCCTGTGTTCATGGAGAAAACCCCACCGGGCAGCAGCATAGTCATATACATGAATAGATTGTAGTTGTAGTTCTTCATTTTTAATATTTCGATCTTTGATTGTATGATGGTCATTTATTCATGATGACGGGAAAAAAAGATACGACATAGTTACTTGAGTAACACTTTGTTGCTTACTTTGATTGAATTTCACGAGTACCTTTAAGCATCTTGCACATTATGACCTTATAATTAACCTTTTACGAACTTAGTCCCTTTATATCCCTACTGACAGAGCGTGGATAGAACAAAATGGTGGACTAGGAAACCAAATGCCCACTTGATGAATTCCCTCAAATTGTAAAAAAAATCAACAATAGTACTCAATAATTAGCCATGCAAATTAGTGTAAAGGAGTACTCGAATGGTCCTTATGCAACCATAAGTAATTGTCAAGTTGTAAACTGCGGGGTCTCATAACAAAACGAACTCTTTGTAAATGAAACTCGTGAATGAATGACAATTTGGGTCGAATCTCAATATAGTCGGAAGCTTGAGCTTTTAGATTTCGTGAAGATAAAGATTCATGAATTCCTTAAAAGGGTTCCTTGCCAAAACTTAGTTCAAGATCTTATCTCAAAACAAATTGATCATAAACCACCATTAAGAACGTCCTCGTTTTCTCTTTGAAAATAATGACACCACGTCCTGAGCGATCCTTTGGAAAAGGGATACAACTTGAAATTCTACTTGCCACAACCATGATCAATATTCAAATGACTATGTTTAACCCCAAAGAAATTATACTTCTCTCTTGGAGTAGGCGTTGAAGCTTTTAAGAGATGTTGAGGAAAACCAATAGAAACCCTGTAATCAATCTGAAACAGGCTCAACTGACCATGTCTTGGAGTATTTAAATTGGGAGAATGAATATTATCTCCATCTGGAATCACTGCATCTGCACGAGTTGGTTAGTTGTAATAAACACGCACACAAAAGTATAAAGATAACATGCAAGAAAAAAAAACGCAAGGAGGTAGGATCTTAAGGTCAAAAATTAGGGTGTGACAGATGCCCCTATTTAAGTTACTTTTATCCGGAGATATGGAGATGGTAATTTTCGTCTCGACGAGATAAGAGGGACTTAAATACAAACATTGCACGGATATTTGGCCCTAAGATGCCACCGAATACATATGATATGCAATGATATGAAAATGCGAGACAGACGGTCCTGTGGTGGTATGATGCCACATGGGAGAAACAAGACGCCACCCACGAGAAACACAGGAACAACGAAAGATAAACAGACTCGACGAAACGAGACTCCATGGGGAAAGGAGACAAACAACATTGGGGAATCTCCAAAGAATAAAGATATAATGATACCATCAAGAACACAATAGCTTGAACAATGGCGAGGAACCTGAAAGTGGAGGATAACCTACTACCAACGCATGGCAGTCTAAGCAAAGGTATCCGGTTGAAACAAAGAAACGCATGTTACCTGCTATCAGTCCAATGATAGCCTAAGAAAAGGCAACATGAAGAGGAAATATGACCTACTATCAATCCTGACAGCCTAAGCAAAGGTATCCAACCAAGATAAGATGGTATATTACCTACTATCAAACATATGATAGCCTAAACAAAGGTGATAACCAAAACAAAGTGTATTACCTACTATCAAAACATATGATAGCCTAAGAAAAGGTAATAAACTTGAAAGGAGAGATCACCTACTACCAAACATATGGCAACTTAAGAAAAGGTGTCTGACCAAAATAAGGTGTGTTACCTACTATCAAGCATATGATAGCCTAAGAAAAGGTGAACACAAAAGGAAAGATGACCTACTACCGAACATGGTAGCCTAAGAAAAGGCATATGACCAAAAAGAGACGGTATATTACCTACTATCAAACATATGATAGCTTAAGAAAAGGTAATAAACTTGAAAAGGAGAGATCACCTACTACCAAACGTGGCAGCATAAGAAAAGGTGTCTGACCAAAAAGATGGTGTGTTACCTACTATCAAACATATGATAGCCTAAGAAAAGGTAAACACAAAAGATACGGTAAATTACCTACTATCAGATGTATGATAGCCTAAGCAAAGGTAATAACCAAAAGAGCTTCCCCACACTTCAAGGTTGTATGCCATGAACGGGTCTCAGCTTCTTCTTTGAATGATGATTACTCGGGAGAGCATCTTCACAAGAGATTGAAAATTCACTAGAGGTTAAAGACTTCAGCGGTAAATCAAAATGTACTGGAGAGTGTAATGCTTCAACGGGGATCTTCAAAAGAGATGTAAGCCGGTTGATCTTGTAAATATGTCTTCTCAAATAAAGAGAGACCAAATGTAATAATCTTCACCAAACTTTTCGGGAGAGATGCCATTTGATGGAAATAAACTTGTCTAATGAACTCACTAGGAAATACATTCTTGAGGAGTATCTTTGTTGTACTTGTAAAATATATGAAACTCTTGAGGTGAAAATTTCTCAAATAAAGAGGAAACATCCGTAAAGTCTTCGATAAACTACTCTGACGAATTTCCGGAGAGATATCATTCGATGAGTTGATAATCTTGATAAAACCCGCTGGGGATGGACAAACTGTCTTGAAGAGACTGCCATTTATCATCTTTGATGGAAAACTTGATCAAACGAGTTGCTCAAATAAAGGGATCGCTTATTGTTCAGATATAAATTATTGAGAAAAACTTGTAATATTATTGGAGAAAGTAATTTGTCTTCAATAGTGATATTCAAATAAATTCCTCTTGGGGAGCAAAAGTGCAAAATAAATGCACGCTTAATCAAAATCCTGGAGATACCCAAAGTGATTGTCAGGGACCGAAATTCAATTCAGGGAAAAACTGAAGAGAAACTATCAAGCAAGACTCGACCATTGAGGCATGAACTCAAATGGGATTCAACTAAAGCAACTGTCTTCCACGAGGATCAAACTCCGTGGGGAAATAGAAATATTGTGCTCTTTTCTACTTAGGGCTGACGACTCTACTTGGAAGGAGAAGACAAACCCGATCACTTAGGGAATGAACACATCCAAAGTGACGGAAAAACAAACACAAAGAAATGCAAAGTGCACATGTCATGATATCTATCTATATGTTATGCGTATGTCTATGCTGACAAAACAAACGAAAGAAGCGACCAGAGATGAAACAAACATCCGACCAATCTTTGAAGATAGAAGCACTTCTGGGGATAGGTGGAGAACCGAATACAGTATCACAATCCTGCTTCAAGGCTTCAAAAAAACTTTTATGGGGAAATAGAGAAAATTCCTCCACTTGGGGTATAGCATCCCGATCTTACTTGAAGGGTTTGTCGAGGTGGATTTCAAATATCCTATTGAAGATGTGAATACAGATCTACTGGGAGCGGATCAAACTCATAATTGGAGAAGTCTCACGGATAAAATAAATATCCATTCACTGGAGAGATTCATACAGGAGTTGTAGATGGAAATACCTGAATTGAGGTTTCATAGTGGATAAAATAAACATCCACCTCAATGGGGAAACCTGGGTCACAGTTGTTGAATATGCTGTAGTCGAAACTTCATGGGATGAAATAAACATCCGCTTTACCGAGGTAGACTGGTGTTGTAAAAGATCCACTGAGGAGTGAAATACGTCCACTTCACTGGGAAGGTGAAGTTTGAGAAGATTCACTGAGGATTAAAATATCATCCGCTTCACTGGGGAAGTGAAGTTGAGCAAATCACCAGGGACTCTCAGGTCATTGTCTGGAGAGTTCTTGTATTGAAAAGATTCATTGGAGAATTATCATGACCATCTGAAGTAAAATTTTACCCGGGACATGAAGAATGTTGTGCGACCAAAATAATTTTGTATTGATGAACCACGTGGTAGTCTCCATTTCTGAACAAAATAATGCCCCAGAGTACAAGCTTTATGAGAAGAAGCATCCTCAAGAGGATTTTACAGAAAACATGGCGTCCCATTGTTTTCAAACTCTTAGAGAGATTTGTCGAATCTCGACGTAACTGGCCCGGATCAACAGTACTATGACTGAGTCTTTGAAAATAGCTCTTTAGGTGAAGTCAACCTTGTACAGAATAAACCACTTGGAAACAACTTGCCCCAGATCTACAGAGTCTTTAAATTCAAAGGATCGAACTTATCATTGACATTTTCACGTAATATTTCTGGGATATCAAGCAAAGTTAGCAGGCCAGAAATGTTAATTCTGAAACTGTTAATGCAACATACATGTTTGTCTTGAAGTTTTGAAAATATATATCACGATAACTTGTGACAAAGTCACTAGTTAGGATATAGATTTATTTTTATAAAGCCAACGCCAAATTGAGCATAGCTCATAGGAGTCAGGAAACGTTATCTCATCGTGTATGCTTTCGAAGTAAACCTTACTTCAATTAGGACTTTTGAAGGTTATATTGGAGTTTAGTTTACGATTTGTAAAACAAAGGAATAAGGGTCAAAGTATATTTACCCATCCATTTTTGGAAGGTGTTCACTCTTTTTTTTTGGAAAGTTTTAAGTGTTCAATTAAGCTGACTGAAAATTGCCCTGCCACAGGTTAAAGATGAATCTTGAAAAGGGTTAAAAAAGATTTAACTTCCTTATATCTCTGGTGTTTTAGGAGTTTTGAAAAAATGCCTTACATCATCAGTATGGTTTTGTTCAAAAGCACACAACGAGAGATCCTGCATTTTACTTCGTCATCCTCCTTCCAATTCTTCATCAGAGTGAGAAAAAAAATTGGGTAAGGTTGGCATTATAAATCATGAAAAACATTTTACGAGTGAATACGAATGGATTTCTTCAAGACAAACGCTTTATTGCATTACTTATTCAAAATAACGAGTTCTTACGTGCCAATTATGCTTTTAATCAAAGAAATGAAAAATACATATAAGCAAACACAATAAACAGCTGATGAGCCCTTCTCAGGATTTTATGGAGTTTCCTCATATATCAGCATAATGGAGTTCCATTCACAAATGAGCTTCCTCCTTTGAAAGTCAGTACTTCATCATTATCATTACTTGAACTTTTTCTTGGACAACTTTGCATTCTCCAATCAAATGCCTCAATACTCCATCATGAAATTCACAGTTGGTGTTCGAGTTGAACCAAAGTGGGCGAGACTTCATGACTCTAGTTCTTCTAGGTGTCATCATCGAGTTTCTAGCAAAATAAGACCATAGTTGACGGTAAGTTAACGAGATAGGATCAAACTGGTGAATCTCTTCTTTCGAAATATTTAGAGGTATCTTATAATTCTGAAACCATCTTTGGACCCTTCGATTCTGATTTCGATCTAGAGAAGTAAACCTTCGTTTATGAGGTAGTCGTCGTTTGCGCTGAGCAGGCACTGCATACCGGTGTTGAGGATAAGATACTGGAACTATAAATTCTCTGAAAGATTCATTGTCATTCTTACTATCTGGAGCTATATCCAAATTGTAATTGTATTATTCCATAAAAGCAACGACTAAGTCTTCCCAAAACTGAACATGGTCACTTTGTAGCTTCATATACCATATCAAGGATGCCCCACATAAACTTTCTTGAAAGCACTGGATCATCAGTTTGTCGTTGTTAATATAAGCATTCATCTTTCGACAAAACATCGTCAAATGGTATCTTGGACAACTTATACTCTTGTATACTTCAAAGTTAGGCATTTTGAACTTTGGAGGAATAACCACACCTGGAACTAAACATAGGTTATGAGCATTAAAACCAGATGCATCAGCTCTTTTCATCATCTTCAATTGCTCTTCAAGGTCACAAAATCCTTTCTCAATCGCTAAAAGTATAGGATCATCCACCTTTGTCTGAAGATTTGGCATACACTGTGGAAATTGGGAAACTCTTTCATTAGCTTGATTAACCAAGTTATCTTGCATAGGCTAAGGTTGTGCAGGAACATCCACTTGTTGAACATTGTCATCAGAGGGAATATCAAACAACATATTAGTCCTTACCCTAAAACCAGTCATGAGATCCAGATCTTTGTTCTCTTTACTATCCTTCAGTAATACTTCAAACTTGGTCAGATGGTCAAGATGTCAGCTAACAGACAAAGACAGATAGACGGATGAGCCACAACAGAGAGAGGACACATGCACATGCAAAATGCTAAATGCAGAATGCTATGCAAAAATGCAAAATGCAGACAAAAGGTTTCATGGCATTCAAGTTTTTATGAACTTCACAGAATACCAAAGAAGACTCATTTATTATTATTTTTTTATAACGGATTACAAGTGAATATTCTTAAAAGAGTCCTAACATAATAGCTAAATAAAAGCTAATAAAGCCCTAAGGAAGTCTTGCTTGTGCTTCTTGATTTGCTCTTCTAGCTGGACCTTCTTGAATATAAGCTCGTGGACGATTAATTCTCAAAGAGTAGTCTGATAGAGGAAAATAAATCCTCCATCTCTTGTCTTTTCTTGTCGGAGAGTGAGAAAGAAATCCACGTCCTTCTAGATCTTTGATAATAGTCTCATGTCTTTTGAACTTCTGTTGATCTTCAATATGAGTTCCTTACTTCGTTAGGTCATCCAAGTTAGGACTCTTAAAAGAATATTTCAAAATATTTTTCTATCGCAATCCATATTGGTTCTATAATGTTTATAAATAAACTCGGGATTTCATGAAACCAATGTAATATGATGTTTTATGGATGCAACAAACACAGGTAAGCACATAGAGACACAAAGATAAACAAACAGGAACCCTAGGTTTACAACGAGCATGAAGTAAAGGGTATACCCATTCCCAAAAGGTGTGGGCTAAAGGTTGATTGTACCTGTAGAACAAGGTTCTAATAGGTGCCCAAAATCATTAGTCTATCTTTCAGATATTATCAATTTCCCGACTAACTTGGTGGTTAATAATATTCTCAAGAGAACCTCTTTTGAGTGTAGCATCACGTATCAACTACTTCGGGACTACTCCCTCATAGTCATCGCACTACGTCCTAATAAAGGCTAAAGTGGGGTTAAAGAAAGCTACAATCCTCAGTATCACAGACTCCAAAGTCGAAAATAGTGAATGTTTTCACGACTTACTCGTTCAACAGTACTATTTCGAGAGGGCCTCAACTAAGAGGTGATTCCCAAGTCAGCTTGGTCGGGACTCACTCCTTATAAGCCTCGTCAAATATATCACATTCCTATAATAAGTTTACTCAAGTCCGAGTATATGACTTTGTCTCACCACTCAAGGATATCAACCCAGAAGCATAAACAATAGCAATTATACAAATAAGAAGATAAATATATAAAACAATAAACAAGCAAAATAAAATAAGTTAGGGAAACCCATAAGGAAATCCCCAGTGAAGTCGCCATTTCTGTCGTGGTGAGAATTGGATGTCAAATTATTAATTAATTTGAATCTTAATTCATTATTCACCACCGGTCTTTTATTTGTCCAAAGGAAGGGAAAAAGATCGAATTACCCACAATGCAATGCAAATGCAAAAGCTAGAGAGTTTAGGTTCGGGGGTTGGTTAAACTTAGGGAAGGTGCTAGAATCCTAAGTTTCTATAGTACCCTATAGGAACCTCGTCTTCTATGTTGTTTATTAATATGGGTTGTCTGCTTAAGGATGAAAGACCTAGTGGTTTATTTCTAAGTGTACTCGCCAAGACGTCGCATCTTGTGCCTACATATCCTAACGGAAATGGAATCAGAGTATTTGTAGTTTCCCTAAAAGGGTTTAAGGAACTTCTTGACTGTTGGTCAAAGTTCCTAAGGGTAAGGGTTTGTTGATTGATTAATTCTAGAAGAAAAGATGAGTCGTGATCTTAAGGGAGAATACTCGACTCTACCACTACAACTTTGTAGGAAATGGTCTTTGCATCGTCTTGAGAGAAGGGCTCAAACACTCGGAATTATTGACGAGTATGCCACTATCTCCCTCAAGCGGAAAAGATCCTACATCTTGATTGTATTGTTATGGGGCAGGATAATTACATCTCGACGGTCAAGATGACTTACGTCTAATTCTCTAATGGTGAATAATAGTTTGATTTGAGTTGAATAAAGATTGTTCATCTAAGTTGTAAAAGATAAAGGTCCTCCTTATGGGGTAGGATCTAAACTTAAGCGATCAACTTGAAAAGGATCAAGGATCGAATGGGGAAAATTATGCAAGATGAGATGCATACGCACAAGTATTAAGTCATGCGTAAATTCTTCCTTTGGATGTTATACGATGCGATAAAGAATAAATGCGGTAAAAATAAAAGGCAAATAAATAAATCCATGCAACCGACAAAAGTGCTAAAAGATAAGTGTGAGAGTCGTGCATAGTGAATGGAATCGGAGCAGGGACGTATGGAATTGTGCGCGCGTTGATTAATTTTAGTCAAATTGATTTTATGCGAGAAGTTATTTGGAAGTTATATTATATTATTTTGGTGAGATTGATTTTAAGGGAAATGTTGAATTAAAGGGTGACTTAATTTTAATTATGAAATCAAATTATAAGTCAATTAGCAGATAAATTAATTTTTAAAATAAAATAAAATAAATAAATATAGGTTTTTAAATTAAATAGCTAGATGGGTTTTGTTATTATTAATAAATAAGTACTAGTTAACTAAATTATAAAATGGTTTTTCTTTTTTTAGCAAATGAACAAATTAATATATCATTATTTAATAAAAAGGTTATCAAGTTGTGGGAATAAGTTATTAATAAAGTGAATAAAATGAGATTAAATTATTAAATTAAAATAGGTTAATTAAATTAAAAAGGTTAATTAAACACAAGAGTCATTAGTTCATTTTAAAAAAACGGTTGATTAAGGATTAATTATTAAATTAATTAGGATTATGGTTAATTAATTATGAAATGATTAATTAAGGGGTTAATGAAAGGTTTGGTGGGTCGTGCGATCTGGTGAGGTAGGCGCAACAGCTTATCGTGGGCATGCAGGTGATGGTCGCGTGATGGTGATCGAGTGGAGATGGAAGGCTGTGATTGCGAGGGTGTACCGTGGTACCATGTATGCACGTGCATCAGATTACAATATATAAAACAAAAAAAAAACTGAAATGAAAACCTAAATCTACCCATCATCTCCTCCACCGCTACCCATTTTCCATCTCTCTCCCTTCTTGCGCCATATTTTTTCCTCTCTCTGTGCTTCTCTCTGTCGCGATTCCCTACGCCAATCAAACAACAACAAAAAGTTAATGTTAGAGAAAACAAAATCTCACAATTCAATGGCTTCCTTGCAGGTGTGGTGGTTAGAGGCGGATGAGTAACGAAAGGCGATTCGCGGCTGGTGATTGTGATAACGGTGACAATGACTCCGCTGACGGTGGATTCGTGGTTGACGGCTGTAGTGGCGATAATGGTGGAGCTTTTTTTTTAGATAAGTCTTTTCACGGTTTTAGGTTTTTGATTAGGGATTTCGTATTGGGTTTTTTTCGATTTGTTTGAATCTCTTTCTCCTCTTATAGGTACAAAGGCGACATATTAATTAAATGATAACAAATCCTATGTCGGGTCTGTTTTGGAAAACCATTATGATGGACAAAATTGTTTCGAAAGTGATTGAAACAGAGGATTCCTTTCCATTCTTAGTGTTAACATGTTGGAATGTGTTTGGAAATGAAATAATGTTGTGTTCCTTCGAATCTGTTCAAATCTCTGTGTTTACTGAGGACTTGAAAATGGGCCAAATGCTGTTGAAAACCTGTCTTGAGCCATAAAACACTTTCCTGTTTTGCTCAAACAACTTCAATCTCTTTATTTAACTCCATCTTCTCTTACTAATATCGTGTTCTAATGATGATCGTTTATAGGGGATGGGCTTGTAGCTTCAGATATTATCGGTTTTATGCCGTCGAGAAAGGTTCCAAATTCTAAATTCGGTGATAATGACATTTTGTCTGAACCATGAGGCTTTGAGATTACCGTTGCCCTGATATCGTTTGGTGTTCATGATGTTCGGAATTACATTGGAAGCCGTCCAAAATTAATCGTTTTTTTCGAAACTCTGCTGCCTTTGATGCTTCGTAGGGAGTTGGCGACAACCTCGGTTGTTGCCCTTCCGGCTGCTCGATTCGCCCGATGATGATTCAAAGCTGAGGGATGAGACTATCTCACTTCATCTATTTCTTAGATTTTTAACTTCAAATCATTCTTGTTAACTATTAATGGTGGCGTGTTTTGATTATTGGTTGTGTCGTATTTTGCAGGTGAAGATACTGCAGGGAAAGCTACAGAGCATAGTTTCCGCCTTAGTTTCGGTTCTGTTTTGGGAAGAAATAAAAATGAAGGCTAGACGCTGAAGAAACCAATTACTGCGGTCATGACATAAACTTAAGAACTGAATTGGAGCAGGTATCTTGAAGATTAGCATTGTCGGGAGCCTGTTTGTTACTGAGTCGGCTTATTCTCGTGTGTTCATGGAGAAAACCCCACCGGGCAGCAGCATAGTCATATACATGAATAGATTGTAGTTGTAGTTCTTCATTTTTAATGTATTTCGATCTTTAATTGTATGATGGTCATTTATTCATGATGACGAAAAAAAAAAGATATGACATAGTTACTTGAGTAACACTTTGTTGCTTACTTCGATTGAATTTCACGAGTACCTTTAAGCATTTTGCACATTATGACCTTATAATTAACCTTTTACGAACTTAGTCCCTTTATATCCTACTAGCAGAACGTGGATAAAACAAAATGGTGGACTAGGAAACCAAATGCCCACTTGATGAATTCCCTCAAATTGTAAAAAAAAATCGACAATAGTACTCAATAATTAACCATGTAAATTAGTGTAAATGAGTACCCGAATGGTCCTTATGCAGCCATAAGTAATTGTCAAGTTATAAACCGCGAGGTCTCATAACAAAACGAACTCTTTGTAAATGAAACTCATGAATAAATGGCAACTTGGGGCGAATCTCAATGCAGCCGGAAGCTTGAGCTTTTAGATTTCGTGAAGATCAAGATTCATGAATTCCTTAAAAGGGTTCCTTGCCAAGACTTAGTTCAAGATCTTATCTCAAATCAAATTGATCATAAACCACCATTAAGAACATCCTCATTTTCTCTTTGAAAATAATGACACCACGTCCTGAGCGATCCTTTGGAAAATGGATACAACTTGAAATTCTACTTGCCACAACCATGATCAATCTTCAAATGACTATGTTTAACCCCAAAGAAATTCTACTTCTCTCTTGGAGTAGGCGTTGAAGCTTTTAAGAGATGTTGAGGAAAATCAATAGAAACCCCGTAATCAATCTGAAACAGGCTCAACTGACCACGTCTTGGAGTATTTAAATTGGGAGAATGAATATTATCTCCATCTGGAATCACTGCATCTGCACGAGTTGGTTAGCTGTAATAAACACGCACACAAAAGTATAAAGATAACATGCAAGAAAAAAATGCGAGGAGGTGGGATCTTAAGGTCAAAAATTATGGTGTCACAGCAGTTTTAGTATAATATCTTTGACAATATATGTCATTAAAATTCCAAAAAAAATCTCTTTGATTTATGAGAATATAAAGCATTATTAAAGAAAAACTTTGTTCCATTTGGTAATATGAATGTATCATTACTTGTCCTTCAATCAAATCTGCAGGACCCGAGATTGTCTTTATTACATCTTTAGTAGGATTTATTATAGTAAAATATTCTTATGTTTGAGGATTGTATGGGTAGTTCTAATGTCTGAAAGGAAAATGTCTTTAATATGTTCTACGTCTAACATTCTTGAAATAGAAATAAGATTAAATAGAGAGTAAATCAACACAACGTATTTAACATTATTATTTTATGCAAGCATTAGATATACCAAACAACATACAAATTCTTAAGTAGATACATAGTTGAAATATAAAATTAATACAAGCTTATTACATATTATTCAAAAAGTTACTTAATTCATTGTTCCTTCAACTAAATTAGCAACCTCAAGATGTGTAGTATCATTTTCGGGTTCAATTTCATTAAAATTTATTTCCTTTCCCTCTACACATGCCTTGTTTCTTTTACATAAATATTTTGGTGTTCTACACGTCTTTGACCAACGACCTTTCTTTCCTCATCTATAGTACAAGTCTGTTAGAACAACATAAAACATAAAACCAGAATTTTGAAGGTAGTAATAATGGTGAAAAGAAACTTAGAAAGAAGATGAATTGAGAGAAAGAGAGAACAGGGAAGAGAGTAATATTGGATGAGCCACTAAATTGGCATTAACAATGAATTGGGATTACAACAATGTATATATACACATGAGAAAGTAATCAAAAACAAACAAAACCAATTAAAGTGGCCAAAGCTGTTAAATTTCCAAAACAGAATTTGACAGCTTTCAACACACCACCTCACTTTAGTTGCTCCAAATTAATCATGCTCAAGCTCTTCAACAGTATCTTGAACACCTCATTTGTCACACCCTTTGTCAACAAATTCGCAACTTGGTCCTCGCTTCGGCAATAACTCAATCTAAGCTTTCCATCACCGACCAATTCTCTCAAGTAATGAAACCGCATCTCAATATGCTTGCTCCTTCCGTGTGCAATCGGATTCTTCACAAGATTTATCACGGAAACATTATCCACAAACAGTGTGGTGGCATCATCATCACCACATCCCAATTCCTTCATGAGATTCACTAACCATATAGCTTGGCAAGCACTTAATGATGCCGCAATGTACTCGGCCTCATAAGAAGAGAGTGCTACAACCGGTTCCTTCTTCGAACACCATGAGATTGGTGTACTACCAAACATAAAGATGTAACCTGCCGTAGATTTCCGATCATCTTTATCTCCGCACCAATTAGAATCGGTGTAGCCAAGTAAAGTACATTTGCAACCCATGTCCGATGTGGGAAATAAAATACCACAACCAAGAGTACCTTTCACATATCTAAGGATTCTCTTGATCGTCGCCAAATGAGACACCTTAGGTCTCTCCATGAATCTACTCGCAATACCGACCCTAAAAACCAAGTCTGGTCGAGTATTGCACAAATACCGTAACGATCCAATCAAACTCCGGTAAAGTGTTGGATCCACATCATCCTCATCATCACTTTTGGACAGCTGAACTCTTGCCTCACAAGGAGTATTAGAAGCATTACAATGCTCCATTTCACACTTTTTCAAGATATCTAGAGCATACCTTCTTTGATGCATAAGCAACCCCACTTTTGACTTGTGGAACTCTATGCCAAGAAAGTATCTCATGACACCAAGGTCCGTCATCTCAAACTCACTCATGAGCTCCCCTTTGAACCTTGAAATACTCTTGTCATTGCTGCCCATAATCAAGAGATCATCAACATACAAGCATAGTATAATAACACCATCAATATTATCCGATCTCACATAAACACCATGTTTGGATACACATCGTTTGAAACCGATGTCAACAAGAAAGCCGTCTATACGTTTGTTCCAAGCTCTTGGAGCTTGTTCCAAACTATACAACGCCTTGTGTAGCTTGTAATACCTCCTCTCTTGATTTTTAATCACGAAACCGGGTGGCTGCCCCACATAAACTTCCTCATCAAGAGGACCATTCAAAAACGCAGATTTTACATCCATTTGGTAAATCACCCAATTGTTGCTATGCGCAATCCCAACAACCAAACGAATAGTCTCCAATCTATCCACCGATGCGAATACCTCCTCGTAATCTATACCTTCAGGTTGCAAGAACCCTTTCACCACTAATTGAGCTTTGTGCTTGATTACTTCACCTTTAGGATTTGCTTTAACTTTATAGACCCATCACACACCTATCGATTTCTTTCCGAGTGGTAAATCGACCAACACCCAAGTACCATTTTTCTCAATAGATTCCAGCTCCTCTTTCATTGCACATATCCATTTAGGATCGCTTAAGGCTTCCTCCTCATTTAGGATTGCTTAAGGCTTCCTCCTCATTAAGCGCGAAATGAACAAAATCACCATCATTATTCACTTCGTTATCTTGGAACCTCTCGTAGTCTTGGAGTCTACGAGGCAGGGCTCTTTGCCTCACTGGTCTACCATTATTCACTACAGCATTTTCCGCTACTGTAGGTGCAGGTACAACGACATCGGAACCCTCCGGATCAGACAACTCGAAGAACTGTTGCTCCTGTCCTGCTGTTTCAGCAGTTTTTATTTCTTCAAAAAATACATCCAGGGTTATCATGATTTTCTGATTCTTCTCATCAAATAGCTTGTAACCTCCAGTAGAGTGATATCCAACAAATATCAACTTCTCACCTTTATCATCCAACTTCTTTCTAAGTTGATTCGGTACATGATGATATGCAATCAATCCAAAAATGCACAAATGATTCACACTCGATTTGAAACCACTCCAAACCTCTTCTGGTGTGATCTTCTCCAACTTCTTAGTAGGACACCTATTCAACAAGTAGGTGGCTTTAGACACGGCCTCACCCCACAATTCCTTAGGCAACTTCTTCCCACAAAGCATACTACGCACCATGTTCATTATTGTACGATTTTTCCTCTCGGCAGCTCCGTTTTGTTGAGGCGTATATGGAGGCACCACCTCACGCACAATACCCTCAAGATCACAAAACTTCCCAAACTCACTAGAGGTATATTCACCTCCGCCATCCGTTTTGAGAATTTTGAGCTTCTGACCGCTTTGACGCTCCACCATGGATTTGAAGCTCTTGAACACTCCAAATACCTCATCCTTCCTCTTGATAAGATATGTCAAAAGCTTCCTACTAAAGTCGTCAATAAACGTAACAAAATATTGATTATCGCCATAAGTCTCTACTTGCATCGGTCCACAAACATCGGAATACACCACCTCAAGTAAGCCTTTGGTTCTTCGACCCGCATCCTTGCTAAACACATTCTTGTGTTGCTTACTCTTCACATATTCCTCACATAATTCTGTCGGAACACTAATATATGGCAGCCCTGTTACCATTTCACTTTGTTGCAACATTTTGAGATCCCTAAAATTTAGGTGACCAAGACGGTAATGCCATAACCACTCATCTCTACTTGCCGCGGTAGCTAAACAACGATGCTCCATAACCTTTAACTCAACCTTAAAAGTTTTATTGGCACCCATCGGCGCTTTTAGAATTAACACACCACTTGAATCTAAAACGCGTAACATCTTGTTCTCCAACTAAATTAAGTACCCTCTTTCAAGTAATTGACCAATGCTCAAAAGATTGCACTTAATTCCAGGTATGTACAAGACATCTTTAATCCTTGAATGTCCATCATTCTTCCTTCCAATCAAAACATCTCCTACCCCTTCGGCGCTTAAAGTGGTGTCGTCGGCAAACTTGACTTTACTCTTTGCCGCTTGATTGATTTCCACAAACCAATCCTTCCGACCCGTCATATGTGTTGAACAACCGGAATCCAAGTACCATTCATCTTTACTTTGAACTCCATCACGCATGGTAAGTAATGCATTTCGATCCGAGCGCATTTTCCCACCACTTTCCAAAACAGTACAGCTGCTGTCCCGCAAACTATCACCACAGTAGCTGCTGCCGGAGCATCAAAAATGCCATAATTCTCCTTCATAATCATCACAAGAAGGGTATCTTCATCATCTACCTCTTCCCTAGCAACCTTAGCCTCACCTACATCTTTTTCTTTGCGTTTTGAGCGACATTCTTTCGCAAAATGCCTAAGCTTTTGACAATTATAACACTTCACAGAACTTTTGTCAAACATTTTGTAGGCGCTTTGATTACCCTCTTTGGAGCTTCCTTCACCCTTCTAATTTTGTGGATCTTTTCCACCAAAATTATTCTTACTCTTTAAAGATCACTTCCCTTTTGTTCTCTTGTTCTTCTCATGTAAACGCGCTTGCAAAGCGATCTCCGCTTTGGCTTTGTCGGCACCTCTCTGATCCATCCTTTGTTCATGCGCTTCTAACGAACTTTGCAACTCATCTTTGCTCAAAGTTGTTAGATCCTTTGACTCTTCAATAGCCACAACAATGTTATCGAACCGTGATGTTAACGAACGCAACACTTTTGATACAACATTTTGCTCAAGAATCGTTTCGCCACATGACTTGATTTGGTTGACTAACCGGGTAATGTGCGTAATGTAATCATTGATTGTTTCTTTGTACTCCATCTGCGTTAGCTCAAATTGACGTTTGTAAGTTTGTAACCTTACCACCTTCGCTTTGACGGCACCGACATATGCTTTCTCCAAGATTTCCCATGCTTGATCCGCGGATTCATAATCGCCAACCTTCTCGAAATTGTCGTTATCAACACAAGAGTGAATCAAGAATAGGGCTTTGTAATTCTTCTTCTTTTCTTCCTTGTGTGTAGCCCTAATAGCTTCGGTAGCATCTGCCCCTAACGGTGTAACTCCATTGATGACGATCTCAAGAACCTCTTGATAACCAAACAGAACCTTCATTTGTTTTGCCCATTTGTCGTAGTTCTTCGAATCAAGAATTGGGAGATTGGTGGGAATTCGATCATTAGAAACGATAGCCATTGTTGCAGCGGATTAGGATCAATAACCGGAGCTCTTGATGCCAAATGTTAGAACAACATAAAACATAAAACCAGAATTTTGAAGGTAGTAACAATGGTGAAAAGAAACTTAGAAAGAAGATGAATTGAGAGAAAGAGAGAATAGATAAGAGAATAATATTGGATGAATCACTAAATTGTCCTTAACAATGAATTGGGATTACAACAATGTATATATACACATGAGAGAGTAATCAAAAATAAACAAAACCAACTAAAGTGGCCAAAGCTGTTAAATTTCCAAAACAGAATTTGACAGCTTTCAACAAAGTCATCATGATTCCTTGAGGGACCCTCTTGGATATGACTACCCTCACCTTGACGATTCCTATTAATTTGGTCATATATGGGAAATCTATAATTATTCATATAACCTCGTCCACGAAAGTGGTTTCGATCGTGTTATCTGCCTCGTTTAGGATCCTCAAAATGAGCATAACCTCCATGTTTTTATTACGATTATAGCCACCGCCGCACCTTTGATTAAATGTTTTGGAATTGTCTCTAGATATGTTATTGTTCCTGTGGGACATGACCGGTGGTTTTCTATAAGTAACTCATTATTTTATTCTGCTACTATAAGAAGGGTTGCAACAAAATCATAATATTCAGAAAATTCTCTTATTTTGCATTGTTGTTGCAACAAAACTTGGGATGCATGAAAAGTTGAACACACTTTTTCCAACTTTTCTTCTTTGGTTATAAGTATGCCACAAAATTCTAATTGTGCTATAATTTGGTGCATGACAAAGTTATATGCAACAACACTTTTATAATCTTGGAAACTTAATTTGTTTCATTGATATATCAATGAGGCCAACAAGACTTTCCTCTGATGTCCAAAATTTTCCTTAAGTTTGTCCCACAAAATCTTGGGATATTTTGCATTTGAATATTGTGTTTGTAATCCATCATCAAGGTGGTGTTTGATTATTCGATTTACTTTCGATTTTTATCATTTCCATCTCTTTTGGGTTAACTGTTGACTTTCCTGAATTTTCTCCTTCAAGAATTTTGTTGAGTCCCTCACAAGCAAGGTACTCAATTAAGTTGTTGTTCCATGTTATGTAATTGTCCCCAGTTATGCTTAAAATTTTGAATTGATGCTTAATATTTGACATGATTATGTATAGAATTCAGATGAACATAATCAATACTTAATGCATAAACAATATATATATATATATATATATATATATATATATATATATATATATATATATATATATATATATATATATATATATATATATATATATATATATATATATATATATATATATATATATATATATATATATATATATATATATATATAATAAACATGATTACAAAAATCATGATCATGTTTTATTCAAAAACCTCCATGAATAAATCAAGTTAAGATTAGTAATGGTAAAATAATAAATATCATTAATGCCACATAATCTTTACCTAATTCTTCATGCATAATAATATCAATAAGAAATAATATAATGACAAGTAGAGTGATGAACAAGAGAAATATTTATTCATTTGAAATTCATGGATAAATATTTGAGAATGGTGTGAAAGTTATGAAAAAAAATTGAATTATAGATAGAGATAATTTTGTAAAACGGTCGTTATAGTTATCGTTAATGAAAAGGGAAAAGGAAAAAATAAGTGTGTTAAATATAAAAAAATCTGGATATCTGAGACAAACATTCCTAAAATGCATTACATAGACAACATACAAGTCTTTTGTGGATGAATTTAACATACTATTTCATGCATCCATTATATTTTCCAACACCACATCAAGTTTGAACCATTGTCATACCTTCCAATTATAATGTCAAACCTCAATTTCCTGGCCTCCATGCAGACCCATTGAAGCATATGTTCATGACCAGTAAATAGTTGTTCATTTTTAAAATGTTGACTAACATATATCACGACAACAACTAGTTTAATAACATTTTTCACCTCATTTGATTTAAAATCATCTTTCACTA
The DNA here is from genome assembly GCA_963859935.3 of Lathyrus sativus. Lineage (NCBI taxonomy): Eukaryota > Viridiplantae > Streptophyta > Magnoliopsida > Fabales > Fabaceae > Lathyrus > Lathyrus sativus. The sequence goes on along the minus strand of OZ012735.1, from coordinate 179,865,508 downwards.
CATCCGATTTTACATCATTACTTATAGAAGCTTTTGGAAACATATTCGAGTGTACCATATCTAATATGAACCAAAACATAAAAATGATTTTAGAAACTCACAGTAGCAGGAAAATCTAGATATTCACATCCAAAAAATGAAAAGGTAAACTCGGAGGTGCACATCCGGACTTAATGTTCATTTTTTAGCTCAACAACAAGATTAATACAAACAATAGGGATGAAATGATTGAGCTTTGCCTTAAATTGCAGATTCTTTTGCTCCCTTTGATGTGATAAAACACAAGAATGATGATTTGGAGTTGAAAAATTGATTGATAATGAAAATTTTCTTTTAAGGGTTTTGGGTTATGAAGGTGGTATGAAGTGTGGAAGAGATGATCATGCAAGGTGGTGATATATTCAATTTCCTGCTTGATATTTTCAGATATGCATCTCCGAAAATGTCACTGAATGGTTAAATAAACCAGCTCAATGAAAAACGCATAGTAAATAGGTGCAGGATTGTTTTCGAAGATGCATATCCGAATTCACCTCATAAAGTTCCACAGATGCATTAATTTATGCAGGATGAGATGATTTAAGGTGCATCCGAAGATGCATTTATGAAAACGCCTGAGGGAAATTTTGAGTTTTTAGAGGTGTGAGCCACACCCTAAGGGTGGGAAAAGAAACCCCCTTTAAAAAAATACATTTATGAGGGACAGAAGAATTTGATTCTTATATGACAAACATTGTATTCCATCCTTAATCATTTCTTAGAGTACTTTTGAGATTCCTTCTAAAGCATTCCACATAGTAGTTCATATGTTATAATGATTTTGGGTTTACACGTGGGTGCATTTGCATCCACAAAAGGAATATGGAAAAACTTTCAAACAAGTTAGCTTATATTTTGCATTATTTATCTCCATGGTAAAGTTGCTTGTCTTTTAAGCTTTTGGTTTTGTTATTTTTGTCACTAAGTCTCATGATCAATTACGCAATTCTGAATTGATTTTTAGATTTGTATTTTAGTAAGCATAAATTAAAGTGTTTATTTATAGCTTAAGCAATATGTTTGAAATTAATCTATTGAGATTTTGAATTAATAAATATGTATGAGAATGATTCAAGTCATGACCATAGTAGAATCTCAAAGAATCCTTTGAAATTTTATGAAAAAGAGATTTTTCTTATGTAATTTGAACAACATAGTTTGTCTAGCTCTAACCAGACTCACATAGAGCTCAGGAATGCACTTCCAGTTTTCATGATTCAAATCACTGTACTCTGATTTGAATCACATGAATGCTTGATTCAAATCAAGTTGAAGCGATAATTTTTCTGGTTGCTTTTGGAAATCTGATTCGAATCATCAGTTTGTATGATTTGAATCATTTGACTCAAATCACAAATCTTGTGACTCCAATCACACGAATGGATTTCATATAATTTTTTTCTTCTTTATTCTAATCATACTTAATCATACACCAACTTTATAACGTTTTTGTGCTAGTTCTCCAACACATATAAATACCATTTTCTCTCAAAACCTTCACAATGCTAAAAACATGCACTTCTAATATTTGAAGGTGAGAAAATACTTAGAAGGGGAGGGGGGTTGAATAAGGATTTTGAAAATATTATGGCAATAAAAACACAAAGATTTTTATCCTGGTTCGTTGAACTCAACTACTCAAGTCCACCCTATCAAGAGTGATTTGCCTTTCTCCTCAAGGACTTAATCCACTATAATCAACTGATTACAATATCAACCACTAAGAACAACTGTTCTTAGTCTTCTCGAGAACTACTGACCACAACTTGGTCTTCTCAAGGAACTTTTACAATCAAATGTAAATTAAACAAGTGTTTGAAATGCTTCTAAGAAAGCTATATCACAATGTGATTTACACTTAAGTTTATGAACGTATGAAATAAATTCAGCAAAGAGTAATAATTTGTATGAGAGCTTTTCAATGAATTTTTATCAAAGTACGTCAACTTTTGAAAGATGTTGAAGTCTTGCTCTTATAGACTTAGAGATCCAAGACGTTGTAAGCTTGAAGACCGTGTACTGCAAAGTAGCTGTAACCTTTTTGTCTTCACATCACTTGACCTTTCCTAGAAGTAGAACATTCAAAGAAATCCTTTTTGCCTGAGTTCTTGTGTCTAGCATGAAAGAGGAAAGAGTCGTTTGGCATAGCCAACATATATGACTTCAAATAATCTTCTTCAACAAGTTTCTAATTCATAACAATCTACATCAGAGCCTTGAGTGATCAGAGTCTTGATGTCTTCAGAGTTTGTTATATCAGAGTATTGCAGCAAGTGTGCTTCAGCATGTAATTAATCAGAGCAGAGTTTAGAGATCAGATCCTCAGTACTTGCAACAAACAGTACTATCAGAGTCTTCTGATAAACAGTGCTTGAAACTCTTCATACAAAGTCTTCAGTTTACGCTTCATATGCTTCTGTAGCTTCTGCTTCAGATCCTTCTGTAGGTAGCGCTCAGAGTCTTCTGTAGGCAGCACTCAAAGTCTTCTAAGAGATGCTTCTGACGCTTCAGAGCCTTGCGTAGTTCAACATTCAGATCCATTTTTGCTTTCAGAAGAATATTAAATTTAATATCTGCAGCAAAAACACTTGAACAAATTTAGAGTATATAATTTCTCAATACAAAATTTCATAAGTGTTATCATCAAAACATAGAGATATAACTAAGAACCAATATGTGTTCTAACAATCTCCCCCTTTTTGATGATGACAAAAACATAAGAAATTTGTTCAATAAAGAGATAATTATAACTCCCCCTGAGATTATGAATCTCCCCCTGAATTGAATACTTAGAAAGAATAGAAACTTCCCTTTTTGCATGAGTATTCTTTTCAGAATCAGAGCTTGATTGTTCCAAAAAATTAGTGCTTGATTTGGATGAACGTTTCAGAATCAGAGCCTGATTGGTTAAAACTTGATCTGGGGATCTCAAAGTTACTTTAAAGGATTTTGTCAAATTTATCATTAGTTCTGAAATACTAAAAATTCACGTTAGTTATAATTTGATATGTCTGAATTCCATTCAGGTAAAGTTTATTTGAGCAGTCAGAATTTCATTTTCTCCCCCTTTTTGTCATAATCAAAAAGAAAACTTTTAAAGACAATTAAAAGGAAACAGAGAGAAAATATACAATCAGATAGAGAAAAACATTCAAGTTCATTCATTAATTCAAATAAGTACTCAGACAGAACAGACAAAACATCAGAATAGAAATTCAAAATAAGTGCTCAAACATCAGATAAAGAAAACATAAATCTAAGACTGTTTGGAAAGAAGCATCTTCAGAAGGTGAGTGATCTCAGATGAAGATTCTTCTTGCTTGGACATCCACTTCTCAATGTTTTCAGTCTTCTGATCTTGCCTAGCCATCCAGGACTTAATCTCAGATTGACCAGCTTCCAGCACAACAATCTTATCTTCTAATTCTGGGTTCTCTTTCTTGATCTCAGAAGAAGTAGACGAAGCAGATTCTGATGCAGGAGTAGGAGCAGAGTCAATTTCCATTGGAGTTACAGAGTCTGGAGGCGCAGATGTAGATGATTTGTCCACAATCATGAGAGCCAAAGGATTATCTTCCTGAATGACTTCAAAAGCAGATCCTTCAGTATTCTCAGAAGTAGCAGACATTCCAGAAGATGAAGGTGCATTCTCAAGAAGAAAAGTAGGAGATCTGGTTACATTCCAAAGCATTGTTCTAGTAAGCTCAACGAATCTTATCTTCGTATTATCAGAGCAGACACTCTTCAGATTAGAAGCAACAACATTGAATCTGGCAATGAACTTATCCCAACATTCTTCAGAAGCTTCTGGATTGATGCTTGAGAGACATTTCTCTTCCACGGAGTTTAGACTCACTCTGATTTCCTTCTTGAAACTAGCAAACAGAATATTAACATCCAATCTGGATTTTGGTTTAAGGTAGGTTTCTAGAGATGTTGGTTTAGGTTGTTCTGGTGGAGGTGGTATGGTGAAGGTTGGGATGATGAACAGAGGACGAGGATAAGAAGGAAAAGATGGATGGTCAGATAATGAAGTAGAGGTTTTAAATCTGGATGAAGTGTGAAACAGAAATGGTTTAGAACTAGATGCAGTAGGAATGACATCAAAAGGTGTGGTAGTGTATGGGATAAAGACAGATTTATCAGAAAGCAGAGGTTCTGATGGAATAATATCTGGTAGTTGTTCAATATCAGTTTGAAGTACAGATGGAAGGATAGTTGAAGAGCTAGGTTTGTATGGAATGATAGAGTCAGATGGTTCTATTCTGGATAAAAGTGTTTAATCTTTAGACCAAAAGGAAAGGGATCAGAGGGTTGTGGTTTAAAATATGCAAATGAAATAAACTCAGATGTTCTGGGTTTAGGTTTTGGAGAGGGTTCAGGAATGATAGCATCAGATGAAATAGATGTATCTGGTTGTTTTGCTTCATATCCTCTGAGAGAGGGGGGTGAGCTAACATCAGGGTGAACATTAGATTCAGATGAATCAGATGAGGTAGATGAGGGAGAGGATGTTGAAGATATGTCAAACATAATTTTGAGGGGTTGGACATCCAGAACCTCAGAATCAGATATGTTTGATTCAGTAGGTTTGGGTTGCTCAGGTTGAGGATTTGGTTGTGGATTGGAAGGTATAGATTTTGGTGGTTCAGATACAATAGGTTCAGATTATATTTGTTCAGGTACAAAAGCATGTTGTTGTTCAGGTTGTTGTGGAGAAGGCTCTTGAGGTGTTGGTGTTGGTTCTGTTGTTGGTTTTGTTGTTGGTGGTTCTGGTGGGGGAACGTCAGATGATTTTGGTGCAGGAGTTTGTTTTGCAGATGGTTTAGATTGTGTTGGTTCAGATGGATACTTTTCAGATGGTGTTGCAATAGGTTGAGTTATAGATGGTCTAGCAGAGGGTTTCTTAGGTTTTGAAACACGAGGAGGTGAAGGTGAAGGTGATGGTATAATAGGTTCATGAAGAGTTTGATCAGATGCTAATACCTCTTGTACAGTTTCCAGAATTTCTTTGAGACTTGCCTCTGGAGGATTGATTTCTGATTTCTTGACTCTCTTAGGCTTGACAGTAGCAGCTTCACTAGTGGCTTTCCTCTTAGGCTTAGAAGGTTCTTTTGAAGCAACCTTTCTTTTCTTCTTATGTCTGGTCTCATACAGATCTGGAGCAGGTTCACCTGCCTTCTGAACCAGATTTGCTGGCAGAGGAATTCCTTCATTCATACAATCTGCGATGTATTGCAGAATAATGTCCCTTGGTTCATTTGCAAAGAACATAGGGAAATTTGCAACTAGGACTCTTCTTTGAGTGACCTCTTCAGAGTTGAATTTCTTTGGAGCAGAAGTAACTTCTTCTACCACTTTCATCCTATGAAGACTCTTCTCGTTCAGAGGTTTTCCAACTGTAGAAGCCAATTCTTCCTTCATTCCAGCTTCAAACAGATGACTAACAAGACCATTCTCAGCTTTTGGTGCTTGTTTTTGAACTCTTCCCTTGACTGTTTAACATGCGTCCATAGATGATTAAATAGAAGATATGGCAAATCCACCTTGGTACTCTGACTCAGACAATACATGAAGTAAAGCTGATTAGTGTTGACATAATCTGGAGAATTTGAAGATTTTCTGTGGTGAATGCAGCTCATGAAAATCTTAGCCCAGATTCTGTAAACTGGTTTCAGATCCTTGACCTTGTTAGAAGCTACTCCAAAAGTGCAAACTTCTTTATAAACATCAGTCATGTCTACACGCCCAGATGGTAGATTAATGACTCCATCTGTCTCCTCATATCCTATGAGTTTTCTTATCAAAGCTTCAGTAATGACGATTTCTTTCCCTAGAACAAAAGAAACTATGAACTTAGGGCAACAAGATGCATGTATCCAGAATTCTTTTACCAGACGAGGGTAAACTGGTCCCATTAATCTGTCAAAGAACTTGGTCCAACACTATGCATCAATGATGGGACGAAGATCATACCCCTTTTCTGCAAATGATTCAAAGTTGACTATGGACTCACACAGAACTTCCAACTTATCAACAAGCGTGAGTAGTGTTCTGATAGGTTCCTTAAATGGGACATCACCTATGTTTGATGAAGTAACTGCAGCCATTATGGATTGGAACTGAGCTGCGGTTGAAGATGAAGTAGCCATTATTGAAGAAGATGAAGGTTTAGGGTTTAGATGAAGGCCAAAGAGCAAACAGAAATTCATATACGTGTTTGTGAGAGTGAAAAGTGTGAAATGGTGAGATTTGTGGAATTTATAGAAGAAATTTAGGGCAAACAGAAAGTCACACGCTCAGCACGTACGCAATTAGCAATTAATGGCATTTAATGAAGAGAAAATAATCATTTCAAAGCAATAAATGATTCTGACAATTGGGGGGAAACGAGAAATCAACTATTCAAACGTTACCTCAAATGTCTCTTCAATATTGTGCACGCCATCTTTTCAGATTCTAGAGTGACACGTGTTTGCTTGCATGTGCTTCTGAAATCTCTTTGAGAAATGAAACGTTAGCCAACGTTCAGATCCTCTGAGACTTGTTAGTTCAGATACACACAAATAATAATAATTCAAGAAATTAAATAACTGACAGATGAAATACTTCAGAGTTTTAAACATTTTACATCTGAGAAATTTGCTTCTGATAAATATTATTCTGGACAAAATTCCATACCAATATTTTTCAGAATAAACTTAAACCTATCTTTAGCAAGGGGTTTGGTGAAAATATCAGCCCATTGATGATCTGTATCAACAAAGTCTAATTTTATAATACCCTTCTGAACATAGTCTCTGATAAAGTGATGTTTAATTTCTATATGCTTAGCTTTAGAGTGTAAAATTGGGTTTTTAGACAAGCATATAGCAGAAGTATTATCACAGAATATATAAATATTACTCTCAAAGATCTGATAGTCTTCTAGCTGACTTTTCATCTAGAGCATCTGCGTGCTACATCTAGCAGCAGCAATATATTCTGCTTCTGTAGTTGATAGAGCAATTGTAGGTTGTTTCTTGCTGTACCAGGAGATTAAATTTCTTCCCAGAAATTGACAACTTCCAGAAGTACTTTTTCTTTCAACTCTGTCTCCAGCGTAATCAATGTCACAGAATCTAACTAGTTTAAATTCATCAGATCTTCTATAACACAAATCCACATTAAAAGTACCTTTCAGATACCTTATAATCCTCTTAACAGCTGTTAAGTGTGATTCTCTAGAATCTGATTGGAATCTTGTACACAAGCATACACTGAATAAAATGTCAGGTCTAGAAGTAGTTAAGTAGAGAAGAGATCCAATCATACCTCTGTAGAGTTTCTGATCTACTTTCTTACTTACCTCTTCCTTACCAAGTGTGCTTGTTGGATGCATAGGAGTCTTTGCCATCTTACTATCAGTCATGTTGAACTTCTTCAGAAGCTCTTTTACATATTTGGTCTAATGAATGTAAGTGCAATCTGGAGTCTGGTTGACTTGAATTCCCAGAAAGAATCTCAATTCTCCCATCATGCTCATCTCAAATTCATCCTGCATACATTGAGCAAACTCCTTTCCCAGCATAACATTGGTAGATCCAAATATAATATCATCTACATATATTTGACAAATTAACAAATCTTTCTTAAATGTTTTACAGAAGAGAGTTGTGTCCATTTTGCCTCTGATAAAAATTTTCTCCAGAAGAAAATTGCTTAATCTCTCATACCAAGCTCTGGGAGCTTATTTTAAACCATAAAGAGATTTCTTAAGTTTAAAAACATGTTCTGGAAATTTATCACTTTCAAAACCAGGAGGTTGGTGAACATAGACTTCCTCTTCTATAATCCCATTTAGAAAGGCACTCTTAACATCCATTTGATATAGAGTGATGTTATTTTGTGCAGCAAAAGAAATGAGTAAACGAATAGACTCTAACATTGCCACAGGAGCATAAGTTCCTATATAGTCACTTCCTTCTTGCTGGCTATAACCTTGAGCAACAAGCCTTGCTTTGTTTCTTTCAACTTCTCCTTTTTCATTCAACTTGTTTCTGAAGACCCATTTAGTTCCAATTATGTTGAATCATTTTGGTCTTGGAACCAAATCCCAAACATCATTTCTTGTAAACTAATTGAGCTCTTCTTGCATGCCAATTATCCAGTCATTGTCTTGCAGAGCTTCATCCATAGAAGTTGGTTCAATAACTGACACCAAACTAAATAATGACGCTTCAGATGATCTGAGATAGGATCTTGTTCTTATAGGGTCATCCTTCTTTCCAATGATCACATCCTCTGGGTGAGAGGCCTTGGTTCTGGAAGATGATCCTCTAACATTTGATTCTTCAGTAATGTTCAAGTTGTTCATTTGAGAAGCTAAAGCAATTGCATCTGGCGTTGCTTCTGGTTCCTTCACTTGAACCTTTTCTACCTCTGAGCCTTCAGAGTCTGTGAGAATTACTTCTCTATCTTGAGAACTTTCAACCTGCTTTGGCTTTTGAATGCCAAGTTTATCATCAAATCTAACATGTATAGATTCCTCCACAATCTGTGTTTCAGTATTGTATACTCTGTAGCCTTTAGAGCGTTCAGAATACCCAAGCATGAAACACTTCTGTGCTTTAGAATCAAACTTGTTTAGATTCTCTTTAGTGTTCAACATATAACATATACATCCAAAAGGATGAAAATAAGAAATGTTGGGCTTTCTGTTCCTCCACAATTCATATGGAGTCTTTTTCAGAAGAGGTCTTACAGATACTCTGTTCTGAATATAACAAGCTGTGTTTATTGCTTCTGCCCAAAAATGCTTTGTCAGATTAGTCTCGTTGATCATGGTTCTGGCCATTTCTTGCAAAGTTCTATTTTTCCTCTCTACAACTCCATTCTGTTGTGGAGTTCTAGGGCAGGAGAAATCATGAGCAATGCCATTTTCATTAAAATATTTTTCAAAATATTTGTTTTCAAATTCGCCACCATGATCACTTCTAACTTTAACAATTTTAAAATCTTTTTCATTCTGGACTTGTTTGCAGAAGTCAAAGAACACAGAATGTGACTCATCCTTGTGTTTTAGGTATTTCACCCATGTCCATATGCTATAGTCATCAACAATGACTAATCCATACTTCTTGCCTCTGATGGATGCAGTTTTCACTAGTCCAAACAGATCAATGTGAAGTAACTCTAATGGTCTTGAAGTTGAAACAACATTTTTAGTTTTAAAAGAAGATTTTGAAAATTTTCCTTTTTAACATGATTCACAAAGAGCATGTGAGTTGAACTTCAACTTAGGAAGTCCTCTAACCAAATTGAGTTTATTAATCTGAGATATATGTCTCATATTAATATGCCCTAATCTTCTGTGCCAGACCCATTGCTCATCATTAACAGACATAAGGCATTTAACATTTTGAACCTTAAGTTCTGAAAGATTGATTTTATAAATATTGTTCTTCCTCTTTCCATTAAATAGGATTGAGCCATCGTTCTGACTAACAGTTTTGCAACATTCTTGATTAAAGATTATGTCATAACTATTGTCACTTAATTTACTTATGGACAATAGATTATGCTTTAATCCTTCTACAAGTAAAACATTAGATATAGAGGGAAGGTTACCATTGCCAATAGTACCAGAGCCAATAATCTTGCCCTTCTGATTCCCTCCAAACTTCACGTCTCCTCCATATTTAAGCTTCAGGCTTTGGAACATAAACCTTTCTCCCGTCATGTGACGTGAGCAGCTAGAGTCCAGGTACCATGACTTGCGTCTTGACTTTGCTGCTAAATACATCTGCAACATGGATTATCTTATCCTCAGGTACCCAGATCTTTTTGGGTCCTTTTGGGTTAGTTGCCTTAAAAGTTTGTCTGAACTTCTGTCTTTTTACAACAGGTTTGTTCTGACTAACATTTGATTTAAACACAGGAACATTCTGATCAGAACATGTATGTTTAATTTCATTCAGATGACCAAACTTAAAATGAGAGTATAAGGGAGTCTTCTTAATGATAAGTTTATCAACAGACATTGGATTTAAATCCTTTCCAAAGGAAGATTCATATCCAATTCCTTTCCTGTTGTTTCTGCTAACTCCATAGATCATTGAAGCCATCTTGCTTCTATCTATGCTTTTATCCAGAAACTTCTGAAAATTGTAGTCATATTCTTCTAAAATATTTTTGCATTTTGACTTAGTTTCAGATTCAGAGTCTTGTTGAGCTTTTTCAAAATTGTTTTTCATTTTCAAATTGTTTTCTTTGAGCTCAGCAACTTCTGACTTTAACAGACTATTCTCAGATTCAAGATTGCATTTGAGCTTAATCTGGTTATAGTTGTTCAGGACTTCTGATAAAACTTTAATAAGTTCTTCCCTAGAGAGATCAAAAAGTACCTCTTCTGAGTCAGATTCAGAGTCAGATTCAGATCCAGATGATCCTTCATCCTGATCTTCCACGCCTGCCATCAGTGCCATGTTGGCGCATTCTTCTTCAGATTCTGATGAATATTCAGATTCATCTGAATCATCCCAGGTTGCCATTAGAACCTTCTTCTTTTTGTCAAACTTCCTCTTTGGCTTTTCCTTTAGAAGTTTTAGACATTCATTCTTGTAATGACCAAGTTCCTTGCATTCATAGCAAACAACCTCCTTCTTTCCAGATCTTTTATATCCAGAGGACTCTTTGCGTTAATCTGGCTTCTTGAAGTTCTTGAACTTCCTTTGTCTGTGCTTCTAGAGTTTGTTGATTCTTCTGGACAACAAGGACAACTCATCTTCTTCTTTAGAAGATGACTCTTCAGAACTTTCTTCTAACACCTGCAATGCTTTAACAAATTTGTTAGATTTTAAAGCAATTGACTTACCTTTCTTTTGAGGCTCGTCTTCCTCAAGTTCAATTTCATGGCTCCTCAGAGAGCTGATTAGTTCCTCCAATGTGATCTTGTTCAGATCCTTAGCTAGCTTCAGAGCAGTGATCATTGGTCTCCATCTGATGGGCAAGCTTCTGATGATCTTCTTTACATGATCAGCAGTTGAATAGCCTTTGTCCAGCACTTTTAACCCAGCTGTGAGGATCTGGAATCTAGAGAACATAGCTTCTATAGATTCAAATTCTTCCATTTTAAAGGCTTCATACTTCTGGATCAGCGCCAGAGTCTTGGTCTCTTTAACTTGTGAGTTCCCTTTGTCTGTCATCTTCAAAGACTTAAACAAATCAAATGTAGTTTCTCTGTTGGTAATCTTCTCATACTCAGTATGAGATATAGCATTTAATAAGATTGTTCTAGCTTTGTGATGATTTCTGAACTCCTTCTTCTGGGCTTCAGTCATAGATTTTCTATCAGTTTTCTTGCCATCCCCATCAATGGGGTGAACATAACCATCAATGACTAAGTCCCATAGATCAGCATCATAACCAAGGAAGAAACTCTCTATTCTGTCCTTCTAATAGTCAAACTTCTCCCCATCAAACATAGGGGGTTTTGTGCTGATTCTATCCCTTTCTTCATATCTGTTGTTGCTGTTAGATGTTGAAGCTTCAGCCATAATATCAACCAAATAATATCAAGAGTTTTTCTCACTGGATCTTTTCTGTTCACAGTGAAGTGATAACACACATAGAACCGGAGCTCTGATGCCAATTGAAGGTGAGAAAATACTTAGAAGGGGGGGGGGGGGTTGAATAAGGATTTTGAAAATATTATGGCAATAAAAACACAAAGATTTTTATCCTGGTTCGTTGAACTCAACTACTCAAGTCCACCCTATCAAGAGTGATTTGCCTTTCTCCTCAAGGACTTAATCCACTATAATCAACTGATTACAATATCAACCACTAAGAACAACTGTTCTTAGTCTTCTCAAGAACTACTGACCACAACTTGGTCTTCTCAAGGAACTTTTACAATCAAATGTAAATTAAACAAGTGTTTGAAATGCTTCTAAGAAAGCTATATCACAACTGTGATTTACACTTAAGTTTATGAACGTATGAAATAAATTCAGCAAAGAGTAATAATTTGTATGAGAGCTTTTCAATGAATTTTTATCAAAGTACGTCAACTTTTGAAAGATGTTGAAGTCTTGCTCTTATAGACTTAGAGATCCAAGACGTTGCAAGCTTGAAGACCGTGTACTGCAAAGTAGCTGTAACCTTTTTGTCTTCACATCACTTGACCTTTCCTAGAAGTAGAACGTTCAGAGAAATCCTTTTTGCCTAAGTTCTTGTGTCTAGCATGAAAGAGGAAAGAGTCGTTTGGCATAGCCAACGGATATGACTTCAAATAATCTTCTTCAACAAGTTTCTAATTCGCAGCAATCTACATCAGAGCCTTGAGTGATCAGAGTCTTGATGTCTTCAGAGTTTGTTGTATCAGAGTATTGCAGCTAGTGTGCTTCAGTGTGTAATTAATCAGAGCAGAGTTTAGAGATCAGATCCTCAGTACTTGCAGCAAACAGTACTATCAGAGTCTTCTGATAAACAGTGCTTGAAATTCTTCATACAAAGTCTTCAGTTTACGCTTCAGATGCTTCTGTAGCTTCTGCTTCAGATCCTTCTGTAGGCAGCGCTCAGAGTCTTCTAAGAGATGCTTCTGACGCTTCAGAGCCTTGCGTAGTTCAACGTTCAAATCTATTTTTGCTTTCAGAAGAATACTAAATTTAATATCTGCAGCAAAAACACTTGAACAAATTTAGAGTATATAATTTCTCAATACAAAATTTCATAAGTGTTATCATCAAAACATAGAGATATAACTAAGAATCAATCTGTGTTCTAACAATATTGACTTGAAAACTCACAACTCATTTGTTCTCTCATATTTTCAAATGAGTTTTGAATCTTTATTGAACACTTGCAAACAATTTTTTTCATCTTCTACCTCGTTAGTTTCCATTTTCACATGGACATAAATCTCATATTTTGGAGTTTTATGATTGTTTAGGAGATTCGTTTATTGAATTTAACATATCTTTAAAGATTTGTTTACACATGTTCGCAAGGTATGTGGCGTTGTGGATGGTTTAGACAAATTCAATGGAAAAGAATGAGGTTCTTCTTATAATAGTCTAAACCCCAAATATAAATTTTAAAAACGTTTTGGAAAATATGAAGATAAAACAAGGGTGTCACATTGACAAAACACCCATCTTTCAAGTTTCAATGAAAATTTAATTCGAAAATAACATAGCATAAGTAATTAGTTCAAAAACAACTTAAAGACATATAAAAGTATCCCATCCCGATGTTACAATATTAGAGCGAAAATTGAAATAAATATTAAAAAGCTGACAAAAGGTACAATAAACATAATGCAAAAACAAAACTACTAAATAGGCCAACTACGTCACCATTTGTGAACAACGACTATCACTCATCAGTCTCAACCTGAGAATTATCTAGATAACATACAAAATTAAAAACATATATACAAGAAAGGGGTGAGAATACATTCCATAATTTAAACGGTGTATAAACAACAATGGTAGTTCATACAAGCATATTTAATCAACACATATGTATAATATACAAAGTCATTATGCAATGCATATTTCCTCTACTCCCATGCATGTGGTACCAATCCTAAAAACTAAACTGAAGTCCTAAATAATGGACCGAAGTCCTAAATATCAGAGTAATTTTACCGAGTAATCCTCAACACTGGATCAAAGTCCAAAACACTGGATCAAAGTCCAAAACACTGGACTGAAGTCCTAAGCTAATATTCAATATACATCATGCATGATCAAACAAATGCAAATAATCTCCATCCAAACCACCTGCTCTCATTATCGACATTGTTGATTAAGGCTAACATTGGCCCTTTCAAACCTAAAACATACCATAACTGATACTTAGAACCTAAACATAACTCACATCAATCACTGCTTATTAGGGCTAAACATTGGTTCGCCTTGAACTTAAAACCATTAATTTTCAACACGGCTTAACCGCAAGGCGACAAACAATTAAATCAACAATAATCAATCATAATCATTTTTCTAAATAAATAATCATATAACATAATGGATTAAATCGAGGAATCAGAGCCTCTTCAAAAAGTGGTTAAAACATCACAATTCGCTCAATAATAAGGATGACGGTTGGCCCGTCACATCCATGACGGGCGTCACCCTCTGGGTGTGCTACTCGTCATCTGACGCTTTGGAAAAACTTGTGCTTGTCATGAGGCGCTGACAGTTGGACAATCATGTGTGCGATGCCCGTCAACAGTGACGATTTGGCGTCTTCGTCCACGATGCAGGGACAGCTGGCCTGTCACCAGGGGCAAACACGTTAAGTGGGTTGGGGGGCCATGCCCCCACAGGAGAAAATAAAGTAATTTTAATACTATTATTATGCTTTTAATTTAGCCTCCATAAATTTAATTAAAGTTATTAAATTATACTTATCTATTCACCATAACTCTACTTGTTAAATTTCATACTTAAAATTCAGGTAATGATAACTTGTGTCATTGGAGCACATGTTAAAAAACTCAAAAATAGAAATTTTGTATTGAAAAAATTAATAAAATCATTATTTATAAATTTGTATTAAATTAAATACACAAATTTCAATAAACTTTTACTATATTTATCTTTTAACTTATCTTCTTGGAGTACAAATTAGTATTGTCCTTAAAAAAATTTATAGGTGATTTTTTCATTTCAGTCTAATTTTCATAAATCACACATACTCTCTAAAATTTATTGCGGACTACCACAAATAATGTTTGAACTCAGGATCTCTAATTAAACTGGAAGAGTCCCTTACCATCTCATTCAAGTGCTCTTAAGTATCAAATTTTATATTTTGGTATGTTTGGAGTTTTTTTATAAAATTAAAATATAAAAAGTCATAGATGAAAATTGTGAGTTTTTATATATTTTAAAATTATTTTTGTAATTATAGTTATGTATTTTATAAAAGTTAATAATGATATTCTTCACATAAAATATTTTATTTTTAAGCCCCCCACAAATTAATTTCTGAATCCGCCATTGCCCAGTCACGTAGGTGGCGCCCGACACCGCTACAAAATATGATTTTTGTGTTTTTCTCCATAGAAACACATTTAAGCTCAATTTTCTTCAAATTTTATATAAAATCAAACATCAGGATTATATATATATATATATATATATATATATATATATATATATATATATATATATATATATATATATATATATATATATATATATATATATATATATATATATATATATATATATAGAGAGAGAGAGAGAGAGAGAGAGATCAACAATTTAAGTAACACATATAACCTCAATCCTTCATTATTTGTTCATTAAATCATCATGTAACATACGAATAACAATAAATCAATTTTTACCACACAAATTCACAGGAATTTCACATCAATAACAATACAATCAACATTAACATCACAAAACTAAATTCACAATTAAATTAACCATGGAGGTTTTGGACAAACCTCTCATAATTCAACGACAACATCATAAATAAGAAAAGGGGCAAGGGGTTCCCCAATATCTCTTAAGCTTAATATCCATCATAAAATATCTCCCACTTACCTCAATTAAGTTGAAACCTTTAAGCTCTTGGTGATGGAGGTTCCTGTTAATGAGAATTTCTCTCCTAGGATTTGTTTCACCTCTTCTTTTTACTCTACATATACACTCTCTAACTTCCTTCACCTTTATAGAGAAAATAAGATTTATTTTAATTTTATTACTTACCAATTTTTCTTATTTTATTAATTCTCATTTTTTAACCCAACATTTTTATATAATCACGATCCTTCCTATTTTATTATTATTATTATTATTATTATTATTATTATTATTATTATTATTATTATTATTATTATTATTATTATTATTATTATTATTATTATTATTATATTTTATATTACTAAATTCTTATTTTATTTTATTTTATTAAACTCTAAATAATAACACAAAAAATTACAAAGCATACCAAATATACCACTAAAAATCTAATAAAATTTTCGAGGTGTTACAACTCTCTCTCTCACTTACAAAATTTTCGTCCTCAGAAAATTTACATGAGAAAAGCAACTTTATATAAGACTCATTCATCTGGCTCTCTATATTTAAAGTCATGCTACCATTTACGGGTCCTCCCCACACAACTTTCTCCAAAGGAACTTCTTTACCACTTAAGTGCTTTACCCCTCGATCCTCAATCTGCAAGAGCGATGTCTCATAAGTTAGGTCATCTCTTATTTGCTTGTCATCCAACTAAATTACACGAGACGGGTCTGGGACATACTTATGAAGTTGATAGACATGAAAGATATTATTAAGGTTTGAGAGAGATGGTGATAATGTAACTTGATAGGCAACTTTGCCGACACTTTTAAGAATTCGGTACAGGCTAATAAAATGAGGAGTAAGCCTTTGAAACTTTAATGCCCGACCAACTCCAATCACTAGGGTGACTATTAAGAATATGTGGTCTCCTTCTTGAAATTCAAGGGCATTTATGCATTTATCATGATAACTCTTCTATCTGCTCTACGATGCCTTCATATTTTCCTGAATCATCTTAATCTTCTCAGTAGTCTATTATACTGTTTCAGGTTCGAGTACCATTTCTTCCCCAAATTCAAACCAACACAAGGGTGTTATACACTTTCTTCCAAACAAGGCTTCAAAAGGTTCCATTCCAATACTAGAACGGAAATTTTTGTAATAAGTAAACTCAATCAGCGGTAAATAACAATCCCAACTACCTCCCTACTCTAGGACACAAGCCTTCAACGAGTATTCTAAGGACTTGATGATTGTATTCATCTGACTGTCCGTCTATGCAGAACTCAACTTTAGCTTGGTTCCCGTGGTTGCTTGCAAACTTTCCCAAAACCTTGATGTGAATCTCGAATCTCTATCTGAGACGGTACTATAGGGTATTCCATGAAATCTCACTATCTTTCCAATGTAAATCTCGGCTAGCTTTGACAATAAGTAAGTGATGTTTATCGAAGTAAAATTAGTTGACTTAGTCAACCTGTCCATTATAACCCATATCTAATCACTCCTTTTAGTGGTCTTAGGTAAGTCCACTACAAAACCCATGGAAATACTATCCCATTTCCACTTAGGAATACTCAAAGGTTGCATCAATCCAGATAACTTCTGGTGTTCGATCTTCGACTTCTAACGTATCAAACAATAGTACATAAAATTTGCAATGTCTTTCTTCACTCCATGAAAACATCCTTTTAAGATTTTGATACATTTTTGTGGCTCCTGAATGAATATTCAAACTACTCTTGTGACCTTCTTCTAGAATCCTCTTTTTAAGATCTGATAAATCTGACACACAAACTTTGTCCCAAAACTTGATGATCTTGTTCCTATACCTTGAAATCCATTCATTTCCTTACTTAATTAGTGCCAAGCGATCAATCAATCTTAAATCCAACTTCTAACCCTCTTTGATTTCTGCCAGTACATCACTAGTCAACTTCAACATTCCCAACTTCACACTTCTCGGTGTGACCTCACACAACAAGCTTAGATTTTTTAGTTGCTCCGATAATTCAATCTCTTTAACCATTAGTGCTAACATATGCAAGGACTTCCTACTCAACATATATGCTACCATATTTGCTTTTCCTATATGATAATTCAACTCGAAGTCATAATCCTTCAATGTTTCTAGCCATCTTCTTTGCCTCCTATTCAGTTCCTTTTGATTAATCAGATACTTAAGACTCTTATGATCATTGAAAACTTTAAATCTCGACCCAAAAAGATAATGCCTCTAAACTTTAAGCACATTTCTGCTAACTCTAAGTCATGGGTAGGATAATTCCTCTCATGAATCTTGAGTTGTCTAGAGTCATAGACTATAGCTTGACCATTATAAATTCATACAACACCTAAACTCATCTTGTATGCATCACAATATACCATGAAAGATTCACTTAGGTCTAGAAAAATCAAGATTGAAACTGACGTTAACTTCTTCTTGATCTTTTAAAAACTTCCTTCTCACTTGACATCCCAAACATAAACTTGTCCTTTCTGGGTTAACTGGGTCAAAGGCAATGCCAACTTCAAAAATCCTTCGATGAACCTTCTATAGTAACTGGTCAAACCTATGAAACTTCTCATATCGACAATTTGCTTGGGCATTTCCCACCGTAATACTGCGTCTAATTTAGATGGATCTACTGTTACACCACCAATGGATATCACATGCCCAAGGAAACTTACCTCTCTTAGCCAAAACTCACACTTGTTCAACTTGGCATACAACTTTTTATCTTGTAAGGTCCGCAACGCAACTCTCAAGTGTCTTGCATGCTCTTCGTCTGACTGAGAGTATACCAGAGTGTCGTCTATAAACACCATGATAAACTGATTCATATATGGATGAAAAATCATATTCATGAAAGTGCAGTCACAATATTGTATGGCATCACTTTTTTTGTTTTGATGTTTTTTTCAATTTGAATATGGTCGTTTTTGTCTATTTGCATATTTGTAATTCGCTTCTCATTCAATATTCGTGTACTCGTACTTTATTCATATTTCATTTTAATTGTAATCGCTTTGGCTATTATGTTGTTGTACCACTAAGAGCCCTCGTTGGTCAATTAAATAAGAGTCTTTTGATCCCTGATATTGTTTGTTTTTTAGCCTAACAAGTTTCCACTCTGTCGTTCCATCAAGCGTAGCTTGAATCACAAATTAGAGCTTATAAATTTGGATGTTGAGGTACTTGATTCAAATCACATGTTAATCATGATTCGAATCAAAATCTTTATAAAAATTGGGAATTTCCTCTAGAAAAATTAATTTGAATCACAAAATGAACATGATTTGAATCATAATCTTACGTGATCTGAATCAAGTTAAAATTCTGATTTGAAACAACTGTCTTCATGAAGACATATTTGGGCTTTGCTCAAATTTATTTGAATCAAAATTTCTTATTTATTAAAATCAAAGTTGCACAATACCCATTTTCCATTCTTGATTTAAATAGTTGTTTCTTTGGTAAAAGCAATAAGTGTGTGAAACATGTGGTGAAACCCATAGAGACAAAAGATGCAATTTTGTCTTCTATTTTTAGTGTGTCTATACCCATCACCATGAATCTTTATCTTGTCCTCTAAAATAACTCGTTGAGTGTAATCCATGTCAAATTCACTTCTTTTTGTTGCACATTATTCTTGTGCAAATTTGTTGTTGTTGTTTATTGCAAATTAGAGAGAGTGAATTGATTAATCTTATGTGTTGTTCATGATTAATCAATCTTATGATAGTAATTAAGAACCAAGACTAATATACCAACAAATTTGAGAGAACCTTTTATGTTCTTCATTCACATTCATCCAATCCCTTGACTAACACCTTGTATTTTTATATTGTTTGTGAGATATTCTGGTATGGTTCATCATCTTCATCCTTAGTCTTTTTCCACTACTGAACACCTTCATCTCCAAAGATTGAGCTTTCAAGGAGACTATTGGTACGTTAGGGTATCTATTATTTTTGTGCAAAGCTTGTTGTTTATAACATGTGCGTGTATCTTTGCTTGAATGCAATTTGGTCTTTATTGTTATCTATTAAGAAGAAAGGCTGAATATACTCCAGGGATTTTGGTGAGTCAAGTGTCAAAAATACGTAAGGTGGAGTTAAAAGTTTTTCTTCTTTGGTGGTGTTGGAGAAAGATAACTCGTAGATAAAGTTGAGAGTTGTCCAATATACGCTCAGTTAATGGCAATCACTCAGACAATAAATCGGTGGGACCAAGGAGATCACAACATATGAGTACTTGGAGCAGACTATTATGGATAACAAAGTTATTAGATCAAGATCTTGAGGGATCTTGTTTATATTAGAAGTTTAAGTGTCTGCATCAACAAAGGAAATTATCGTGTGATAGTTTGTTGTAACCAAAATGCTTGCATCAAACTTATCAAAATAGTGGAAGATCGCAATTTTTTTCTAGTGGTTAATTAACACCATTTAAGAATGGAGTAGGTAAAGCAAGGATGAAAGTCGAACCATCGTATATCTATGTATATATTTTCTTCTTCTCTTAACTCTTTTATTTTAATATCATATATTAATATCAATATTGCATATATTGCATAATTGCATTACTTGTATGCCACATAAGTTAGACTTTTATTATAGAGATTTTATTTATAAGCTTAGGTCTATGGTATATTAATCTTATAGAATTATCATGAACTCAACTATGGGTTGATTGAATATCTATGTGAAGAGTTTTTAAATCGCTTTGTTTAAAGCGACTTTAGTTGTATTGTAATTGACTTGCATTAGAAGCAATCAATTATTTAGCAATATCATGTATTATTTCACTTTGTTTAATTCATTGAGATGCTTTCAAGCTCTTTTAATTTACTTTTTTGCTTTTGCGCTTCTTACAATCTTTGATTTTGTTTACGGGACCTAAAATGCTTTTGAAATTGTCTAAAAGGAAAATAGTATATTCAACCCCCTTCTATACTTCTCTATGTCCATATTCTCCCCCAATAATTTATATACTCCATGAATACTCTTGGCGCGTTAGACACATCAAAAGGCATAACCGAATACTCATAATGATCATAACGGGTTATGAATGCAGTCTTAGGTATATCTTTCGTCTTCACCCTAATTTGATGGTAACTTGGCCTCTGATCAATTTTACTAAACACACGAGCTCCTACTAATTGATCCATGAGATTTTCAATTTGAGAAAGAGGATGTCGGTTCTTAATAGTAACCTTATCCAAGTGCCAATAATCCACACATAATCTTATGCTTCCATCTTTCTTCTTAACCAACAACATCGGTGATCCTCTAGGTGATACACTAGGCCTGGCAAACTTCTTCTCTAACAAGTCTTATAGCTGCTTCTTCAACTCGTTCAAATCTGATGTAGACATTCCATACAATGACATGTTATAGGTATAATACTAGGTACTAAATCTATTGCGAATTCGACTTCACGATTAGGAGGAAAATCACCAATATCATCAGGGAAAACATCTAAGAACTCACACACAATTGGAAGATTAACAATCGCAGCTTCACTATCTATTTTAAAGGAAAAGAACATCATGATCACTTGAACATTGTGTTTCAAGGACGTCTCTACTTGGTTGGCAGATATAAACTTTTAATTTTTACCATTCTTTGACTTTGTAAACAACATATTCTCATTAAAACAATTTATGTGAACATGGTTGAACTCTAACTAGTTCATTTCCAAAATAACATCTAGTTGACTCACTGGTAAACAAATTAAGTTAACTTTAAAATCCTTACCGCAAAATGGATAGAGGACAATTCAAACAAACCACAAAAGTGGTCACAAAACCATTGTCTAGAGTATCAATGAACATATTACCTTTCATAGGAGACATTACAAGGTTTAACTTGATAACACAATCATGTGATATGAATAAATGTGTTGCAACCATAACGATGATAAAAATCAAATGGATGCCATTTATAAAACACTTACCTCGAATAAAATTATCCGATCATGAGATTTCAACATCACTAAAAGCAAAGACTTTCCCCCTGGCCTGGACATTCTAACTTATACCTGGTTTTTTCTTCGGTTTCTGACAATAGGTGCTAAGGTGACCCTACCCCCATAATTAAAATAAGTTGGTGTTATATTTTTGCACTAAGGGACACAATGACCTTACTTACCACACCTTTTACATCTCAGAGGAAATAGAGCACCTCCCCCACTAATTCTATTCCTGATTGCATCTTTCTGATTTCCTTTGGCATCTGGGTTTGCATACAGTTTGACACGATTATGATTAGAAAACTTCTTCTCATTCACACTTTTATAATGAGTAGACATTGCTCTGCTATCTGTCATACCCTAAATTTGTCCTACCCATTGTCAAATATTTTCGCTTTTTAAAATCTTTTATATTTTACATTATTTTCTTAATTTCTGGGTATTTAGACACGTGCCTGCTTGCAATTAGTTGTTTTGTAATTTTTATAATTTTTTACCCAATACATGATACGTGGCCTAAAGATTTTTTTTATGTAAATATAAATTTTTTGTTATTAATAATATTTTTTTAAAAGTAATTACTATTATATTAATTTTAGTTTGCTTTTATATTATAATTGTTTATTCAATTGTTAATGTAAATATTATTTCTTTCTCATATTGATTAGTTTTTAGGGTTAGTAATTATTTGGTTTAACATTAACTAATGGACAACAAGAGAATTGTTAAGCAAAAGGGCTGAGGACACGATGGAAGGAACAGAGGCCCATGTTTGTGAAGCCCATTAGGGTTGGGGAACGACTAGTATAAATAGAAGAGAATTTCAGAGTAGAAGGAGGGAGAGATACTGTTCATTATCCTCCTTCCCATCAAAACGGCCGCCCCCCAATTCACTCCCAACCCTAACCTTTCCCTCAAGTTCAATCTGCCGCCATCACCTTAGACCCTCCTCATCTTCCTCCCAATTGTAAAAACCCGCAGCCGAATCCTCGTTTCTACATATCCATTGCCATTTTCTTTTCCTCACATCAGTTTCCGACCAAACCATCTCCCTCACTGAGCTCAAACAGCGCCGCCAAACCCCTCGCCTTCACCCTCTTCTGTTCACACTTCCAAAACCTGCCGTCCTCCTCTCTGATAAACCACTGCGGAACCTCTTCAATGTCACCTTCAGTTACCGCGAATAACCCAACAAAGTAAAGTAATAGATGTGGATTATTTTAACTTCCAGTCGTGGAAGTTGTGCTCAGAAGCTGTTCGATGAAATGTCGTGATATAGAAGCGTGCCAAGGGAGTCGTTGTTTCTGCAGTGAGAAACGACACGGTTTCAACGTCACACAACGCCCTCCAGGATTTGCATTGCATCGTTAGCGGGCCAACAACAGGTTTTTTTTTCAACGACGTTGACGAAAGCGGTGTCGGTTTGAATGTTGCGGAAGAAACTATAAAGTCGAGCCAGCTCCGACCATTCTGTCGGATGCCCGAATATTTGCGGCTGGAAGCACAACTAGGATGGAAAACAATGGTTTAAACATCGCAGTGACACAACTCCCGGTATGAGGAAAGTCGCGTATCGAAGTTTCTTTTTTTGCAGGTTGCGACTTCGTAGAATTTTGACAGCAGGAATATGAAGCCAGATTGTATACAACAGCAGTTCACCAACAACAACTTGAAGCAAGAACCGTAGCTCTCATCGTCAACGGTGCAGTGGTTCAACGAATTCGAAGCTGTTACCTTCAAACTGTTCTTTTTTTTTAAAATCTTTTTCAGGTCGAAGTTTGTTTTGTTTGGAGTCAAGGGAGCTTGTTTCCAGCTATAGCTTCAACCGTAATGACGACTTGCAATGATGTTGCCTTTGTTGTATCTGCGAAGTCTCAAGCAAAGTCGACAAGGAGGTTTCAGATTCGTGATTACAGGTTGATGATAAAATAGCGAGCAAAGCGACTTTGTAGTGTCACAAGGTTCTGATAGCAAATCAAATCCAACAACCTGCTACCAAACGCTTCACGCAACCGACAACAACACTCTGTTACATCAACAATATCAGCATCCTCCCGACACAGCGCATACAACAAGGCATTTGACGCTTCGGTAATATTTCGATATGGCGGCTTCACGCTTTCCCTTATCACTTCCCTTATCCTTTGCTTTGTTGTTTATATTTCAGATCGCATGATGTCGTGTATTGTTATATTTTGTTTAGGATTTAGTCCAGTTTTTTTTCTTCTTAAAATGAACAGATATTAACTGATATAGTGTGTACTGATTGTGATGTTGTTATCTAGTTTATTTTGATATGTCACTGATGCTGTTAGATTGGTAACCGGATCGTTCGCCGGATTTGTATAGTGTTAAATTTACATCCACAGTTAAATTTGTGTATAAAATATGTGAATATGTTTCTGTTGAATTGAAAGTGATAACAACCTGTGGCAGCATAAACTTAGAGATTTGGTAATACTTTCGCGGTTCCATGCATTCTCCTTATCATGTTGTTGGTTACTGGATTTTGTGATGGCTCTGGACAGTACTCAGTTTGCTTTGAGTTTGAATTTGAATGCGGCCTCAGCGCGTAACTAAACTTCGATTCCAACGGCAATTCGAGCTCATTTCGGTTTGCTTTCAGGTCCGCGTGCATTACTTACTATTTGAATCTCGTTTGGCATTTTGTAGTTGCGATGTGTTGTCCATTTCTATATATCTTCGCGGTTCATTTCGATTGTGCTGTTTGTTTAGAATTAGCTAGTTACTGTTTTTAATTCAAGATAATGATTGATGGAATTAGTTTATGGTATGCTTTTTATATTATGACTGTGATTCTAGCATAAAAGATGGTTTTAGTTATATTAAATAACACAACTTGTATATTTTTAGTTTCGTTTATCCTTATAAGTTGTTTATGGCATCCGACTGAATCGGTTTCGGTTCCATTGTGTCTTGTTTAAATTTTGGCGATTATTTTGGGTGGTTTCTGTTGGCACTTTTGTTGTGTTTAATTCGGTTGCGAATTACGGTTCAATTACTCTGTGTTTGATGTACAACTAAAGGTCGATGCTTGTTCTTTTTTTTGTTTTTGAGATTTCGTCCCGCTGCGGTTCATTCAATTAATATGTTTCCTATAGTTTTTTTTTCATTACACTAGTTTTAGAGTAATTTGAAAGATTAATTTGATACAATGCTTATTCTGTTTTTACATTACGTGATTTACGGCTAAAAATCCTATGAGAAGAATGTACTGCTAAAGTCCATAGCTTGCTATGATATCTCCCTAACAAACGGCCTTTGGATATAAATGTGAACATAAGACCAATTTATTTCCTGTAAGTGATTCAAATTTTAGGCCATTGGTATTAATTCAATTAATTTGAGTAGGAGATTGTTTTGTTTAGAATTTGATTAAGTCAATTAATTTAAGGATTAATTATAATATCTTTAAATTATGACTTTTATTTTCTATTTTTTTAAAATAATAGTTAATCTTGTGTTGATTAATTAGATTGGATAATTTTGATTTTAATGCTAAGCCTTTTTAACTCCGATTTATTGATAAGTTTCAATGTATCTTTCAACATCAAAATACTCTTCAAATTAATTACGAAAAATTAAATTCTTTGAAGTCAAGCGTTTCTTGGATTTTCGGACGATCATTATTGAGGTGTACACCTTAAATAATGTGTTGATCGATATTTCGTTTTAGCATTCTCTTTTGGACAAAGAAATATCATACGAATCTAGCATTCCATGTGATATTTCCGTTGTTCATCTAAATATTTTCGAATGAAAAAGGTGTCGTCAAGATCTAGCATCTCGATAATACTCCGATTAATTGATTGTGAGACCGACGTCTCATTTACCAAATAATCGTCATTTCCTCTAAAATTTTCAAATCCAAACTATTTTTTCTTAATTAAATTAAACTATTTTTCTTAATCAAATTTCAAAACAATTAAATTCTCGGGTCTCGCCTTCCTTGGACTTTTAAGCGAACGCTCTCGAGGTGCACACATTGAGTTGTGATCCTTTTGATCTTACATTTCTAGAATACCTAGCGCGCCTAGTCCAATTACGCCAATCCATTCAAATTATTTTTTAAAATTAAATCACGAAAGAATCGAGTTTTTGGGGTCGCGCATTCCTCGAATTCGAGGGTGACTACTATTGGGGCGTACGCCTTGAATGGTGTGTCATTCGACCTTTCGTCTTAAAAAACTTCCTATAATTATTTGGACAAGTATTCACTGTCCAACAAACAAATTTTATAATTAATGGAATGAAAAAGATGTCGTTGGGATCTAGCATTCCAACGATATCCCTACTATTTGGTTACGAGGCCGACGTCTCGCTTATCGAATAGTCGTCATTCCTCCTAAACATTCAACTCGTCTAACCTCGTTCCTCACCTTTGTGCGATCGAGTATAAACCCTCGTATGCTTCTAAACCGTACGTCAAATTTAAAACTATTTTCTTAATTAAATTACGAAAGAATTGAGTTCTTGGAGTCTCGCATTCCTTGAATTCTTGAGTAACCACTCTTGGGGCGTACGCTTTAGGTTGTGGATTACTCGACCTTTCGTCTATAAAACATGTGCCCTAATTATTTGGACAAATATCGTCATTGTTCATTCAAATAAAATTTCATAATTAATTGAATGAAAAAGTTGTTGTTGGAATCTAGCATTCCAATGATATCCCGACTAATTGGTTGCGAGACTGACGTCTCGTTTATCGAGTAGTCGTCATTCTCCCTTAAAATATTCAATCCAACTCTCTTTTCTCGCCCCCGTGCGATTGAAACGTTCTCAAAACATGTTTTGTAATTATTCGAATGAAAAAGTGTTGTTGGAATCTAGCATTCTAATAATATCCCGATTAATTGATTGCAAGGCCGACGTCTCGTTTATCAAATAGTCGTCATTCTCTATCAAATTACCTAACCAAACTCCTCTCTCGCCTCCGTGCGATCGAAACCTTAAACCTATTTAAATCCATTCTCTTTCCCAAACCAAAACATCCAATACGATAAACCTAATTCCTCACCCTCATGCGATCTCCAACCTAAATACTTTCCCAAAGAACATTGTTTAGTCCATTCTTCCACGCATATGAACTCGTGCTTCAGCCTCCCCTAGCGAGCAGACAAGCCAATGTTTAGCAGTTAGAATGTGACCTAAACACTCGTTCATTTTTAAACCTCTTACCGTAGTTAGCCGAACTACGGCTGTTCTGATTTCTCATTTATCAATGAGAATACGTAGGCACAAGATTGCGATGATCTTGGCGAGCATAATCCCCTCTTTTCCCGTAGTCCCCCGAACTACGAATGCTCTGATTTTCCACTTCTTACAAGTGAAGATACGTAGGCACAAGGGCCCCAATCCTTGGCGAGCACCCTATCTTAAAACCACCCATTTCCCCCTATAGGAGAAACCTTAGAAGAAAACAAACAAGCTAGCTAACTTTACTCTCGAATCGATCAAGAGGTTCCCGTTGAGTACAACAGACATGAGGGGTGCTAATACCTTCCCCTCATGTAATCGACTCCCGAACCTAGAATATTGGTTGCGATGACCATGTTCTTATCTCCTTAAAGGTTTTATATATATTTTCCTATTCCTTCCTTGGAATGAATAAAGTTCGGTGGCGACTCTGTTTTGAACGTATTTTCTGCGTCCATCGCGAGGATCGTATTTTTCGAGGTACGACAGCTGACGACTCTGCTGGGGACCACACATTGCCTCATGCAAGAGAGAGTCAAGCCTAACTTGACTTGATTTAAGAGTGCTAGCTTTGCTTAACTATTTTCTTTATAATGGTTTTCTCCTATTGTTTATTTGTTGCTTTCTCTTTCTATTGTATGTTGTTTAGTGTATCTGCTTGCTGGATTCTGGGATAACATTGCAAGTAAAGCTCTACACCAGAGCTTTGGAAAAAGAAGAGGAAAACATAGTTTAGAATTGGTAGTAGTTAGTGTTAGTCCCCAAGGACTCGCTCCTTGTGTGCCTAGCATGAAAGCTCCTCCAGAATAGACCTTTTCGTAGATCCTATCGTAACGCTGCTAGCCTGTTGCACGATTTGATTCATGAAGGGTCCGTGACTCTGGGAACCACTCTTAGAACCAGTTTCTATATTGGCGGTCGTGTAGTGTTAGTCTCCGAGGACTCGCTCCTCGTGTGCCTGGCATGAGGACTCCGCTAAGGAGAGACCCTATCGTACTCTCGTTATAATACAGTTAGCCTGTTGCGTAATGTTGATGCGATCGGTGTCCGTGATCCTGGGAACCTTATCCATCAACATAGAAGCTATCCCGTGAGTGGGTCTATGGGTACAGAATCTAGAACTTGCCTTGTATAGTTTACCGGTTAGGGCGCTTTGACTTGCTTATGTTTTCCTGGATCTTGTTTGTACCTGCATTGCATTCACATATCATTGCATCTGCATTTCATTTGCATTGCATATCGTTTTCCAAAACCAAAAAGCTCATCCATCCTTTGTCCATAATCCGCAGTTGATTTCCCGACACCCGTATCGGACTTGAAGCAACTTTGGGAAGAATCATGAGCTCAAAAGAACAGAACCAGTTTGTGTCAAGAGCAGATGTTGACTTGATGAAGAACCAATTGGACCAACTTATAGAAGCTATGTTAGCCTTGACAAGGAGAGAGAACAACCCTCAACGACCTATAGTCACCGAGAACGACATACCTCGGCCTATGCGGATTCCTGTTAAAGATCAGGTTATACAAGAGCGTCACACTATTCGGGATGAGCATGCCTCGTCTCATGATGTTGTTGAATACCATAGCTTTGCATTCACTGCGCCAAATTCCCAAGGGGGAAGCCTGGTGGGGAATAATGAACGACCTCAAGATGTTGAGTTTGCTGAAAGATGTCGTGTGTTGGAAGAGAAAATTGAGGCCATGAAGGGGCGTGATACTTCTGAGCTGAATGCCTTGGACCTGTGTTTGGTACCCCGGACTTGTAATACCTCCAAAGTTCAAAATGCCAAATTTTGAGAAGTACAAAGGAGATAGCTGTCCGAAGCAACATTTGATAATGTTTTGCAGAAAGATGACCTCATATGCTCACAATGACAAACTCATGATTCACTGTTTCCAAGACAGTCTGAGTGGGGCATCGCTAAATTGGTACATGCAGCTAGAGAGTAGCCATATCCAGTCATGGTCGGACTTAGCCAACGCCTTTGTGAAGCAATACCAATATAATCTTGATGTGGCTCCCAGCCGCACACAGTTGCAAAGCTTATCTCAAGAGGAAAACGAGTCCTTTAGAGGATATGCTCAGAGATGGAGAGAGGTAGCTGCTTGCGTTCAACCACCACTCTTAGATAGAGAATTGGTTGACATGTTCATAAATTCGTTGCAAAGCCCATATTTGGAAAAGATGATGGGAAATGGGACATCCGACTTCTCTGACTTGGTTTCAGTAGGAGAACGCATCGAGAGCCATCTTAAGAAAGGAAAGGTCCGAGACGTCTCGAACATCCCAGCTAGTGAAGGTGAATCAATTGTTAGCTACCAAGAGGAAGATGAGGATGAAGTCAATACAATCTGGGAAACTCCACAAGCTCCATCCTCAATGCCTTATCCTCCGTACCCAAGCATCTCAACTGTTAAAAGTGAGCAATCCTATGGGTCTACCTGTGGGACTCCGGTCTCTTCACATGATCAATATCCTCCTATCAATAGAGGTCCCCATTATCAACAGCAGGTTGCACATCAACATGCTCCGCAACGACGACATTACTATAATCAAAGACCAAAGAGACACTTTGATCCATTACCAATGTCATACAATCACGTGTTACCACGTTTGATTAGTAGTGGACTGATAGTGCCAAAGGGCTTGGATCCTGTGATCCCACCATACCCACCAGGCTTTGACACCAATGCACGATGTGGCTACCATGTTGGCGCAATGGGGCATTCAACAGACGATTGCAAACAGCTCAAAAATAAGGTTCAAGATCTAATTGAGTCCAAGCTAATCTCGTTCACACCTTAAGGACTTCATATCAATATCAAACCTTCATCTGGTCAAGTGAGTTCATCAGTCCATGACATGGAAGAAGCTGCAGAGAGTAGATATGAAGAAGGTTATCATACTGGTCTCGATGAGCAAGAAGGGTAGCTCAACTGTGATGCAAGAGAGAAAAGCCCAGTTCCTCAATACTGGCAATTTCCATATTGTTTTTACGCATTTGTAGTTTCTTTTCTATTATAATACTACTTGCTTTTAGACATTGTTTCTTATTAATGGTATTGTTAATGTGATAATTATGCATGTTTTTGATCAAATCCGTTCGTATTCACTCACATTTTCTCACTTATTGCAAAAAATCACAAATTTTTTTTCTCACTCCACTTCCTTTATCGCACTACTGTTTAGCAAAGATTTGAGGGAGGATGAAGAAAACGAAATACCCATAATTGCTGATAAGTATGCTTTTGGATAAAATTCCGCCGATGATGTACATGCATTGTTTCAAATCCCCAAACACTGAAGATATAAGGAGTTAATCCCTAGTCAACCACTTCGAGCCTAGAAGTAGGAGTTTCCTTCAGATTTATAAACCCCTTACACTTAACCTGGGGCATGGGTAGTATTCAGTTAACTGGATTATGCACTTGAATCACGAGACAAAATCCAAAAGAGATGACGGTTGTTTGTCAATGACCAATGACTTGGCAGTCACAAGCCTTTCAAAAAAAAAATCAAAATCCTGCTAAGTTGAACACCTCAAAAGGGGACTTAGGCAAAAATCAAGGCAATCCCGATGGACTTGAAGAATAGAACCAGTCCATGCAAAAGTTAAGAATCAAAAGAAAAATCAAAAGAGGTCTTCAAATCCTTAACAAAAACAGAATAAGATTCAGTGGCTACCCAAATCAAGGGGCACTGACATCCATCAAAGAGCAAAATAAGGTGACTACCATCTCGAGCAAACCTTGAACCGTCTAGCTTACACCGTCAAGGTAAACTTTTGCAGAATTAACTGAACGTAGGTGTGGAGATTATCACGAATAAGGGGTGGGTACCAAATCAAATTTGAGCCTTATATCCTTTGTTTCTATAACCGTGAACCAGACCGCGTAACGACCCTCGAAAGACCTAATTGAGGCGGAGTTTATTTTGAAAGTATACTACAACGAGGTTGCGTAAACTGACTCCTACATATTTTGCTAATCATCTGTATTGGTAACATATTCTTGCTATATCTTTCACACACCAGCTAAATTAGCACTGCGTTTGGACTAATAGTCCACTCGTCACACACTTTCGTATCACTCCAATAAATGATATTTTCAAAACTTGCATGAATGTCGCATTAAAATTACCATTTTTGAATAATCAATTCTAGATGCAAATCAGTACTTGACATAATGGAATTCCAACAAAGTGCAATCAAAGAGGAACTTGAACATTCATTGGTGCTGACCTGAATCAAGAATTTCTCATAACCCTGTGAATCTGGGGCAAGCTCTTCCTAGGTTCAAACACATGCAGACTGTTGCAAAATCGTGACACTAGGGCAAGTCATCGCAGACCATGTCATGGTATAAATCATCAAAGAAAAATCTTCAAATACCTGCAGACTGGGGCAGACTAGATTGAACAGGGGAAATTCCCTTCTTGCATCCAAGTTGGTCAAGCAAACTGTGCCAAATGCTAGTAACTGTTGAGTTCACAATAAGCGTCAAAAGCCTTGGGGCAGAGCAACAGCACGATCAACATGCATTGGTTAAGTCGCTACGCTCGCATATTCAACATGCTTTGGTTATGTCGCTACGCTCAACATTTGTAAGCTGCCATGGCACATTGGCTAGAAGTTAAGGTTCTCCCAGGAACGAGCGTGCAATTTCTGCAAAATATCAAACTTGGGGCACCAAAAAAATCCACATCTGTCTTCTGACCATAGAATTATCGGATACCGAGTGTCGGGAATTCATATGCTTTCACCAAATAAAAGTCCACCTTACTGGCATCATAACCACTAAAAGTCCAACCCCGCTTGGCACCTCCTAAAAGTCCAACCCTGCTTGGCAACCACACAAAAAAAGTCCAACCCCGCTTGGCACCTCCTAAAAGTCCAACCCCGCTTGGCACCTCCTAAAGTCCAATTTGTATTGGCAACCATTAAAAGTCCAACAACCGTACTCTCTTAAAGTCCAATCCTTTATTGGCAACTACCAAAGTCCACCCTTGTTGGCACCTTAATAAAACCAATCTCCTACTTGCATTCACATATGCATCATATAATTGACATGTATCATACGCATACATAGCACGATCATTTCCTCCTTCAACCCCCGCGTTGATATTTTGTTTTTCTCGACCCCCGAGTCAATATCTTTGTTATCTTTTTCTTTCAACCCCCGCGTTGATATTTACCATTCTTCAACCCCCGAGTTGACGTGTCTTTATTTTCTCGACCCCCGAGTCGATATTTGCCTTTATTTTTTCTCGACCCCCGAGTCGATATTTGCCTTTCCTTCAACCCCGAGTTAATATGTCTTTACTTTCTCGACCCCCGAGTCGATATTTGCCTTTTCCTCCTTCAACCCCCGCGTTGATATTTTGTTTTTCTCGACCCCCGAGTCGATATCTTTGTTATCTTTTTCTTTCAACCCCTGCGTTGATATTTACCTTTCTTCAACCCCCGAGTTAACGTGTCTTTATTTTCTCGACCCCCGAGTCGATATTTGCCTTTATTTTTTCTCGACCCCCGAGTCGATATTTGCCTTTCCTCCAACCCCGAGTTGATATGTCTTTATTTCCTCGACCCCCGAGTCGATATTACCTTTATTTTTCTCGACCCCCGAGTCGATGTTGCCTTTATTTTTTCTCGACCCCCGAGGCGATATTTGCTATTCTTCTTCAACCCTCAAGCTGACTTGTTGTTTTGATTTATCCTCGACCCCTGAGTCGATAGTATATTTGCTTTTTTTCAACCCCCGAGTTGATGTGCCAGTATACCCCGTAAATCTTTTCACCTTGTTTCACCTAATACCCAAAAAAAAAAAAAAATCCCTCATGGGAAACCAGAAATAAAGGCTTACCAAATCCCGTTACCCAGTTGCATTTTCATGCACATTGCATATAATTTACATATGCATCTTATTTCCCTAGCAGTTGCATCATTTGCATATTTGCGCATCATACAGAGCATGTCATTTTTGTCCCCAGCGACATAGCATAACAGGATCCAGGATCAGCTCGCAAGCATCTTGGTCGGCAGTTGTTCTCCGAAAAGAGTTGATACCCTGCGTGCTCTTGGAATTCTACTCCCCAGCAAGTCATTCTTCAACCATGCAGTTAATAATGATAATTCCCAACAACTATTGCTCTTGTTTCTCCCCAAGCGGAATTTATTTTAAGAGTTTCTTGTGGTCTTTTCCCTTGCTGTTATTTCTATATCTTCTTGCATTTGCATTTTTTTCTTCTTTGTCGGACAAATTTTGGGATCTTTTTGTATCTAATTGACTTCCACCCTAAAAATGAACGCCATGCAGTAGTTCATTCTCTCAGGTTCAAGGCAATTAGATAGGGGCATCTGTCATACCCTAGATTTGTCCTACCCATTGTCAAATATTTTCGCTTTTTAAATTCTTTTATATTTTACATTATTTTCTTAGTTTATGGGTATTTAGACACGTGCCTGCTTGCAATTAGTTGTTTTGTAATTTTTATAATTTTTTACCCAATACATGATACGTGGCCTAAAGATTTTTTTTATGTAAATATAAATTTTTTGTTATTAATAATATTTTTTTAAAAGTAATTACTATTATATTAATTTTGGTTTGCTTTTATATTATAATTGTTTATTCAATTGTTAATGTAAATATTAATTCTTTCTCATATTGATTAGTTTTTAGGGTTAGTAATTATTTGGTTTAACATTAACTAATGGACAGCAAGAGAATTGTTAAGCAAAAGGGCTGAGGACACGATGGAAGGAACAAAGGCCCATGTTTGTGAAGCCCATTAGGGTTGGGGAATGACTAGTATAAATAGAAGAGAATTTCAGAGTAGAAGGAGGGAGAGATACTGTTCATTATCCTCCTTCCCATCAAAACGGCCGCCCCCCAATTCACTCCCAACCCTAACCTTTCCCTCAAGTTCAATCTGCTGTCATCACCTTAGACCCTCCTCATCTTCCTCCCAATTGTAAAAACCCGCAGCCGAATCCTCGTTTCTACATATCCATCGCCATTTTCTTTTCCTCACATCAGTTTCCGACCAAACCATCTCCCTCACTGAGCTCAAACAGCGCCGCCAAACCCCTCGCCTTTACCCTCTTCTGTTCACACTTCCAAAACCCGCCGTCCTCCTCTCCGATAAACCACTGCGGAACCTCTTCAATGTCACCTTCAGTTACCGCGAATAACCCAACAAAGTAAAGTAATAGATGTGGATTATTTTAACTTCCAGTCGTGGAAGTTGTGCTCAGAAGCTGTTCGATAAAATGTCGTGATATAGAAGTGTGCCAAGGGGGTCGTTGTTTCTGCAGTGAGCAATGACACGGTTTCAACTTCACACAACGCCCTCCAGGATTTGCGTTGCATCGTTAGCGGGCCAACAACAGGTTTTTTTTTCAACGACGTTGACGAAAGCGGTGTCGGTTTGAATGTTGCGGAAGAAACTATAAAGTCGAGCCAGCTCCGACCATTCTGTCGGATGCCCGAATATTTGCGGCTGGAAGAACAACTAGGATGGAAAACAATGGTTTAAACATCGCAATGACACAACTCCCGGTATGAGGAAAGTCGCGTATCGAAGTTTCTTTTTTTGCAGGTTGCGACTTCGTAGAATTTTGATAGCAGGAATATGAAGCCAGATTGTATACAACAGCAGTTCATCAACAACAACTTGAAGCAAGAACCGTAGCTCTCATCGTCAACGGTGCAGTGGTTCAACGAATTCGAAGCTGTTACCTTCAAACTGTTCTTTTTTTAAAAATCTTTTTCAGGTCGAAGTTTGTTTTGTTTGGAGTCAAGGGAGCTTGTTTCCAGCTATAGCTTCAGCCGTAATGACGACTTGCAATGATGTTGCCTTTGTTGTATCTGCGAAGTCTCAAGCGAAGTCGACAAGGAGGTTTCAGATTCGTGATTACAGGTTGATGATAAAATAGCAAGCAGAGCGACTTTGTAGCGTCACAAGGTTCTGATAGCAAATCAAATCCAACAACCTGCTACCAAACGCTTCACGCAACCGACAACAACACTCTGTTACATCAACAATATCAGCATCCTCCCGACACAGCGCATACAACAAGGCATTTGACGCTTCGGTAATATTTCGATATGGCGGCTTCACGCTTTCCCTTATCACTTCCCTTATCCTTTGCTTTGTTGTTTATATTTCAGATCGCATGATGTCGTCTATTGTTATATTTTGTTTAGGATTTAGTCTAGTTTTTTCTTCTTCTAAAAATGAGCAGATATTAACTGATATAGTGTGTACTGATTGTGATGCTGTTATCTAGTTTATTTTGATATGTCACTGATGCTGTTAGATTGGTAACCGGATTGTTCGCCGGATTTGTATAGTGTTAAATTTACATCCACAGTTAAATTTGTGTATAAAATATGTGAATATGTTTCTGTTGAATTGAAAGTGATAACAACCTGTGGCAGCATAAACTTAGCGATTTGGTAATACTTTCGAGGTTCCATGCATACTCCTTATCGTGTTGTTGGTTACTGGATTTTGTGATGGCTCTGGACAGTACTCAGTTTGCTTTGAGTTTGAATTTGAATGCAGCCTCGGTGCGTAACTAAACTTCGATTCCAACGACAATTCGAGCTCATTTCGGTTTGCTTTCAGGTCCGCGTGCATTACTTACTATTTGAATCTCGTTTGGCATTTTGTAGTTGCGATGTGTTGTCCATTTCTATATATCTTCGCGGTTCATTTCGATTGTGCTGTTTGTTTAGAATTAGCTAGTTACTGTTTTTAATTCAAGATAATGATTGATGGAATTAGTTTATGGTATGCTTTTTATATTATGACTGTGATGCTAGCATAAAAGATGGTTTTAGTTATATTAAATAACACAACTTGTATGTTTTTAGTTTTGTTTATCCTTATAAGTTGTTTATGGCATCCGATTGAATCGGTTTCGATCCCATTGTGTCTTGTTTAAATTTTGGCGATTATTTTGGGTGGTTTCTGTTGGCACTTTTGTTGTGTTTAATTCGATTACGAATTACGGTTCAATTACTCTGTGTTTGATGTACAACTAAAGGTCGATGCTTGTTCTTTTTTTTTTGTTTTTTTTTTGGAGATTTCGTCCCGCTGCGGTTCATTCAATTAATATGTTTCCTATAGTTTTTTTTTCATTTCACTAGTTTTAGAGTAATTTGAAAGATTAATTTGATACAATGCTTATTCTGTTTTTACATTACGTGATTTACGGCTAAAAATCCTTATGAGAAGAATGTACTGCTAAAGTCTATAGCTTGCTATGATATCTCCCTAAAAAACGGTCTTTGGATATAAATGTGAACATAAGACCAATTTATTTCCTGTAAGTGATTCAAATTTTAGGCCATTGGTATTAATTCAATTAATTTGAGTAGGAGATTGCTTTGTTTGGAATTTGATTAAGTCAATTAATTTAAGGATTAATTATAATATCTTTAAATTATGACTTTTATTTTCTATTTTTTTAAAATAATAGTTAATCTTGTGTTGATTAATTAGATTGGATAATTTTGAATTTAATGCTAAGCCATTTTTAACTCCGATTTATTGCTAAGTTTCAATGTATCTTTCAACATCAAAATACTCTTCAAATTAATTACGAAAAATTAAATTCTTTGAAGTCAAGCGTTTCTTGGATTTTCGGACGATCATTATTGAGGTGTACACCTTAAATAATGTGTTGATCGACTTTTCGTTTTAGCATTCTCTTTTGGACAAAGAAATATCATACGAATCTAGCATTCCGTGTGATATTTCCGTTGTTCATCTAAATATTTTCGAATGAAAAAGGTGTCGTCAAGATCTAGCATCTCGATAATACTCCGATTAATTGATTGTGAGGTCGACGTCTCATTTACCAAATAATCGTCATTTCCTCTAAAATTTTCAAATCCAAACTATTTTTTCTTAATTAAATTAAACTATTTTTCTTAATCAAATTTCAAAACAATTAAGTTCTCGGGTCTCGCCTTCCTTGGATTTTTAAGCGATCGCTCTCGAGGTGCACACATTGAGTTGTGATCCTTTTGATCTTACATTTCTAGAATACCTAGTGCGCCTAGTCCAATTACGCTAATCCATTCAAATTATTTTTTAAAATTAAATCACGAAAGAATCGAGTTCTTGGGGTCGCGCATTTCTCGAATTCGAGGGTGACTACTATTGAGGCGTACGCCTTGAATGGTGTGTCATTCGACCTTTCATCTTAAAACACTTCCTATAATTATTTGGACAAGTATTCACTGTCCAAATAACATATTTTATAATTAATGGAATGAAAAAGATGTCGTTGGGATCTAGCATTCCAACGATATCCCTACTATTTGGTTACGAGGCCGACGTCTCGCTTATCGAATAGTCGTCATTCCTCCTAAACATTCAACTCGTCTAACCTCGTTCCTCACCTTTGTGCGATCGAGTATAAACCCTCGTATGCTTCTAAACCATACGTCAAATTTAAAACTATTTTCTTAATTAAATTACGAAAGAATTGAGTTCTTGGAGTCTCGCATTCCTTGAATTCTTGAGTAACCACTCTTGGGGCGTACGCTTTAGGTTGTGAATTACTCGACCTTTCGTCTATAAAACACGTGCCCTAATTATTTGGACAAATATCGTCATTGTCCATTCAAATAAAATTTCATAATTAATTGAATGAAAAAGTTGTTGTTGGAATCTAGCATTCCAATGATATCCCGACTAATTGGTTGCGAGACTGATGTCTCGTTTATCGAGTAGTCGTCATTCTCCCTTAAAATATTCAATCCAACTCTCTTTTCTCGCCCCCGTGCGATTGAAACATTCTCAAAACATGTTTCGTAATTATTCGAATGAAAAAGTGTTGTTGGAATCTAGCATTCTAATAATATCCCGATTAATTGATTGCAAGGCCGACGTCTCGTTTATCAAATAGTCGTCATTCTCTATCAAATTAACTAACCAAACTCCTCTCTCGCCTCCATGCGATCGAAACCTTAAACCTATTTAAATCCATTCTCTTTCCCAAACCAAAACATCCAATATGATAAACCTAATTCCTCACCCTCATGTGATCTCCAACCTAAATACTTTCCCAAAGAACATTGTTTAGTCCATTCTTCCGCGCATATGAACTCGTGCTTCAGCCTCCCCTAGCAAGCAGACAAGCCAACATTTAGCAGTTAGAATGCGACCTAAACACTCGTTCATTTTCAAACCTCTTACCGTAGTTAGCCGAACTACGGCTGTTCTGATTTCTCATTTATCAATGAGAATATGTAGGCACAAGATTGCGATGATCTTGGAGAGCATAATCCCCTCTTTTCCCGTAGTCCCCGAACTACGAATGCTCTGATTTTCCACTTCTTACAAGTGAAGATACGTAGGCACA
This sequence comes from Lathyrus sativus, assembly GCA_963859935.3. Lineage (NCBI taxonomy): Eukaryota > Viridiplantae > Streptophyta > Magnoliopsida > Fabales > Fabaceae > Lathyrus > Lathyrus sativus. The sequence goes on along the minus strand of OZ012735.1, from coordinate 179,827,364 downwards.
AGGGCCCCAATCCTTGGCGAGCACCCTATCTTAAAACCACCCATTTCCCCCTATAGGAGAAACCTTAGAAGAAAACAAACAAGCTAGCTAACTTTACTCTCGAATCGATCAAGAGGTTCCCGTTGAGTACAATGGACATGAGGGGTGCTAATACAATCCCCTCATGTAATCGACTCCCGAACCTAGAATATTGGTTGCGATGACCATGTTCTTATCTCCTTAAAGGTTTTATCGATATTTTCCTATTCCTTCCTTGGAATGAATAAAGTTCGGTGGCGACTCTGTTTTGAACTTATTTTCCGCGTCCATCGCGAGGATTGTATTTTTCGAGGTACGACACTATCTTCATCATAAATCCTCTACTTATTAACTAGCACTGAGAATCGACAAATCTCATGATATCCAACAAACTGCTTGATCTTTGGACGCAACCCATTTTCAAACTTCACACACTTGGAACCTTCAAAATTTACACCATTATAATGAGGACAGTACCTGGATAACTCCTAAAAATTGGTTACATAGTTAGCCACACACATGTTACCTTGATTTATCTCCAAGAATTTAATCTTCTTATGGTTACGAACATCAGTTGGAAAATACTTGTCCAAAAACTCATTCTTAAAATTATTCCAAGTAATAATAGTGCCAGCAAATTCCAATTTCTGGCGAGTATTCTTCTGTTAGTACTCAACTTTCTCATACAACATATAAGGTCCAAACAATACTTTTTGAGCATCAGTACATGTTATGTCTCTAAAAATCTTCTAAATATTTTGAATCTAAGTCTGGGCACCTCCAAGATCATACCTTCCCTTGAATTTAGGCGTGTTATTCTCCTGGAATTTTTCCAATCCACGAAAGTCATCAGCTCTTTTATTCTGATTTTGATTAACTCGTAAAGCTTCATTGACTTGAGCCATTACATGAGCCATTTCGTCGAGAGCATTAATAATCACACGATTGTTCCGGTAATCCAATTCTTCCTATACACATTTTTAAAATACTAGATGAACTCTCTCTCTTTAGCGTGCCTCCCTCTATGGCTAAGTACTTCATTGAGTTTGAGGATTTCTTTACTCAGCTGGCGAAGGATATGTCAATGTGCGAGTAGGCCAACGCCAAAATTAGGGGGAAGATTAATTAAATGAAATGCGTGTGGTATCTCAACTCTCTTTGTGAGAAAAAACTTGAAGATTTCGAAGCCACAAAGAAAGAGCGTTCTGACAAATGTAAGGCCTTCGACCAACAAATATCTAACTATCGAGGCCAGATGGCGGAACTTGAGAGGAAGATTGCTGAGGTTGAAAAATAGAAAACTTCTTTGGATTCTGATGGTCCTCTATCGGTTCAAGATGTAATCGACCAGGAAGTATCTCAAGGGATAACCCACGTCGAAACCTCCCTTACGCTAAAAAGACCATCGACCAAATGCGACATAGAAATTTTCTATTAAAAAGCAGGGTGGATCACGAGAGGACCCTTTTTGAAGGCTTAAAGGCCAAGTTTCCTGCATAACCATATTGTTTTAATCTTTATTGATATTTTGGTTGTAACTCCATTCTGGAGACATTTTGTAACTGTGTTAGCCTTCCACCACCGTAGGATAATTACCAATGAACATTATTTTGGATTCAAACTTCTTGTAACATAGGTCTATATTTTTTTAAATATTTCCCATTTATTATTATGATTCGTTGATCTTCACCAATTTCTTGAATCTCGTATGCATTTTGCTGAACGTTTGGGTTATTTGGAAAGGTCTCTCCCAATTTAGTGACCACTTTCCTAACCTTCAATCCCATCAATCTACAGATAAAATCGTTTTCCATACATAGTCATTAACTACAAAGGTATTTTTCATGACCTTCTTATTGTATGCTCTGGCCAAGCGTGCCTTTTGGCGTAATAACCTGTTTAATGCTACCATCCTTTCTTCGTATAAGTCCACCATTTTGTCTAGCATCATGCTCCAGTATTGCTCCGACGGGATCTCATGTTGACGTTGCACTCTAGTGGATTGTAGACAAATCTCTGCTGGGAAAACAACATCATGACCGAAAGTCAAATGAAACAGAGTTGAACTGGTTAACTCCTTAGAAGACGTTCGACAGGCCCACACAATTTGATCCAACGTCTTATGCCATTTTTTTGGTTTCTTAGCAACGTGCCTCTTAATGACTCCAATCAACACCTTGTTGGCAGCTTCGACTTGCCCGTTTTCCTGAGCATAATACAACGTCGAAGTGATCAATATAAACCATGTCTCTTCTGCAAAGTCCTGCATCTTCCGACCAACAAATATAAAACCTTGGTCTGTCATGACGGTTTCAGGAACCCCAAACCTGTATAAAATATGGTTCTGGATGAATTCAATCACAGTGTCTTGGTCTATTTTTGCCAAGGGTACAACCTCTATCCACGTTGTGAAATAATCTATCCATACAAGGATGAATTTCTACTATTTCGACGAGGCTGGTCAAATCTCTCCTATAATGTCTAATGCCTAACCACGAAAAGGCCATGGCTTAACGATGGAGTGCAATTCACTAGCTGGCACGTGCTGGACGTTTGCGTGTCTTTGACAATCTTGACACCCCTTTGCAAAATCTATGCAATCCTTGAGCATACTTGGCCAATACACACCTTTTCGAAACAACAGCCATTTCATCTTGTGGCCAGCTTGGTGAGCCCCACATGTCCCACTATAGACTTCCGAAATTGCTAAGTATGTGTCTGCATCCCCCAAGCATCTGAGCAACACCCCCTATGGTGTCTTTTTCCATAACTCATTTCCCATTAAAACGTAACTTAAAGCTCTATACTTAGTCTTTCTATCAATCGTCCCCACTGGATTCGCCAAATACTCGACGATTGATTTTCTCCAATCTAACGGCGACAGATCGTTGATAGCGAAGAACTCACAGTTTCCCACACTTGCAACTACATTCTCCGTCGGACCGTCTATTTTGCCAACTTCTGACCAGTCTGCTGCTGATGGTAGTACCTTAGACACTACCTTCTCCTTAACTTCAATGAAGTCTCTTAGCTTTCCTGGCGACACTTTGTACCCAGAGGCGATCTGTGCAAAATCATTGGCCTCTTGATTTTGTATCCTGGGTACGTGCGTAACACTAACAACTTCGAAGCGTTCCAAAATTCGTTTTGCCATCGTGAAGTACACAATGAGGTGTTCTTTAACACATTTATGCTCTCTCGTGATCTGTTTAATCACCAGTTCAGAGTCACCTTTTATTTCGACTCTCCTGACACCTAGATCCTTAAGGATCTTGAGGCCAGTGATTAAGGCTTCATACTCTGCCTCATTATTAGAACATTTTCTGTCGACCCTACATTTAAATCTAATAGGGTAGCAGTGTAGGGATATTATCAAGATCCCAATGCTTTTTCCATGATTATGACTTGATTCATCGAAATATAACTTCCAAGGACCCGCGTCAACCATTGAGAGTGGTGATTCAACTACTGTGTGGTCTACGATAAAGTCTGCCACTATTTGCCCTTTCATTGCCCTTAGAGGGACATATGTCAAGGCGAATTCAGTCAACGCTAGTGCCCACTTCCCAATTCAACTATGCAAAATGGGTTTAGAAGACACATAAACCTCAACTGGTTTAATATATTGTTTTAATTTCATACATGAGAAGTACAAGCATAAGCACAACTTTTCGATCATGGTGTACCTAGTTTCAGCATCTATCAACATTCGATTAAGGTAATAAATGTGTCTTTCAATGCCATAATCATCCTCTTGTGCTAACATGCTTCCTATAGTTGCGTCTGACGCAACAATGTACAACCTCATGTTTTTATTCATACTAGGTGGCAATAAAATGGGAGGCCTCGTGAGGTATTCTTTGATGGTGTCAAAGGCCTCTTGTTGCTCCTGCCCCCAGTGAAAGTCATTTTCTTTCTTGACCTTGAGTAATGGTGAGAACACCTTCGTCTTACCACTTAGATTTGATATAAACCTTCTTAAAAAGTTTATCTTCCCCAACAAAGACTGGAGTTGCTTCTTCATCGAAGGGGGCTTCAGGTCCAAAATTGCCTTGGTTTTGTTTTGGTTGATCCTGATGCCCTTCTTGTGGACTACAAATCCCAATAAATCCCTTGTATGCACACAAAAGACACATTTTAGTGGATTCATTTTTAATTCATATTTCTTCATTCTTTCGAATGAGCGTCGAAGGTGGTCCAAGTGACCATCTTCCGATGAGGATTTTATGATAATGTCCTCAATGTACACCTGCATAAAATTTTCAATAAAATCATGAAATATAGCACTCATGGCTCTTTGATAAGTTGCCCCAAAATTTTTTAAACTAAAAGGCATCACCACCCATTAATATGTTCCCAAGGCTTCAGGGCATCAAAATACCGTTTTGGGCACATCATCTTCGGCTACGAGGATCTGGTTATAACCAGAGTACCCATCGAGCATGCTTAAATACTCAAAACCTACTGCCAAATCGACCAGCATTTCCGCCACCAGCATCGAGTACTCATCTTTATGGGTTGCATTGTTCAAATCCCGAAAATCTATACAGACCCTTAGAGTCCTATTTTTCTTAATAACCGAGAATGTTTGCTAACCATTCGACGTACCTTGCAATTCTTATGAACCGGCTTTTGAGCAGTCTCTCGATCTCCTGCTTGATCTTTAGAGTGATTTATGGAGCGAAATATCGTGGTTGCTGCTTTACTGGCCTTTTTCCTGGCTGAATCGAGAGTCGGTGTTCCACTACATCCCGACTTAAACCCGATATTTTGCCGTAATCCCAGGCAAAGAAATCTTTGTATTCCTTCAATACCTCGATCAGCTTAACCTTCATCTTCGACCCAATCTCAATGCTTATGTATGTAGGTCTCTTTGTTGCCCCATCTCCCAGGTCGACTTCTTCGAGTGGGTATTGGGCTTGCATTCTCTGCAGCTCAATTGATGGGTTTTTCTCAAACCCCAAAGACTTATTGTCATAAATGCAATCGAGCCTCCGGCTCTCTGAAGCTATTGTTTGGCCTTATCGGCCAATTACTTGCGTATTGTTGTCGGTGTCTCCACACATGTTCTCTTGCTTTCTTGTTTCTAGTGCCGACTTTTGCTTGTTTTCAGCCAAATAAGCTAAAATTTGAGTCAAACTCTCTGACTCAGTAGTCATTTTCATCAATTATGGGCCACCTTATGGGTGGAAGTTCTTCTGTGGGGCATCATTGTAGCGTCAACAACATCCCAAACAAATTCGTAGTCAGGATCCAAGTTCAGGATGCGACCCGTCTCAACATAAGTGTAAGATCCCGATCCATCGTCACAAGGGGCCATAATTGCTAGGTGTTGGTCAAAAGACTTCTTGGTACCCTTCGTTTCATCCATCCTTTAATAACTCTGTTCAACTTCGATATTTTCAACGACGTCGTCCTTCCTCCAGATGCTTAACCTTTGATGTAGTATTAAAGGAACTGCCCTTATCCCATGGATCCACTCTCGACCCAATAAGAGGTTGAAATTTGCCTTCGAGTTTATGACCATGAAAAGCGTTGATCAGGTAGTGGTACCTACACCTAGCTCGACTTGGACCACTCCTAAAATGTTGCTAGTTTTCCCTTCATAGTTGGATAGAACCATGTTGTGTTGTCGGAGATCAGCTTTAGTTTTTCCAATCTTTGTGAACAGCGAATGGGGCATTAGATTGACAGTTGCCCCTTCATCCATGAACAACTTGTTGACGGCTATCTCGTCGACCTTTGCTTTTATGAACAACGACTTTAAGTGGTACATCATTCCAGGACTAGGCCTCTCAAACATAGTTGTTTGCTCTTCCACCACACCGTTGTTCATCACGTAATAGCATAGTGGCTTGTCCGTTGTAGCCTCCTCTTCCAAGAAATCCTCTTCTGCTTCAGAGACCTCCGATACCTTATCATATTCTGCTGGCAATATCAAAATGATATCGTAGTTCACAACGAAGTCTTCACCATAAGTATCATCATTGGTGTCGTCATGCATGTCTTCGTCGAAGTCATCTTTCCGCGACGGGTCATATTCCTCCTCCGACTGGGGAGTATACTCCGGTTCTTCTTCGTCTGATTGGGGAGAGTACTCCGCCTCTTTTTTGTTTTCACCTCCAGATGTGTACTTCGAACTCTGGGTTGACACCACTCCCTTCTTTCCTGAAGTCTCGACTGTCACGACCGTTGTCTGGTTCATCATAATTTCCCCTTTTTCAACCCACCTTGCTTGTGTGTGTTGCCTTTTCAGGCCAGAGGGTCCCACGGGCTTCAGGATCAAAGTCGAGGCTTCCCTTTCAGCCTTTTTGTTTTGTTGATACCGTCTCTAGTGGGTCCTTGTCATAGGATTCTTTCCTTTGTAGTTGGGGGAAACCACGCAACCTCTGGGCTCAGTACCTTGGTCTGAGGTCTTTGCCCTCTTCTCCAAATCTAATGTCTTCCAATTTGGATGCTTGCTCCCTTGCTGGCTCACAAACGCCATCCACTTATCTTGTGGGGTATTTGTAGATGGCACAAAAGTCGTGGGTCGTGCTGGTTGGAACGACTTTCTGTACTCTTCGTTTCGTTAAGGAGCACCGTTCTTGTCGAACACGAACCGAGGGATTCGTGGCTTAGCATCTTGCAGTGCCATTTTCTTACTGGCTTCATACTTCTCAGCGTCCTTTTTGTCAAACACGACATTTCACTTTGGGCATAACACGACCTTCGACCCGCTCACCCCTGCATTTCTTATGGAAATCAGTCAGACTCTCGTCAGCTTGAGGATAAACTGCCTCGAGCTTCTCTTCAGTCTTCTTACCGGGACCACCAGTAGTCTCGACCATCATGCATTCAATTGTTTTAGTTGTCTGACGTCCGTGGAGATCTTCAGTATCCTCCACCATCATGCACTCGTATAGCTCAGAATACAAGGCTTCTTCGACTTTCATAGGATCCGTGTCCACTTGCATTTTGGGCGTTTCACCGAATTGAACTAGACCTTCCTTCAACACTTTTTGCACCAAGTCCCTGAAAAGAACACATTAAGATGTCTTATGACCAAGGAAATTATGAAATTTACAAAATCCCATTTTTTTCTTCTTTTGTTCTAAAGAGGGATCTTTTGCCCCAGGAGGAACAATAATCTGACCATCTTTAACTAGCAAATCAAATATTTCATCGCACTTAGATATGTCGAAAGTATATATTTTTGCGACATATTTGTCTGTTTTTTCAGTTTCAACCGAATTTTTTACATTTGACAAATTTAATGATTTGCATGTATACGGGGGTTCTGGCTTCAGTTCAGCCACGTTGACCGCGTTATTATTGACAAGTTCCTTATCATTAGACGAGTATTCGTCAGCAGCCATGTACGACACTTTCTCTTTCTTACGATATCTGTTGGCCTGGGTTTTCTCATTTTTTAGACGCTTGACCTGATGGACTCTATCGGCTAGTTGCACCATATCTTTGAGATATTGAGTGTCTAACTTTTTCTTGATCGAATAATCTAGGCCGCCAACCGCTATTTTGACTAGTTCGTGCTCAGGGACTTGCGTGAAACATCGCTCTTTCAATAGTCTAAACCTATTAAGTCATTAGTCTACTGACTATGTAGTCTTTTGTTTGACGTTGGCTAACTCTTTCAGACTAATTTTTGATTGTCCCATGTAAAACTGTTCATGAAACAATCTTTCTAATTGCGCCCAGGTCTGGACGGACTGTGGGGGTAAAGTGGTGAACTAAGTGAATGCATTTTTGTGACGGAACTTGGGAAGTATTTCAATTTTAAATCCTTGTTGTTTGCTAGGTCACCAACTTTGGTTTGGTATCTGGAAACATGCTCAACCGTGGACTCCTCGGTCTCTCCGGAAAATTTGGTAAACTTTGGCACTTTCCAACCTCTTGGCAACTCTGTTTGTATGACAAAGTCTGGTAGTGGAGATGTATATGTTGGCCATCCAAGGCCTGGATTTGCCTCGTTGCGAACCATAATTCATTCCACCATGGCCTCTAAGTTAGGTTCACCAGCCATGGCTTCGTGACAGACCTATCTGACCACATAGTTGGGGTCCTGGTTTCTATGAACTAAAACAACGGGAGGCCTTTAGGCTACCCTGGGTGTGTGCTCAACCTCGTGGGGCTGCTGGTTAATTTTTTTGTCAAAGACTTCATCTTGTCGAACTGGCGTCTTCGGTCGAGGTGGAGGCGTCTATCGACCTATGGCCCTAGAAGCACCTAAAAAATCACCTATCCGCGTCATCTGAGTTGCCAATTATTGGTAACTCTAATTCGAATTATGTATTAGTGGCCTTAATATGGTGTCCATTTGCTGGGTCAATATGTGGACCATTTCGTGGTTACTTTTGTCCATTTGTTGCCTCATAACGGCTACAGAACTTAACGTAAAAGTTGGGAACGAAAGTGACATAACACTAAACCCTGAGGGCCTTGTGACTTGGTTCGTCAAAGGCCTTAAACCCTGATAGGGGAAAACACTGATGAAGAGCTTTCCTTAAAGAGTGGACCACTGTGATGCAAGCTCGACATAAACTCTGTCGGCACCCCAAAGGCCCTAGGGGTTGGCATTGTAGAACTAGGCATATACTGCCCTCCAGTTCCTGTCACCATGGGCCTAGGTTTAGGCCGACTTGGCGTCATGACTAGCCCCTCATGAGCTGTCGACACCGCAGACACAATGTCATTGTTAATGTCGGTTGTTTGAGTTACAACTGCATTTCCCTCTGAAGACGGTTCTTTGTTTGGACGTGGTATTACCATCTTACCACTATGCAAATGCATACACAAAAACCGTACAGTCCCACTAGGTGTGCCAATTTGTTCGCATGCAGTTTTCACGCGAACAACCTCAGACCTCCTAACGCAGGTTTACTTGCGGGACCGGTCAAACGAGTCCCAGAACACTTGATTTAGGGGGTATGGGAAAGTGGTGGAATGGTGTTTGTTTGAAATAGGTTGGGAGGTACTTCTAGTAAAGACTGGAATTTTAATTAAAGATGACTACGTATATAAAGGAGTAAGAAATAACAAGACAAGTTATTCTAGAATTAATGATGTAAATTGCTTATAAAAAGGGAAATATGGACGCGATCATACATTTTGTAGGAGTGAAAACTTTTTTCTCGTAACGCTTTGGTATCAGAGTGTTTTTCTTACAATATTACAAAAACGCGCCTCTTGAAATGAAAACATGCATTGCCTTAAACAGGGAAATAAATAACTGCCATATTGAATCTGGTGACGTCACATGTTCGCCTACCACTTTTGTAACCTCCCACGTTCTTGGATTTCAAATCCATTTCTCGCTTGAATATTTGTCTTCTTATATGGGCTTTAGTCGACCCATTCGACCGACACTGTCTGGTTCGACCCAATAACCTTCCTTTGTCGATGTCGACTATCTTCAATCTTCTGCAACATCTTACCTAGCCTGTCGATCAGTCTCTTTATCGCTTCTCTCTGGTCGAAACTTCCAGTCAACAAGTACCCAACCCGCCCCATACCCGCACTATAGTACCCTGCCTATTATCTTCCCTATTAATGATCAGTGCATTTTAATGCACACTCTTTTACTTTGTGCTACGATAATTCTTTACTTTCTCTTATTATTTATTTTTCCGAATAAGCAATAATTTGACACTTTCTCATTGTGTATATCATAAATTAAGCTAGGAGATATTTGTTTGATGCGTTCTAATATGTGTTGGAAAGCTAGGAGAGAGAGAGATATAAGTTTCATGTTGAGGTCAAAAGCCAATTCGGAGTGCAGAGGTGTTGAATTGTTGCATGTTACTGCTAGGTACTCAGTTTTCACAAAATCAAATTAGACGGCGCTAAGAATTCTATGGAGAGCTAAATTCCATACAACTGATCTACTTAATCGTGTTTCCATAAAGACTTTGAGGTTTTTTTTACCTTTATCAATTCAATTTATTTTTCTTTTCAATCATGTTATGTGAATTTCATATGCTTAATTTGATATGTCATAGAGTAGTTTTGATTAAATTCGCATTATTCACGTTCTTTAACCATAATCGCGTTTAAACTTAGATTTTTTGTTAATTCACGTAATCTTTAGTCATTTGCTTAATTCAGAAAATCGGAGCAAAAACCATATCGTGTCAATTGCTCTTGTTGAATTGATATTTTAATCGAATATAGATTGAATCCGCTTAGGGAATTGGTAAGGTAGTAGCCAATGATAAGTCAGAAACCAAAATAGTATATTAACTTATTAACATAATTTGTAATTAAATTCTCTTAATCATAATCATAATTGAAAACCTTAGCCCCCTTTGTTTTGATCGATTGGTTAAAATAATCAAGAGTCCTTGCAATACGACTTGAGTGCCGCTTCCGTATACTACCCTTTAGTAACTCGTTTTTGATCTGTATGCGACAACAAATCAAATTGGTGCAGTTTCTAGGGAATCTCAGTTAATTTTAACAAATTTAGAGTTATAGGTGTTGTGTTTTGGCCCTTATGTTCTTGTTGTTCTGTCCAATTCGCGATCCAGCATAAAAAACTTGGTTTTCATGAAAATTGTCTCTGAATCAAAATTTTACCGTGTCATTTCATAAAAAAAAATCAGGGTTCAATCCGGGAGACAAAGTCAAAGTGCCTGATCCTTTGCCCCATACTTTGATATGCTTCTCCCTGCTAATCAAGCAGGGACACTGCTTGTGATAGGCTTAGCTTTAAGTCGTTATCATTTGATTTGAATAAGTCAAGTCCCCTCAGTCGGTTCACTCAGGTGCTTTTCCTTTATCTTCTCTTTTCTAACATTCAGAGTTGTTCTGGTTTAAAAAAGGAGCACCGACCGAGCACCCTGAATGAATAATAAATTGACAACAAAGGAAATCAATGATTCTTATTCAATCGAGTTAAAGTTAGCAACATGTCGATTACACACTGGAGGTTAGTAAGAATTGAGGGGCAATGCCCCCTAACCTAACTGGGCCTACCAACGAAACAACTGGTACTAGATTAAGGGTGGGGGAGGGTTGGTTTCTTGCAAGGCTTTCACAGCAGGAAGAGAAAATATAGGACACCATCCTAAAACCCCCCCAAATTCCTTGTTTTTCTATTTTATTTAATTTATTTTCTATTCTTATATTTTCGGAAAAAATCCAAAATATTTTGGAGATTCTTATTTCGATTTTATTTGTTTTTTTAGTTATATTTTCATGTATTTTTATTTTATTTTAATCATTTTTCTATTTTCCAATTGCTTTTCTCAATGGGACATTGTTGATATTTTCATATTTGTTGCATTGTTGATTCATGATGCATGACTATTAGGTATGACTATTATGATTTGTTTGATTTTGATCCTGAGGTATAAAGAACTTTTCATGCACGTTGTAGAGTTAATCACTATATGCATTGCTTGAATTTTTTAGGGAAACACTGACCATTGAGAGATACCTAGTAAGATCACAATCTTGATGAATGATCAACTGCTGATTTTGACTTATTTTAAAAATCTTACCTTGGTCAAGCAAAATATTTATCTATATGATATGGTTAATGAATATTCGTGATATTGGTTATGAGGTTGCATTTGAAAAAGAACACCATGCCTTAAATACAACTTCAAAAACTCTTAACCAGAAGTTATTCGACATGTCAAAAAAAGCATGCAACATTTTTTGGATCATCTGATAATTTTTTTTAAGGACAAAGAAAAAGGTAAGTTGGGAAAGTTGATAAGTGCCAGATTTACGTTGAAAACGACGACAATTATTGGCTTATTTTATAAGCAATCATTACAAAACCTCCAATTTATCCATGAACATTAAAGAAGCACATGTTAGAATTTTCTTGCATGCATTTATCAAAAATAGGTGAAAATAACTGGAAAACCATGACTCAGCACGAAGAAAATAGTTAAAAGCATAACTCTGAAGAAGTAAGACTTGCTAGTCCTAAGTTACAAGTGCGTTAGGCACATAGTAGGACTAGGTGGCAGCACTAGGTGCAAGTCCTTCATAATGAATCAAGGGTTAGTGTGCTAGTCGAAGAAATGGTGCGCCATGTGAGAAAAGGTGTCCAAGGACACATGGAAGACATGCACACATTATTTGCTGAAGAAGAAAGCAAGATGGTCAAAGTGTCAGAGTAGGGCAGGCATGTTGGGCGCAACGACGGTGCACCCATCGAGAGGGAGTTTTGGTGGATTGAAGTAGTACAAAGTTGGATTTGGTTCACTCTGATATACAACAGAAGGATAAGAAAGGAATTCTGAAGGTGGAAACGTCACTCAGGTGACATGGCATATACCACTTCTGAAGTCAACTTCTCTATAAAGGCTAGAAGTTACACTAACCATGTGTAAGTGTAGCTAAAATTTCTATTGTTAGTTAGATGTAGTCATTATATTAATGTACTAAATAGGTATTAACATTCTATGTAAATATACTCATGCTATAATCTCGATGACTCTTTAATCTTAAAGCTTGTCTTAGCCTTGCAAACTAAAACTTGTTTTCATTGTGTGACATGACATTGAAAGGTAGTTATCATTACTATATCCAAGATAATCATTTATTGAGTACTAAGCCTATATATGAGTATAGGCTCAATATCCACACATATTATAGCATGATCAATATGGAGTCTTAGTACTTTACAACTATTGGAACTTAATGCTCCGTGTTGGTTAATAGTAACATATATTATTTTATTGGATAATGCAATTATCTCACAACATGAAGACTAAAAAGAGATACAAATGAGGATAACATGTGGTAGTATTATACACTGAGTATAGGAACATATTACTGACCTATGGATGTGCATGATAGATACGTGATATTGAAATCTACCCCTAACAAACATTCTCATTGTTAACACCGGAATCTCCAACTTTACCTTTTGTCATTTATTTTCTGTCATTTACTTTTCTGCATCACAGCAAACACAAAACTCTTTTCTTACTTAGAATAATAAATAAGGTTATTCTGTCTTTGAAATCACTTATCTCTGCGGATAGGATAATTGTAAAACGTACTTTTGTTGCGCACATAATCATTTATGTTATTTTTCTTATTATACCTTTAAATATTTATTATTATTTTTTCTTTCAATTATGTAAATGTATATTCTCAATACCATTAATAAAAGACATTTTTGTAAAACCTCTTATAATTTCTCTTTTTCATTCAATAATTATTAAATTTTTTAATACTCGTAAAAAGTAAAAAATGACTTATAATAAAAAACAAAGGGACTAATTAGCAAGAACTTTTCATGACACTTGACTCTCATCGAGAGCAAGAAATGTTGAAATGCAAAATTTGAAACAAAGTTGTGTTTTCAAATACATTACATTGCATGGTGAGATACAACAAATATAAAACTTGAGATACAACAAATATAAAACTTGAAAAACTTTTATGTTCTCTAAGAAGATGTTCCCAAGCAAGCTCTGCTTCCTCATTATGCAAAATGAAACAAAACTTGAATTTTAGCACAATATCTTCCTCAATCATCATAATAATCACTATAAAAGTTCTATAGTACAATTTTTCTCCTAATGATATACAAGTTTAGGTGAAAACAAGAAATTAAAATAGTTTTCTATTTAGAGATGAGTTGAAAGATAACACGTATAATTTATTATATTAATTCCAAAATACTTTTATAAAATGACTACAAGTTCAACATTAAAATAGAAGAAATAAATTAAATAATGATTCAAAAGACTCTAAAAACCTACATCCGATGAAAAATGATAGGGTGCTAAATTAGAACCCTAACAAACTTAAGAAAATTGTAAAATTCTAAACCATAAAGAAGACAAATAAAATAAAAGAGATAAAACTAAAAGATAATAAAAGATAACACTTGATTTTCTTGATGAATTACAAGAGAGAATAATATCCTTGTTATATACTATTCTAAATAAATGTTAACCATCCAAGTGTCTCAATCTTAAGAGTCCTAAGAATATTCTAGAAAACATAATAATCTAAAATAATTTCTAATACATCAAAATACTAATAAAGCTTATTTAACTAATGATAAATTATTCTATTAAGCTCCATATCATTGTCGTCGGGTTCACTTGAACCTTGTCCTCAAGGTTCTAAAATAACCTCAAAATAGATGTTTATTGCGCACGAGGCAGAGGTTTATTCTGTGAAGATTCAACTGAGAGTCCTGCTTCAGAAAGTGCTTTCTCCAAAGGCCCATTGACACGCTCCAAAATCGGAAGACCCAATTCCTCAAACTCTTCGCGCTTCGTGATACCCTTAATATCCTTCTCATCCATCAAGCACTCAATGTTTAGAGGCACAATCAGATTTGCACTAAGCATCTTCTTCATCTTCCCATAAGAATCCCTAAGCCTCAAACACGCTGTCGCACTCTGAAGCACGTCAATTTTGTACTCCTCGATAAACTTCATAGAAAAATGATGGAACAAAACCTCATAAAAAATACCTACCACCAAGTGACCTGTCAAACGCATGAGCCAACACTTTCAGCTGCCTCTTTTTGTACCCAACAACGCACACCTGTATATTAGCATGTCCTATGTCCACAAAAGTCACATTCCGCTGATCATGTTCTGGCAGATATGTTTTATAAATCCCATTTGTCAGTGATATGGCAGTAGTTTCATGAAGCAACCGAAGCGAGTTCAAACCAACAATAGTTGCAGCATCTAAAACAGCATTTCTCTGAACATCAACGAAATAAACCGGAATCCCAATGCAGCAATCATTAGCAGCCACTTTAAGATTCTTCTCAACACTTTCTTTCATTTCGACAACATCATATAAAACACTTGTGCAGGCGTAAACGCCTTAACTTCCCCCAAGTACCATGTATGAATCAAAGCGTATCCATCGGGCCCTTCAGTAACACTATAAGGCAAAGATTTGAGACTCTTTGTTTGTGTTTCGAGACGGTCGACATAGAGAACCATATCCATTCGCTTTTTTCTGTTAAATTTAGAATCCTTGATACAAATTTCTTGTTATACATTGTTCCATTCCATAAGATTTTATCACCTGAGTGACAAAAACCCTTATGCTAACACCATGAACCATTCCGGCAATCTCTTTAAGTGCAGCAGCCAGAAAAGCCAATCGCTTGGATGTTACAGTCGTAGCTACTGTTGGAGGTAAATGTGCCATCAAGGAATCCAAAATTTTGTATCTTGAAAGAGAAACTCTTGTTTCATACTTTCTGTTACCAGTTACTGACAATGCTTTAGCAGCTACACGTTGTTTAGACCTCTCCTTGGCAATTGTAAACACATCTACTGCATCGTTAAGTGCCAACACTACAGGCATGCCACATTCTTATATAATATTTCGCAGACATGTGTGTAATGTGATACCCTTGATTTTCTTGATGAATTACAAGAGAGAATAATACCCTTGTTATATACTATTCTAAATAAATGTTAACCATCCAAATGTCTCAATCTTAAGAGTCCTAAGAACATTCTAAAAAACATAATAATCTAAAATAATTTCTAATACATCAAAATACTAATAAAACTTATTTAACTAATGATAAATTATTCTATTAAGCTCCATATCAAAAACTATCACATTTATTTATCTTGTTTTTAAAATCTTGAATGTTCTAGATCATTTGGAATGAATAATAATTTTTTCTTTTTTAATAATGACTATTATGGTTTTACATAAAGTTTAAACTATATTTAAAATAAATTAAATTATTATACATCTTAATCACTTGTTAGTTGTTATCGTGTGAAAAACCTCCTTTAAAAACCATGTCCCAGTTTACCTCTTCAATGACTCCATAGGTGTTGATGAGCTATTATCCTCACATTCAACCAATAATAACAATAATAATAACTTTTTGTTATATAAGATAAGTATTAATTGATCAATTCTTTTTACTATTCTTTTAAATATTGAAGATCACTATAAGTAGTTGTTGATTGCATTCATATTTGAATACAATAAACTCTTCAATAATGAAAATCAATCTTTTTATTCTCACATTTTTTCTCTTCACTCTAATTTTTACAACTATTATGGCAATTGAGCCATCTAAAGTTGGTACGATAAAAGAATCCAACGTAAAAATTGGAATTGGTGCTTGGGGAGATTGGGGAAGTTGGATAGGTTGGGGCAGAAGAGAAAATGGCATAGATGAGCAAAGAAAAGGTAAACAAAATGAAAGTGAAAGAAACAACAAAAATAGAAAAGAACTCAAAAATAGATTTTCTGGTGGAGGTTGGAGAACTTGGGGACGTTACGGAGGTAACAAGAGACGTCAATGAATAGATAATTTGTTTAAATGCATTCATAATCTATATGCATATTGTAAAATCATAAACGACATTAAATAAGATTCTCGTTAATTTTTATAAAATAAATTATCTAGCTATTACCTCTTTTTTGAAATATCATATGTTGATTAAGATTTGTTCGCAGATAATAATATATGTTTCTTACATAAAAAACAAGAATTGTCAACCAATTATTTTTTTCATGAATTGAAAGACCTTGTGAGATATTTATTTTCTATAATCAATTTGTGCATTTTAAAATTATACTCAATGTATTAATGGTTTGTTGAAAATTTAGAGATGTGAGTAAAACATGGTGGGTTCGAAGAGAAAATAATTTCTATGTCTTAGTCCTCGATTCTTATCACAAGAGGATTTTTACCTTCATCGATATCTCCCACGGATCTTCGAGGAGATCCGTCTAACATAAAAATAAAATAGTTTTTATTTTTTTAATAAAAAATGTTGTGAATTAGGATGGTTTAAAACAAAATATATTCGATTTCTTTATGATCAAGAAATACACAAAAGTTAGGGTTAAGGAAAAATAAAAAGAACAACAAGGATTGATTATAATTGATCTTCTTTACTTTTTCTATAAAATAGATTACAAGTACTTAAGAATAACAAATAAACTTCTCACCCTAATTAGGTTTTGTCACACCACAAATGAGAAACTAGTATGCTATTTATAATAAACCTAACATACTAAACTAATGTACTTTTTAACAATTACCCATTACAAGCTAACTTAGGGTACAAACTAACTTAAACAATTGGATCCTTAACACAAGACTCAATTCGACAAATACATACTAGAACACAATTCGACTATAACATGTAGGTCTTCGACAATAGCATGTGAGCAAACTTTGACGACATGCTAACTAGAGTTCGATCCAATATCTCACAAATCTCCACCTTGGATCTAACTCTACCATCAAAAAACAAACTAACTTTCTTCATGCAGCTTTATCAACTGCATACAGTGGAAAAACTTGTAACTGAGCAATGTCTTGGTGATCATATCAACAATATTTTGATATGTTAAAACCTTCAGCACTTGGGCTTCTCCACGCTCGATTACCCCTCTGACGAAATGCAGCCTCATATCAACGTGATTGGTTCGCTCATGATAGGTTGAATTCTTCAACAGGTGTATTGCACTTTGACTATCACATTTAACAGTGATAACTCGACCTTGACGTTTCAACTCTTTTGCAAAACCTTCAAGCCATAATGCTTCCTTCACAACTTTAGTTAGGGAAATATATTCCACTTCAGTGGTTGATAAGGCAACAACCTTTTGGAGTGTTGCTTTCCAACTAATTGTTGTGCCAAACATAGTGAACACATATTCAGAAATAGAATTCACCAAGAGAATTCAAATTTCTCTTCAAATCAGGTACATACATGACTTCAGTCAATATCCTTATTGACTCATCATGGAGCTTGAATCTCACAGATCCAATACCTATAATTTTGTAAGATTTGTTGTTTCCCAACAGCACTGATCCACCATCTTGATCACATAGCTCCTCGAACAATTCTCTGTTAGAAGTCATGTGTCAAATGCAACCTGAATCCATAATTCACTCCTTTCTTGAGTCGCCGCTTGAAACCACAAGAACATTAGATGATTCGAAGTCATCTTGAACAATGGTCGCGTTGCTATTATCTTTACCTCCATGATCTTTCAGGCGTTCAGGGAACACTTTTCTTGTGTGACCCTCCTTCTAATAGTGATAGCATCGAATACCAGATGCCTAGCCACGGTAAGATTTCTGCTGACTTTTACCTTTCTTCTTGTCGAACTTACCATCCTTTAAGTAAGAATTTTACCTTAACGACCAAACCTTCACCAACCGTCGAAGGTTTATGCTCATTTCGTTCATTCAAGTCCTTTAAATACAAGGCTGATTGAACTTCTTCAAAGTTCAGGGACTCCCTTCTATACAAGATAGTTTCTTTGAAGTTAGTAGGTGTTCTAGGAAAATAACACAATAACAACAATGCTTAATCTTCATCATCGATCTTCACATCAATATTTTCAAGATCAAGAATCAACTTGTTGATCATATCTAACTGCTCAGTCAACACTTTATCTTCACTCATCTTGAACGAATACAAAGCTTGCTTCAGGTAGAATCGATTCACCAAAGATTTGGTCATGCACAAACTTTCAAGTTTCATCCATAACCCCGATGTCGTAGTCTCCTTTGATACTTTCCGGAGAACCTTATCACCAAGGCTCAACAATATTGCATTGTGGGATTTCTCTATCATGTTTGTATTTTCTTTTTCCATTAACGCAATGTCCAGGGCTGCCTCTCCCTTCAACGCTTCCAAACAACCCTGTTGAACCAGTAGGGCTTTCATGTTCAAGCTCCATAGGCCAAAGTCGTTCACTCCGGTGAACTTTTTAATCTCATACTTTATTGAAGGCATCTTCTTCATGCTCACCGCACCAATTTGTTGTGAATTAGGATACCTTAAAACAAAATATACTCGGTTTCTTTATGATCAAGAAACACACAAGGGTTAGGGTTAAGAAAAAACAAGGAGAACAACAAGGATTGGTTATAACTGCCTTCTTTACTTTCTCTATAAAACATATTACAAGTACTTAAGAATAACAAATAACCCTCTCACCCTAATTAGGTTTTGTCACACCACAAATGAGAGACTAGTATGCTATTTATAATAAACCTAACATACTAAACTAATGGTTTTTTTAAACAATTTCTCGTTACAAGCTAACTTAAAAAATTGGATCCTTAACACAAGGCCTAATTCGACAACTACATACTAGAACACAATTCGACTATAGCATGTAGGTGTTCGGCAACAGCATGTGAGCAAACTTCGACGACATGCTAACTAAAGTTCGATCCAATATCTCACAAATCTCCATCTTGGATCTAAATATACCATCAAGAAACAAACTAACTTTCTTCATGCAGCTTTATCAACTGCATACAGTGGAGAAACTTGCAACTGGGTAACGTCTTGATGATCATATCAACAACATTATGATTTGTCAAAACCTTCAGTACTTGGACTTCTCCATGTTTGATTACCCCTCTGACAAAATGCAGCCTCACATTGATGTGCTTGGTTCGCTCATGATAGGCTGAATTCTTCGATAGATGTATTGAACTTTGGCTATCACATTTAACAGTGACAACTCGACCTTGAAGTTTCAGCTCCTTTGCAAAACCTTGAAGCCACAATGCTTCCTTCACAGCTTCAGTTAGGGAAATATATTCTGCCTCAGTGGTTGATAAGGCAATAACCTTCTGGGGTGTTACTTTCCAACTGATTACTATTCAAAATATAGTGAACAAATATCCAGAGAATAGATTTCTCGCCCACGTTCTTGAAACACCTTCTAAAGGACTTTCCTCTCTATTTCTGTCATCGTAGGGGTTATTTGTCTCTATGCTCTGAACATGGAAATTTTGGTATGAATCCACCATGAACATGGTCAAATTTATATCCATATGCAATATAGATATTTAGTTTTGGATAGACGCGACCATAAAATCAAATTATTGATGTTAATAGTAAAGATGAAAAAATAGGAAAAAAAACAAAGATACTATAGTTTCAATAACAAAATAACATAGTTTATGAAAACAAGAGTTACAAAGGAAATATATATAATAAAACATAAATAAACTAAACTATATTTGTTGAGGAAATTCGTTTGGATGTTTTGAAGTTAATAAACACTTGTGTAAATATAATTAAGATTGTGATCTTATTTGTTATTTGATTTGTGCTCTTGAGTCTAATAAGTTGAATTAATTCATTTTCACTCAAGATATTATATTATGATATAACGATTCTTTAGAGAATGTCATTCTTCAAAATGGAAAAAGAAGAAATAGTATATTCAGGGATACAAAAGGAGAAGATACAAATTTAAGGATACAAATCCGACAACAAATATACGCTTGAGCATCAAGTAGCATACAAAGTATTTTAAAATAGTGATGGGACTATATAATATGTTAAGTATGTCACAAAGTATAACTTCGAAGAAAAATCAGTTTGTATTCTCAAGACCTAGGACTCATATTCACTTCCCTCTCACACTAATGGTTGTTCGTAATTAATCTATCACTTCATGGATAAACATATTCTTACCTATTTCAAAGGCTTGAAAGAAAAAAATCAACATTTATTGATCAAGTATTTTATTCTCTTTCGAAGTGTGGTTTTTCATTACAAAGAGAAAGAAGAAAAACACATCAAAGTATAAAATAAATATATTTCCCCCATCAAAATAATTACAAATCACAATCATTAACATATCTTATCAAAGATCTCTCTACAAACCTTTCACTATCTCACTATCATATATTAGAGTTGTAGTTTTTCTTTGATACTAGTAAACTCTCTCAAAAATATATATCTTTAAGTGATACAAAAACTTGTTCATTACTTATTAAGCTCACTCAAGCTATATTAAATAATGGTGTAAGCTTGGCGAGGTTAAGAAAATACCTTATCAAAATATATAATTCCAAATTCTCTTTCCTTAAAAAAAAGGTTTCCATTACATAACCTTTATAATTATAATTGTGTCCATTGAGATGAATGCTAATAGATTGTAGATGATCATCTTTTTCATTGGTCATTAATGTTAGATATGTTCATAACCTTATTATTTTTATCGATATAGAAATAAAAAACAGAACTCTAAAATAATCTCTATGAGTCGATATACCATTAATTTGTATCCCTTAAACACATATCAGAATTTAATCAAAGAATAAAAGCGGAAGTGTACTTGAGTTTTCCATTGGGAATCATGGAAGGTTTGTGGGTATTTGATCTTTTGATTTGTAAAGTTCCTTTATGGCTCCCTGATTCTCCTCTGATTGGGATGAAGAGAGAATTTCTGATAAGCCGTTTTGCCTTGTCTACAAATGGGGACCATAACCCCTATAAATAACCTTAGGGTTATTTCATAGTTTTCAATATTCTAATTAGGCCATTCATCAAATTAGATATTAACTTATGATATCTACACATTAATCTTACTTTTCATGATATTTATGTTTTTAGCTATAAGCTTATTATTAACTAGACCACTACAGCTTTGGCTAATTATATAATGGTCCTAACACATGTAATATTACAATTATCACCCAAAAGTTCTAACAATTAACACTCTTTTAAGACTTTAAAACACAAACAAATTCAGACAAAGGGACCCAACTAAACTATTATCAATATTTTTCTTAGAGAAATAAATTGTAACAAAAACATTGATGAACCACTTAATTGAATAAATAAGGAAATAAACTGTAACCACAACGTTGTAAATTTTCCATTGAGTCAACCAAGCAGTTATACCATGTTAATAATAAATATGACAAAACAGGAAAATCATAAAGAGACTGGAATTTTAATTATTGAATAACATAACTGTGAGATGTTGGATCGAACTCTAGTATAGTCGAAGTCTGTTCGCGAGTAATGCGTGTTGTAGTCGAAGTTTGTTCTAACATGCATTAGTAAATATTGCTAGGGTTGTTAGCATGTTGAATTGGGCCTTGGTTGTAAGCCAAATTGTTTAAGTTAGCTTGTACCCTAAGTTGGCTTGTAATGGATAATTGTTAAAAAGCCCATTAGGTTAGTGTGCTATTTTATTATAAATAGGATGCTAGTTTCTCAATCTTGATATAAGGAAAAATAGGAAGATAAAATCCTAATTTCAAGGGAGAGAGGTTATTTTGTTATTCTTGTATACTTGTAATCTTGTTCTAAGAGAAAGGAAAGAATAGCAGTTTAATAACCAATCCTTGTTGTTCCTTGTTGTTTTATCTTGTCTTCTTTGTTAACCCTAACCCTTGTGAGTTTCTTGATCATTAAAAACCGTTTATACTTTGTTTAAAGGTATCCGATTCACAACAAATTGGTGCGGTGAGCGTGGAGAAGATGCCTTCAACAAAGTATGAGATTGAAAAATTCACCGAAGTGAACAACTTCGGTCTGTGGCGCTTGAAGATAAAAGCCCTATTGGTTCAGCAGGGTTGTTTGGAAGCGTTGAAGGGTGAGGCAGCCATGGACGCTGCGTTAACGGCAAAAGAAAAGACGGACATGATTAAGAAAGCCCATAGCGCAATATTGTTGAGCCTTGGTGATAAGGTTCTTCGACAGGTATCAAAGGAGACTACAACATCGGGATTATGGGTGAAACTTGAAAGTTTGTACATGACCAAATCTCTGGTGAATCGACTCTACCTGAAGCAAGCTTTATATTCATTCAAGATGAGTGAAGACAAAGTGTTGGTTGAGCAGTTGGATATGTTCAACAAGCTGATTCTTGATCTTGAAAATATTGATGTGAAGATCGATGATGAAGATCAAGCACTGTTGCTGCTGTGTGCTTTGCCCAGAACACATGCTCACTTCAAAGAAACTCGCTTGTATGGAAGGGAGTCCCTGACCTTTGAAGAAGTTCAATCAGCCTTGTATTCTAAGGACTTGAACAAACGAAAGGAGCATAAACCTTTGACGGTGGGCGAAGGTTTGGCCGTTAAGGGAAAATTCTTGCGAAAGGATGGTAAGTTCGACAAGAAGAAAGGTAAAAGTCAACAGAAGTCTTATAGTGGTGAAACATCTAGTATTCGATGTTATCATTGTAAGAATGAGGGTCACATAAGAAAGGTGTGCCCTGAACGCCTGGAAGATCATGGAGGTAATGGCAATGCAGCCATTGTTCAAGATGACTTTGACTCTTCTGATGTTCTTGTGGTTTCAAGTGGCGACTCGAGGAAAGAGTGAATTATGGATTCAGGTTGCACTTGGCACATGACTCCAAACAAAGATTTGTTCGAGGAGCTATGTGATCAAGATGGTGGATCTGTGATGTTGGAAAACAACAAATCTTGCAAAATTGCAGGTATTGGATCTGTGAGATTCAAGCTCCATGATAAGTCAATAAGGTTATTGACTGAAGTCAGGTACGTACCTGACTTGAAGAGAAATTTGATTTCTCTTGGTGAATTCGACAGAAAAGGATACATTTTTCAAGGAGAGAAAAGTATCCTAAGAGTCATGAAGGGGTCGAAGGAAGTCTTGAGAGGCGTGAAGAAACAAGGCTTGTATACCGTTGAGGCTGAGGTTGTAAGTGGTTCGACAAATGTTGCATCCACAAAACTTATGTCGAAGACAGAATTATGGCACATGAGATTGGCCATGTCAGCGAAAGAGGCCTGGTCGAATTAGGGAAGCAGAACCTTCTAGGAGGTGACAAAGTCGAAAAGTTGGAATTTTGTGAATCTTGTGTATTTGGTAAATCCTATAGGGCGAAGTTTAACAAAGGCAAGCAAAGAACACATGGATCCCTAGATTACATTCATGCTGATCTTTGGGGGCCTGCAAGGAATCCTTCACACTCAGGTGCAAGGTATTTTCTATCCATCGTTGATGACTATTCCAGAAAGCTATGGGTATTCATTCAGAAGACGAAGGATGAAACTTTTGAGAATTTCAAAAGTTGGAAGATTCTGGTCGAAACTCAAACTGGCAGAAAGGTTAAGAGGTTGAGAACCGACAATGGCCTTGAATTCTGCAACGAAGCGTTCAACAATTACTGTGTTGAGTCTGGGATTGCAAGGCATAAGACTGTAGCAGGTACTCCTCAACAAAATGTCTTAGCTGAGAGATTCAATCGAACAATCCTTGAAAGGGTTAGATACATGTTGGTTAGTGCTGGATTGAAGAAGGTGTTTTGGGCGGAAGCTGTTTCGACAACAACTTACTTGATAAATAGATGTCCCTCGACTGCTTTGGGAATGAAGACACCTGAAGAAGTTTGGTCGGGACATCCACCTAGTCTCGACAAACTGAGAGTATTTGGCTGTGTGGCCTATGCTCATATTAGGCAAGACAAGGTCGAACCTAGAGCTCTGAAATGCATGTTCATGGGATACCCTGAAGGAGTCAAAGCTTATAGGCTATGGTGCCTAGAGCCAGGTCACTGGAGGTGTATCACCAGTCGAGATGTAGTTTTCAATGAAGCAGAGATGGCTTTCAAGAAAACTAATGATGCGGACGAAGAGCTGGAACAAGGAGAAATTCCTGATGAGGTGGAACATGTTGATGCTGAATTGCGTACCCTAGATGAAGTCGAAGAAGACGCAGAAGATGCTGTTGAAGATGAGGAGATTGATAATAACTACCTGCTAGCAAGAGACAGGTCGAGGAGAGTCATCAAGCCACCTCAGAGACTTGGGTATGCAGATCTTATAGCTTATGCCTTAATCTCTGCTAGTGAGGTTCTAGATGAAGAACCTAGAGACTATAAGGAAGTTATGAGGAGTCGAAAGAAGACTGAATGGCTGAAGGCCATGGATAATGAGATGAAATCTCTTCATGATAACAACACTTGGGAACTAATCAAGAAACCTGTTGTGACTTTGACAAACCCTCAATTTAAGATGAGTATAGATCAGTGTCCCAACACTGATATTGAAAGAACTTATATGAATAGCATTCCATATGCTAACATAGTAGGTTCTTTGATGTATGCTATGGTCTGTACTAGACCCGACATAGCATATGCAGTAAGTCTTGTAAGCAGGTACATGACAAATCCTGGAAAGGCTCACTGGCAAGCATTGAAGTGGATTTTAAGGTACATAAATGGGTCTCTGAATAGAGTCCTAATTTATGGTGGAGCCTTGGGTGAAGATAGTAAAGCAGCAATCGATGGATATGTCGACTCTGATTATGCAGGTTGTATGGATTCTAGAAAATCTATCTCTGGATATGTGTTCACTATGTTTGGGACAGAAATCAGTTGGAAAGCAACACTTCAGAAGGTCGTTGCCCTATCAACCACTGAAGCGGAGTATATTTCCCTAACTAAAGCTGTGAAAGAAGCATTGTGGCTTGAAGGTTTTGCAAAGGAGCTAAAACTTCAAGGTCGAGTTATCACTGTTAAATGTGATAGTCAAAGTGCAATACACCTGTCGAAGAATTCAGCCTATCATGAGTGAACCAAGCACATTGATGTGAGGCTGTATTTCATCAGAGGGGTAATCGAGCATGGAGAAGTCCAAGTGCTGAAGGTTTCGACAAATCATAATGCTGCTAATATGATCACCAAGATGTTGCCCAGTTGCAAGTTTTTCCACTGTATGCAGTTAATAAAGTTGCATGAAGAAAGCTAGTTTCTTGATGTTATAGAGTTAGATCCAAGGTGGAGATTTGTGAGATGTTGGATCGAACTCTAGTATAGTCGAAGTCTGTTCGCGAGTAATGCGTATTGTAGTCGAAGTTTATTCTAACATGCATTAGTAAATATTGCTAGGGTTGTTAGAATGTTGAATTGGGCCTTGGTTGTAAGCCAAATTGTTTAAGTTAGCTTGTACCCTAAGTTGACTTGTAATGGGTAATTGTTAAAAAAAACCATTAGGTTAGTGTGCTATTTTATTATAAATAGGATGCTAGTTTCTCAATCTTGATATAAGGAAAAATAGGAAGATAAAATCCTAATTTCAAGGGAGAGAGGTTATTTTGTTATTCTTGTATACTTGTAATCTTGTTCTAAGAGAAAGGAAAGAATAGCAGTTTAATAACCAATCCTTGTTGTTCCTTGTTGTTTTATCTTGTCTTCTTTGTTAACCCTAACCCTTGTGAGTTTCTTGATCATTAAGAAACCGTTTATACTTTGTTTAAAGGTATCCGATTCACAACACAACTTATAAAAATAAGTTGTTCTTACCTGGTGTGAAGGAGCCCAATATAGTCACAAAGTCTAAAAAATGTGAAAATTATTATTATGGAATGATGTTAGGTCAATGATGTTAGAGAATATATATATATATATATATATATATATATATATATATATATATATATATATATATATATATATATATATATATATATATATATATATATATATATATATATATATATATATATATATATATATATATATATATATATATATATATATATATATATATATATATATATATATATATATATATATATATATATATATATATATATATATATATATATATATATATATAGACTTAAGATTTTATACACAAACGTAGACTTCAGATTAAGGTACACACAAACGTTCCCTAAAATTTTATACCTCTCATATCCGATAGTCACTGACTTGAGTATCAAAGTGTTTGCATGTACCACCCCTTCTATTTTACCAAAAAAACCAAGACATGAAATATCTTCAGTTTCAGAACTGCTAGTAGTTGGCCATATTCTTCTCCAAGAAGAAGTTTTAATTTGGGATTTAAGAGGGATGTTTAAAAAAAATTATATCTTCTTAGCATAACAATCCCGATAGATGGATTTTGATTAAACCACTAATCATAAATCAAACATAAGTTAAGATTCTCGAAATACCTCTTGAAGCGTGTGCTAACTTTGTTCACAAACATGAAAAATATCATCGTCTCTATGAAGCTCATGCGAGTACAAAGTGGAATGAAGTGCTAGCCATTTTTTTAACAGAAAATATGACAATTAGGATTAGTAGGGAAACAAGCTTCTCTTTATTTATAGAGACATATCCACTAAAACCTCAATGCTCTTATTTTGGACTTTTGCAAAATAAGCTCAATATTATTTATATTTTATTAAACTCTTTTAATAAAATAAAATATTAATTAAATTAAATCATAATTAATTGTCAATTCTCATTTATTTAATTTAATTATACTAAATTAATAAATTATATATACATTAATTTATTAAATAATGTTAAATACAATTAACGCATAATTGTATTCAAAACATCTCACATTTTTAGATAGGGAAATACATGTGCAGTTAGATTAGTCCATACATGTTTTTTTTTGTTGGTTAAGACATTTGGTGGAATTCATTTCTTATTTGTTCTTTTGAAAGTTATTCGAGAGATATGTTGGACATGTCAAACTATCGCTTTTTTTAGTTTTTTGATGGGTTAGGTTTTAAGTCCTTCGTCCTTTTAATTTTTTAATTTTTATTCAATAAATTGCATTTATTAAAAAAATTGGTTCTATTGTCGATAATCTATGTGTGTGATCATGTAGGCTTTTATAATATTGATAATATTAAATCATCTATTTAATATTATAAACAATAAGCGATATCTAGCAACACCTCACTGCTACCAAAGTAATGAAAATTATAATCTTCATATAATCGCGGTGGTTAACTACTAAAGGACCTAAATTTTGTTCCTCGATGTAATGAGATAATCTATTATGTTATGAGTTTATGGAAGATTTTTTTCTTTTCGAGGATATGAAATATGAAGTAGACTCTCTAAGGATTACTGAGATGACTTTTAAAAGAGATATGTTGGTGATTAAATGAGGTAAGGTGAAAAGACTCATTGGGACTTACATTCGAAAAATAGCTAGTGGATAACACTCCTCGGGGATGTTTTAAGAAAAAATGGTCAGTTATGGCTTCTTACATAATGGACCAAAGAGCATTTGACAATCTTTGTAATAAAATGGTAAATTTTAGATTCTCACCGAACAAACCAAAAGACATTTGACAATCTTTGCAACAAAATGGTAAGTTCTGGATTCTCATAGAACGAACCAAGTGGCATTCGATAATATTTGTAACAAAATGGTAAATTTTAGATTCTCACAGAGCAAAAGGTGGGTTAAGGATTCTCACGTGACAAGAGTGAAAGGTTTTGGCTTATCACAAAATAACAAAGGTAGGTTATGGATTCTCATACAACAAAAGTGAAAGGTTATGGTTTCTCACAGAACATCAAAGGTAGGTTACAAATTCTCACGTAAAGAAATTGAAGGGCTCTGGCTTCTCAAAAAACAAAGATGCCAAGTTATGAATTCTCATGTAACAAAGGTGAATGGGTTCTGGTTTTTCACAGAACAAGGAGTAAGTTATGGATTCTCACATGAAAAGTGAAAAGGTTTTGGCTTCTCACAGAATAATGATGATAAGTTGCAAATTCTCACGTAACAAAGATGAAAGGTTATGTTTTCTCACAAAGCAAGGATGATAAGTTACAGATTCTCACGTAATAAAGAATGAAAGGTCCTGGTGTCATACCCTAAATTTGTCCTACATGTGTATATAGCTTTCATTCTATACATTCATCCACTAATCATATCTTGAAAATACAAAAAGATATATGTGGCTCCTGCATGATTAAATTTGAATTCAAGGGATCTAGTTAGGGTTAATGTGTTAAATGATTACGTTGAATCGGGTTATTGGATTATGCTAGGTAGTCTATGCTTCATGATTGAGAATCTTTAAGGGCCAAATTTCCCCTCCAGACATAATTTTGGGTAGTGCGGTACATACGTCAAGGCATCATTTTTGATGACATTTTGTTGCAAACTTTGGTCATGGTGCAATATTTGATTTATCAATGCAGGTGGAATTGTTCAGGGATTGATTAAGTGGTGCATTCATTTCAATGCAAGATTCTGGTTCATTTCAAATTCTAGATGGATTCGTGTACTGTTTCGAGGACCAATTTAAACATTGGGATCTCAAGTTTAATGGTCATAATGTTGTTCAAGGTTTCAAACATGTTTTTATCTTGTTTCGATTTCAAAGGAATTATTGATTACAAGTTTGGTTTGAATAAATGTGGAGTGGGTACGTAGTACAAGTAAAAACCCAATCACATTGTTCCAAAAGGGAAAAACCCAACAAATTCATAAAAAAGGCCCATTTAGATTACAAGCTCTTTTGCATTCAATAATATTACAAATAAGAGCCCATATAATTTGCTGCTATGAAAAAACAATATTTTTTCCAAATTTTACATAAGGCCCCACTTCAAGATAATATTTCCTTGCCATAAAACAATAAAAACGCCATCTTACAACAAGAAAAAAAGTCATTACAAGCCCACTTGTATTGTCAAAGTTACAACTAGAGAATTCCCAACTATCACATGTCTTGTGCCATCATTAGCGCAAAAGCCCCTCAACTTGCAATACAACCATTTGCTATGCCTCACCTCTTTTTTCCGCAAGAAAAATAATGATGAAAAGGACTTTCTAAGCAGTGGCAGCACACAAACCACAATTTGCAAAACCGTTTTGGTTTCTTTTTCGTACGCCATTCCTCAACCCCACAATTGCAAAAGGTACAAGCAGTAAAACCTAGTAGCGGCACCAGGTCGTACATGCTACCCTCCACACAGCCAGCACTACCAAACATGCAACAAATAGTACCATAAAAAACTCACAGCCAGCCACTACGGGGTACAAAAAAACAACGGAAAGAAAAAGTGGAATGCAATTACTCCTCTGATACCACACCACCTAGTTGAGAATAAGGAGAAGAGGTTTGAACAATACGACAAGAAAAATGCATACCTTTCTGTCCTCTCCCACGATCCTCTCGATAAAACGCAGTAGCACAATAGTTGGTTGCGTTCACTCAGCTCACTGTTATCTCATCAAAAGACCTCACCCTCACGCGTACGACAAACCGTTACGCGATTTGCACCTGCGGCAATTCACTCACAACAATAAAAAGAGGAATCTTAAAAATACTAAAGGGGCATTTTTCAACGACGAGGTGCCATAAAAACCCTTGATATTCTTTCTGAACAAAGGCTCCTATTATTCTTCTTCTCCTCACAACTCTCACTTTCTTCAAAGGCAACCTTCATAAGAGTGAACCGCAGCAACAACCAAACCCTTCAACGAAAATTCGAACCCTCTTTTCGAACAAACTTCAAATCTTCTTCACCCCAAATCAACCCAAACTTCTCTTCAACCTAAAACCCTTTCGCCTTCAAATTCCTATTATCTTCTTCTCTTTACCCCAACACCCAAACCGAAACACAGCTCACCATCATGTTCTTCTTTCTCCTTCATTCAAATAAACACACAAATCCGACCACTTTCTTCAACACTAACGACAACTAAAACCAAAACCCCAACTGTTCTTCTTCAAACCCTAAATTCCTTTTCAAATCAAACAAACCAGAAGAACCCAAAACAGAGAGATATTTAGAGATGAAAAAGAAGAGTTGAAAACTAAAAAATAGAGCAAACTTGACCACACCTTAAATCGAACCCGAATCGCAAAGGGATTGAACAAGAGAGAGAAAGTGATCAAAGCCGTGGCAAAAAGATTTCACATCTGGGAAAGTTAGGAGAGACGCAAGTGAGACGGGGAGATTTGGGACTGGATCGGAAGTTTGAGTATCTCGATTCACTTTAAGCGTTCTTCCATGCGGTAATGGAGAGAAGAATGTTGAGATTTTTAACTCTTCCATGGTCGTGTGAATATCATGATATTCTCCTCTGGGTCTTGACCAGTTATGCTTGCGGTTGGGTTTACCATCAGATTGCCTTGTAGTTTGGGTGAGAGGTGATGGGCTTACAAGCCCAAATGATCCTCTGTTTTTAACATCCCCTGTCTTTTAAAAAATATGTATATATATTATCTTAATTAGTTTTAAAATAGGTTTTGAAGTATTTATTATAAACAGTTTCTAAACTGTAAATAGGTAATATATATTCTCTAAATTAGTTTTTATTTCTATAATCTTTCTAACATTTCTTTAGAGTATTATATATATATATATATATATATATATATATATATATATATATATATATATACATATATATATATATATATATATATATATATATATATATATATATATATATATATATATATATATATATATATATATATATATATATATATATATATATATATATATATATATATATATATATATATATATATATATATATATATATATTGTAAGAGCACAGATTGTGTCTTAGTAATATCTCTATGTTTTGATGATAACATTAATGATAATTTGTATACAAGAATTATACTCTCTAAATTTGTTCCAAACTGTTTTCTACAGGCACAAAAGATTTTAATCTTAAAGAGCAAATTTGATGTGAACAATAAATTCTGAATGGCTCAAGAGCATCTGAAGATTAGAAGAATCTGAAGTATAAGAGCTTAGTCATCAAGATTCTGAAGATACAACACGCTGCATATATTATCAAGAATCTGAATGAAAGAAGACTCTGAGTGAAGAGACTCTGAATGATCTCAAACAACCTCGTTCTGAGAGTGTTTGGAAACAGCTGTTTAAATCTCCAACTTCTGAACATCCACCTTCTCCACAAAATTCCCCAACTCAAACTCTCACTCCACAACCTCTTGAAATCCAAAACACTCCACAACCAACAGAAACCCAACCAATTCCCTCAATACCTCAACCACAACATTCTGACCAACAAACATCTGAACCACAAACCAACCAACCAACATCTGAACCACAAATCAATCCTCAACCTTCTGAACCACAAACATCTGAACATCCATCTTCACAACCTCAACCTTCTGAGCAAACACCACAAACACAACTAACCCAACCAAGAAAACCCAGAATCCCTGATGAAGCAGAATTGGGATCACGTGTTTATACTCTGTTAAGAGATTTTGATAAGGATAATGTCTCAGACTTTGCTGACATTATGGATGTTTGCATGACTACTATGGACAAAGAGGCTGCTGACGCTGTTTGGAAGAAATATCTTTACAGACTGAATAGGGAGGCTTTGAAAATCAGGACTCAATGTCTTAGATTGTCAAAAGTAAGGTTTGCTGCTTATCAAAAACGGATTAAGAAAAACACTCCTCCTATTCTTCTTCTAGAAGCTCCTCCACCTCCAGAAATTCCTGCACCTGATGTTACTCAGACTGTTTCAGAATCTACTGTTTCAGAATCTACAGATCTTCAGAAGGATGTCAAAGAACTTAAGGATTTTATGGTTGATCAAAAGAAAACAAATGAAGAAATGAAAACTTGGATGGCTAAGCAAGATGAAAATTCAGAAAGGATTACAACACTGCTGCAACTCATTGCTTCTCAACAAGCCTCATCTGCTAAACCTACTTGATGTTTTGCACAAGTTTTTCATGTTTTGCTTTGTTTTGATTTTCTTCTGTTATGTTTTGTATGCTTTTATCTGAATCTGGATGTTCTCTTGACTTAATGACAATGATCTTTTTGCTTATCTGGATATGTGTTTCTTCTGCATCTTTACTGTCTTTTAAAATTCTTTTTGATTATGACAAAAAGGGGGAGAAACAAAATAGAATCTGATTGTTCAAATCTATAAGCAATTATCTGAACTAAGTCAGACATGTTACTAACATTCTTTGAATTTAAGTGTCCCAGATATTATTAAAAAAATCTGACAAATTTCATTGAAGTTTTTTCCTGAGATCTATCTTTTCAGAACCTGATCAAAAATAGCTAAATCTGAGTAGACCAGACTCTGATATCTAACCTTGAGTACTATGATCTAAAAGATAACTCAAGACAGGAAATGGCAAGATAAACAACCAGGTGTTCTGAAGTTGTTCATCTGGCATCAAGCTTTAATATGGCATCAAGCTTTGACTCTAGAAGTCAAACATATGTCAACCAGGCTTCAATCAGGCTCTGAATCTGAAATGTACTCAACCAGAAAGGGAAGTATCTAATTCCATTAGAGTATTCATTTCAGGGGGAGATTGTTAATCTCAGGGGGAGTAATTTTAATTCATATTTTTATTGAACAAATTTCTCATGTTTTGTCATCATCAAAAAGGGGGAGATTGTAAGAGCACAGATTGTGTCTTAGTAATATCTCTATGTTTTGATGATAACATTAATGATAATTTGTATACAAGAATTATACTCTCTAAATTTGTTCCAAACTGTTTTCTACAGGCACAAAAGATTTTAATCTTAAAGAGCAAATTTGATGTGAACAATAAATTCTGAATGGCTCAAGAGCATCTGAAGATTAGAAGAATCTGAAGTATAAGAGCTTAGTCATCAAGATTCTGAAGATACAACACGCTGCATATATTATCAAGAATCTGAATGAAAGAAGACTCTGAGTGAAGAGACTCTGAATGAGAGAAGACTCTGATCTGAGTGAAGACTCTGATCTAAGAGCATGTTACGCTTCAAGCACACAGCTGCACCAGACTCTGATTCAGCAACATCTGAAGAACATCTTAGGCTCTGAAGTTTCCAGAAGATTCTGAAGACTGAAGACTCTGATATTGATTGTTGATCTGAACTATCTGAAGAATTATTTGAAGAAGATTATTTTAATATATCCGTTGGAATATGCCAGCAAATCTTTCCTTAATTGGGATAGACATAAATCTCTGCAAGAAGATTATTCCTCTGATACATTCCATATATGGTAAATTCACAGCTCAGCAGACAATTGCTACACCCACATTTTGTGCGCCGTCTCTCTGCTGCAATAGTACAAAGGACAGTACTATTTGA
This sequence comes from Lathyrus sativus, assembly GCA_963859935.3. Classification (NCBI taxonomy): domain Eukaryota; kingdom Viridiplantae; phylum Streptophyta; class Magnoliopsida; order Fabales; family Fabaceae; genus Lathyrus; species Lathyrus sativus. The sequence continues at coordinate 179,793,728 of OZ012735.1, read as the reverse complement.
TATTGGAAATATCTTCTCCAACGGTATTATATTCTCTCCAATATTCAAGTGGCTATATAAAGGATATCATAGCACTTTCTTCAGGGTAGAAAAAAAGAAAATTTTTGACAAACTTATTCTCAAGCGAAGAAACTCTCAAGCTCTCATATTCTTTATAGTTCATACTTTGTTCTAAACTTAGAGAAATAACACAGTTGTGTTTATAGCTTTCATAGAAGCAATTTATTACTCTTACATTGTATTACATTAATTTGTAAAGGAAGTTTTCCTTAAGAGGATCTAGGTTAGATCAGTAGCTCTTGAGAAGACTAAGAACAGTTGTTCTTAGGTGTTGCTATTTGTAATCAGTTGATTTGAATAGTGGATTAAGTCCTTGTTGAGAAAGGCAAATCACTCTTGAAAAGGGTGGACTGGAGTAGTTGAGTTCAACGAACCAGGATAAAAATACTTGAGTTTTTATCTTTGATTATTTTCTGTCATACTTATTCAACCCCCCTTCTAAGTATTTTCTCACCTTCAGTTGGCATCAGAGCTCCGGTTCTGCGTGTGCATTCACTTAACCGTGACAGATAAAGATCCAGTGAGAAGAATACTCTGTTATTTATTTGGTTGCTAATATGGGTGATATTCCTACATCAAGCAACAAATATGAAGGAGACAGAATCAGCACCAAACCTCCAATGTTTGATGGAGAAAAATTTGATTATTGGAAAGATAGACTTGAAAGTTTTTTCTTGGGGTATGATGCTGATCTCTGGGATTTAGTCATTGATGGATATGAACATCCTACTAAGGATGGCAAAAAGATTGATAGAAAATCAATGACTGAGGAGCAGAAGAAAGAATTCAAGAATCATCACAAAGCCAGAACCATACTTCTTAATGCAATCTCTCATACAGAGTATGAGAAGATTACCAACAGAGACACTGCTCATGATATGTTTGAGTCTCTCAAAATGACTCATGAGGGAAACTCTCAGGTGAAAGAAACAAAGGCTCTGGCGCTGATACAGAAGTATGAAGCGTTCAAGATGGAAGAATCTGAGAACATTGAGACTATGTTTTCCAGATTTCAGATTCTAACAGCTGGGTTGAAAGTTCTGGACAAGGGCTACTCAACATCTGATCATGTCAAGAAGATCATCAGAAGTCTTCCTACCAGATGGAGACCTATGGTGACTGCATTGAAGCTGGCCAAGGATCTGAACAAAATCTCATTAGAAGAACTCATCAGTTCTTTGAGAAGTCATGAGATTGAGCTGGAGGAAGATGAACCCCAGAAGAAAGATAAAGGTAAATCCTTAGCTTTTAAATCTAACAAATCTGTTAAAGCTTTGCAGGTAAATGAAGAAAGCTCTGAGGAATCTTCTTCTGAAGAAGAAGATGAACTATCCATGCTGTCCAGAAGGATCAACAAACTCTGGAAGCACAAAGGGAAGAAGTTCAACAACTTCAGAAGATCTGATCAAAAGAGAGAATCTTCTGGACACAGAAGATCTGGCAAGAAAGAGGTCACTTGCTATGAATGTAAAGAACCTGGACACTACAAGAGTGAATGTCCCAAACTTCAAAAGGAAAAACCCAAAAGGAAGTTTGATAAAAAGAAAAAGGTTCTGATGGCTACATGGAATGACTCAGATGAATCTGAATCATCTTCTGAATCTGAGGAAGAATGTGCAAATGTTGCGCTGATGGCCAACACAAATGATCAAGATGAAGGAACGTCATCATCTGAATCTGAGTCAGAATCAGACTCTGACTCTGAAGAGGTATTTTCTGAACTCTCCAGAGCTGAACTTGTTGAAAGTTTATCTGACATGTTGGAAAGCTACAGCAAGATTAAACTCAAATACAAGAAGCTGAAAAGCAATCTTGAATCTGAGATTGATCTTCTGAGAACAGAACTTGTTGAGCAGAAAGAAATAAATTTAAAACTCAAAAATGATTTAGAAACAACTCAACAAGAATCTGATACTGAAACAGAGTCAAGTGAAAATATTTTAGAAAAATATGACTCCAGTTTTAAAAGATTCCTCACTAAAAGCATAGACAGAAGCAAAATGGCTTCTATGATCTATGGTGTTAGTGGGAACAACAGAAGAGGCATTGGATGTGAATCTTCCTCTGGAAGCAATCCAAAATCTGTTGATAAACTCTTCATCAAGAAGACTCCTCTGTATTCTCATTTTAAGTTTGGTCATCTGAATGATATTAAACATACAAGCTCTGAAAAGAGTACTTATGTGTTTAAGCCAAGGGCTAGCCAGAATAAACACTATGTTGAAAAACAGAAGTTTAGGCAAAACCACAGAACATCTAACCCCAAAGGACCCAAGAAGATCTGGGTACCTAAAAGTAAAATAATACCTGTTGCAGATGTTCTTAGCAGCAAAATCCAGACACCAATCATGGTACCTGGACTCTGGATGCTCACGACATATGACGGGCGAAAGGTCTATGTTCCAAAGCCTGGAACTTAGATCTGGAGGGGACGTGAAATTTGGAGGGAACCAGAAGGGCAAGATCATTGGCTCTGGTACAATAGGTAATGGTAACCTACCCTCTATCTCTAATGTTCTGTTAGTTGAAGGATTGAAACATAATCTATTGTCCATAAGTCAATTAAGTGACAATGGTTATGATATCATCTTTAATCAAAAATGTTGCAAAGCTGTATGTCAAAAGAATGGTTCAATCCTATTCAGTGGAAAGAGGAAAAACAACATTTACAAAATTAACCTTTCAGAACTTAAAGTTCAAAATGTAAAATGCCTTTTATCTGTGAATGATGAGCAATGGGTCTGGCATAGAAGATTGGGACATATTAATATGAGACGTATATCTCAGATTAATAAACTCAATCTGGTCAGAGGACTCCCTAATCTGAAGTTCAATTCAGATGCTCTGTGTGGCGCATGTCAAAAGGGTAAATTTTCAAAATCTCATTTTAAACCAAAAAATGTTGTTTCCACTTCTAGACCATTGGAATTACTTCATATTGATCTGTTTGGACCAGTGAAAACTGCATCCATCAGAGGCAAGAAGTATGGGTTAGTCATTGTAGATGACTACAGCAGATGGACATGGGTAAAGTTTCTAAAACACAAGGATGAGTCTCATTCTGTGTTCATTGACTTCTGCAATCAAGTCCAGACTGAAAAAGAATGCAAAATTATTAAAGTCAGAAGTGATCATGGTGGTGAGTTTGAAAACAAATATTTTGAAAAATATTTTTCTGAAAAAGGAATTACACATGATTTCTCCTGTCCTAGAACTCCACAACAAAATGGAGTTGTAGAGAGGAAAAATAGAACATTGCAAGAAATGGCCAGAACCATGATCAACGAGACAAATCTGGCAAAATACTTTTGGGCAGAAGCAATAAATACAGCATGTTATATTCAGAACAGAGTGTCTGTAAGACCTCTTCTGGAAAAGACTCCCTATGAATTGTGGAGAAACAGAAAGCCCAACATTGCTTATTTTCATCCATTTGGATGTATTTGTTATATGCTTAACACTAAAGATCATCTAAACAAGTTTGATTCCAAAGCACAGAAGTGTTTCATGCTTGGTTATTCTGAACGCTCTAAAGGCTACAGAGTATTCAATACTGAAACACAGATTGTGGAAGAATCTATTCATGTTAGATTTGATGATAAGCTTGGCTCTGAAAAGCCAAAGCAAGTTGAAAGTTCTGCAGATAGAGAAGTTATTCTCACAGACTCTGAAGGCTCAGAGGCAGACAAGACTGAAGACAAAGACTCTGAAGCAAACCCAGATGCTACGCCTCTAACTTCCCAACTTGACAATCTGCATATTTCTGAAAGACCAACAGTCAGAGGATCTTCTTCCAGAATGAAAGCTTCTCATCCAGAGGATGTGATAATTGGAAAGAAAGATGATCCAATAAGGACAAGAGCATTTCTCAGAACTTCTGAATCTTCCTTCTGTGGCTTAGTGTCAATTATAGAACCAACATCTGTTGATGAGGCTCTGGAAGATAATGAATGGATTTTAGCTATGCAAGAGGAGCTGAATCAATTCACAAGGAATGAAGTCTGGGATCTGGTTCCAAGACCTAAAGGTTTCAATGTCATTGGAACAAAATGGGTTTTCAGAAATAAACTTAATGAGAAAGGAGAAGTTGAAAGGAACAAAGCAAGACTGGTTGCTCAAGGCTACAGTCAACAAGAAGGCATAGACTACACAGAAACATATGCTCCTGTTGCAAGGTTAGAGTCTATACGCTTGCTTATTTCATTTGCTGCACAACATAACATCACTCTTTATCAGATGGATGTTAAAAGTGCTTTTCTTAATGGAATTATAGAAGAGGAAGTGTATGTCCACCAACCTCCTGGTTTTGAAAATGAAAATTTTCCAGATCATGTTTACAAACTGAAAAAATCTCTTTATGGACTAAAACAAGCTCCCAGAGCTTGGTATGAGAGGTTGAGTAATTTTCTTCTGAAGAAAAATTTCATCAGAGGAAAAGTGGATACCACACTATTTTGTAAAACCATTAAGAAAGATTTGTTGATTTGTCAAATTTATGTAGATGATATTATTTTTGGATCAACAAATATTATGCTTGGAAAGGAGTTTGCTAAATGTATGCAGGCAGAATTTGAGATGAGCATGATGGGAGAATTGAGATTCTTTCTGGGAATCCAAGTAAATCAGACTCCAGAGTGCACCTACATACATCATACCAAGTATGTTAAAGAGCTTCTGAAGAGGTTTAACATGCTGGATAGCAAAATGGCAAAGACTCCAATGCATCCTACAAGCACTCTAGGTAAGGAAGAGGTAAGTAAGAAGGTAGATCAGAAACTCTACAGAGGTATGATAGGATCTCTTCTTTATTTGACTGCTTCTAGACCAGACATTCTGTTTAGTGTTTGTTTATGTGCTAGATTCCAATCAGATCCTAGAGAATCACACTTAACTGCTGTTAAGAGGATTCTAAGGTATCTGAAAGGTACTGCTAATGTTGGTTTGTGTTACAGAAAATCTGACGAATATTCACTAGTTGGATTCTGTGATGCTGACTACGCTGGAGATAGAGTTGAGCGCAAAAGTACTTCTGGAAGCTGTCAGTTTCTTGGAAGTCATCTGATCTCGTGGTACAGCAAGAAGCAACCAACAATTGCACTATCAACCACAGAGGCAGAATACATTGCTGCTGCTGGATGTTCCACTCAGATGCTCTGGATGAAGAGTCAGCTAGAAGATTATCAAATCTATGAGAGTAATCTTTCTATCTTCTGTGATAATACTTCTGCTATATGTTTATCCAAAAATCCAATTTTACACTCTAAGGCCAAACATATAGAGATTAAACATCATTTCATCAGAGACTATGTTCAGAAGGGTGTAATAAATTTAGCCTTTGTTGATACAGATCATCAATGGGCAGATATTTTCACAAAACCCCTTGCTGAAGATAGGTTTAAGTTTATTCTGAAAAATATTTGTATGGATTTTTGTCCAGAGTAATATTTCTCAGAGTCAACTTCTCAGATGCTAAGTGTTTAACACTCTGAAGTACTTCATCTGTCTTGCTTGTTTAATTTATCTGTATTTTTTTTTGTGTGAAACTCTGAACTGACCATCTCAGAGGATCTGAAAGTTGAAAACGTTTCATTTCTTAAGAGTTATAGAATCACATGCAAGCAAACACGTGTCACTCAGAATCTGAAAAGATGGAGTACACCTACTGATTATGACGTTTAAGGTATTGCTTTGAAAATCTCAATCTGTCTTGATTTTCCCCCAAATGTCATATCATATTTAAAAATGATTACTTTTCATTTAATGCAAACGTGCGTATGTGTCCTATGTGTGTCTGTTGTGTTTCCCATGCTTGCTTTATTTGTCTATATAAACCATTCTCATAACACATTCACACTTTTCACATTCTCAAACACATATGCGCTTTTGTTTGTTGTTCTCTCTCTTTGCAAACCCTAAAAGAACTCAGAAACCTTCATCTTCTTCATCATCGTCAACAATGGCATCTACTTCAAACGCTGTTACTACCAAGAATGCTACCACTGTCGAAGAACCAGTACGCACTCTCCTAACTGCTGTTGATTCACTAGAAGTTCTGTGTGAAAGTTTCGTGGACTTAGAAGATCTTGCTGAAAATGGGTTTGATCTGATTTCTTCAATCAAAGCACAAGGCTGGGACGGTTACTTTGACAGGCTTATGGGTCCTGTGTATCCAACGTTAGTGAAGGAGTTCTGGATCCATGCATATGCTACTCCAAAGTTCATCCACTCCTCTGTGCTGGGAAAAAAGATAGTTATCACTGAAAACCTGATAAGGAAACTCATAGGTTTTAAGGCAACTGATGGAGTAACCTCTCTGTCTTCTGCGCGTGAAGACCTGAAAGATGTATGTCAAGAAATCTGTACTACTGGTGAACCTTGTAAGAAGGTTAAGTTCTTGAAACCCACTTACAAGATATGGGCTAAGATTTTCATGAGCACCATCTTTCACAGACCCTCTTCAAACTCTTCTGATTATGTTAATGCTGAACAACTTTACTTCATGTATTGTTTACACCAAAACATTCAGATTGATCTTCCATATTTGTTGTTTAATCATCTGGTGTCTCACGTCAAGGAAACAAGGGAAACAGCCAGAGATAAATCTGGAAAAGTCAGAACATGGATCCCTATGGGAAGGCTGATTTCAGATATTCTGATAGAAAACCAACTTGTGGCGCATCTGCAAGAGGCTGGGTTGACAGAAGATCTGACTTATATCATTGGCTCTGAAATAAACGGTTTAACTTTGAGAAGGATGAAACTGGTTGATGATTTATCTGAGAAACCAAGGAAAACTAACTCTGAAGAAGTTAGGGGAAGAAGGATTCCTGTTAAGGATTTTCCTTTATTCACCTCAGATGAACCTAGAGAAATTATTGCTGAGTATGTTGCTCGCTGCCTAAGAGATGGTGTTGAGATTCCTGCCAATCTTTTGCAGAAGGAAGGCCAAGTTCTTCCTGATTTGACAAGGGAAAGAAGACGTAAGAGAAAAATTGATAGTGAAGGTCATCAGAAGAAAAGGAAGCATTCAAATGCTGAAAAGAAGAAGAAAAGGAAGAAGCTGAAGAAGGTTCAACCAAATCCTCCTGCAGCAACTTTTGAAGAAATTAGAGATACTCTGAAACAGGTATTTAACACTGATTCTAATCCTGTTCATCATTCTGATACCCCCACACCCTCTGACTCCCCACTTAGATTTAGAAGATCCAGACCTTCTAAAACTTTTATCTCTAAACCATCTTCTGTCCCCCCTCATACACCACAATCCAAGCAACCAACAAACATACAAACAGAAATTCCACAACAAACTCAACAAACAACACCACAACCACAAAACACTATCCCAGAATATACCATTCCAGAGGATGTTCACCCTGAACACTCTGACCAACCTGAATATCTCATTGATCCTGATGAGATATTAGATGTCACACCTTTAAACCAGTCTGTCAATTTATCTTCAACTTCTGAAAAATCTAACCACTCTGATGCATCATCTGATGATGAATCATCTGGTTACATTAATGAATGCTTGAATGATCTCAAACAACCTCGTTCTGAGAGTGTTTGGAAACAGCTGTTTAAATCTCCAACTTCTGAACATCCACCTTCTCCACAAAATTCCCCAACTCAAACTCTCACTCCACAACCTCTTGAAATCCAAAACACTCCACAACCAACAGAAACCCAACCAATTCCCTCAATACCTCAACCACAACATTCTGACCAACAAACATCTGAACCACAAACCAACCAACCAACATCTGAACCACAAATCAATCCTCAACCTTCTGAACCACAAACATCTGAACATCCATCTTCACAACCTCAACCTTCTGAACAAACACCACAAACACAACTAACCCAACCAAGAAAACCCAGAATCCCTGATGAAGCAGAATTGGGATCACGTGTTTATACTCTGTTAAGAGATTTTGATAAGGATAATGTCTCAGACTTTGCTGACATTATGGATGTTTGCATGACTACTATGGACAAAGAGGCTGCTGACGCTGTTTGGAAGAAATATCTTTACAGACTGAATAGGGAGGCTTTGAAAATCAGGACTCAATGTCTTAGATTGTCAAAAGTAAGGTTTGCTGCTTATCAAAAACGGATTAAGAAAAACACTCCTCCTATTCTTCTTCTAGAAGCTCCTCCACCTCCAGAAATTCCTGCACCTGATGTTACTCAGACTGTTTCAGAATCTACTGTTTCAGAATCTACAGATCTTCAGAAGGATGTCAAAGAACTTAAGGATTTTATGGTTGATCAAAAGAAAACAAATGAAGAAATGAAAACTTGGATGGCTAAGCAAGATGAAAATTCAGAAAGGATTACAGCACTGCTGCAACTCATTGCTTCTCAACAAGCCTCATCTGCTAAACCTACTTGATGTTTTGCACAAGTTTTTCATGTTTTGCTTTGTTTTGATTTTCTTCTGTTATGTTTTGTATGCTTTTATCTGAATCTGGATGTTCTCTTGACTTAATGACAATGATCTTTTTGCTTATCTGGATATGTGTTTCTTCTGCATCTTTACTGTCTTTTAAAATTCTTTTTGATTATGACAAAAAGGGGGAGAAACAAAATAGAATCTGATTGTTCAAATCTATAAGCAATTATCTGAACTAAGTCAGACATGTTACTAACATTCTTTGAATTTAAGTGTCCCAGATATTATTAAAAAAATCTGACAAATTTCATTGAAGTTTTTTCCTGAGATCTATCTTTTCAGAACCTGATCAAAAATAGCTAAATCTGAGTAGACCAGACTCTGATATCTAACCTTGAGTACTATGATCTAAAAGATAACTCAAGACAGGAAATGGCAAGATAAACAACCAGGTGTTCTGAAGTTGTTCATCTGGCATCAAGCTTTAATATGGCATCAAGCTTTGACTCTAGAAGTCAAACATATGTCAACCAGGCTTCAATCAGGCTCTGAATCTGAAATGTACTCAACCAGAAAGGGAAGTATCTAATTCCATTAGAGTATTCATTTCAGGGGGAGATTGTTAATCTCAGGGGGAGTAATTTTAATTCATATTTTTATTGAACAAATTTCTCATGTTTTGTCATCATCAAAAAGGGGGAGATTGTAAGAGCACAGATTGTGTCTTAGTAATATCTCTATGTTTTGATGATAACATTAATGATAATTTGTATACAAGAATTATACTCTCTAAATTTGTTCCAAACTGTTTTCTACAGGCACAAAAGATTTTAATCTTAAAGAGCAAATTTGATGTGAACAATAAATTCTGAATGGCTCAAGAGCATCTGAAGATTAGAAGAATCTGAAGTATAAGAGCTTAGTCATCAAGATTCTGAAGATACAACACGCTGCATATATTATCAAGAATCTGAATGAAAGAAGACTCTGAGTGAAGAGACTCTGAATGAGAGAAGACTCTGATCTGAGTGAAGACTCTGATCTAAGAGCATGTTACGCTTCAAGCACACAGCTGCACCAGACTCTGATTCAGCAACATCTGAAGAACATCTTAGGCTCTGAAGTTTCCAGAAGATTCTGAAGACTGAAGACTCTGATATTGATTGTTGATCTGAACTATCTGAAGAATTATTTGAAGAAGATTATTTTAATATATCCGTTGGAATATGCCAGCAAATCTTTCCTTAATTGGGATAGACATAAATCTCTGCAAGAAGATTATTCCTCTGATACATTCCATATATGGTAAATTCACAGCTCAGCAGACAATTGCTACACCCACATTTTGTGCGCCGTCTCTCTGCTGCAATAGTACAAAGGACAGTACTATTTGATATTGGAAATATCTTCTCCAACGGTATTATATTCTCTCCAATATTCAAGTGGCTATATAAAGGATATCATAGCACTTTCTTCAGGGTAGAAAAAAAGAAAAATTTTGACAAACTTATTCTCAAGCGAAGAAACTCTCAAGCTCTCATATTCTTTATAGTTCATACTTTGTTCTAAACTTAGAGAAATAACACAGTTGTGTTTATAGCTTTCATAGAAGCAATTTATTACTCTTACATTGTATTACATTAATTTGTAAAGGAAGTTTTCCTTAAGAGGATCTAGGTTAGATCAGTAGCTCTTGAGAAGACTAAGAACAGTTGTTCTTAGGTGTTGCTATTTGTAATCAGTTGATTTGAATAGTGGATTAAGTCCTTGTTGATAAAGGCAAATCACTCTTGAAAAGGGTGGACTGGAGTAGTTGAGTTCAACGAACCAGGATAAAAATACTTGAGTTTTTATCTTTGATTATTTTCTGTCATACTTATTCAACCCCCCTTCTAAGTATTTTCTCACCTTCATATATATATATATATATATATATATATATATATATATATATATATATATATATATATATATATATATATATATATATATATATATATATATATATATATATATATATATATATATATATATATATATATATATATATATATATATATATATATATATATATATATATATATATATATATATATATATATATATCTTCCTAAATATTTTTTTAGTTTAATTTTTAGAGTTTATTTCATAAATTTTCTTAGAAGTTAGATTCTTTTTTTGGTGGTATTTATCATTGGGCATTTTACTTCATTTTCCTCGTTTTGGGTCGATGACGAGACCTCCGTAAACCGTTATTGGTCAAACTATTGATAAATAACGTTGGATCTAAGACCACCTTCTTTCTCTCTTCATTTCTCCTTCACTTTCGATTTTTATTCATTTTATTTATTTTCCTCGTTTTGGGTCAATGACGATACCCCATAGTTGTTTTTCTGTCAAATTATTGATGAAAAATAACAAACCCGAGACCAACTTCTTTCAAACTTTTCATTTTCGATTTTTATCCATTTTTATTCATTTTATTCAATTCTAACTTTTTTTTGGTCAATGACAATTTTTACAAATTATTATCGGCCAAACTATTGATAGATGATAATTTATTCGAGACTATTTCATTTTCTATTTCATTTTCCTCTTCATTTCCATTTTTATTCATTTTTCTGATCGATGATGTCTTCTGATTCGTAAGCGTCGTGTATCGAAGTCGATAACCTTCTCGATTTCAAATCTATGGAGAATGACCATTTGGGTCATTTTCTCTACTTTGGGATCGTGATAGGCTACCTTCGATTAATCGACATTTTGTTTGCGATTAAGACGAGATCCATCTCATTTCGTCCGCGCGACACGATTAAAATGGTGAATGATTCTCAATATCACTTCTCCATCTTGTTTTTTAGCATGGATATCAACTCACGCAACCTCCTATAGTTCGACTTCCATTATAAGTCGAGCTACGACGATTTAGCGTTACATTTGTCCCGATTTAATTCCTAACCAAACTAACCACTAACTTTAATTTCCGTCAAATATTATTGTGGATATTATTGTTATATTATCTTGTTATATTCATATTATCATGTTATTCATTCTTATTCACCCATATTCGAAAACACATAATAAACTATCAAAATCCTAAAAGCCAAATTGGTGGACTATTGGATCATTGGTCATTTGCAGGAATCCTAATATTGAGTCGTGCCCGACTTTGCTCAAGGCGTAGTTTAGGACACATTGCACACACACGGCTTTCTCTTGGGCTACCTGACAATGAGACCCCTTTATTTCATGCAATCCCGTGTAACTTACATGTACCCCTCTCCTATTCAGATGTATGTTTCGTATTTCTTTGATTATTAGTTTATCTCCTAGGAGCACCATAGGGACTAGAGCGGATCAAACTATTTTCAAACTAATTCTCGATTCGTCATCGAGTCATTTTCAAACCCTTGTAAGTCGAGTGCTCATACGCATTTCCCATCAACCTATTGCACACAACTCGACCCTTGATGCGTAAGTCAAGTCGGTCCCGTTTTTCAAACCATTTCCATTCCAACATGTTTTCCACGCGATAATAAGTCAAACCCTTGATCCAATGTCAAGTGGATTTTCATAACAAACTATCAATCAATTAACAACTATTCAATTCTTTTCAAGGTGTAAAGAGTAGGTTCAAGTCTTTGATCTTGCTTTCGGTTGTTTGGATGCGAGTTATCTTATTCGTGTGTGAGCAATTGACGACTTTAAATAACATTAACAACTCGATAACATTCAACCATCATCCAACTACTCATCCTTCCAAACTCCATTTCAAACTCAAACAACTTTCTTTTCACGATGAAAAAGAGAGGGTTCCAAGTCTTTGGTTCGCTCTCCCGACTACTTGGGTCCGAGAATCCTTTCTTAAGCTTCAAGTAGTCGTCATCCAACCAAACTCACCATTCAAACACAACCTCCTTCCGCGATGAAAAAGAGAGAGTTCCAAGTCTTTGGCTCGCTCTCCCGATTACTTGGGTCCGAGAAGTCTTTCTTAAGCTTCAAGTAATCGTCATCCGATCAAAATCATCCTTTCAAGTACAACCTTATCTTCGAGATGAAAAAGAGAGAGTTCCAAGTCTTTGGTTCGCTCTCCCGATTACTTAGGTCCGAGAAGTCTTTCTTAAGCTTCGAGTAATCGTCACCCGTAACCATTTTAATCCAATTCAATCCCATTTCTTTTCGTGGTTGTTACCATGAACTACGGACGCTCTTGTTCTTCATTCACTCTTGAATGTAAGATACGTAGGCATAAGATTGTGATGATCTTGGCGAGCATAATCCCCTCCATCTTTCGTTTCCCCCATCCTTTCCTGTAGTCGAACTACGAGAGCTCTGATTTCTCATTCTCGTCCGAATGAGCATATGTAGGCATAAGGGCCCCAATCCTTGGCGAGCACCCTATCCTATAACTATCCCCTCTCCCCTTAGCATCTTTATCCCTTTATAGTACCGTTTTAATATTTAGTATTGAGAAGAGAAGAATTAAACTTAGCTAACATTCATCATAACTCGAATTAAGAGGTTCCCGTTGAGTACAACGGACATGAGGGGTGCTAATATCTTCCCCTCGCGTAACCGACTCCCGAACCCAGGAACATTAGGTTGCGACGGCCGTGTTCCTTCTGTTTTAAGAGGTTTTCTCGATATTTTTCTCTCCCGTTCATTCGGGATAATAAAGTTTGGTGGCGACTCTGTCGAACCGAATTTCCGTGCCTTTTGCGCGAGGGTCGTTTCTCCGAAATGTCTCCGTGATTTTTCGAGGTGCGACACCTGGCTTCTCACATAACAAGGATGGTAAGTTACAAATTCTCACATAACAAAATGAAAGGTTTTGGATTCTTATAGAACAAAATGATAGGCTATGGATTATGACGTAACAAAAATGAAAGGTTTCAGCTCTCACGAAATGAAAACAAGGTAAGTTACAGATTCTCACGTAACAAAATGGTGGATCCCGACTTCTCACAAAACAAACTAAATAACACCTGGTAATACTCGGATAAAAAGGAGAAGGTTATAAAAATACATCAGAGAGATAAACACATTCGAAAATACATCAGATAAGTTCTGGAAATACATCAGAACATAATATTCATTCGAGAATACATCGAAGAGACAAAGAAACATCGAGAAATACATCAGATAAGTTTCAAAAATACATCAGAACACAAAAAGCATCCCAGAATACATCGAAGAGACAAAGAAACATCTAGAAATACATCAAATAAGTTCTGGAAATACACCAAAACACAATACTCATCCAGGAATACATCAGAGAGACAAAGAAACATCCAGAAATATATCAGATAAGTTTTGGAAATACATTAGAACACAAAACTTATCCGGAAAATACATCGGAGAGACAAAGAAACATCTGAAAATACATATGAGAAATTCTTGAAATATACAAGAACATAATACTCATTCGAGAATACATCAAAGAGACAAAGACACATCCAAAAATACATCAGGTAAGTTCTAATAATACATCATATCACAATAATCATTCGAGAATACATCAAAGAGACAAAGAAACATCCGGAAATATATCAGATAAGTTCTCTAAATACATCATAACACAATGGTCATCTAAATACATCGAAGAGACAAAGAAACATCCAGAAATACACCAGAGAAGTTCTAGAAATACATATGAACACAATACTCATTTGGGAATACATAAGAGAGACGAATAAACATCTGGAAATACATTAGGTAAGTTCTAGAAATACATCAAAACACAATACTCATCAGGGAATACATCGGAGAGACAATGAAACATCCACAAATACATCGGGTAAATAAGAGAATTTTAACCTTAATGGATAAATATTTGTCTTTGTAGGTGCCAACAAAGTTGGACTTTGTCCAAAGGGAAAAAAGTTGACAATAAAAAGTCACTGGGAAGTGCATATGAGCACGAAACACATTTCAGGCGAGGCATGATATAAATGTATGGATGATCAATGCATGCAATATTGATGCTTATGAATACTGGGTTAATGTGTCAAGCACAGTTGAGCTTTTAGTGAGGTTCCAAGCGAGGTTGGACTTTTGAGAGCTGCCAAGCGAGGTTAGACTTGTATGACCAAGGGGTAAATTTTTGAATACACCAGGTCTTTGGGAAATACAGATGAACACGAAAAACATTTTGAGTTATGCATGATATTGAGCTTTGTATATTGTAACACCCCGTTTTATTTTAATTATCTTTCGTAATTATAATTATATGATGTTGTGTGTATGTATGTGATTATGTGTGTAATTGTAGGGGTGTGTGAGTAATTGTGTAGAACTTGGTGGTGTGGAGAGTAGAGCTAATTGAGTTATATTAGTTACTATTTATTTAATTAAATAATATGAGGCAATTATTATTTAAATAAATATTTAGTGTTATTATTATTGTTATTATTTTAATTAGTTGGATTAAATAATAATAATAATAATAATAATAATAATAATAATAATAATAATAATAATAATAATAATAATAATAATAATAAGAAAATAAGGGAGTTGGGAGACAAAACTTCTGATACGTGTTTTTGGCGGAAAAGAGAAAGACGAGAGCTAGGGCTAAAGGAAAAAGAAGAAAGGATCACCATTATTGAAGCTCTTGTAAGAACTCTAAGTTAAGGGTGGAGTTCTAATTATTTAAGGGTTAACATGATGGTTGGTGGGTAGATTATGCCATGTAGATTTTGTGTTTCTTTCTATATTCATGATTTTGATGAATTGGTATTGTATGTTTAATGAAATTCTGGATGAATTGTGAATGATTGTTGATGTTGTGATAGATGATAGAATGATGTATCGTTGGAATTTCTGTTGTTGGATTCGTATAAGTGATTTTTGTATGTTGTTGATATTTTTTGTGGTATAATGAATTCTTGATGGATTGTGTATGATATTGATGTTTTAATTGATGTTAGAATGATGAATCGCTGTAATTTCTATCGTTGGAATCATATATGTGATTGTTGAATGTTGTTGATGTTGTTGGTTATTGTGATCGCAAGTCGGAGCAAACTCATGAGCAATTTTTGATGAAAAGGATTAGGGGTTTGACTTTAGAAAAGTGTTTTTCCATGTTAAAATATGTTCCAAATAATTTATAAGAAAAATTGACTTTTGTGAGGACTCAAAAGTTATTTTCATATGATAAGTGTCGCTACTGCGAAAATCGGCGCCGGCTGAACAGAAGAGTCGCCACCGTGCGTTATTTATCCCACGGGAGGGAAAGGAAACGCTCAGAGTAAACCTACCGCAAAGACGGGAAAGGTATGGTCGTCGCAACCAAAACCTGGGTTCGGGAGTCGGTTACGCAAGGGGAAGGTATTAGCGCCCCTCACGTCCGTCGTACTCGACGGGATCCACGCTTGCTTTCGGGTATGGATTGTTATTCTATCTACTCTAAAGGGTTAAGGGTTACAAAGAAAAGAGAATGAAAATAAAATGACTCGGCAAAGTATCGCACTTTATGCCTACGTATTCCCGCCTGGAACGAGAAATCAGAGTCAACGTAGTTCGCCTACCTACGGGAAAGGAGGGGAAGGTTGCTCGCTAGGATATCGCATCCTATGCCTACGTACTTTCATACAGCATGAAAGATCAGAGCAAACGTAGTTCGGGCCACGTACGACACAAGTTTGTCTTGGTTGATTTTATTCCTTCTGAAAAAGGTTTTCCTGATTAAAAGTCCACGGCGGACAAAATGACTCTTTTGATTTGTTCACATTCTTTTACGGAAGAAGTGTCTTTTATTGTGTTTGAAATCTTTATGTGTTTTTCTGTTTGTTTTGAGAAGGAAAGAGACAGAACCCTAACCTACGGTTGCAAAGGGAAACAAACTAACCTAATGTTATCATGCATGGGTTAAGACCTAGTGTCTATCATGCTCCTCTCCTGCACAGAGAGAAACAGAGATCCTACGGGATAGGCAGAAACAGAAACAATATCAGATCTATATACAGTAAAACAGTAAAATGCATGGATGCAACAGTACAAGCGAGGCAAGGGAGTCCCACTCAACCTCGAACCTGGAAAACAATAGGCGAAAGTGAACAGGCTTCACTTTCAACCCAACAGGGTAAACAGCACACAATACAGTCCAGAAAACCAATCAATACATCAGTAATGAAATACAACAGCAAAAGAAACAGCATCAACAGCTCTGAGTCAACATCTGGCTTCAAGTAATCTCCAATCATTTATGGGCTTCAACAAAGCATCAATCTCCATCTTCATGGCCTTCAGGCAAGGGCTTTGATCATCAGTCTCCTATAAGCAATGGCTTTTCTTCAAGTCTCCAATCTTCAGGGATGAACATCAGTCAACAAGAGGAGATAAATGTTAAACAGTAAACTGCCTACCAAGGGTGGCACATTAACTGTTAACATTATGCAGACAGGTTTCTCTCAAAAGTTCTATCTTCCAAATACTTTCACTGATCCTTCCAAAGGAAGGAGGTGGATATTTGAAAGAGACTTTGAATCATAGAGAAAGGATAGAGGCAAACAAAGCCATCTATGTTTGAGAAGCAAGCTTTCTAATCTAGAGCTCTGCCTAGCTCCTAAACCCTAGTCTCCTCAGCAGCTGCTAGCAAGAACCTCCTCCTCAACTCTGACAGTTGATCTTCAATCTCTGGATCTCCAATGGCCTTCATCTCCCCAAATCTTCAGCTCTCCCAAGTCCCCAGACAACCCCAATACCCATACAAGCAAGCAATAATCCCCAGAGGGCACACCACACCAGTCAATCAGATATACAGCATATCAATAGCAGTAGGGGAATCCTGACTTTTTCTAAGGGATCTAATAACTACCCATAGCCCCTATAGTCCCTTAACTAAACTAGTCAAACCCTAAGTCCTAAGGGAAAAGAATCAAATCTCCTAAGTCATCACCTAAAACCCTAGTTTTATCCATGTTATTCACATTTACACTAAGCACCTAAAATTAACTTCTAAAAATGGGAACTAAATTGAATCCACAAGTTCAATGTCTAACCTAGACAACCTAAAAAGAATGGATGAAAAATATTGAAGCATTTAATAAAACAAAAAATAACAAAATCATGCATGAAATGAAGTTATGTAAAATGTCATTTATTTAGAAAATATAGGAAAAATATCAAATAAAATATAAAATGCAATTTTTATTTTATATAATTTTCTAGACATCCTAAAGAAAAATATGCAGAAAGAATGAATTAAAAATGATGATTTTTCTATTTGTTATGAATTTTTTAAAATGAATGAAAAAATGAAAAGAAAATAATAAAGAAAATAGAAAGAAATAGCCAGGGGGTGAGAATAGCAAGATATCCCAGTTCAGCGCATTGGGCTTATTAAATTGGGGGGTGCGAATAGCTGTCTGAGCCCAATCCCCCCAATTAATGAAACGCTGCGTTTCAATTTTTGAATTCTCCCACCAAAACTCAGATCAAACGTGGGCCGTTCGATTCCTGGTCAAGTCAATCCTCTCCTCCAGATCCAAGGGCCTGTGAGTCGTCTTCTTCCTCCCTCCGTTTAGGGTTTCAGGCATGAACTCCATGCACGAAAATTCCCTCCAATCGTTCTCCATGCTTTCTTGATGAAAATTAAAAATTCCAAGCCCTAAAATACTCTATAAAACCCAAGGAATCCATGTCTAATCCTAGTTTTCACTAACTCTCGTT
This sequence comes from Lathyrus sativus, assembly GCA_963859935.3. Taxonomy (NCBI): domain Eukaryota; kingdom Viridiplantae; phylum Streptophyta; class Magnoliopsida; order Fabales; family Fabaceae; genus Lathyrus; species Lathyrus sativus. Next base: position 179,775,595 of record OZ012735.1, on the reverse strand, counting down.
GTAAACTCCAAACAGAGGGCACGGAACTCAGGGTACACCATGCTTGCCTGTTGTCAATTTTGCCAGAACTCCAACCTGATGATCCACAGATCATCTACATACTTCCCTCATTATTCTATGCGTCATTATATTAATTATGGTCCAGTACACAGCTTATTCTTGAAGCTAACAGAAATGGCAACCTGTCATGGATCTCCACGAAGCTATCCCTAAACTTCAAGAATCAATCCCCTAGGGTTTCTAAACAATATTATCCTAACCACATGATCTCTACCATCCAGAATAGTGAGATTCGAAGAAGTTTACATACCTTGCACTTGATGATGGTGATGGTAGCTAGACCTCAATTCAACCTTTGATACTTGCTGAAAATGATCTCCAATGAATGAGTATGCTTCTGTTTGCAATGATTTGTGCTTAATCCTTGTGAATCATTCTATTCCATCCTTCATGCAAGTTGGAGTTTCAAATTGAATCTCTTCACACAGCCACGAATTCTCTCCAATCTCTTGTGCCAATTACTCCATGATGATAGTGGATGATGATAGTGACAGAAATCAGAATGATGGAGGAAGTTTCAATGGATTTTGGATGAAAATGCAACTTGGAGTGAAGAAGATAATGGGTATAATCCTTGATCAATTCAACCACTTCTTGATGTGAATCCTAGGGTTTGAATGATGATGATGATGATTCAATCCAAAGATGTGAGAGTTTTGAGAGATTTGTAAGAGTTTGAGTAGCTTATGCAAGAATGAGAAAATGGATGAAAATGGAGATTTTGGACAAATGGGAGCACCAACCCTTGCATGAATATATAGGTTGCATTAGAACCTCCTAGAACATTGGAGAAATTTCCCTTACACTCTTCCCTTTCAATTTGGATTATGTTACTTTCAATTCAAGCAACCATGGATAACTCACAAAGTATGACCTAAGCTCAAAATTCCACTTTAGACAATGTTTTTAAAATGCCTTTTCCATTCAAAATGACCTATAATTTTGCATCATTTGGCCAAGATATGAAAAACATCATTTTTTAAGCCATTTTTCTTCATTAAATTCACCAATTTTGAAACCTTGTGCTATGGACTTTTCCAATCTCTCATGGTCACTTTTATAGACTCAAAATGTCATTTGGAGCAAGTTTGATGTTGTAAGTTTTTCCATTTGAGGCCTCCTTGTATGAGTTTTGGACATAGGTTAAAATGACCTGTAATTCACAAATGACCAAAATACCCTTTGCTTGCCAAGACCACAAGTTGAGTTCCACACATCATATGAAGGAATACTATACCATTATAGAAAGCTAAGACAATGAGGAACAATTCTTATGTTGACCAGAAATTCATTTGAAATCTCCTTGAGGGTTAAAAATAGCTTGGAAGTCAAGTCACTTTCACAGACAAAATTTCAGATACCTCAGATGACCTGTAACTTGCAAGGACCATAACTTGAGTTCTATAAATCTCCTTAATGTCTTCCACCACTCAAATTAAAGGTCTTGAGATCCTCTACAAGTTTCATGTTGGCCAAGGATCCATTTGAAGCTTGCATTTTGACTTATCTTGCTTGGAAATTTGACCTAAACTAGGGGATTTTACATAGAAACCCTAATTTAGAAACTCCTCTTCTCCTTGATTTCTCTTGATTTCTTCTTAGCATGATAACATATCCTTATTCTTCATGTCAAATGATGAACCCCACATCTCTCCAATAGCCCTTAATGCCTTTAAATCAATCAATTGACCTAGGGTTGACCTAGGGTTGACCCAGATGAAACCCTAGTTGACTGTCTTCAACTGCAATTCTTGTGGTCATATCAACAACTTGTTTTCTTCTCCAAATGACTTTCTAAGTCCTCTCATGATGTCTAGATGCTCTCCATGCCTTCCATTTACAGCTCACAACCCCCTTGTTGACCCTCAGATACCCTCAGATAGGGGATAGACTCAAGGCTTGATCTGCTGAACTCTCTGCTCTCAAATTCTTTTCTGATGACTTGAATGGGATGGAATTAGGATAATAACCTCTTGATAGGCCTCTAGAGATGAGAATAATGATGGGTCCCCTGTTGCATGACTTGATATGCTTATGCTATGCAGATGGTTAGTCTATGTACATGACTCTATATGCAAGTGCTAATGATATTGAAACATAGACCAAGTGAATAAGGTTGAGCAAATTCTAGGGTGCAACAGCTGCCCCTATTCAAGCGACTTGGACCCGATTGGGTGAAGAGCGAACGACCTTCAAACATTCGAGGTACGAGACGGTTGAATACTAAGAAACCCGGAAATTTGCCAACCGCAGAAATAAACTGCACCCCTGTTTGGGTAACGACATCCACTGCCCGGATCTGACTGTTTGCAGCCGCTCACTGATCTCGTAACGACCACGCTGGGGATAACAGATTGCTTTCTTGTCCACATTAGGACTCTGTCTGTCATCAATACGAAGAAATCTCAACTAGAACCTGTCCACGTCAGGACTCCACTTGCTGTTAACCCAGAAAAATCCCGGCAACTCCGCTGGGGAATATTCCAATAAAATCGTCCGTGTTAGTAATAGACTCTTCCACATTAGGAATAACACCATCCACGCAAGGAATCATCTCTTCTGCGTCTGTCCACGTCAGGGCTAAACCTTTCATCTTTCCACGTCAGGAATCAATCTTCTTTCTTCATAAGGAGAACTATATCAATCTGTCCACGTAAGGACCCCAATACCACTCGACATGTCCGCGTCAGGACTCCAATCTTTCCGCGTAAGGAATCTATCTTCTTCTTCCACGTTAGGAATAACTTCTTTGATCTGTCCGCGTCAGGACTAAACTTTTCCATGTCAGGAATAATCTCTTTCTTTCCACGTCAGGAATCAATCTCGACATGTCCGCGTGAGGACTCAATCTTTCCACGTAAGGAAACCCATTCTTTTCCACGTAAGGAATTTCATCTTTCCACGTTAGGGATAAATTCGCCTTTCCCCGTAAGGAATATCCATCCCTTTTTCCCACGTCAGGACCCATGTTTCGTCTTGATTTGTCCACGTCAGGATTACATCTTTGACCCGCTAGGGAAATAACACTTGTCCACGTCAGGACTCACACCTTCGTCTGATCTGTCCACGTCAGGACCCACGCTTCGCCAACACGAAGGAAGATAACTGCTGAGAGTAAATGGTCCACGTCAGGACACCAACACAAAAAGTAATCAGTTTTGTCAACGTCATGACTTCACATTCCACCAATTCCGAGAACCCGAATCTGTCCACGTTAGGACTAACACATCTCATCAACCCGGGGAAATAAATCTGTCCACGTTAGGACGCCCACTTCTGAAGAAATCCCGTCAATATAGGAACAAATTGTCCACGTCAGGACTGAGTTCTCCCTTGATCCCAACCCACAAACTTCTTTAGCACTGACGTGACAGCGACTTTGAGGCGGACTTTACTGGGGATATCTGGAAACCAAACTACCAGACGCCTGTTCTGATAACCGGCGGTGGCTTCTGAAATTCTGATTCATGGAACCCCTGATGACAACTAACTCTGCCTGGGAATAAAGAGAAACTTATCCTGATAACTTTGTGGGGAATACGGCCGAAACTGCCATTATCATTGGATGTCTCATGCCGAGATCTTGAATATTTGGTAGTCCATTTGAGCAAGAGCTCTCTCCACCTGCTGGGATACAGGAACCGCTTCAGCAAAATAAATGCTGAAGATAATGCTAACTCCGCCGGGGATAGCCAGATGCTACAGAATTATTCCAGCAAAATAAATGCTGGAAGGGTGAAGTCGGCCCTGCTGGGAAGTAGGGAGCTCAAACCAAACACCCTGTTGAGGTAACCCCCTGCTGGGGAATATAACTTTGCTGGGGAGAGTCTTGATCTTCGGGTTCCACTGGGAGGAAAGAACATTTGCTGAAAGGAGAGAACTCCGCTGGGGGTGGGACTATTCTCTCGGGGGAAATCCACTGACTCCGCTGGGGGAGAGTGAATGACCCTGCGGAGAAAGATGAACCTGTCTGAATACAGCCTTACGATCTTGGGATCGTCAATCCTTTTTGCACAAGCTACGTCTAGCTGGAGAGTTCGATCCTTCTTCAGGAAGAACCTGCATGACCTGCGTGAAGGCTGAGTCTTTCGTTATTGCGATCTTTTGATCATCTTCCTCGTACGGTGATGAAACCTGGAACAACACAAACAAGACAAGACAAGCCTATGCAGCCAGATCAATTCAGATTAGTGACGTTATTTTCAGTTAATTCAAAGCTTTAGCAACTGTTGGCAAGGGCCAGTGACGTTATACTCATGCTAGTTTCATCAAACTTGGGCGTTAATCATGCACAAAACAGTAAAGAATAGTGTCAAGTACTGAATAACGTATTTTATTGATTGGGCCCCTAAATAGGCGGAGTTTTGTACACGGGATGCAACTCCTGAAATGAGGAAGCTACACAAAGCAAATATACACGTATACAAGTATGCACAAGCAGCATAAATATTGACAACTTAAATTTGTACACATGTCAGCAACGGGATGCAGATGAACACCATGAACTGATCCTCCCATGACTCGCCCGACTTTAATGCTTTCCCGGTATCCCCACTTCTGAAGCGATTGTATCAGATAACTGGCTCCTCAAATGTGTTCTCCCGCATTGATGCTCATTGCAATTATCAAACTCGGACCGCAGTCATTTGCTTTTCAAATCCCTAACTTTTGCGTGAACCGCCCTTTACGGGTTTTCAGTTCACCGGGATACCCCTTTTTGCCGAAGTTGCCCAGTGTAGGTTTTCAACTTCGCGGGTGTACATTTTTCAATTTTATCCCTAATTTTTGCCTGAACCTTTCATTCTGTTTTTGGTTCGCCGGGATGCCCCATTTTTGCCTGGACTCTCTTTTTCTGTCCAGCGGGTCTATTTTAAGCAAAGTATTTTTTAACTGCGTCCAAATTCACAGGTGACGTGAAGTCTTCTCCGTCCATGGTGGACAACAACAACGCTCCTCCTGAAAATACTTTCCTGACAACGTATGGCCCTTCGTAGTTGGGGGTCCACTTGCCCCTGTGATCTGCCTGCGGCGGGAGAATCCTTTTCAGCACAAGGTCGCCCGTCTGAAAGCTTCGCGGATGTATCTTCTTGTCATATGCTTTCTTCATTCGGCTCTGATACAAACGACCATATGCTAGAGAAGCGAGCCTCTTCTCATCCATCAAACTCAATTGGTTCAACCTGTCTTTCACCCATTCTGCCTCGTCTAGCTGAACGTCTCGCAACACCCTCAGAGAAGGGATCTCAACTTCCAATGGTAATACCGCTTCCATTCCGTATACTAACGAGAACGAGGTTGCCCCGGTTGATGTGCGTACCGTCGTACGATAACCGTGCAAAGCGAAAGGTAGCATCTCATGCCAATCTTTATAGGTCACCACCATCTTCTGAACGATCTTCTTGATATTCTTATTGGCCGCCTCAACAGCGCCATTCATCTTGGGTCGGTAAGGGGAGGAGTTGTGGTGTTCGATCTTGAAATTCTGACAGAGCTCCTTCATCATTTTGTTGTTCAGGTTTGAACCGTTGTCCGTGATTATCCGCTCGGGAATCCCATATCGGCAAATGATATCTCTTTTAATGAATCTGGCCACCACTTGCTTCGTTACATTCGCATAAGACGCCGCTTCTACCCACTTGGTGAAATAATCGATTGCTACTAGGATGAACCGATGCCCGTTAGAAGCTATCGGCTCGATCTTTCCAATCATATCGATTCCCCACATAGAGAATGGCCATGGCGATGACATTACATTCAGAGGACTTGGAGGCACATGGATCTTATCAGCATAGATTTGGCACTTGTGACACTTCCTCGCAAACTTGAAACAATCAGTTTCCATGGTCAGCCAAAAATAACCTGCCCGCAGCAGTTTTCTCGTCATAGCATGTCCTCCAGCATGCGTACCAAAGGTACATTCGTGTATTTCCTCCATGAGAAGCTTTGCCTCTTTTTCGTCTACACAACGCAACAGCACCAAATCGTGGTTCCTTCTGTATAAGACGCTATCCGGATTCAAGTAGAAATTACCCGCTAATCTCCTGAGAGTCTTCTGATCTTGACTGGATGCCCCAGCCGGATACTCTTTATTCTTCAGGAAATTAAGGATATCAAAATACCACGGTTTGTCGTCAGATGCTTCATCAATAGCAAATACATAAGCTGGCCTGTCAAGCCGAGAGATAATAATTCGTGGAGCTTCGTTCCAGAAGTTGACCTTGTACATGGAAGACAAAGTGGCCAGAGCGTCAGCCATTTGATTTTCTGCCCGCGGCACATGATGCAATTCAACCTTACCGAAGAAAGGCAACAATCTCCTTGCATAATTCATGTAATGTATCAAATTGGGCTGCCGTGTCTCCCATTCCCCTTTGATCTGGTTCACCACCAGAGCTGAGTCTCCGTATACGTCCAGATGTTTGATTCGCAAATCAATGGCTTCTTCAAGCCCCATTATACAAGCTTCGTATTCGGCCTCATTATTGGTAACAGCAAAGGTCAGTCGGGCAGTAAACGGGATGTGCGACCCGTGTGGCGTGGTGATGATTGCCCCTATTCCGTTACCGTAAGCATTCACGGCTCCGTCAAATATCATCTTCCACTTGGAACCCAACTCTGGTCCTTCGTCTGGCAACGACTCTTCACAATCTTTCATCTTTAGATACATGATATCCTCGTCAGGAAAATCAAATCTCATCGATTGGTATTCTTCAATAGGCTGCTCCGCCAGATACTCGAACATCGCACTCCCCTTTATAGCCTTTTGCGAGACGTATTGAATATCATATTCGGTCAAGACCATCTGCCAACGGGCAATTCTACCTGACAACGCCTGCTTTTCAAATACATATTTGATAGGATCCATCTTCGAGATGAGCATGGTTGTATGATTCAGCATGTACTGCCTCAAACGCTTGGCGGCCCAGGCTAGCGCGCAACAAGTTTTCTCAAGCATCGAGTATCGAGATTCACAGTCTGTAAATTTCTTACTCAGGTAATAGATTGCATGCTCTTTTCTCCCCGTCTCGTCATGTTGACCGAGAACACAACCCATGCTTCCCTCCAGAACCGTCAAATACATTATCAAGGGTCTACCTGCCACTGGGGGTATCAGAATGGGAGGCTCCTGCAAATACTGCTTTATTTTATCGAACGCCCTTTGACAATTTTCGTTCCACGTTACAGCTTGATCTTTCTTCAACAGCTTGAATAATGGTTCACACGTGGCCGTTAGGTGAGATATGAACCGGGCGATGTAGTTCAACCTCCCTAAAAACCCGCGCACCTCTTTCTCTGTTTTAGGCGTCGGCATTTCTTGAATTGCTTTTATTTTAGCAGGATCGACCTCTATTCCTCTTTCGCTTACGATAAACCCCAGCAGTTTACCCGATCTCACCCCGAAGGTGCATTTGTTAGGGTTCAGCCTCAGCCTGAACTTCCTAAGCCTTTTAAACAACTTCAGCAGATTCACCAGATGCTCTTCCTCCGTCTGAGATTTAGCAATCATATCGTCAACATAAACTTCGATCTCTTTATGCATCATATCATGGAAAAGAGTCGTCATCGCGCGCTGATATGTTGCCCCAGCATTTTTCAAACCGAAGGGCATCACTTTGTAGCAAAATGTTCCCCAAGGCGTTATGAAAGTGGTCTTCTCCATATCCTCTGGCGCCATTTTAATTTGATTATAGCCCGAAAAGCCATCCATGAAGGAGAATACGGAGTATTGAGCAGTATTATCAACTAACACGTCAATATGAGGAAGTGGAAAATCGTCTTTTGGGCTTGCTTTATTCAAATCTCGATAGTCCATGCACATTCGAACCTTGCCATCTTTCTTTGGCACAGGTACGATGTTGGCAACCCATGAAGGATACTTCGTCACAGCCAGGAAACCAGCGTCCCACTGTTTCTGAACTTCCTCTTTAATCTTCATTGCCATATCTGGTCGAGTTCTGCGAAGTTTTTGCTTGACCGGCGGGCAATCCTCTTTCAGTGGCAGGCGATGCACGACCATGTCTGTATCGAGCCCTGGCATATCTTCATACGACCAAGCGAATACATCACTATACTCTTGGAGCATTTCAACCAGTCTCCGCTTGATATCGCCCTGCAGCGCGGCTCCGATACGAATATTCTTCTCAACCCCTTCCGACCCCAAGTTGATAATTTCGATGACCTCGTCGTGAGGCAGAATGGCTCTTTCCTCTTGCTTCACTAACCAAGACAGTTCTTCAGGAACGTCACTATCTTCGACAACCTCTTCTTCGGCTTGAAATACCGGGTGCTCAAAGTCGGGACGAGTCATAGGTGGTTCAAGGATGTCATCTGAGAATGTTATCCTGCAAAAGGAATGGTTAAGCGCTTCAAAATGCGTATAAAGCGAACAACCATGTTGCCATTTTATTGAAAAATATAAAACAAGAAAAACAGGGATTACAGTATTTGCACATGAAAAACACGCCGTTTATTTAATGATTAACACGCGATGTTCATAACAACACAGTGTTGCACCCCAAAATTTGCCCTCACAATACAAGACTTTGTGTTCCAAGAAGGTTCACAAGGTTCACAAAATTCATAATTGGTCAGAAGAGTTGACAATTCCCTCAGACAATGCACCTCCTAGCAGTGCACCCAAAACTAGGGTTTTGACTTTAATCAGGCTAAATGGACTTCCAAGACTTCAAGTGAGCTTCATAACATCTTATATGTGTATAAGAACCCCCATGTCAAGTTTCAAGACTTTTCTCAAAAGTTTGCTCAGTCAGATGATCAGATAAGTCAAAAGCAGTCAATGCAGTTAAAAGGTCAAACTGAGGTCAACTGTGGTCAAACCAAAGTCAAACTTCATGATTTTTTTGCCAACATCAAAGAGAGGTTGGGTGAGAAATATTATCATAATAACTGTAATACCCCAAATTTTGCCCTAAGATTTGTCGTCGCATTTCATTGCATTTAATCAATTACTAACAAATTTGTGTAGTCGTTTGACTTTTTGCAGGTAAATATCATATGGCATGCACTTTTTTTCTAAAAAGTAAAACTGGCATAATTGGCAGGAGGACATGTGTAAGGAGTTATGAGTGTGAGAGGTTGAGAGTTCGAATCTCACCTTTGGCACTTTTTGTTGTTTTTATTATTTTTACTCTAAATTTTTCTATCTTTCATTAAAAAAATAACAAAAATAGTTTATTATTATTATTTAATTATTATTTTCGTATTTTAATTAAATCATTTTTTAAAATATTATTTTTTTCACTTTTTTCTAAATTATTCATAAAAATATCCAAAAAATCATAAAATGAAAAAATATTGAAAAAGATTTTGTTCTTTTTATAATATTTTTTATTTTAGGAATCAATAGGATTATTAGTTTTTTATTTTAAGTTTATTTTAATTATTTTAAATTATTTAAATTTTATTTTTTCTTAACTAATTATTTAGTTTGGGCTTTAAAATGGGCTTTAGGGACATTATTGACAATTTGGTGTTAACCCTAATTTGTTCCCTATATATACATGTGTTGCCTTGTTGGAAAAAAGAGAGGAGAATGAAAAAAACCTAAGAGGAGTGAGTGCCGTTGGCCGTTATTTAGTTTTCTTCTTCATCCATTACTATTGTTTCTTTTTCTTCATCGTTTACCGTTATTTCTTTTCCTTCATCTATTACTGTTGTTTCTTTTTCTTCATCTTTTACCGTTATTTCTTTTTCTTCATCTATTACCGTTATTTCTTTTTCTTTATCTATTACTGTTGCGTTTATACATATATAATTTTTAAATTGTTAGAGTTTATATATATAAGATTTTTGATCGAATTATGTCGATACGATGTTTGCACATTTGTGTGCATGACGCGTGACATTTGTGTTAGTTCGATCTGGTTGCGATGATCGCATTTTTGTGTGAGCAATAATACTATTTTTTGCTTAATTTCTTTTTCTTTGCGATAAATTTTGTTTCGTCCGATTTAGATCTGGTTGCGATGAGCGCATTTTTGCGTTAGCAACATTGTTGGGTTATTTGACACATTTAAAATTCATTATTGCTTTATTATTATTATTATTATTATTATTATTATTATTATTATTATTATTATCATTATTTATTATTATTATCATTATTATCATTATTATTATTATTGTTATCATTAATTTATTAAAATTTGTTGTAATATAAAAATCTGTTTTTTTAAAATAAATGACATTAACATCTTTTTTCCAAATTAATATGAAAACCTAATTTTAATTTTCTATATGATTCTATGTATATATTTATTATAATTCTTGTAAATTTTTGTAAATAAAATTAAACCTTATAAACACTTAATGTAAAATTTTGGTGAATGTGATTATTGATTAGTTAAAATTTGTTTTCATCATAATGTGTAAATATTTTTCTTAATAATTGTTAATATATAATTAGAGATAATTAAATTTTTGTAAATGATTAAGAAATTTATAATTATGTTATATTTAGAACTTTATATTATAGTAATTATTTAATCATTTATGTTTCTAAATAAAAATCAAATCTTATGATATTTAGAACTTTATATTATAGTAATTATTTAATCATTTATGTTTCTAAATAAAAATCAAATCTTATGATATTTAGAACTTTATATTATAGTAATTATTTAATCATTTATGTTTCTAAATAAAAATCAAATCTTATGTTTAATCACGTTATTAATTAATTATTATTGCTAATCATATTTTGTTGCTTATTATTATTTTGAAATTTCTATCTTATTATTTTTTCTAACTTTGTCTATTTTTCTCATTATTATTGTTTCAACTAATTATTTTCACTAACTTTATATTTATACTAACCTTATTTAATTTTTCTTATTATTTACTAACCCCAATATTTTATTTACTTATTTGTTATTTTTTTTATTATATTTATTTTGATCATATTTTACTATTTATTTTATTTATTATAATTTTGTAATTGCCTCTTAGATGTAAATTGTAATCATTTAATTATTATTATCATTATGGTTAGTAATTAGGGAGTGCCAATATGTATGATATTTAAAAAAATAAATTAGATCATTTTAATATAAGATAATTAAATTAAACATTTCACACACGTAAGTCGATTTTAATCGCCGTCTCACTTCTTAAGGATATCCCTCAAGTTGCCTATGAATATTGGTTAAGTGGGGTGTATAAAGCAAGTCCCTCAAAAAGAAAATCATCAAAGTCCCTTATGGTTGCCTTTACGAATCGAGTCCCTTTCGAAAAATGATGATAGTCCCTCCAGTTTGCTTATTACACCCCACAATGGCCTTCAAAAATCCAATTGTCCCTCACATGTCCCTTAACATCCGAAGTAAGGACTACCTACTCCATTATAGTAGGGATAGTCTTACTAAGGAAAGGATAAAGAATAAGAAAGACCTTAAAACATTAGGGTAGGCTACTCCTAGATACTTGCTCACTTCAAAACTTTTTCACACTTAAACAAATTTCCAACAAAATTTTCAAACAAGTTTTTTTCACATCCATACACGGATTATTTATTAACTATTCTGAAAATTTTCTATTCACACACTACACTTTCAAAACAATTCAAAAGTGAGCTTAAGTACCTAAGAGCCCATGGATAACCATGGATGAAAAGGGTGCTAACACCTTCCCTTTTCATAACCTACCCCCCGGACCCAAAATATTCTCTAAGGTCTTTCCTGTTCTTTTATAACCTTTCCTTATGGATAAAATAAAAGTTGGTGGCGACTCTTGCTATCCGCAACATTGTTTAAAGTCAGTTCACCGGGTTACAGAACTGGCGACTCTGCTGGGGATCTATTTAAGAGGGGTACCCTTAGGAATTAAGATCACTTCAAATTGTTTGCCTTGTTTGCTTTATTATTATATTGTTGGGGTGCTCTTATGTGTGAAAGGTCCTAACCCGGATCTAGTGTACCTTAGGTAAATGGCAATAGACCAAGGAAACTGTACGACGTATATCGATACGGTTGATCTGGTGGCCATAGTTAGTGCGACTTCTTGGTTGGTGCTTATATTCCTTAAGTCAAGTTGAGGATAATATTGAGGCTGCCATATGTTGTCAATGCACTAACTGACTTTTAGAACCCTAGTTAACTCATCTTGGCCTTTAGAAAGTAGTGAGGTAACCGGCTTTGGTGCAGACTGAAGTTGGTTGACACTCGATACTACGCTCATTGAGATCTTAAACTTGGAGGGTTTTGGTCGGCAAGTAAGTTGCCTTCTGAACAACCACCCTTGTGAAGGATCAATGATATTGAGATCCCTTAGAACCTGGTTACTTTTGTAGGACAGGATGAACCATCTAACTTCAGGGGAGGGTACTTGCCTTTGAACCTCATGCAAGCCTTTAAACCTAGGGCTATGGTGTGACTTGTTTGTGTGTGCCACATGTTTGTGATTGAGCATGACATCATGACATCATCATGCATCATAAGCATATCATTTTCCCTAACCATTTCAAGGACCAAAGGATTTATCTTTGTTCTTTGTTGCAGGTCATGGCTTCTGCTCGTAGAAACACCATCAGGATCAACTTTGTAGGGATACCTGCTAAGCTCAAGGAGTTGGTTTCCCTAGTGCCTGATCATTCCCAGTTCAACAAGAGACATGGTCACTTATTGGATCTAGTTACTTCAGGGTTCAGTGAAGACATGATGAGTGTGCTGTTTCAGTTCTTTGACCCTAAGCACCATTGCTTTACATTTCCTGATTATCAGCTGGTTCCAACCATGGAGGAGTTCTCTAAACTTCTGGGTATACCTGTTCTTGATCAGAAGCCATTCACAGGCTTAGAGAAGGAGCTTAAACCAGAAGTTATTGCTGCAGCTCTACATCTGAAGAAGTCTGACATTGTTCTAGAGACGAGAAGTGGAGTTAAAGGTATTCTTGCCAAGGTATTAGTGGATAAAGCTCAAATGTTCTTGAAGGCTATGAGCTACGATGCTTTTGAGGAGATCTTAGCCTTATTGATTTATGGCTTAGTGTTGCTCCCCAATCCTGATCAGTTCATAGACGTTCATGCCATCAACATATTCCTGAGTCACAATCCAGTGCCTACCTTACTTGGAGACATCCTACATTCTCTTCACACCCGTACTACAAGGGCAAGAGGAACTTTGATGTGCTGCATACCTTTACTTTCTAGGTGGTTTATTTCTCACCTTCCTCGCTCAGTAATGAAGAATGAGCAAGGGTTCAGATGGTCCAAGAGGATCATGTCACTTTCTCACTCAGACATCCATTGGTGCTCCAGATCTACGGAGAATGTCACCATCATTGACCGTTGTGGGGAGTTTCCTAATGTGCCACTTCTAGGCATAAGAGGAGGCATCACCTACAACCCATCTCTAGCTTTACGACAGTTTGGTTACGCCCGGAGCGATGGTCCACATGACATGTTGATTCAGGGCATTGTGTTTGACTACGACAACGATCTTCAGAGTTACCGTCAGAGATTCATACGAGCTTGGGAAAAGGTAAACAGGATTGATAGCAAGACACTGGAGCCTAAGTACACCATTCCTATGGAGGCTTATCTCAGATGGGTACGATTTCGTGCTCAGACACTCATGATGCCATATCCTGCCATCCTACCGGTTACCATGGAACCTGTTGCTGAAGGAGACACAGCTTATACCATCCTTCACCCAGACATGCCTACTGATATGGAAGACTTGCAGAGATCATGGATCCAACTGAAAGAGCAAAGGGATACTTTCGAGGCTCATTACAAAGCAAGCCAAGCAAGGATCCTAGAGCTAACAAAGCTACTTCATAAAGCAAGCATGTCTATGGGTGCCAAAGAAAGCTTTAAGGAGTATGCTCAGAAGTGGAGAGACTTAGCTGGAAGAGTTCAACCCCCTTTGACTGATAGGGAGTTGGTTGATATGTTCATGTGTACGCTGAATGGTCCGTTTTACAGTCATCTCATTGGAAGCTCATCATCTGGCTTCACTGAGTTGATCATGACAGGAGAGCGAGTAGAGAATGGCATCAAGAGTGGTAAGATCCAAATGGGCACTTCTTCATCAGGTGCTGCAAAGAAGCCTCCCACTGGGAAGAAAGAATCTAATGCTGTGTATGGTCAGCCTGATCGTAACAGAAGGCATCAGTCTGTTAGTGCAGTTCATATTTCAAATCCAACTCCTGCAACAACAGAGCAGCCTCAAGGCAACCAACAGAGGGCTAGAAGACAGTTCACGAAGATCAACATGTCAATGGCTCAGGCATTGCAACACTTGTTGAAAGCTGAACTTATTACCCTGAGGGAGGCCCCTCGGAATCCCAATGTTACCTCTCCCAAGTACAATCCCAATGCACGATGTGCATATCATTCAAACTGTCCAGGACATGATACTAATAACTGCTGGGTCTTGAAGAACAAAATTCAGGATATGATTGATGCTGGAGAAATTGAGTTTGATCCACCAGGTACTCCAAATGTGATTACAGCTCCAATGCCAAATCACGAGAAGACTGTCAATGCCATTGATAAAGATATTGATGAAGATCTGCATGTCTATTCAGTTATGGAGTTGAGCACACCATTGTCTGTTATCAAAAAGAGGTTAGTACAAGCTGGGATCTTTCCAGGTTGTCATGAAGATTGTCTATATTGTACCTATAAGTCGGATAGTTGCTTCATTTTGAGAGATGGGATTCAACGTCTCATGGATAAATATACTATAGTGTTTGAAAGAAGACCAGCATCTGTAGAAAGTATGGTGGATCATCTGACTCAGGGTAAAAAGATTGAAGAGGTTGACATGGTTGACAAAGTACCACTAAGAATCACTTCAAAGGGTCCCATTAAAATCACTCATCAGGGCCCAATCCAGATCACTGCTGAAGGTCCTGTGAAAGTTGTTGCTGAAGCCAGAGTAGTTCCTCTGATCATTACCACTCCTGGCCCTATTCCTTATACATCTGACAAAGCTGTGCCTTGACACTATGGGTCTGATGTTTACATCCATGGTGTCAAGCAGGAGCCTTTACCTGATATGCCTGTTGACATTGATAATATTGCTGGATCTAGCAAGATCACTCGTAGTGGAAGAGTCTTCTCTCTTCCAGTTGCTTCTAAGAGTGCAGTTACTACTGCTGTTACTTCCACCACTGATGCTCGGGGCAAGGGTCCTGTTATTGAGCCTGTATCTACTGATGTGCCAGCTGCTGATGACCTCTCTAAGCAGATGGAAGAAGTATTGAAAATCATTCGCAAGAGTGATTATGATATTGTTGATCAGCTGGGGCATACTCCCTCAAAGATTTCTATGCTCTCCCTGTTATTATGTTCTGAGGCTCATGCCAAGTCATTGATCAAGTTTCTAAAGATGGCTCATGTACCCAGTGCAATTTCTATGGACCAGTTTGAGAATTGTGTTGCTCACCTGACCTATGACAACGGGTTAGGATTTTCTGATGCTGACTTGACCCCTGCCGAGAGGGATCATAACAGGGCCTTGCACATTTCAATTGAATGCAGGGGCACTACCCTGTCTCATGTGCTGATAGACAATGGTTCCTCTCTGAATGTGTTGCCTAAGAAAGTCCTGAACAAGCTGAGTCCTGAAGATACGGTATTGAAGCCCAGTAATATTGTGGTAAAGGCTTTTGATGGTTCTAGAAGAGTAGTGCATGGGGAAATTGATCTTCCAATCAAGGTTGGCTCTCAAGTGTTTACTGCTACATTCTATGTGATGGATATTCGTCCTTCGTACTCATGTCTGCTTGGTCGTCCCTGGATCCATGGGGCAGGTGCTGTGACCTCCACATTACATCAAAAGTTGAGATATCCGGTGAATGGAAAAGTTGTTACTGTCTTTGGAGAGGAAGAATACTTTGTCAGCCATGTAAACACTTTCAAGTATCTGGAAATAGAAGGTGAATACATTGAAACTCCATGTCAGTCATTTGAAGTGGTTCCCTGGGCTGTTAAGGATTGTGTGACTCCTCCTGCTGTGAAGAAGGTTCCTGTGGTCATCAGAAACCCTCCAACAATGGCAATGGCCTCCCTCAATGATGCAAAAGCTGTGGTGGAAGAAGGTGGTTGTACTATTTGGGGTCAGCTTCCTGATATTCCATACAAGTCTGACAAGTTTGGTTTGGGTTTCACTGCAGAGTCCCAGAAGGCTGTTCGTCGTGCTCGTGCTGTTCGTATCACCAATCAAGGGGTTATCAATGCTGTGGGAGATCAAGATGAAGACTACGACTTGGAGGCATGGATTTTTCCTACTGTGGGTGCTGGACTCAATAATTGGAAAGCTGAAGATGTTATCCCTATCTCCTTTAGTCAGGAGTAAATACTATTACTGTGTTATGTTTTTAAATTTATAATTTCTGGAACAATTAAAACTTTCAAGCCATGTGCCTTACCCGGGGCACAATGGTGTGCTTGTTACGGGTTGTCATTTCATTTGCATACTTCATTCGATAAGATCAGTGGACGTTTCGTTTTCGTAAATATTGTGTTCCTTGTCTTTATTTTTCTTTTATTTTTGCTTTATCAGCTATGTGTTCTTACACACACCCACGCCACTAAAATGCAGATCCTCATCCACTCTGGATCCAGTTGATAACAGTTCTACTATTGCCAATTACAATTTCGAGAATCCGATCTATCAAACTGAAGACGGAAACGAGGACGATTGTGAAATACCTGTGGAGCTTGCTAGGTTGTTACAACAAAAAGTGAAAGCTATACGAGAGATGCCAGCTCCCCGTACTGAGAAGGAGGTTAGAGGTTTCTTGGGACGATTGAACTACATTGCAAGATTTATTTCCCAATTAACTACCATCTGTGAGCCAATCTTCAAGTTGTTGAAGAAAGATCAGGTGATGGAATGGAATGATGAGTGTCAGACTGCCTTTGATGAAATCAAGAGATATTTGCTAGAACCTCCAATTTTAATGCCACCAGTTGATGGAAGACCCTTGATTATGTATTTAACAGTATTAGACAACTCAATGGGGTGTGTATTGGGGCAACATGACGAGTCTGGTCGAAAAGAGCAGGCAATATACTACCTTAGCAAAAAGTTTACCGACTGTGAAACAAGATACTCACTGCTCGAGAAAACTTGCTGCGCTTTGGCATGGGCTGCTCGCCGACTAAGACAGTATATGTTGACCCATACTACCTTGTTGATTTCGAAGTTGGCTCTAATCTGAACAACACTATGATTACTGATCTCTGTACACAGTTCAAGATTAAGCATCACAACTCTTCTCCGTATCGTCCAAAGATGAATGGGGCAGTTGAAGCTGCTAATAAGAACATTAAGAAGATTGTACAGAAGATGACTGTTACTTACAAAGATTGGCACGAGATGTTACCATTTGCTCTGCATGGTTATCATACTACAATACGTACTTCAACAGGGGCAACCCCATTCTCCTTAGTCTATGGTATGGAAGCAGTTCTGCCTATTGAAGTTCAGATCCCCTCCTTGAGAATTATGAAGGATGCAGGCTTGGATGAAGATGAGTGGATTCAGACTCGACTTGACCAAATAAATTTGATTGATGAGAAAAGGTTAGCAGCAGTTTGTCATGGCCAGATGTACCAGAAACGGATGATCAAAGCTTTTAACAAGAAGGTTAAACCAAAGGTATATCAGGCTGGTGACTTGGTAATCAAGCGTATCATATTACCACAGGGTGATCCTAGGGGCAAGTGGACTCCAACATACGAGGGACCATTTGTAGTCAAGACAGTGTTCTCAGGAGGTGCCATGATACTGACTACAATGGATGGTGAAGACTTCCCACAACCTGTAAACGCAGACATAGTTAAAAAATACTACGCATAAAAAGAGACCCGCTAGGTTGACAGGCCTAGGCAAAAATAAGGGCATCCCGGCAAACCAAAAGGGTTTGGGCAAAAATTGGGGATATATATATAAAAAGATGTACACCCGGCAAGTCGAAAACCTGAAAAGGCGGCTTGGGCAAAAAAGGGTATCCCGGTGGATTGAAAACCTGAAAGGGCAATCCAGGCAAAAGTTAGGGATTAAAGCGTATGACTATGTCTCGTTTGGATCACTCATGAAACTGCAACCAGTTGTACTACTTACTCAAGCTCAAACAGATAAAGCTCAATCCAATCGTTTCCGTCTCAACAGCAAGAAGATGAGATACTTGAGTGGCAATAGTAGAATTGAAACTCAATAGGATTATTTCCCACATAGCTGATTCTTTTTGTAAAAACTTCATGACAAAATTCTCTTACTAGGGTTTATGTCTCCTTGTACAAACTTACCCGTGTATGGGTCACTTTTGATATAAATAAATTCCATCTTTTGAATCCAGATTTACTTTTACCCTATTTACATAAGCGAAACGTCCATTGGTTGTGTTTGAATGTATGTATGCCTTTGAATATGATTGATGTTTACCAGAAACGCATGTATGCTTTTAATATGATTGATGTTTACCAGAAATGCATGAAAATGCAGTAATAGTATTTACTAAGGACGAACGAGGGAAGGATTTCAACGAAGCTTCGCCGGTTCATCTTTACAAGACAGTTACAAACCATCAGTAGGACTAATCCATTTTCACAAAGTCTAATCTCCCCTGGAATTTATATCCATCTCTTTTATCCTCATACGGATATACGGGAAATTACTTTCCAATAAGGGCACGATAAACGAAGACGGGATGTTATACTTATCCTACTATCAAACAAAAACGAAGGTTATCTATACCCTACTATCCCCAACAACGGGAGGTTATCTATACCATGTTATCCCCAACAACGGGAGGTTATCTATACCGTGTTATCCCCAACAACGGGAGGTTATCTATACCTTGTTATCCCCAGCAGACGGAGGGTTATGTATTCTTCAACAACGAATCGGGATTTATTTTCCTTGGCCAGCAGTTGTTATACAAGGATATCCAGACACTTCCAGCAGTGTCATAGCATACATACATCATTTACATCATACCATAACATATATGTCTATAGTACATTACCTAAGTGCATCATGTCATACATGCATACATAAAGCATAAACTAATGTTGTTATACAGAATGCTACCTTGTTTTCAGGTTAATTATCCAACAAACAATCTTATGATCTTTGGGACTGCTTTATTGTAACCTCAGGGTTACTTTATCCTCCTGATGAGCTTCTTATTACTTTGGGACTGCTTTATTGTAACCTCAGGGTTATTTTATCCTCCTGATAGCCTCTCATGACTTCAAGACTGCTTTAGAGCTACTGATTGCTCTATCCTCCTGAAATCATCCTATTACTTCAAGACTGCTTTAGAGCTATTCATTGCTCTATCCTCATGAGGTCACATTATTATTTCAAGACTGCTTTAGAGCTATTGATTGCTCTATCCTCCTGAAGACATATCACGTTATTATTTCAAGACTGCTTTAGAGCTATTCATTGCTCTATCCTCCTGAAATCAATACTTCAAGACTGCTTTAGAGCTGTTGATTGCTCTATCCTCCTGAAGCCATTCTATTACTTCAAGACTGCTTTAGAGCTATTGATTGCTCTATCCTCCTGAAGCCATTATTATTTCAAGACTGCTTTAGAGTATTCATTGCTCTATCCTCCTGAAATTACATTATTATTTCAAGACTGCTTTAGAGCTATTCATTGCTCTATCCTCCTGAAATCATTACTTCAAGACTGCTTTAGAGCTATTGATTGCTCTATCCTCCTGAAGACATATCACATTATTACTTCAAGACTGCTTTAGAGCTATTGCTTGCTCTATCCTCCTGAAGACATATTACATTATTATTTCAAGACTGCTTTAGAGCTATTCGTTGCTCTATCCTCCTGAAATCATTACTTCAAGACTGCTTTAGAGCTATTGATTGCTCTATCCTCCTGAAGACATATCACATTATTATTTCAAGACTGCTTTAGAGCTATCCGTTGCTCTATCCTCCTGAAATCATTACTTCAAGACTGCTTTAGAGCTATTGATTGCTCTATCCTCCTGAAGACATATCACATTATTATTTCAAGACTGCTTTAGAGCTATCCATTGCTCTATCCTCCTGAAATCATTACTTCAAGACTGCTTTAGAGCTATTGATTGCTCTATCCTCCTGAAGACATATCACATTATTATTTCAAGACTGCTTTAGAGCTATTGATTGCTCTATCCTCCTGAAGACATATCACGTTATTATTTCAAGACTGCTTTAGAGCTATTCATTGCTCTATCCTCCTGAAATCAATACTTCAAGACTGCTTTAGAGCTGTTGATTGCTCTATCCTCCTGAAGCCATTCTATTACTTCAAGACTGCTTTAGAGCTATTGATTGCTCTATCCTCCTGAAGCCATTATTATTTCAAGACTGCTTTAGAGTATTCATTGCTCTATCCTCCTGAAATTACATTATTATTTCAAGACTGCTTTAGAGCTATTCATTGCTCTATCCTCCTGAAATCATTACTTCAAGACTGCTTTAGAGCTATTGATTGCTCTATCCTCCTGAAGACATATCACGTTATTATTTCAAGACTGCTTTAGAGCTATTCATTGCTCTATCCTCCTGAAATCATTACTTCAAGACTACTTTAGAGCTGTTGATTGCTCTATCCTCCTGAAGCCATTCTATTACTTCAAGACTGCTTTAGAGCTATTGATTGCTCTATCCTCCTGAAGCCATTATTACTTCAAGACTGCTTTAGAGCTATTGATTGCTCTATCCTCCTGAGGTCCGATTTATCACTTCAAGACTGCTTTAGGGTTATCATTATTGATCGCTCTATCCTCATGAAGACATGCTGTTACATCAGTATTACTCCAGACTCCTGACAGTTCTCATTATACTATTGAAGAACTTTCCCCTAGTGGCATCTTTAAGCCCACTCAATCATGTTCAACCAACCATCAATATCACTCCATGCACTGGTGAGTGCAAATTTTTGGGCTTTTGTGTTCAATCCCCTTCAACCTTCCAGGTTACGACTGGCAAATATACCAATCTAACCCCTCAGGTTTCAGAAAATTGAACAGGGGCAGCTGTTGCACCCCAAAATTTGCCCTCACAATACAAGACTTTGTGTTCCAAGAAGGTTCACAAGGTTCACAAAATTCATAATTGGTCAGAAGAGTTGACAATTCCCTCAGACAATGCACCTCCTAGCAGTGCACCCAAAACTAGGGTTTTGACTTTAATCAGGCTAAATGGACTTCCAAGACTTCAAGTGAGCTTCATAACATCTTATATGTGTATAAGAACCCCCATGTCAAGTTTCAAGACTTTTCTCAAAAGTTTGCTCAGTCAGATGATCAGATAAGTCAAAAGCAGTCAATGCAGTTAAAAGGTCAAACTGAGGTCAACTGTGGTCAAACCAAAGTCAAACTTCATGATTTTTTTGCCAACATCAAAGAGAGGTTGGGTGAGAAATATTATCATAATAACTGTAATACCCCAAATTTTGCCCTAAGATTTGTCGTCGCATTTCATTGCATTTAATCAATTACTAACAAATTTGTGTAGTCGTTTGACTTTTTGCAGGTAAATATCATATGGCATGCACTTTTTTTCTAAAAAGTAAAACTGACACAATTGGCAGGAGGACATGTGTAAGGAGTTATGAGTGTGAGAGGTTGAGAGTTCGAATCTCACCTTTGGCACTTTTTGTTGTTTTTATTATTTTTACTCTAAATTTTTCTATCTTTCATTAAAAAAATAACAAAAATAGTTTTTTATTATTATTTAATTATTATTTTCGTATTTTAATTAAATCATTTTTTAAAATATTATTTTTTTCACTTTTTTCTAAATTATTCATAAAAATATCCAAAAAATCATAAAATGAAAAAATATTGAAAAAGATTTTGTTCTTTTTATAATATTTTTTATTTTAGGAATCAATAGGATTATTAGTTTTTTATTTTAAGTTTATTTTAATTATTTTAAATTATTTAAATTTTATTTTTTCTTAACTAATTATTTAGTTTGGGCTTTAAAATGGGCTTTAGGGACATTATTGACAATTTGGTGTTAACCCTAATTTGTTCCCTATATATACATGTGTTGCCTTGTTGGAAAAAAGAGAGGAGAATGAAAAAAACCTAAGAGGAGTGAGTGCCGTTGGCCGTTATTTAGTTTTCTTCTTCATCCATTACTATTGTTTCTTTTTCTTCATCGTTTACCGTTATTTCTTTTCCTTCATCTATTACTGTTGTTTCTTTTTCTTCATCTTTTACCGTTATTTCTTTTTCTTCATCTATTACCGTTATTTCTTTTTCTTTATCTATTACTGTTGCGTTTATACATATATAATTTTTAAATTGTTAGAGTTTATATATATAAGATTTTTGATCGAATTATGTCGATACGATGTTTGCACATTTGTGTGCATGACGCGTGACATTTGTGTTAGTTCGATCTGGTTGCGATGATCGCATTTTTGTGTGAGCAATAATACTATTTTTTGCTTAATTTCTTTTTCTTTGCGATAAATTTTGTTTCGTCCGATTTAGATCTGGTTGCGATGAGCGCATTTTTGCGTTAGCAACATTGTTGGGTTATTTGACACATTTAAAATTCATTATTGCTTTATTATTATTATTATTATTATTATTATTATTATTATTATTATTATTATTATTATTATTATTATCATTATTTATTATTATTATCATTATTATCATTATTATTATTATTGTTATCATTAATTTATTAAAATTTGTTGTAATATAAAAATCTGTTTTTTTAAAATAAATGACATTAACATCTTTTTTCCAAATTAATATGAAAACCTAATTTTAATTTTCTATATGATTCTATGTATATATTTATTATAATTCTTGTAAATTTTTGTAAATAAAATTAAACCTTATAAACACTTAATGTAAAATTTTGGTGAATGTGATTATTGATTAGTTAAAATTTGTTTTCATCATAATGTGTAAATATTTTTCTTAATAATTGTTAATATATAATTAGAGATAATTAAATTTTTGTAAATGATTAAGAAATTTATAATTATGTTATATTTAGAACTTTATATTATAGTAATTATTTAATCATTTATGTTTCTAAATAAAAATCAAATCTTATGATATTTAGAACTTTATATTATAGTAATTATTTAATCATTTATGTTTCTAAATAAAAATCAAATCTTATGATATTTAGAACTTTATATTATAGTAATTATTTAATCATTTATGTTTCTAAATAAAAATCAAATCTTATGTTTAATCACGTTATTAATTAATTATTATTGCTAATCATATTTTGTTGCTTATTATTATTTTGAAATTTCTATCTTATTATTTTTTCTAACTTTGTCTATTTTTCTCATTATTATTGTTTCAACTAATTATTTTCACTAACTTTATATTTATACTAACCTTATTTAATTTTTCTTATTATTTACTAACCCCAATATTTTATTTACTTATTTGTTATTTTTTTTATTATATTTATTTTGATCATATTTTACTATTTATTTTATTTATTATAATTTTGTAATTGCCTCTTAGATGTAAATTGTAATCATTTAATTATTATTATCATTATGGTTAGTAATTAGGGAGTGCCAATATGTATGATATTTAAAAAAATAAATTAGATCATTTTAATATAAGATAATTAAATTAAACATTTCACACACGTAAGTCGATTTTAATCGCCGTCTCACTTCTTAAGGATATCCCTCAAGTTGCCTATGAATATTGGTTAAGTGGGGTGTATAAAGCAAGTCCCTCAAAAAGAAAATCATCAAAGTCCCTTATGGTTGCCTTTACGAATCGAGTCCCTTTCGAAAAATGATGATAGTCCCTCCAGTTTGCTTATTACACCCCACAATGGCCTTCAAAAATCCAATTGTCCCTCACATGTCCCTTAACATCCGAAGTAAGGACTACCTACTCCATTATAGTAGGGATAGTCTTACTAAGGAAAGGATAAAGAATAAGAAAGACCTTAAAACATTAGGGTAGGCTACTCCTAGATACTTGCTCACTTCAAAACTTTTTCACACTTAAACAAATTTCCAACAAAATTTTCAAACAAGTTTTTTTCACATCCATACACGGATTATTTATTAACTATTCTGAAAATTTTCTATTCACACACTACACTTTCAAAACAATTCAAAAGTGAGCTTAAGTACCTAAGAGCCCATGGATAACCATGGATGAAAAGGGTGCTAACACCTTCCCTTTTCATAACCTACCCCCCGGACCCAAAATATTCTCTAAGGTCTTTCCTGTTCTTTTATAACCTTTCCTTATGGATAAAATAAAAGTTGGTGGCGACTCTTGCTATCCGCAACATTGTTTAAAGTCAGTTCACCGGGTTACACACAGCCCTAAGCAAATCCTGATGCCCCGGGCAAGACATCAGATTATTCAACAATTAATAAAGCAAAGCATTACTGTTTAAAAGTCACAGGAACAAGCTCCTGAATAGACCAGTTGCATAGTCCTTGTCCTGGCGTGCTTGGCTGAATCCAGGCATCCATATCACAGTCGCTGTCTCCTGCATCAGATTCCGAAGCAGCATTGACGGTTTCGTGACACACCCCGCTGGCAGAGATGGTGATTGGCTTTCTGAAATGGGGTGCCCCCACGGAAGGAGTTGAGGACGACGGTTGGTATCCCAGCCCGAACCGGTCCATCTTCACAGGAATGTCCAGCACTTTGCCCCAGCCCTTTGCTTCTCCTGCTTCTACCAGAGCTTGAGCTTCTTTATACGATGAGACGGCTATCTCTGGCACTTTGCTCGGCCCGGGACCCTTGTCCTTGATGCGCAAACCTTCGAATTCCTGGCAGGGTGTTTCGTGGATTTCTCCGTCGACCTCCACATATTTAAATGACGACAGATGGTTGACCAGGATGTCCTCTTCTCCGCACACGGTGACTACGCTGTCTCCGACCATATATTTCAACTTCTGGTGCAAGGTGGACGTGACTGCCCCCGCCCCATGAATCCAGGGTCTTCCAAGCAAGCAACTGTACGCAGGCTGTATATCCATGATATAAAACTCAGTTGCAAACACCTCCGGCCCCACCTGTAGAGGCAATGTGATCGATCCAAAGACTGTTCTCCGCGTGCCGTCAAACGCTCTGACTACCAAATCACTGGGCGTACACAAAATTCCTCTAACATCCAGCTTCATCATCGCCTTCTTGGGCAGCACATTCAAAGACGATCCAGTGTCGACCAATACGTGCGACATTACTGATCCTCTACACTCGACAGATACGTGCAGCGCCATATTATGATCTCTTCCTTTCGGAGTCAAGTCGAAATCGGTAAAGCCCAAACTGTGGCCTGCATTCACATGTGCCAACACTCCTTCCAGCTGATTCACGGAGACGTCTTGGGGTACAAAAGAAGTTTCCAGGACTTTCAGCAAAGCATTTCTGTGAGCTTCCGAACACAACAACAATGACAGGATAGATATTTTGGACGGCGTCTGCTGCAGATGCTCCACAATCTTATAATCACTTTTTCGAATCAAGCGCATGAACTCTTCTACATCCTTCGATGCTGCTTCTTTTTCACTCGCTTGCACCGGAACATTTTCAACCACTTTCCCTTTTCCTTTCGCTAGTCTTTCAGCCTCCACTTCAGGAGATATAAAGATCCTGCCACTCCTTGTCATGCCTCCTGAGCCGACAACATTATCCACAGTCTCGACTGGCTGCTTATTAACATCAATTTTTATCCCGTCACAATACACCTCCAACCCATATGACCATGGGACTGCTTTTGTGTTCTCGTACGGGATCGGCCCGGCCTTAGTTATGGTGATCGGTGGTCGCTGAGCTGGTGCTGCAATAGTGATCGTCTTCCGAGGAATCGTTACCGTGGCCACCTCACTCCGATTATCCACTACTGCCCCTGCAGGCTCTTCAGTTGCCGCTCGGTCAAACTGCAATATGCCCTCATCAATTAAAGCCTGAATGCCTTTCTTCAAATCCTCACACCCTCCAGCTAGGGTCCAACAGTCTAAGCAATACTCGTTACATCCTGGGTAAACACCTCCTTGTAACAGTCGGCTCTTTATCTCGCTCAGCGGCGTCTTTAAATCTTCAACATTCACAATCAGATTCAACCTTTCCTCAATCAGAACGGCGTTAGCCCCATGATTAGGCATGGGTTTCTGCACTATATTCGGACCTGCCGTTCCGAAATTGATAGTCTTATTGTCCAAAAGATCCTGCACAACGTGCTTAAAAGCGTGGCAACCTTCTATATCGTGACCCGGAGCCCCAGAATGAAACTCGCAGTGCCTGCTTGCATCGTAACCAAACGGGGGAGCTCCCGTTATTGGTGCCAGAGTTCTTTTCTCTACTAGATTCAATCCCAACAATGTCTGCAACAAATCGGCATAGGTTGAGGGAGGCTTCTCAAACACTCTTCTCGGTTTACTACCCTGGAATCTTCGTTGAGCCTGCTGTGCCCCCTGCTGAGGCTGCTGCTGCTGTGGCATTGGCTGTTGCTGAACCGGTTGTGGTTGCTGGAGTGGTTGTTGTTGATACGGGATAGTAACACTCGCCACCTGCTGCGGCTGGCGATATTGTCCTTGTCCCCTGCCTCGGCCTCCAAATACTGCGCTTGCCTCGCCCTGCCGGCGCCCACCATAAGCTTTCCTATTACTGCTAGATGCAGTTGATTCCTCGGCTTGGAACTTTCCTTGCTTAATATTACGTTCAATCTTTTCCCCCATCAGAATTAGGTCTGAAAAACTGTCCAGAGACGTATGAAACAGCATATCATGAAACAGACCTGTGAATGTGCCGACAAACATATCATTCATTTCCTTATCTTCTACAGGAGGACGGACCCGGGCGGCCATATCGCGCCACCTTTGCGCGTACTCTTTAAAGCTCTCCCCCTTCTTTTGCGACAGCCCGGCCAATTGGACCCGATTGGGTGCCAAGTCGCTGTTATACTTGTAGTGAGCTACAAATGCCTCTGCTAATTGCTTCCATGTCTTGATATCAGTTGGCTCCAACCCCATGTACCACTCTAGGGAAGGACCCGACAGACTATCCTGAAAGAAATGCATTAGCATTCTTTCATCGGTTGAGTATGCAAACATCTTTCTATAATAAGCTCGTACATGCACTTTTGGACATGTGTCCCCTTTGTACTTGTCAAACGCAGGGGCTTTGAATTTGATTGGCACCCTCAAGCCGGGTACCAAACCCATTGTTGCCATGTCCAAACCCACAGTACTTTGGTTCAGGACTCCCCTCATCTGCTCTTCCAGCATTCTGATCTTCTGGGAGTCATCCATCGGCCCTTCGAAGCCTCCGCCGGAGAAAGCGTCCTCCTGCTGATCTTCTTGCCACATACCATTTCCAGCCCCATACCCATCATATCCATTATTACGTCCAGCTCTGATCTGATTCATCCCCGGACCTCGGCCTCTGTTGCCATACCCTTGAACACCTCCAGCAGGACCAAAAGCCATAAATCCAGTACCGTTTCCATTTCCAAAACCTCCGTAACCCTGATTGGTCGCACCATAGCCATCCTGCCCAAAGCCTTGGGCATTAAAGCCATACTTCCCGGTGTTATCGAATCCCTGATCGTTGAATCCGAATCCAGTATTGACAAAGCCGTTGCCGCCTAGATTATCTCCCAAATTGACATCACCCAGCCCAACATTATGGACAGCAGTCTCATTTCCAACTCCGACGTTACCATTTACAGCAGCGGTAGCGTTGTTGACATTAGCAGCGGGTATATTGATTACAGGTGGAGCCACTGGCGTGGGAGTGCCGTCTCCATGAGCAGTATCGACCCGTACAGACTGATGATCCTCGTTACCATGACCAGCGTTTCGAGCCAACAGAGGTTGGACCATGGCCTGCAAATTCTCCTGTCCTTTCGCAATAGCTTCCATGGTCTGCATAAAGAGAGCGAGCTTCTCGCGCACATCTTGCATCTCGTTCTGCATTTGATCCATGATTCTTCGACAGTTGGTGCGGGTAGAATAGCGGTGCGGGTGTTGATCTGCAATCCTGGAACGTACCTGGTACAGAGCAGGAAATAAGACACTATTCAAAGATTACCTGTAATGCAATATGAGTATGAATGCAATGCAATGTGTCTGTGCATTAGGGAAATTCATTCTCCCAGTTCTAGTGTGAAGGTGCCAGTGCAGTGACAGTGTTGACAATAGGAATACCGGAGCTGAATCATAGAAAGCCTCATATATTGCAGGGAAAACCAGAATACAATGTCGCTGAGAGTACGATAAGAAGGCATGACCTCAACCAACAATCCTGGTGATGGTCAGCACTTATGCAAATAAAGCATACAAGTTACTACAAGTTACTACACGGAATGATCAAATCCTCCCAAAAGTCTGGTACTCTTCTATCAACTTCTTGGTCTCTGGATGACTTGGTCGATCAAGCAGCCCTTCAACAAGTTGGTTTCTCTTCTTAAGAACACGGCGCACGTCTTCAGCAGTTTCTTCCCATGTTGCTTCTCCGAAGCAATCTTCTAGTTTTCGCTTTTGAGATACTGCTTCATCTCTGCATTTGATTGCCTTGTTCAGTGCATGCTGGACACTATACCGGGTCATCACTTCTTCCTCACACTTCTTGATGCTAGACTTCAGCTTCCCTTCGAGATCGGAGATTTGCTGCTTCAGCTTATCTTCTCTCATCTTATTGTTGGTGAGAGTAGCATTCCAAGTCTTATTGCAAGAGGAGATTTCTCGGTGTGCTGCGTCAAGCGCCTTCTTTTTGGCTTCCAGCATGTCATGGGAGCTTCTAAACTCTTGCCCCAGACGTTCGCGCTTCTTCTTTTCTTCGGTCAACTCATCCCCTAATCTGTTCATTAGCTCAATCTGCTGTTGGAAAGCATACACGACCTTGTTTTTCTCACTGCGTACTTGAGCTAGCTCTTGCTCTAACCCTTCGTTGATCTTTATCAAGGCTTCCTTTTCCTTCACAACTTGCTCGTAGGCCTCCCTAGAAACAGTAGTTGGCTCTTCTGCCGGGACGGGAGCAGTGACGGGCGCAGCTGGAAATGGCATTAATAACTGACTTGCTCTTTCCTGGATCCATAAGCCTGGCAATCGTTCTTACCTAACAGTGGCTTCCCTTTGCGGTTAATACGTGTCCAGGCATGTTGCAACTTGGCTAATAACTCCCCCTTCACGTCTCCGGTGAAGTACAGAGATTCCTGTACTTCCTCCTCCTGAGGTGGATTCTTCAGTGCATATCCGAACTGACGAATGAATAGAGAAGGGTTGTAATTGATACACCCTTTTCTTCCTATCAGCGGCACATTAGGGTACCCAGAACAACTGAAGATGAGCTCAGATCCCAACAGGTCTCGATCAAACCACACAACGTCTTCGGAATATAGCCTCATCAGGCGCTCTGACCAACTGGCTGAGGTTGCACTGTCTACAAATGGTCCCTTCATGGGGAGATGACTTTTGAACCACATACTTAATAGGGGAGCACAGCAGTAAACAACTTTTCCCCTTCGGTTTTCGTTCTTATAGTGCAATGAATGGTAGAAGTCTCCGATCAACATTGGCACTGGGTTGCCTGCAGCAAACAGATAGAAAGCGTCCAGGTCCACAAAGTTGGGCAAGTTAGGAAACAGCACAATTCCATAAATGCATAAAGCCAAAATAGCATTGAAAACCACCCAACAACCGTTCTTGGCGTACTCTTGAGCCTTGCCAACCAGAAAATCCAGAGAGAAACCGGGAACCCCGAGCCAAGAAGTCACCAACAACTCAGCAGCATTCATATGCAAGGCTTTGGCTAAGTCCTCCAGCTTGGGCTCAGCAGCAGAGTGAATAAAGGGAACCTTGTTCTGCACGGGAAGCTCAGTAAACTCCACATACTCCTCAATGGTAGGTCCTAGAATGAAGTCAGCAAAAGTAAAGCATCTCAATGCGGGGTCATAGAACTGCATCAAGGTGTATAGCCCGTTCATCTCATCAGCCGTGGGCTTGCAGACTAATCTCAGTAATCTCCCATGACTCATTCTGAAGTTTCTCCTAACCTCCTCATCAGCAAGAGATATCAGACCAAGCAAAGAAGTAATATCAGGTGAAGGCAGCTTATACGCAACTGTCTTCCTCAAACCAGCCATAATCAATACTCAAAAGTCTGGGCACTAGAACCGGGGAATATGCAAATGCACCTGCAGCACAGACACACGTTAGTGAAATGCAAGTGGTAATGGATATGCAGGCAATGCAATGCAAGTAACATGCAACAGGGACCAAAGCTGTAGCTGAATAGCCTGAACCCAATCAAGAAAGGTCTCAGATAGACCATCCAGAAGTCATCAAACCCTGGTCTCAGATAGACCTAAAACAAAGCTCCAATACTGGTCTCTGACAGACCTCAAACCATAACTCTCACTGGTCTCTGGCAGACCTCAAATCACATCTCCAATTGGTCTCCGACAGACCTCAGAACACTCCAACTGGTCTCTGACAGACCTCAGAACACATCTCCAAATGGTCTCTGACAGACCTCCTAACTCTCCATAAATACCCAGGATCTCTGATCAAGAAATAACCGGTAGTCTGAAGGTCTAGTTACCTGCACAACCCCCAAACCCTCTCACAGGTGGATGTCCTAGTAACTGACAAAGGTATGGCATCCTATGCGGTCGTCGGCGTCACAG
The DNA here is from genome assembly GCA_963859935.3 of Lathyrus sativus. Classification (NCBI taxonomy): domain Eukaryota; kingdom Viridiplantae; phylum Streptophyta; class Magnoliopsida; order Fabales; family Fabaceae; genus Lathyrus; species Lathyrus sativus. The sequence goes on along the minus strand of OZ012735.1, from coordinate 179,744,886 downwards.
ACTTTCAGGGTTGGTGATACGATTCCCAGAAGGAGTGACATCATCAAATCCTGAAGAGGCCTCACTTAGCCAACTTCCAAATGATCGGTTCCCGGAGTCGACAATTCAGCTGACCAACAACCCCTTCGACCCAAAGGGTAGAAAAAGAAGCCAACCAGAAGAACCTCGTCCGAGTGTAGATTTCATGAGACACTAATGCAAGCAAAGCCGGCACGCGCCCACTACTTTCTACTCTAATTCTAGGTGCACTCAAGCCCAGGTCCGGCTTACCTCTCAATATCAGAACACCCGTCACGCCCCAATACAGCGATAATAAACAATATATAAAGCTGAAAATAAAGGTCAGAAATATAAATCCATACAAAATCCTCGACGGGAAAACAAGTGTTAGGATTGACTCGCTCAAAGGGACGTTGGATCCCAAATGCATAAGAACTATCGCAGTCCTCAGCAGCCAGGGGACGTTGGATCCCCAGCAGAGTCGCCAGCTGTCGCTACTGCGAAAATCGGCGCCGGCTGAACAGAAGAGTCGCCACCGTGCGTTATTTATCCCACGGGAGGGAAAGGAAACGCTCAGAGTAAACCTACCGCAAAGACGGGAAAGGTATGGTCGTCGCAACCAAAACCTGGGTTCGGGAGTCGGTTACGCAAGGGGAAGGTATTAGCGCCCCTCACGTCCGTCATACTCGACGGGATCCACGCTTGCTTTCGGGTATGGATTGTTATTCTATCTACTCTAAAGGGTTAAGGGTTACAAAGAAAAGAGAATGAAAATAAAATGACTCGGCAAAGTATCGCACTTTATGCCTACGTATTCCCGCCTGGAACGAGAAATCAGAGTCAACGTAGTTCGCCTACCTACGGGAAAGGAGGGGAAGGTTGCTCGCTAGGATATCGCATCCTATGCCTACGTACTTTCATACAGCATGAAAGATCAGAGCAAACGTAGTTCGGGCCACGTACGACACAAGTCTGTCTTGGTTGATTTTATTCCTTCTGAAAAAGGTTTTCCTGATTAAAAGTCCACGGCGGACAAAATGACTCTTTTGATTTGTTCACATTCTTTTACGGAAGAAGTGTCTTTTATTGTGTTTGAAATCTTTATGTGTTTTTCTGTTTGTTTTGAGAAGGAAAGAGACAGAACCCTAACCTACGGTTGCGAAGGGAAACAAACTAACCTAATGTTATCATGCATGGGTTAAGACCTAGTGTCTATCATGCTCCTCTCCTGCACAGAGAGAAACAGAGATCCTACGGGATAGGCAGAAACAGAAACAATATCAGATCTATATACAGTAAAACAGTAAAATGCATGGATGCAACAGTACAAGCGAGGCAAGGGAGTCCCACTCAACCTCGAACCTGGAAAACAATAGGCGAAAGTGAACAGGCTTCACTTTCAACCCAACAGGGTAAACAGCACACAATACAGTCCAGAAAACCAATCAATACATCAGTAATGAAATACAACAGCAAAAGAAACAGCATCAACAACTCTGAGTCAACATCTGGCTTCAAGTAATCTCCAATCATTTATGGGCTTCAACAAAGCATCAATCTCCATCTTCATGGCCTTCAGGCAAGGGCTTTGATCATCAGTCTCCTATAAGCAATGGCTTTTCTTCAAGTCTCCAATCTTCAGGGATGAACATCAGTCAACAAGAGGAGATAAATGTTAAACAGTAAACTGCCTACCAAGGGTGGCACATTAACTGTTAACATTATGCAGACAGGTTTCTCTCAAAAGTTCTATCTTCCAAATACTTTCACTGATCCTTCCAAAGGAAGGAGGTGGATATTTGAAAGAGACTTTGAATCATAGAGAAAGGATAGAGGCAAACAAAGCCATCTATGTTTGAGAAGCAAGCTTTCTAATCTAGAGCTCTGCCTAGCTCCTAAACCCTAGTCTCCTCAGCAGCTGCTAGCAAGAACCTCCTCCTCAACTCTGACAGTTGATCTTCAATCTCTGGATCTCCAATGGCCTTCATCTCCCCAAATCTTCAGCTCTCCCAAGTCCCCAGACAACCCCAATACCCATACAAGCAAGCAATAATCCCCAGAGGGCACACCACACCAGTCAATCAGATATACATCATATCAATAGCAGTAGGGGAATCCTGACTTTTTCTAAGGGATCTAATAACTACCCATAGCCCCTATAGTCCCTTAACTAAACTAGTCAAACCCTAAGTCCTAAGGGAAAAGAATCAAATCTCCTAAGTCATCACCTAAAACCCTAGTTTTATCCATGTTATTCACATTTACACTAAGCACCTAAAATTAACTTCTAAAAATGGGAACTAAATTGAATCCACAAGTTCAATGTCTAACCTAGACAACCTAAAAAGAATGGATGAAAAATATTGAAGCATTTAATAAAACAAAAAATAACAAAATCATGCATGAAATGAAGTTATGTAAAATGTCATTTATTTAGAAAATATAGGAAAAATATCAAATAAAATATAAAATGCAATTTTTATTTTATATAATTTTCTAGACATCCTAAAGAAAAATATGCAGAAAGAATGAATTAAAAATGATGATTTTTCTATTTGTTATGAATTTTTTAAAATGAATGAAAAAATGAAAAGAAAATAATAAAGAAAATAGAAAGAAATAGCCAGGGGGTGAGAATAGCAAGATATCCCAGTTCAACACATTGGGCTTATTAAATTGGGGGGTGCGAATAGCTGTCTGAGCCCAATCCCCCCAATTAATGAAACGCTGCGTTTCAATTTTTGAATTCTCCCACCAAAACTCAGATCAAACGTGGGCCGTTCGATTCCTGGTCAAGTCAATCCTCTCCTCCAGATCCAAGGGCCTGTGAGTCGTCTTCTTCCTCCCTCCGTTTAGGGTTTCAGGCATGAACTCCATGCACGAAAATTCCCTCCAATCGTTCTCCATGCTTTCTTGATGAAAATTAAAAATTCCAAGCCCTAAAATACTCTATAAAACCCAAGGAATCCATGTCTAATCCTAGTTTTCACTAACTCTCGTTGTAAACTCCAAACAGAGGGCACGGAACTCAGGGTACACCATGCTTGCCTGTTGTCAATTTTTCCAGAACTCCAACCTGATGATCCACAGATCATCTACATACTTCCCTCATTATTCTATGCGTCATTATATTAATTATGGTCCAGTACACAGCTTATTCTTGAAGCTAACAGAAATGGCAACCTGTCATGGATCTCCACGAAGCTATCCCTAAACTTCAAGAATCAATCCCCTAGGGTTTCTAAACAATATTATCCTAACCACATGATCTCTACCAGCCAGAATAGTGAGATTCGAAGAAGTTTACATACCTTGCACTTGATGATGGTGATGGTAGCTAGACCTCAATTCAACCTTTGATACTTGCTGAAAATGATCTCCAATGAATGAGTATGCTTCTGTTTGCAATGATTTGTGCTTAATCCTTGTGAATCATTCTATTCCATCCTTCATGCAAGTTGGAGTTTCAAATTGAATCTCTTCACACAACCACGAATTCTCTCCAATCTCTTGTGCCAATTACTCCATGATGATAGTGGATGATGATAGTGACAGAAATCAGAATGATGGAGGAAGTTTCAATGGATTTTGGATGAAAATGCAACTTGGAGTGAAGAAGATAATGGGTATAATCCTTGATCAATTCAACCACTTCTTGATGTGAATCCTAGGGTTTGAATGATGATGATGATGATTCAATCCAAAGATGTGAGAGTTTTGAGAGATTTGTAAGAGTTTGAGTAGCTTATGCAAGAATGAGAAAATGGATGAAAATGGAGATTTTGGACAAATGGGAGCACCAACCCTTGCATGAATCAGCTTGCATGAATATATAGGTTGCATTAGAACCTCCTAGAACATTGGAGAAATTTCCCTTACACTCTTCCCTTTCAATTTGGATTATGTTACTTTCAATTCAAGCAACCATGGATAACTCACAAAGTATGACCTAAGCTCAAAATTCCACTTTAGCCAATGTTTTTAAAATGCCTTTTCCATTCAAAATGACCTATAATTTTGCATCATTTGGCCAAGATATGAAAAACATCATTTTTTAAGCCATTTTTCTTCATTAAATTCACCAATTTTGAAACCTTGTGCTATGGACTTTTCCAATCTCTCATGGTCACTTTTCTAGACTCAAAATGTCATCTGGAGCAAGTTTGATGTTGTAAGTTTTTCCATTTGAGGCCTCCTTGTATGAGTTTTGGACATAGGTTAAAATGACCTGTAATTCACAAATGACCAAAATACCCTTTGCTTGCCAAGACCACAAGTTGAGTTCCACACTTCATATGAAGGCATACTATACCATTCTAGAAATCTAAGACAATGAGGAACAATTCTTATGTTGACCAGAAATTCATTTGAAATCTCCTTGAGGGTTAAAAATAGCTTAGAAGTCAAGTCACTTTCACAGACAAAATTTCAGATACCTCAGATGACCTGTAACTTGCAAGGACCATAACTTGAGTTCTATAAATCTCCTTAATGTCTTCCACCACTCAAATTAAAGGTCTTGAGATCCTCTACAAGTTTCATGTTGGCCAAGGATCCATTTGAAGCTTGCATTTTGACTTATCTTGCTTGGAAATTTGACCTAAACTAGGGGATTTTACATAGAAACCCTAATTTAGAAACTCCTCTTCTCCTTGATTTCTCTTGATTTCTTCTTAGCATGATAACATATCCTTATTCTTCATGTCAAATGATGAACCCCACATCTCTCCAATAGCCCTTAATGCCTTTAAATCAATCAATTGACCTAGGGTTGACCTAGGGTTGACCCAGATGAAACCCTAGTTGACTGTCTTCAACTGCAATTCTTGTGGTCATATCAACAACTTGTTTTCTTCTCCAAATGACTTTCTAAGTCCTCTCATGATGTCTAGATGCTCTCCATGCCTTCCATTTACAGCTCACAACCCCCTTGTTGACCCTCAGATACCCTCAGATAGGGGATAGACTCAAGGCTTGATCTGCTGAACTCTCTGCTCTCAAATTCTTTTCTGATGACTTGAATGGGATGGAATTAGGATAATAACCTCTTGATAGGCCTCTAGAGATGAGAATAATGATGGGTCCCCTGTTGCATGACTTGCTATGCTTATGCTATGCAGATGGTTAGTCTATGTACATGACTCTATATGCAAGTGCTAATGATATTGAAACATAGACCAAGTGAATAAGGTTGAGCAAATTCTAGGGTGCAACAATAAGCTGCTGAAAAAGTGCTTCTAGACCCAGTGTAATCGATTACTGTTGTGGGCATAATCGGTTACACTGCCTAAAAACTGCATTTTTGGCTTTTTCGAAGATGTAACCAATTACGACATTTGTGGTAATCGATTACACTAATGGCAGTGGCACTGGTGGCTAGTTACGGAGGCGTAACCGGTTACCATATTTTGCGCAACCTGTTACACTGTTGTTTTTTTTGAAAAATATTCTAAAATTTATAAATTTTGTTCCGGGAATCCGGTTCGAGTATCGTTCGAAGCGTCGCGAAGCTGGCGTGTTGAACTTTTGTATAAAAATAGTTTTAGTGGCAGAAGTTGAATGATTCTTTTGTTGGTTGTATTAAACACATTATTATCATTATATTATGGTGTGATATAATTCTAAATGCCTTGTGGATGTTTGCTATGTTGTATGTCGTTGTTGCTGGACTGTATGGTATTTAGTTGTTGCTTGCCAGTAGTGGCATGTTGCATTGTTAGATGGTTGTTGTCGTTGTTGTTGACATGCATTTCATGGTTGCATGAATTATGAGATAAGTCATGTGCCCGTGTGGGCTGTGAGCGTCTTATCTGAATTTTGATTGCAGAATTTGTTAGAACACAGATTGGTTATTAATAATAACTCTTTGTTTTGATGATAACTGTTAGGAAATTTATATTTAAGAATTATATACTCTAAAATTTGTTTGAGAGTTTTACTGCAGATTGAAATAATATTAACTCTCTAGAAGCAAATCTGTTTTGAATACAAGAAGTTATTCTGACTCTGAAGCGCCAGATGCACCTTACAGAAGAATCTGTTTGCTCTTTACAGAAGATCTTGAGCGTAGTCTCCAGAAGAATCTGAGGCAAGAAGCTCCAGAACATTCTGAGTCAGAAGCATCTGAAGATAATCAGAAGCATCTGAAGATAATCAGAAGCATCTGAAGATAATCAGAAGCATCTGAAGCTGAAGCATCTGAAGCATAGAAGAATATTTATTGAAGAGTTTCTCAAAGCATTTATCTACAGAAGTTTCTGAATGTACCTACGCTGCCTAGTACTGAAGCTCTGTGTCAAATATGCTCTGATGATCAACACGCTGAAAGCACACCTGCTGCAGAAGACTCTGATACAGCATTGTTCTGAATCTCATTAGAAAACTCTGATCCATTCAGACTCTGAAGAACTTGCTGAAAACTGAAGAAGTAACATTCAAGAATATATCCGTTGGAGCTATTCAACGTCTCTTTCCTTATTTGTGCTAGACACACTTACACAGACAAAAAGGATTTCTCTGTGCCATCTACTTCTAGGAAAGGTCACTTGATGTGAAGACAAAAAGGTTCAGACCTTTTGGGACTCTCTTTTCAACGTTCAACTTGCATGGTTCAGCTGCCTATAAAAGGAGAACTTCACCACATTCTTCAGTTACACACTCTTTGCTGAAAAGAAATCAATATACTCTAAAGCTCTCATTTATTCTTATTCTTCATAGAATCTTATTGTACTTAAACTTAAGAGATAAATCACTGTTGTGATAAAAGCTTTTTAGAAGCATTAAAACTCTTGTATTTTATTTACATTGATTGTAAAGGATATTCCTTAAGAGGATTCAGTTGGAATCAGTAGCTCTTGAGAAGACTAAGAACTGTTGTTCTTAGGTGATACTATTGTAATCAGTTTGATTTAATAGTGGATTAAGTCCTTGTTGAGAAAGGCAAATCACTCTAGGAAGGGTGGACTGGAGTAGTTGTTTAAATGAACCAGGATAAAAATAATTGTGTGATTATTTTCAAGTCTTAATTTTTCATACTTATTCAACCCCCCCTTCTAAGTATTATCTCACCTTCAGAATTGTATTGTTGTTGTTGTTGAGGTGATCATGTATCCATGTGGGGTGTGAGAGATTACAGTGATTCGTGTGCCCATGTGGGGTGTGAGCGACATTATGGAAACTCCGATGGGAATTGTGATCCTAAAATAGGGGTCGGGTTCTAAAATAGGAACCGATGGTACCACATGCATTGAGTTGAGTTTTGAGTCTTAATGCATATCATTTTAGTTGTGTTAGTTGTTGTGTTGGATTTGTTGACATGTTAGTTGTAACAACTATTGTATGGTTGTGGAATGGGTGTTTGTGCATGAATAATCTAATGCTTGCTTAATTATCATGTTTTCCTTTATCTAATTATGATATCTCACCCCTTCTGTTTGAATTTTGCCTTTACATGGGCATCGTGCAGATAACATGCAATAGAGGATTTGAAGTGAGTAGAAGATAAAGTCTTTTGTTTTCCTTTTAGTGTCGGCGTCTGATCTGATGTGTAACACCGAGGTCAGGGAATGTTGTGTTTTGATGTGTTTGATAGAGATTTTTGGATAGCTCTAGAATATTAGTTATATATGTTGTTTTGAAGAAATAATTATGCCATGAATAATTGTTTATGTTGTTGCTTCTGCTGTTTCAATAAAGTTTTGATATTTCAGACGTGTTGAGTTGTTATAGTTATTATAAATACTCCCTCTGTTTTTTATTATAAGTCGTTTTAGAAATATTTTGTACCAAAATCTAAGTCAATTTACATTACCAATGAATAATTAATATTAGTTTTCCTATTATACCCTTAAAAGTTTATTATTCTCTCTCATTTCAATTATATAAATTTATCTTTCCCATGTCATTATTGAAGGACAATTTTGTAAAAATATTCATAGTTTATCATTTTCATACAACAATTATTACTTTTTTAATACGTGTGAAAAGTCAAAAACGACTTATAATAAAAAAAATGGATGTAGTAATATTTAAATAAATTGCATGTGTTACATATCTAGTTATATAAGCATCTGTAGTATGAATTGTGTGATATCCTGAATATATTTTGATAAAAATACTTTGATTTATATTTAAATTATGCAGGGTATATATTTGAGGTGTTACATTAGTGGTATCATAGCAGATCGGTCTGTCCGGCCAAGTTATTGAGTCATAGTGTTGTGACAGTTGAATATTGTCTTTGTTGTCTTATTACCATAGTTGTTATTTATGGTGGAAAAACAAAAATGGCTGGAAGAAAGAATGATGTTATTGTTGCTGCTTTGCATGCTATTTCTCAGGCTGTTCAAAATCAACCTAATACGGGTGAGAATGATGAGTTTTGTCACTTGGGAAAGTTCCAGAAGAACAATCCGCCTATTTTCAAGGGTAGGTACGATCTGGACCGAGCGTAAACATGGCTTAAGAATATTGAAAGGATCTTTCAAGCGATGAATTATTCTGAAGAGCAGAAGGCACGATTTGGTACTCATATGCTAGCTGAGGAGACTGATACTTGGCGGGTCAACACTCGTCAGGTATTGGAAACATCGGGTAAAGTTGTTACCTTGGCTGTGTTTCGTAGGGAGTTCTCGATGAAGTACTTTCCCAAGGATGTTAGTGGTAAGAAGGAGATTGAGTTTCTGGAGCTAAAGCAGGGTAATCTGACTATTACTGAGTATGCTGCTAGATTTGTGGAACTTGTTAAGTTCTATCCAAATTATAGTGAGGCGACTGCTGAATTCTCAAGTGTATCAAATTTGAGAATGGTTTGCGTCCTGAGATCAAGCAAGCGGTTGGATATCGACAAATTAAGAGATTTCCAGAATTGGGGGATGGCTGTAGAATTTATGAGGAGGATAACAAAGCTCGATCATCTCATTATAAGAGTCTGAGTGAGAAGAGGAGAAAGCAAAATGTGAACCCTGATAAGCCTTACAATGCTCTAACTGATAAATGAAAACAGAGAGTTGCTGATGGTCAGAGGCCCAGTGGGGGAGGTGCTCCTACTCCTCTTAAGTGCTATAGATGTGGTGAGTTGGGTCATCGTGTCAATAAGAGCAAAAGTGATATGAAGAAGTGTTACAAGTGAGGGCAGTCCAGACATCTGATTGATGACTGCAAAGTTAATATGGTGAATTGCTACAACTGTGGAGAATATGGACATATCAGTACCCGTTTCTTGAAGCCAAAGCAAGCTTCGACTGGAGGAAAGGTATTTGCTCTGTCAGAAACCCATACTTCTAGTGATGACCGATTGATCAGAGGTATATGTTATATTAATAATACGAATTTCATTGCTATTATTGATAAAGGTGCTACTCATTATTTTATTGATGCTGATTGTATGAAAAGGCTTGGCCTTGTTGTTTCTTCTATGAAGGGAGAAATGGTTATCGAAACTCCTGCTAAGGGATCGGTGACTACTTCACTGGTGTGTTTGAATTGTCCTCTGTCGATCTTTGATAGAGATTTTGGTGTTGATTTATTTGCTTGTAGTTGGGAAATCTTGATGTTATCTTGGGAATGAACTGGTTGGAGTTCAATCACGTTCATATCAACTGCTATAACAAGTCTGTGCGATTTCTTGCTCTTGATGATGAGAAGGAAATTGGTTTTCTGTCTGCTAGAGAGTTGAAGAAGCTTTTGGAAGGGGAAGCTCAAGTGCTTTCATTGTTTTCATCCTTATCTGTGGAGAGTCAAGCGGTGATTGATGAGTTGCAAGTGGTGCGTGAATTTCTAGATGTGTTTCCAGATGATATTTCAGATGTGTTGCCAGAGTGAGAGGTAGATGTTTCTATTGATCTTGTCCATGGTGCCAGACCTGTTTCTATGGCACCATATAGGATGTCAACATCGGAGTTAGCAGAGTTGAAGAAGCAATTAGAAGAGTTGTTGGAAAAGATATTTGTAAGACCAAGGTATCACCTTGGGGAGCTCCAGTGTTATTGGTAAAGAAGAAAGATGACAGTATAAGGTTGTGTGTGGATTACAAGCAATTGAATAAAGTAACGATTAAGAATAAGTATCCGCTTCCAAGAATAGATGACTTGATGGATCAATTGGTGGGTGCACGCATGTTTAGTAAAATTGACTTGAGGTCGGGTTATCACCAGATTCGAGTAAAGGATGAAGATATTTAGAAGACGGCTTTCAAAACTCGGTATGGACATTATGTGTATTTGGTAATGTCGTTCGGCATTTCTAATGCACCTGGTGTGCTTATGGAATATATGAACCGAGTCTATCACACTTATCTGGATCGGTTTGTGGTGGTTTTCATTGATGAAATTCTTATTTATTCTAAGTTAGAAAAAGAGCATGTTGAGCATTTACGGATTGTATTGCAAGTATTGAAAGAGAATAAGCTTTATGCTAAATTGTCAAAGTGTGAATTCTGGTTGAAAGAGGTGATATTTCTTAGTCATGTTATTTCAGGTGATGGTATTTTTGCGGATCCATCCAAAGTAGATGCAGTTCTACAAAGGGAGGCTCCAAAGTCGAGCTAAAGAAGAGACTGATGAAGACTGTAAACTATCTGAAGAGTTAGCCAGACTTTTGAAGCAAGAGGAAAGGATCATTATGCCTTATCAGGAGGATATTGAAGTCTCAATCTGGGTACCGAAGACTATAAGAAAGAAGTCAGAATTGGGGTTGCATTGGAAGACAATATCAAGAGAAGATTGGTTGAAATGCTCCGTGAGTATAAAGATATCTTCGCTTGGTCTTACCAAGACATGCATGGGCTGGATACATATATAGTGGTACATCGGTTGCCTTTCCGAGAAGAATGTCCGCCAGTCAAGTAGGAGTTGAGAAGGACGAGGCCTGATATGGCAATCAAGATCAAAGAAGAAGTTCAGAAGCAGTTGAATGCTGGTTTTCTTGTTGTCACAAATTACCCTCCGTGGCTCATTAACATTGTTCTTGTGCCTAAGAAAGATGGACAGGCCAAGATGTGTGTTGACTATAAAGATCTGAATAGAGCGAGCCTGAAAGACGATTTCACGCTCCCTCACATTAACGTGTTGGTTGATAACACCGCTCAATATTCAGTGTTTTCCTTCATGGATGGCTTCTCTGGGTATAACCAAATCAAGATGGGCCCAGAAGACATGGAGAAAACTACTTTCATTACACCGTCAGAGACGTTTTTCTATAAGGTAATTCCCTTTGGATTGAAAAATGCTGGGGCAACCTATCAGCGGGCAATGGTGACTCTCTTTCATGATATGATTCATCATGAGGTCGAAGCATATGTTGATGACATGATTGCTAAGTCACAAACAGAGGAGGGACATCTGGTCAATCTTTTAAAGTTGTTTGAATGATTGAGGAAATTCAAGCTGAGGTTGAATCCAAACAAGTGCACCTTCGAGGTGATATATGGGAAGCTACTGGGGTTCACTGTTAGTGAAAAGGGTATTGAGGTTGACCCTGCCAAAATAAAAGCTATTCAAGAAATTCCTGAGCCAAGGACAAAAAAAGAGGTTCATGGTTTCCTAGGGAGGTTTTACTACATTGCAAGGTTCATATCTGATCTTACAGCCACTTGTAAATCAATATTCAAATTGTTAAGAAAAGATCAAATGGTCAGATGGAATGAAAATTGTCAAAAGGCGTTTGAAAAAATAAAAGAATATATGTAGAAACCTCCAATACTCATGCCTCCAGTAGCAGGAAGACCTTTGATAATGTATCTTATGGTTCTTGAGAATTCAATGGGATGTATGCTCGACCAACAAGACGAGTCAGGTAGAAAAGAGCATGCCATCTACTACCTGAGTAAGAAATTCACCGATTGTGAGTCGAGATACTCAATGCTAGAGAAAACATATTACGCACTCACTTGGGCTGCTAAGCATTTGAGGCAATACATGTTAAACCACACAACCCTGTTGATTTCGAAGATGGATTCGATCAAGTATGTCTTTGAAAAACAAGCACTCTCCGGAAGGTTTGCCCAATGGCAAATGGTTTTAATAGAGTATGATATTCAGTATATTTCCCAGAAAGCCATTAAGGAAGGTGTTCTGTCAGAACATCTTACTAAACAGTCGATTGAGGATTATCAGCCAATGAAGTTTGAATTTCCAAACGAGGGCATCATGTTTTTGAAGATGAAAGACTGTGACGAGCCTTTACCTGACGAGGGTCCTGAGATTGGATCTCAGTGGAAACTGGTTTTTGACGGCGCTGTTAATTCATATGGTAATAGAATCGGGATAATCATTACTACTCCTTACGGTTCTCACATACCGTTCACTGCCCGATTAACATTCGTCTGCACTAACAATGAAACAGAATATGAAGCGTGCATTATGGGTTTAGAAGAGGCCATTGATATCAGGATCAAGAATTTGGATGTATATGGTGATTCAACGTTGGTTGTTAATCAGATTAAAGGAGAGTGGGAGACTCGTCAGGCTAACTTGGTGCCATATAAGAATTATGCAAGGAAACTACTACCATTCTTTGATAAAGTTAAGTTCCATCATGTGCGTAGGGCTGAGAATCAGATGGCGGATGCCTTGGTCACGATATCGTTGATGTACAAAGTGAATTTCTAGAATGAAGCTCCAGCTATCACCATCGCGCGTCTCGGCAGACCCACCTTTGTGTTTGCAATTGAGAGGGCATCAGATGGAAAGCCTTAATATTTTGATATCAAGCATTTTCTCAAGACTCAAGAGTACCCATCTGACGCATCCAACAATGATAGGAAGACTCTGAGGAGGTTAGCCGATAACTTCTATTTGAACAAGGATGATGTGTTATACATGAGAAACTTTGACATGGTCTTGCTGCGTTGTATTGATGAACATGAAGCAAGCCTGTTGATGGAGGAAGTCCACGAGGGTTCTTCTGGTACTCATGCCGGTGGACATGCAATGGCTAGAAAATTATTGAGAGCTGGGTATTATTGGATGACTATGGAATCTGGTTACTTTAAATACGCCATAAAATGCCATAAATTCTAGATTTATGCTGATAAGGTGCATGTGACACCGACCCCTCTAAATGTGTTAACATCCCCTTGGCCCTTTGCTATGTGGGTCATTGATATGATTGGGAAGATTGAGCTGACTGCTTCCAATGGGCATTGATTTATCTTGGTTTCCATTGATTACTTTACGAAATGAGTAGAAGCAGCTTCCTTTGCTAATGCCATAAAACAGGTGGTAGCCCGATTCATAAAAAAGGACATCATTTGTCGTTATGGAATCCCAGAGAGAATCATTACTTATAATGGTTCAAATTTGAACAACAAGAGGATGAAGGAACAGTGCCAGAGTTTTAAGATTGAGCATCACAACTCTTCTCCATATCGTCCGAAGATGAATGGCGTTGTTGAGGCAGCTAACAAGAATATTAAGAAGATTGTGCAGAAGATGGTTGTAACCTATAAGGATTGGAACAAGATGTTGCCCTTCGCTCTTCACGGTTATTTTACTTCAGTGCGTACATCAACCGGGGCAACTCCTTTCTCACTAGTGTACGGTACGAAATCAGTTATACCATTGGAAGTTGAGATTCCTTCTTTGGGAATATTAATTGATGTGAAGCTTGACGAAGCTGAATGGGTGCAAGCCAGGTTGAATCAGTTGAGCCTAATTGACGAGAAGATATTGGCAGCCATTATTCATGGCTGGTTGTACCAGAGTAGGATGAAGAAAGTCTTTGATCAGAAAGTGCGTCCTCGATGCTTCCAGACAAGTGATTTGGTGTTAAAAAGGATCCTTCCTCCTCAGACAGATTACAGGGGCAAATGGACTCCCAACTATGAAGGTCCATATATGGAAAGAAAGGTTTTCTCTGGTTGAATCTTATTACTATCTACTATGGATGGTGAAGATTTTACGTCCCCTGTGAACGCACACTTAGTCAAAAAATACTTTGCTTAAAATAGACCCACTGAACAAAAAGAAAAGTCCAGGGAAAAATGGGGCATCTCGGCGAACCATAAAAAGAAAAGGTTCAGGAAAAAATTAGGGATAAAAGAAAAAAATAGACCCACAAAGTTGAAAACCTGAAAAGGTGACTTTGGCAAAAATGGGTATCCCGATGGATTGAAAACCTGAAAGGGCAACCCAGGAAAAAGTTAGGGATTTTGAAAGTAAATGACTACTGTCTGCGTTTGATATGTGAACTTATCCAATACACGGTTATCTCGAAGGAAAGGAATCAGTTCAATCAGTATTTTCAGAAGGCAAAGCACTATGAACATTAAAGACATACATGTCATAGCTGGATCGATACATGGTGGATATCTTATTCCACATTGCAAACATTTGTGTATATTCTTTTTGCTTTTGCGTAATTACCTCTTTTCAGGAATTGCATCCGAATTGTAAATTGCCTATTTATGGGCCTTTCATCAATAAAATATTCACTTCAGTCAAAGAATTTTTCATTTCTTACTTTTACTTTTACTATTTTGTTTGCAAAAACGTCCTATATTTTTGATGAACATTACGGGTGAAAACATAAGGCTTTACAGAGCATAATAAAAGAAATGAATTTACTTGAACGATAAGTGTCATGAATGGTAACCGAGGTGATCATTCCACATATAGAGCATCCAATTACTTTTTGTTTGTTTGCAGGATGACAAAATCCTTTCCCTAGTAGAGCTTTTCTCCCCGGCGATGAAGTTCTAATAGTAGTGCATGGTGAATTATCCCACCCATAGCAGGAGTTCAAAGTTGTATTCCCTGTCTGAATTTGATTCATACTCCCCAGCGAGTGTTTGAAGGGTGTCTACTTCAGGTATAACGGTGTTGATATGCGGTAAGGTATTTGTCTAGCAGGAATTTTCTCTTTTGTTTTCCCGCGATAGAGATTTTGTCCTCCTCACATAATCTTATTAACGGATCAGAAGTGCCGTCACCAGCAGAGATGTACAACGTATCCCCCAACAGAGTACGAGGACATCTCTCTCAGTAGCAGAAGTGCATACTAATCCCCAATAGGGTGAATTTCAACTCAAGATTACTCTCCAGCAAAGTTGACTTCCTTGATGACTCTCCCCAACAAGATCAGTATTCATGAACTTCTTCCCCAAGCAGAGTTTAGGGCTGATTCACTCGACAGGTACATCAACGACAACTTGGTATCTCCAGCAAAGTCTAATGATCATTAACATCTTTCAGGATCAATTTTTGGGATGAGCTCCCAACAGATGGTATTCTCATTTTTCCTCAGGGCAAATGTTGTAAGCAGAGCTTGTTAATTCCCTAGTAGAGTGGAATTCTCTGTAGATGTTTGTTACATTCCCTATGGAGGAGAACCCTCAGCGGTTACTTTCATTCCCCCTCAAGATGGAATCTTCGGAGTAAAGTCTTTATCCCCAGCAAGGTGTATTTCTCAAACAAATATTACTCTTATATCCCTAACATAATGGATTTTTCAACGGATATGATTCCCATATTCCAAGCAGAGTGGAACCTTCAGTTGAAGTTTGTTATCCTCAGCAGGGTATATTTCTAAGATGTGTTATCCTCAGCAGGGTATATTTCTAATGATTTCCCACTGAGTGGAGTTTTGGTTTTTCTTCCCAGCAGGGTGGAATTTTCCAGAAGAGTTTATTCAGGAAGGCCATCCAGGGCGTATCCCTCAGCAGAGTTGGTTGTTTTGTCTTCTCAGCACTCCTCCGGGTGGTGTTTCTTTGCATTTGCATGTTGCATAAGCATCCTCACAAATGCGTAGCATTTTCATTTCGTATGGAGCATTACACCATTTTCAAATATATGCATCTGAAGCATAAGCCAAGTTTGATTTCTTTGGTGTCATTCGTTTCTCCAGCGAATGATGGCCTTATTCAGGAGATTTTCGTGTTATCCCCAGCAGGGTAGATGGCCTTCTTTGGTGTCATTCTCTTTCCCCGATAGAGTCGTTTGTTTAAATCTCTCTTTCCCCGGAAGAGTTGTTTGTTTAAACCTCTCTTTCCCCGTCAGAGTTTTCTTTTTCGTGTGTTCCATTCCTACTTTTGGTTGGTAATCCCTAGCTCAGTCTGATTTCCTTTGGTCATTTCTTAGATGTTATCCCAAATTTTGGTTGGTAGTCCTTGGTTTTCCCTGTATAGTCGTTATCCCAACTTTTGGTTGGTAGTCTTCGTTGTGGCCAGTTCGCCTTCGTTCGGAGTTTCGGCGATTCCAACTTTTGGTTGGTAGCCTTTGCTTGATTCCAACTTTTGGTTGGTAAAGCTTTGTTGACAATTCCAACTTTTGGTTGGTAGTCTTCATTTCTTGGATATTATCTCAACTTTTGGTTGATAGTCCGTGGTTTTCCCTGCGGAGTCGTTATCCCAAATTTTGGTTGGTAGTTTTCGTTGTGGTAAGTTCGCCTTCGTTCAGCATTTTGGTGATCCCAAATTTTGGTTGGTAGCCTTTGCTTGATTCCAACTTTTGGCTGGTAAAGCTTTATTGACGATTCCAACTTTTGGTTGGTAGTCTTCGTTTTCGTGAAGATGATTCCAACTTTTGGTTGGTAGTCTTCGTTTTGGGTTGATGATTCCAACTTTTGGTTGGTAGTCTTCCTTTGTTGGGTCAACTGTTGGGGTTGGTATCTTTCTCCCGCAGAATTCACCTTCAGTCGGTGTTCTCCTGATCCTAAATTTTGGTTAGTAGTCTTGTTCTTCAACTTTTGGATGGATGTTATCCCCCAGTTTCGTTAAGTGATTCCAACATTTGGTTGGTAGCTTGTGTTCAGTTTTGTTTCGTTAAGTGATTCCAACTTTTGGTTGGTAGTTTGTGTTTAGTTTTTTTTGGTGTTCAAGTGACTCCAAATTTTGGTTGGTAGCTTTTGCTCGGGTTTATTTGGCATTCATGTGATTCCAACTTTGGGTTGGTAGCTTGTGTTTATACCTTTCATTGTATTCCGACTTTTGGTTGGTATACTCTTCGGTGCAGTCGTCATTTTCAGGATGTTATTCCCCATCAGATTGCTTTCGGTTAGTGTGCCGGGATTCCAACTTTTGGTTGGTAGTCGTTGTTGTTTCAAATTTTGGTTGACATGTTTGGTTGATTTCTATCCCCAAGGAGTAACCTTTGTCCCAACTTTTGGTTGGTATCCTTTGGTTGTTATCCTCTGATGGATATGTTTCCCTCGTAGAGTTGTCTGGTTAGGCTTCTCTTTTTTCCCCAATGGAGTTATCTTTTCCCTCAGGTTGTAGGTCTGTTGATTGTACTTCCTGCGGGTTCTTGATATTATTTTGTCCTCAGAGGGTCACCTTTGGTCGACATTCCCGTAATTCCAACTTTTGGTTGATATCTAGCAGTTTTGTTCCAACATTTGGTTGATGTTTTGCTCATCTTGGATTGTTATCCTCAGCATGTTACATCCCAACTTTTAGTTGGTATTCGTTGTTTTGCATCCCGCAGGTTGCAAATTTTTGGGTTCTTTTGGTATTCAATCTCCGTGCACCTTAAATGTTTGAAAGTCGTTGCTATCATCCTTTCAGGTTCAAGTCGATTGAATAAGGGCAGCTGTAGCACCCACAAATTTGCCTTTTTCTTAATCTACTGGCTTATGTTTCTTTTCATTTTGCATTTCTGCATATCATAACACTGGTTCTCGAGATATGGGATCAAGGTGTTTCTGTGGCTCATGGTTCTTTTTATTTCAAGAGTTTAAACAGCGAGCATCAGAGGCGTCGACATTTATTTTGCCCAGCGATCGAGCGACCAATTTTATTTTATTCGGCAGGTTATTTTCAGCACAGGAGATAGGTCACAGGATATCTCAGGCATTTTCACAGTTACAATATCCAAGGGCAAGTTTCAGAGGGTTAATGAGGATCGGAACAAATGGCAACGGGTGATTACACAAGTTTTCCTCCACATGGCGCCAAAAATGGCAATTTTTGAATATGGTAATCGATTACCACATATGGGTAATCGACTACCTCAGGCGCAGTTTGCAAAAATATTTGAATTTTCAGCACTGCAGAATTTCCAATCATTTTCAACCCTTGATTTCACATGTGCATCATTGGAATGATCTAGAATTGATTCATTTTCACAATTTCCCTCCAAATTCCAAACACTAACCCACATTCCAAACCATAATTCTACTCCTAACCAAGAGCCTATTTAAGTGAATTTGCTCCAAACCACACTCATTTACACCAATTCATTCTCATTTTCATCTCAATTTCAAAATTTGCTCTCAAATTCTCTCAACTTTCTCTCAACTTTTTACACTCCCAAAACCTCCACCAAATCTCTTTTCACTTGAGTTCATTGATTCTTCATTGGAATCCTTGAATTCTAGAGCTAAGCCTCCTTCATTCATCTCCATTATCTTCAATTCATCACTTAATTTTTGTTTAGATTTGGATCTGATTTTGGAAGCAAGATTTAAAGTGATTCTTGGATCAATTTTGGCTTGATGTTGCTTGTTCTTCACTTATACTACAAGGAAGCTCTTAGATCTTGAAGATTTCTTGAGTTTCTAGCTTGGATCTACCAATTTGCAGTGAATCAACACTTACCAAAGCAAATCTTAGCTTTGAAGGTTGGTTAATTCTAGATCCAATTCTGTTTTGAGCTTATTTCAATAATCATAATGTAGATCCATAGTTTTTGCTGCATTTTGATCCATTTGTTTGGATTTGATCTTTGTGATTTGTGATCTCAATGTTTGTCAAGTTTAATTGATGTTTAATCACTGATTTTAGGTGTTAAATTCGTGCATAATTGGATACTTGTGGATGATTGGATAAGAAATTTGCTGCTGAAAAGTGATTTTGAAAGATGATTTTTGTCCTCTGTCACAATGGTAACCGGTTACCTTAATATGGTAATTGGTTACCCTGCCTAATTTTCAAGTTTCTGGACATTTTTCAAAGGGGTAATCGATTACCTGATCCTGGTAATCGATTACCACTGAGACAGTTAGCCTTTTTCTTGCATTTTCTTACTTGTTTGGGCTCCTTTTCACCCTTAACCTTCATGGATTGATATAATGCATTTATGTGGATTATTTTTGACCTATTTCATCATTCTTGAATGTTTGATTTGGATTCTTCGACACCCAACTTTCGATTTCCGTTTGAATGCTTAACATGTTCATGTTGCTTGATTGATGTGATGATCATATGCTTTGTGTAACACCCATTTTAATTATTTAATCTTTCTAGTGTTATTTTAATTCGGCGTGTCTTTTGTGGGGATTACTTAAGAAGCTATGGCTTTTAATATTAGTATAATAAAATTAATAATGATAATAATTTGATAATTAATAGTAATGGTATTATTATTATTATTATTATTATTATTATTATTATTATTATTATTATTATTATTATTATTATTATTGGAACTAATATTGGAATTAAAAAGAAATGGGGAATAATTGTTTTAAGGGGTGTTTGGTGAGTTAGAAAAAAAAACACGATCAATTGGGAAAGAAGAGGAAGGAGAGAAGAACAAGAACAAGAGGAAGAAGAAGAAGGCTAGGTTGTCGAATTCTTGGAAGTTTTCATCGATCAGAGCAACTAGTCGAGGTAAGGGGGGAGAAACGGGTTAAAATTGGTAATTGCATGAATGGGGTAGTTGGGGATTCCTTAACCCCATAGGAATTTGATGATCATGATTAAGATGCTGTAATGTTCTGATTGTTGTTTCCATGGATGAATGGTGTTTGTGTTGATATGAATTTGGTAAAATTCTGTTATGCTAGCCTTGCATGTGATTACATAGGAATTTGTTGGGTGTTCCGAGTGGTTTACCGTTTAGGTCGAAAATGATTTAATCGGTAGAGTTGGTGTTTTATCGGGTAAGGCCTGGAATAAACAATGTGGTTTAGTCGTAGAATACTAGGCCAAGACTATTGGAACTGGTGTGGTGAGAATCGGTTGAGTTTTGAGCTTCTGATGAATTTCTGAACAGTGAGGATTTGTGAAATCGTAGACATTCGCCAGCACCTTCGCTGAGCGAGCTAGTAGCGAGCATTCGCTAGGGATTCGCTAGGCGAGTTGGGTAGCAAACACTTCTAGTAGCCACTGTCTGCACTTGCTAGCAGGTTCGCTAGGCGAGTGAGGCAGCGAGCGTTCGCTGAGGCCTCGCTAGGCGAGTGAGCCAGCGAGCGTGACAGAATGTGAGTCTTGTGCTGTTTTGCTTTGTGATTCGTTTTGTAGGATTCCTTGGGTTGTGATAGGTCGAGAGATGTTGTTAGGGGTCAAGAGAGTATACTTGATGTGGGAAGGTGAATTGTGAAATATTATATTTAATTGACATAATTAAATGATGGGTAATATATATAAGGCATAATGAGGTGATCAGGAGGATCGTATGTACTCGGTGTTCAATGTGATTTCCCTAATACTTAACTTGATTTATGTAATTGATTGGTGTCTATACATATGTATGATGTATGGGGATATGACCAGTAGAATCGTGTGCACTTAGTGTGCTTTATGTTGTGTGTTGTGCATTTGGGGTTATGCGTAGCATGGTGTCTTGGTAGGGTTGAATCATGTCTCAGGAGGAGCGTAAGTGATTCAACCATACTCTCTTATGATGTTGATGAGGTGATCCTTTGTGGAGGGGTGATGGCCCAATGTGCATCAGTGATAATGAGCTCCATTGTGGAGGGTGATGGCCCAATGTCCATCAGTGATTGTGGGAGATAGATCATGTCTCAGGAGGAGCGTAAGTGATCTATCCTGTTTATGATGTGCTCCTTTGTGGAGGGTTGATGGTCAGGTGTCCATCGGTGATGATGATGTGCTCCTTTGTGGAGGGTTGATGGCCAGGTGTCCATCGGTGATGATGAGTCGGTACCGCATGCATGTGTTGGGTTGCATTCTTGCATTGTGATATGTTGTGCTGATGATTGGACAGTAGGTCATGTTTGATGTTGGTGGGGTGATGATTGTTTATTTACTGCCTTTATTTCATGTATTTTATTACCGATAATTTTGATCATGTTTTCTCACCCCTCTGTTGTTGTTGTGGTTTGTGCTTCTTCAGAAGTACAGATAATCCAGGTGCATAGCTAGATTGGATAGTGGTGTGCGAGTTGAGTCCTAGGATGCTCTGATACGTAACACGGGACTTGGGAGTTTATTTGTTTTATGATTGAATTTGTTGTATCCTAGTGACGTATCATATTTTGGTGAATTTTAATGATGAAAGAATGTTTTGTGTATTTTGGCGGATGACCGTGAATGATGTATATATTAATGATAATTTTTCGCTGCTTTATTTTGAAAACCATATAAAGAAATGTTTTGTTGAACTTGTGAATGTAATATCCCACTTTTAGAATGGAAACTCTGATAATTATTTGACTTAATCACATTTTATTTTAATTTGGGAAAGTGGGGTGTTACACTTTGCTTGCTTGCATCATGTTAATTGATTATCATTGATGATTATCTTGTTGGATTTGTGATGCATGTGTTGCGGTGAAAATTTGATATCAAGCTATTAATTAACTTGAACCGTATTTCTTTTTACAACCGGACTTTAATTTATCCAAAGGATAGGTCTAAAGAAAGAAAGAACCTTTTGCGCGATGTAACGACAACGCTTAAGAGATTCGGGGATTCGGGGGTTGGTTATATCTAAGGAAGGTATTAGCACCCTAAATATCTGTAGTACCCTACAGGAACCTTTTGTTTAATTACTTGCTAAGTTTGTGAATTGTGCACTATGGTTTAAGGATTGGGAATTGAGATAAGATAAATAAGAGGCCTAAGTGGTTTTCTAAGTTTGCTCGCAAAGGTATCGCACCTTCTGCCTACGTATCCTGACTAGGATAGAATCAGAGCAATCGTAGTTCACCTCACGAGGGGAAAGAACTCTTGATGATGATCAAAGTTCAAAGGGGAACAAACATGACAATGTTTGTGTGGAGTTTGACAAAACTCCCTAAGCTAAATTGAAAAGGGAAAGTAAGAAAATCATGACGATGATTCTTACATAGAGTTGACGAACTCTTTCCTAGGGTTCTAGTTGAAGAACACTCCTAGTATGGGTAGGTTTCTTGGACTTCAAGCAAAGTCTAGAGGTTTCTTATTAGGGTTAGAGTGACTTAACAAAGTCAAAGGGAAAACGGAGATTTTGGTCCAAGACATTGACAGTCAAGTGGACAGACCTTCCTTTGGAGGGAACAGTATTGTCGGCAACTGGACGAAAGCTAACGAGCTTCGTCGCTTAGGGATAAAATAAAATACAAACATTATTCAAACATTCATGGTGACAACCAATACAAAGATTAAAGATGGAAAGCAATGATGACAATCAGAGCAATTGTTTTGGTACGAGAACCGTGACGACAGTTTGCACCTGGAATACCGTTAACAGACAAATGAGATATAAAAATAATTCGAGGTAAAAATTCTAACATGTTGACAAACATATATAGACATGATAACAATCAATTTTCCTGAGAAAACACAAGAGGAAACCTTTTAAATTTCATCTGCAACCAAATAGGGTTAGTACTGTTGACGCGCGGATCGCGCACAATCAAACGTGGTGAAAAAATAATCAAACATGGAAAATAAAATTATGACATGAAAGTACACATTAAAATAAACACAATGAAAAAAGAACGGGTGAAAAACGATAAAAAATGAGAGAGTTACGAATTTTTGAAGTTTATGTACAAAAAATGAGAAAAAGTGGCAGCAAGGGTTATCACAAAGGATCGAACCCATGCCAAGACTGATACACGCGCGAGTCTCTACCGCTGGGGCGGCTGTTACATCCATTAATCAAATGGAAACCATAAATATACATGCCTTGTTTGGTTCCATGGCTGGGCAAAAATACATAATCAACACAAATACGATTCATACCGTATCTCACTAACCGCTTATCGGATCGAGGCAAATTTTATATGGATCTTGGGTAGAAAAATGAGAGGAAGAGGATGGTGGTGTTAGTTTTTCCAAATTGTTTACCTAGTGAAAAAAACGATAGCTGGTGTGTGTGTGTGCTTTGAATGCATAATGACATGGAAACATAATCGAAACCAAATACGTTTTATACCGTATCTCACTAACCGCTCATCGGATCGAGGCAAATTTTATATGAAAATTGGGTAGAAAAATGAGAGGAAGAGGATGGTGGTGTTAGTTTTTCCAAATTGTTTACCTAGTGAAAAAAACGATAGCTGGTGTGTGTTATGGTTCATGATTTGCAAAATGCTATGCACAGCTTGATTCCAACATGTTTAATGCCAAGTAAATTCACATACACATCCAATATATGATATATATACAGAAAGAAACAAGTTTAAGACCAGGACATGTAGATATTGGAATGTCATATTCAACTTGCAAATAAACATAAGCATAGATGCATGACAGTATGGTTTTTGAGTTTTAGCTCAAATTGAGTCAAGGCAACATTCCAAACACCTTTAATACATGATATTAAATGTGTGTGTGTGATAAAATTCAAACTGGAACTATCATGTGAATATTTGGTTTTCAAAATGCATTTTTGTATGTGTTATGTGCATGAAATGATGCAGGCTGGTATCCAAGTCATTTTCAATGGTTTGGCTCATTTAAACATGTCACATATGGTCAAACAAAGCTGTTGCAATCAAAAGATTTCAAAGAAAACCATTCATTCTCAAATTGGTATGGTGTGTGCAAGCATGTGATAACAAAAGTCATTTTGTGTGTGAATTTGTGGTGTAGTGTGTTTTTGTACAAGATGATTATGCTAGCATGTTCCATTTGGTTGATATGAGATATATGATTCATTATTTTGCTCAAAAAATAGCTTACTTCAAAACTGGTTTTTGGTGATGTAGCCTTTATTGGAAAGAAGATCATTTGAACTATGGATTTTTAAGGCAATGCACTTGTGAGCAAAATAGTGATTCAAACACTTCAAGTATGTCAAATGTGAGGTGTGTGCACTGAAATTTTAGCCAAAAATGAGTTGATGCAAGAAATGTCAAATTGTGTGATTTGGTATATTTGTGTAATTGATGTCAACAAGTGAAATGTGAGGCAAGACAATAAAGCATCAAGATAAGCATACAATCATGTTTGGAATGTTTATTGTGATGTGCTCAAAATGATAGACTAATGAAAAGGACAGTTTATGCAGAAATTGGTATGTGAGTGTTTTGATGAATTGAACAAACATGAGCAAACTCAAAATTGACATGAAGCATACACAAGCTGAGTTAAATGTTCCTACATACTCCAAATGTGATAACCAATGATCTCCAACTAACAAAGCAATGAACAAATCAGTTTACACATGAGTGGGCATGCTGCTGCCTAGGTCTTATTTCATAATGCAGTAGCAGGGCCAGTATACCAATTCAGGACATCATTGATACATTAAGCAAGGTTTTGGTCCTAAGCAAAAGGGATTTAACAGCAGCCAAGCATAAACCAGAGGTCTGCTCACACCATACCAGGTTAGTGGACCACTATACCTTTCCTATGACAAATGAAATTTAGGATTCATTTATGGAGTTAATAAACAACACAGCAGGATTCAAGAATAAGCAAAGGTTCACTCAGTTCTTAAATACATCAATTATGGATTAGATCCAAAGCAACATCTCAGTCTCTTGTTGCATTAAAATCTGGATGTTCAGTTGCAAATTTTATGAGAAGGTTGTGAACCAAAACTGTGTAAGAGCCAAGACAAGAAATTCATAATATCTTGATTTCAAAAAGCATGACAATGTTCAATTATCCTATCCCAATGATATTCACCAAATTCCAACAGACCTTAAAATGATAGAATAACAACTGATGAGACAAGCAAACTGATAAGCCTTAACAGCCAAAGCAGACAACAGGTCTAGCATTAAAGCCAAGATGTCCACAAAACCTTACCTCAAGCTGTTGCTACAAAATAATTCTGGTGACACACATAATTAACAACATTGCCCACATAAAACACAACCAAAGTAGAAGCATACACAACTTGCTTTTAAAATGCACACAAAAATACCAAGTATTGTAAGTGGAACAGGTTTAGGTATATAGAAACCAAAGCAGTTTTTGACAGTGGGTTCACAAGCAAACTGGTAATGGTAGTTTTCAAGCATAGTTTGGTGCTTCAATAACAATTCCAATAGCAGTTACAAAAAGGGCAGATGGATTACTACTATGAACATAAAGAACAAAGCTGGCAGCAACAATGTTTTTACTAGCAGCATTAGCTCATTCACTCTAGTTATCTGGGACAGTCCTCAAACCATAGCAATTAATGACACTTTGTATGCACTTTGCTCACACTTTGAGCCAATACTACTTACCTCTCCAAGTACTGCTACTTCCTTCATGAATAGATTAGTAGCACCAAACACACCCTAACATCCTTTTGTAAGTTTTTTATGACAGTGTAGGCTTTGCAACCCCAAAGCAACAACATAACCAAATCCCATAAAAAAAACAACAGTTCTAATGGCAGTACAATCAACATGTGGCAAAGACAAATTCAATGATCATGTAAATAACCATAACAAATATGCCATCCACCAAGAATTAAACATCATACAAATCAACATGTGTTCATGGTTCAATTTCTACCAATATGCTCAAAAGTGTGATTTCATAAAAGGTGATGTTAAAACTAATAAGAAACAGCTACATACCTGTTAATGATCCTATTTAGCAAGCCAAGAAATGTTGAGAAAACCAGAGACTCCTTGCTTCAACTTCTTGCTTTGGCTCCTTTCTTCAACTTTAAGTAACCACACACTTATGATGCCAAAATGAAAATTATGAGTTTCTAATGAGGGATAAGGGCTTGGACAGTTGAGATATATGGTTCTTGAGGTGTTCAAGTGGTTAAAACCTCAAGAAAAGGTTTGGAGCAAGATTTGGTGTTTTTTATGGACTTTGGTCAACGTAAGCCAAGTGAAAGGTTGACTTTTTGATTCCTTGTGATTTTTGGTGGTTCAATGGTTTGTACACCTTATATATGTTATTTATAAAGTGTATGGATGATAGTTTGGGTGCTGGAACATGTAGAACTTGATGTGGTAGAGATTTCACTTCAAGGCCATTTTTGAGTGTTTTGGTGAACTTTGTGATTTTTGAGAAATTGAAGCAAGATGATGGAATTGTGATGACAGGGGTTATTTGTGGTTTCTATCCGAAAAGATCTGTCCTAAATGAGGTGAGGGAGCCCTCCTTTTATAGAGAAAATGATTGAGGTGCTTGCTATGAAGTCTTGCTTAACCATGAAGCAAACTTGATATTTTCAACCACTTGCCAACTTGCCTTGCTTTTTCTGATCTTTGGCTGTCTCCTTAACCCAATGGGCAAGTTTAAATGATGTTTCTACTGATAAATTGCAGCCTAGGTGCTTGGTAGAGTGGCTGGAGCAGAATCACTTTCCACCTCATGCTTGGAAAAGTCAAAAATGACAACTTAGGCAATGAACTTCCAATCTTTAATTCTATGCTATCTCCATGCAATTTCTTTGCTTCACCTTGCTTGAGATGTTCAATATATCAGATAGTATGAGTTTGACAAGTTATAATTGGCCCACTTGAGTGATAGAGGTGCTTTTGCAAAATTGGTCAATGTGGGACTAGTATGACAAATTACCAACTTTGAACACATGTATCTCTCAGCTCATAACTCACCTTGAGATGTTCTTGTACAATTTAGAAAGCCCTCACATAGTACTAAAACTTTCATGTTGGCCAGAAATCTTGATTCTATTTGAGACTAGGTGAAAAGTCCCCTTGAAGTTGGCTGATTTTAGCTTTTAAAGTGAAAATAACTTAGAAATTTTCTAAGTTATTTCCCCTTCTAGGAATGTTTTTGCTTCTATCTCAAAAAGTATGCATTTTCTGGTTGTGGACTAGTATGGGACTTTTGTAGGACTTGTCAAGAGCTTTCAAATGAGACTAGAACCAACTCAATTGGATGTGCGGTTAAGGAGATACGGTTTAGCCCTTTTCAAAACCCTAATTTCCCGATTTCTCGATTACTCTCTCATATTTGATTCAATGATCATGAAAATTGATATGCAAGTCTATTATGACATAAGGAACAACTTTGATTCACAACTTGGATTCCAATTCTCAAAATTTGAGGAGTTGACTTTTCGGTCAACCGTACGATCGATCGGTGTCGATCGAGTCGCCTGTTGATATTCTGGACATCCTGGGACTTTGACACTTCTTGAATAGTCTTTAATAGCCTATATTAACTTCATGGACCTCACTCCCGCCATTAAAACCTTTTCCAACATCAAAGTCAAACCACAGTTGACTTTCCACTAGTTAAAAACCCTAATCGGGGCCTCCTGACTGCACTGTTCTTGATTCTGAAACGATTTCTTCAAATTGACTTCCCATTTGACTTTGATATTATCTTTGATTTCATTCCATGATTGAATTGGCCCAAATCATTGGTTGATCATTCCTTGATTGTTTTGAATTTGTTGGTGCGAGAACCCTGATTCATCTGTAACTTGACAATAATAAACTTGCACTTGATTTAGGGTTAGATAATGCATGATCATGCTTCTAAAAATGATAATGTGAATCTAAGGGGTCAAAATTTGGGGTACAACAGCATGTTTGCGTTTGCTTCTAATTCTGTTTGTTACATGTTCGTTTGATCGTTTAATTGTCGATTTGAATTAAAAAGCATGATGATCTTGTTGATTTCTTGTTCATGCAATATTATTGATCATTTGTGTTTGATTGTCGATGCATGTTCATACTTGCATGATGCTTGTTCATGATTGATGTTTACTTTTGATTGATCACATTGACATATGCTTGCTGCCCTGCTTTTCATAGTTGTTCTTATTCTGAACTTTGCATGCTATCTTTGCTTGCTTTCTTTTTACACATGTTTCTTCCTGAAAACATGTGTTGTTATAAACTTTTTTGCTTGTATGCTGGATTTTATTGTTGTTTTATGCAGGAGGCGTTGTTGTAGATGTTGTTTTTACCTTATTTCTTGTTTTTGCCTTGCCTTTGTATGTTCCCTAAGGATTCTTATTCCAGTTTAACTTCTGATTAAATTTGGAGTAGGATAGACATTAGGAGTGCAATTCTTGCATGATAACAAGTTGGCTATTCCCTTTTTAACCTTGACCTTAGGTCCATCTTTTGCATGCTAACATTAGGATATAATCTCCTTTTGCATCCCGAACTTAGGACCACTTTGCATGATAACGTTAGGGCCGAGTTTCCCTTAGACCTTTTGTGCGTCTCTCTTCTCATCTCAAAAAAATTCTAACTAATCTAATAAAGACGAAGAACATTGTATGCCACGAGCCTTAAGCATATGGGAAATGATGAGTGATGGGTTTCCTCTCATTTGTCTAGAGTGTTTAGCGTACGTTCCGTCTGGGGGCGATATACGACGCATTCGTTCCTATATCATAGTCTTTAGTGCAACGTGAATCACAAAGTAAACTAATTCACTTCACTAAAAATCACAAACAAAAGTCAAACCTTTTATCCTTCGAGATTTGTGTTTCAAACTCATTTTCAGAAAATAGTATGTTACTTTTCTGTTCTACCGCAAACAGGCATCGATCCTAACTGTTGGAATGGGAACTTAACGTCACTCGTAAAAAATACTTAACCAACCTGTGGTTTCCTCTTTTCCTAAACTATGTTTGCTCTGATTTCTCATACCAATGAGGATACGTAGGCACAAGACAACGATGTCTTGGCGAGCAACCTTCCCCCATCACCCGTAGTTTTCCAAACTACGTTGACTCTGACTTTCCCATTGCACGTGGGAATACGTAGACATAGGTGTTAGCTCCCAAATTCGACACTGCCTTGGGTTTCTAAAACACTAAGACATAATTAAGGTCTAAGTTAAATGAAGCAAAGAGGTTTCGACAGCCTCTAAGGAATTTTTCTAAAGTTGAACGGTTGAAATAACTTAGAAAAATTAAGAAACCTAAAGTTATGAGCATTTCGACCGTGCCAGAGGTCATTCGACCGAAATTCCGTAAATGACATTGCTACGTCGTTTTGAAATTAAAAAATTGGAGGGAGGAGTTTTGGTTCATAAGACACGTG
The DNA here is from genome assembly GCA_963859935.3 of Lathyrus sativus. Taxonomy (NCBI): domain Eukaryota; kingdom Viridiplantae; phylum Streptophyta; class Magnoliopsida; order Fabales; family Fabaceae; genus Lathyrus; species Lathyrus sativus. The sequence goes on along the minus strand of OZ012735.1, from coordinate 179,715,843 downwards.
GCGAATTCTAGAGTAAGAGGTTACATGCAAATGACACTTGTTAGATCGAGAAGATACTAGGAAGTTATTAGCGGTTAATTATTAGCATTATAAATAGGGATTTGTTAGGCAGATTTCTGAGGTGTTTTACCATTTATACAAAGTAACTCCAACCAAATTTACTCAAAGTACCCGAGCGTGAGAAAAGAGTATTTTCACGGAGAATGTACGTTATGTAAAATCACCAACTTTTCAATAAAGTCTTTTACAATTTCAGCAACATTTACATTTCCTCTGTCGAACCACTTGTGCAAGTGTTACATTTTGCCTTTTACCTTTCCTGCATCTTTTACTCCAATTCCTTCTTCCCTTTAAACTTTTTACCCTTTTCAAACAGCCTTTTTTTACAAGTCATTTATAGCGTTTCCTTTAAGTTTATGCACTTTAAAATATCCAGTCAAAGTCCTTTTTCATTACAAGCACATTTACCAATTCATTATCACAAGTACTTTAAATTTAATTCTAAACGTAGAATACTTTAGCACATGTCCTAGGATCAATCTGATCGATCCTGTGAGTCACCAAAGTCAAATTTGGAAGATCAACGGTTGTTTTCCGATTTTCAAGGGAAACAAAATGGCACACCTGGTGGGACGGTGCTAAATATCCCCGCGATTTAGAATCAAAGAGTTCTCATTCACAAGCCTTAATAATCTTCGTAGAAAGTACATTATATGTTACTAAGAAGTGGTAGAATTACCGCTGCTAACGAAGAAAGACGAACAATCCTTAGGAATATGGCGACAGAAACGAACCAGCCAAACAATCCTAACCCACAAGTCCAGGGTTCTGGCGAAGGAACCAGTAACAACATGGTCCCACCGCCTATACCATCGACAGGAGAGCAAGTAGCGCCTCCCGTAAGGTCAGAACAAACCGTCGCCCCAGTAGGATCTGGGACAACGATAGTTAGGCCTTACACACAACCCGTATTGGAATATATTGGGCCACCAGTGTCGAATACCCAAACTCCAATAGCAGGACCATCAGTGTCAAGGAAATTTGCCCCTCTTGGTCTTTCGCAGTTGCCAAGGAATTCCCCGTATGGGATGTCAACGAATGTAATGCAGGGGCTGTAAAATGCGCCCCCAATATTTTCTGAACACACAATGGCGTCACCTTTACAAGGATCAGGCCCTGGTTCAAATATTGGTCGAAACCCTCAGAGTTTAAGTCTAGGATACTCGACTCAAGGTCCCAATTTAACCAATACGTCTGTTGCCTGTTTGAGGCAACAGATGGATGAAAGTAACTTACAGATGGTTCAAACCCTCTCCCAGACTATGGGCGAGATCTTTCAGCCATTAATTCGAGACACAACTCACGCTAACCAACAACTGGCGACACAGTTAACACGCTTGACTGAATTTATAGGGGTACCTCCGTTAGAAAGAAACCAAGCCCCTGTGGAGAATATTCCACAACAAATTCCAAGAGTGGCGCCAGAAGCCAATTTAGAGAACCAAGGAGGAATAGGCCCTTATGTTGTCGAAACTCCTAGAGTCCAGGTCGAGAGAAACCCATAAATAGTTGTGGTGAATCGAAATCAGGATGCAGACAATGTGGTTCAGCAAGTAAGACGCAACAACCTCGCGGTCGAAAACAATTTGGCTACGATGGTAGAAAGAATCATGACTCGAAATGGCCTAAACACTGGGTTTACTAGGCCAAATTATACTTCACCAATAGTCGACTACATCCTTCGAGCGGAATTACCCCCTATGACTAAGGTGCCTAAGTTCACTAAGTTTTCAGGGGACACAACGGAGTCCACCGTTGAACACGTAGCACTCTATATAATTGAGGCTGGGGAGATAGCCAATGACGAAAGCCTTAGGATAAAATACTTCCCAAGTTCTCTTACAAAGAATGCCTTCACGTGGTTTACCACTTTACCACCAAGTACAATATGTAACTGGACGCAGTTAGAACGACTCTTCCATGAACAGTTTTACATGGGCCAGACGAAGATTAGTTTAAAAGAGTTGGCCAGTGTAAAGCGTAAGTTTTCAGAGCCAATCTAAGAATACGTCAATAGGTTTCGACTACTCAAGGCAAGGTGTTTCACACAAGTGCCTGAACATGAGTTGGTCGAAATGGCAGCAGGAGGTTTAGATTACTCTATTAGGAAGAAATTAGATACGCAACATCTGAGAGATATGGCCCAATTGGCCGACAGAGTCCGACAGCTAGAAAGGTTGAAAGACGAAAAGTCAAGATTTAACAAAGGCAAGAAAGTAGCTTTTGTCGAACTCAACGAAAGTAGCGAAGGGGCCTGCGAAGAGTCCCCCTACTTCGAGGAGAGTGAAGTCGATCTTGCTGAATTAAAACAGGGTCCTCCTTATTCATGTCGAGTACTGGCCCCTCCTCAAGGAAAGGGCTTTGTCGAATCAGAAAAGAACGACAGGTTCCCTAAGAAAACTTACACCTTTGACGTCACGAAATGTGATGAAATCTTCGATTTGCTAGTAAAAGATGGGCAGATGATAGTGCCGCCTGGTGCTAAAACACCGCCCTTAGAGCAGCGAAAAAAGAGAGGTTTTTGTAAGTACCATAATTTTCTGGGTCATAAAACATCTCAATGTTTTATTTTCAGGGATCTCGTCCAGAATGCGATACAGGAGGGACGCTTGAAATTTGGAGATAAGGCAAAGGGCCAGATGAAGGTGGATGCTGATCCGCTGCAATTGACTGATGCTCTTTATGCTGAACCTATGGAAGCAAACATGATAGATGCTACTGAGGGCATCGAGTTTTCGGTTAATATGATGGAGGTTACTGAGGACCTCATTTCAGCACCAGTGATGGCGAAATGCGTCATGGGTTTCGGTTTGGACGATACGACAGTCACAGTCGAGGAGAATACTGGTCGAAACGATAACAAGTCAAGTCTAAGGGTTCAGAATCATCCAAGTTACGCCATAGTAACCAAGGAAACAACTGACCATTTCGTCATAATGGACCAGGCCACTGAGGGCTTGGAAAGAATGGAGCTAGGCGGGACGGTCGAAGTCAATATGGTCGACATTAACCCATCAGAGACCATGGAAGAGAAAGAATCAAAACACCATGAGGGATGTAGCAGGTTAGCATACCCAAAGACAGAAGAGTCAATCGTTGGTTTTTTTACATCGATGCAAAGACAATGGATCGAGCGTGATGTTGTGCCCCAGGTGCAGCGCCATTTTCGATAGAAAAGCAGCAGAGAAGCTAGAGGGAGAGCGTCGACGTCGTCTGAACAGAGGTGGCCATGGTTTTGATCAACGAAAGAGCTACCACAGGAGGACAGAAGACCAACACTCTGAACCTCGAATCATGCCACCAAGTGCTAGGCCCGCCAGTTTCAAACCTGTTGTCGATTCCGCTGATGGAAAGTGGAGGAAGCCTAATGAAGAGAGGGCGCAAGGGCAACAAAGGTGGAAGAGCTTCGAAGTGAATCGAGGATCTTCGGTCTCCTACAGCAAGGAGTATCAATCCTAAAAAACAGCGCACATATCTGAAAACTATAAGGGTAAGAATCCTATGACCAGGTCTCAATGGAGGAGAGAGCAAAGAAGAAGAAAGGCTCTCAGAGAAGAGACGGAGAAAAATCAGTCGAAGAATAGTTCAAACCCCCCCGGAAAAGAAGAACAACAGTCAAAGATAGCGGAAAAATTACCAGTTGGGCGAAGGTTGTTTTCGCCTAAACAAGACAGACCGACGGAAGGGGACGAAGACATGACAGATAACTTTGACTCCGATGATTCTTTGGACCTGGTGGTCAACATGGTGTCGGTGATGCCCCGGGAGTTCAATAGGGTGTCAGAGGTCGAAGAACCAGGCGCAGACGCTGAGTGGGAAATGGCAGCACATAAACCTGTATGCTATTACGTGATGAACAATGGTTGTGTCGAAGAACAAAACGCTTTTTTCAAACGGCCCACTGAAGGAATGAGGACCCACCTGAAACCGTTGTATATTACAGCAAAAGTGGAGAACATCCCCATCAACAAAATACTGGTGGATTGTGGCGCTACGGTAAACCTGATGCCACATTCTTTGCTGACCAAAATAGGAAAGCATGACGCTGATACAAAGCCACATAATATGGTCTTGTCGAATTATGAAGGAAAAGTAGGAACCACCAGGGGGTGATTCAGGTGGATGTGACCGTCGGAACAATTACAAGACCAACGGTATTCATGGTGGTCGAAACCACGACCAACTACAATTTATTGCTTGGCCGAGAATGGATACATGGCATTGGAGCAGTGCCATCATCGATGCATCAAAGGATTGCCATCTGGAGGCCAGATGGCATAGTTGAAAATATTGAAGCCGATCAAGGGTACTTCAGGGTGCCAAGAAGGCAAATAGATCAGTTCCAATTCGACAAGCACTTGGCCAGCATTGGCCCTTGTGCTCCAGCGGACTTTGAGTTCGCACCAAATGACGAGGTGTACTACTCACTATACCTCCAGCCTGTCGACGGATTTCGTTGGGATAGGGAAATACCTGGGGAGAGACTCCCATACCTGGGGGCAGCCCCAGTTGACCCCACGGGGTTGGGCAGTGAATTTGATGACTGAAGCAGCGGTGCTGCAAAGAATTTCAGCCTATGTGGCTGAAACTAAATTACAAACGGCCGCAATGGCCGCCCATGACAAAATGGCTGAAGAAGCCACCAAAATACAGCGGGAGATCCAGAGGCTCGACACCATCTATGATGACGAACCTCTGGGATTCGAGAGAGATCCTTTGGGGAACGACATCAAAATGCTCGCACATGATCCATTGGAGGAAATTGATTTAGGAGAGGGTCCAACCAGGAGGCCGACGTACGTTAATGCTAACCTCGACCCTCAACTGAAGATCGAAGTCATCCAGTTGCTCCGGGAGTATAAGGATTGTTTCTCCTGGGACTATGACAAAATGCTTGGGTTGCAAAGAGATTTGGTGGAACATAAACTACCAATAAAACCGGGAAAGAAGCCCGTCAAACAGGGCCCAAGGCGTTTTGCTCCAGAGATCATGTCGAAGATCAAGGAGGAAATCGAAAGGCTCCTTCGTTGCAGATTCATTCGCACAGCGAGGTATGTCGAATGGCTGGCCAACATTGTCCCAGTCATCAAGAAGAACGGGTTCTTAAGAGTGTGCATTGATTTCAGAGATTTGAATTCAGCCACTCCCAAAGACGAATATTAGATGCCAGTGGCGGAAATGTTAGTTGATTCAGCCGCTGGCCATGAATACCTCAGTATGTTGGATGGTTATTCTGGATATAACCAGATTTTTATCGCGGAAGATGACGTTCCCAAAACAGCATTTCATTGTCCAGGGGCCTTAGGTACTTACGAATGGGTAGTAATGCCATTTGGCCTAAAGAACGCTGGGGCAACGTACCAGCGAGCAATGAATTCTATATTCCATGATTTCATCGAATCTTTTATGCAAATATACATTGACGATATTATGGTGAAATTTGTTTCAGGAAAAAGCCATCTGGGTCATCTGCGATAATCGTTCGCCAGAATGAGGAAGTTCGGCCTCAAAATGAATCCGTTAAAGTGCGCGTTTTGTGTACAGGCGGAAGACTTCTTGGGTTTCGTTGTCCATAAGAAGGGAATCAAAATCAACCAGAATAAGACGAAGGCTATTTTAGAAACCAAAGCGCCGTCAAACAAAAAGGAGTTGCAATCACTGCTGGGGAAAATTAACTTTCTAAGGAGGTTCATCTCTAACTTAAGCGGCAAGTCGCAAGCCTTCTCACCTTTGCTTCGAATTACTAGGGGCAGATTCAAGTGAGGCAAAGAGCAGCAGGAAGCCTTCGACAAAATCAAAGATTACTTGGCTCACCCCCCAGTCCTTTCGCCTCCGTGTAGAAACAGGAGCATGCGATTGTACATAGCCGCGTCAGATAGAACTTTAGGGAGCATGTTGCCTCAGGAGGATGAGAATGGCGCCGAAAGGGCTATTTACTACCTTACTAGAGTTTTAAATGACGCAGAAACTAGATATAGTGAAATCGAAAAGCTATGTCTATGTTTATATTTCTCATGTACAAAGTTAAAGCAATATATTAAACCAGTAGATGTTTGTGTTTCTTCGCACTTTGATGTTATTAAACACATGTTATCAAAACCTATTTTGCACAGTCGAATTGGAAAATGGGCACTGGCATTGACAGAATATTCTTTAACTTATAGACCGCTAAAAGCAGTCAAAGGGCAAATAGTGGCAGACTTTATCGTCGACCACTCTATAAACGAAAATGCCTTGAATATAGTTGAAGTGGAACCATGGAAATTATACTTCGATGGCTCTAGCCACAAACATGGCACGGGTATTGGTCTGATGATTATTTCGCCAGATAAAATTCCAACAAAATTCAAGTATAAAGTCGAGGGTTTGTGTTCCAACAACGAGGCTGAATATGAAGCTTTAATAGCTGGACTTGAGATTTTGTTAGAATTGAGGGCAACCCAGGTCGAAATAATGGGCGATTCAGAATTAGTGATAAAACAGTTGACAAAGGAGTACAAATGCGTTAAAGAAAATCTCATTATGTACTTCGTAGTGGCCAATGGGCTGCTTAAAAAATTCAAAGCATCAACTATTCGACATATACCGAGAATACAGAACCGAGTGGCCAACGATCTAGCACAAATTGCCTCGGGATATAGGGTCTCGAAGGAAGACTTGCAGGAAGTAATCGAAGCTAGAGGCAAGGTAGTGTCAGTTGGGTTGAAGCCATCAGACTTAGAGGCTACAAAGTTTGGATATATGGATGAAGAGATTTTCTAAGTCTTTACCATCGGAGAATTGTTGGACAATGACTGGAGAAAGTCTTTAGTCGAATATCTCCAGAATCCGTCAATAGCCTCGGATCAAAAGATAAAATATCGAGCGCTGAGTTATGTCTTGATGGGCAACAAATTGTTAAAAAAAAACCCTGAAGGAGTTTTGCTGAAGTGCCTGAGTGAATCAGAGACATACTTGGCTTTGTCAACAGTCCACAGTGGGGCATGTGGTGCACACCAAGTTGGCCATAAAATGAAATGGTTGTTATTTCGACAAGGTTTGTACTGGCCTACAATGCTAAAAGATTGCATCGAGTTCGCCAAGGGGTGCCAGGAGTGTCAAGTTCATGCAGGCATACAACACGTCCCAGCAAGCGAATTACATTCCATAATTAAACCATGGCCGTTTAGAGGCTGGGCTTTGGATCTGATTGGAGAAATTCGACCAACATCTTAGTGGGGATAGATTACTTTACCAAGTGGATCAAAGCAGTGCCTTTACCTAAAGTGGATCAGGAAGATGTGATTGAATTCATTCAGAAAAATATCATCTTTAGGTTTGGACTGCCAGAGACGATAACAACGGATCAAGGGTCGATCTTCACGGGTAGAAAGATGCAGGATTTTTCCAGAGAGATGGGGTTCAAACTCTTAACTTCGACCCCTTAATACGCGCAGGCTAATGGGCAAGTCGAGGCAGCAAATAAAGTGGTCATTGACATGATAAAGAAGCAAGTAGGAACCAAGCCAAAGAATTGGCACAAAGTGTTGGATCAGGTTCTATGGGCATGTCGAACGTCACCCAAAGAGGCAACCAACGCCACCCTATATCGTTTGACCTTTGGTCACGATGTAGTGTTGCCAGTCGAAATCCACATACAGTCGATTAGGGTTCAAAGGCAACACGAAATTCCTAGAGAAGTCTATTGGGATATGATGCTCGATGAGGTCATAGACTTAGACGAAGAGAGATTGAAAGCTCTAGAATTGCTGAGAAGGCAGAAAAAGAGAGTGGAAAAGTCATACAATAAGAAGGTTAAAGCAAAAACCTTTTTAGTTGGAGACTTAGTTTGGAGAGTCATTTTGTCTATGGATCAAAAGGCCAAGACGCTGGGTAAATGGTCCCCAAAGTGGGAGGGACCCTTCCAAGTGTCGAGGGTGTTCTTTAATGGAGCCTATGAAGTGGAAGAATTGGGCGAAGATAGGAGGATATTAAAAGTAAATGGTAAGTACTTGAAAAAGTACAGGCCTATGCTACAAGAAGTTAAGATAACAACAGAATAACAGAAAGTATAAAGCAAAGCCACAAATGGTATTAATATTTGCCAAAATGGCGCGATAAGTTACAATAACGAAATGGCTTCAAAGGTCAGCAAAATATAGTCTGTTAAAATATATCAGTAAATCAGAAAGGAAGATTGGCCTTCATTTTAAGGTAGCTCGCCTTCTGAGACTCGATACGTTGTTGGCACGAGGCCCTTTCATCAGTTAATCTGGCAACTTCTTCTTCTAAGCTTCGAGCCTCTTCTGCAAAAGTGATAGCATATTCGAGTTCAGCAGCAAGGGCCGAATCGTCTTTGGAAGACAGTTGAGAAATCTTCTTTTCTTCCTTCTTGATCTTGCCTTGAAGTTTCTTGATCTTGCGTTTCCAACAGACGATATTTTCCTTGCTGGAAGCAATCTCCAGTTGGTCTTTATTTTTCTCTTCCTCGAGCTCTTCAATCTTTTGTTCTGATTCCGCTGCACTTGTCCAGGCAGCTGCTTCGCAGCCAGATTTTGTCGAAATGTCACTTTCGAGGCGGGGCAGCAACGTGAGGTCTTTGTAGACTTGATCTATCAAAATTCCCACCTCTCGAATGACGTTAGCAGCTTCAGGCGATATGGAATCAAGTTTCACCTATTGAAGAAGCGTTTTCAAAGATAGGTGGGTGACATAATCCATCTTCAGCAACATGAAAAGGTCTCCTTTAAAGATTTTGGCTTTGATCTTCGCCAAAATATCATCTGAAGGTTTGCTAGAGACCTGGCCCTCAGAAGTCGAAGTACTCCGAGTTTTGCTAGAAGAACTGCCTCGACTGCGCAGCAGTAGTTGGACGTATCGACGAGGGTCGCTTTCTTTTAGCGCAGCCATTTCTTCCTTAGAGAGGATCGTTTCGCTCTAAAGAGGCATTGCGTGTGGCACCTCGAAGGGAGTAACTTTGGTAGCATCAATGCAAGCAGGCTCATCAGACTTTCCCTTTGTAATTATTTCCCTTTCTACGGGGGAAACTTTTGTGGGGTCTTGAGCCAAGGTAGCCTCTTTCTCCTCATCATCTGACTCACCTAGCTCAGATTGGTGCATGGCTTCTTTTTCGCATGCGTTGGCTTCGTCTGTATCAATGTCGTCAGTAGCGGGTTTTGTGTGAACGAGAGGGGAACTTGTTGTGGTGGCAAGGTTGGTGTCCTCAGGTTTGGGGTTTTCATCTTCATCTGCCACGACTATTGTCTCAGGAGCTCCCTCTTCCTCATGGTCGGACCCATCAGTTTGTGATTGTTGGGTAGTAGTTTTTAGAGGCGAAGGGGCTGCATAAAATTCAGGTTTGTTAATTTCACCAAGAGAACTCACACCAGAACCCAAATCAGATGTAGGAATATAAGTGGGTTCACCTTGGTTGTTCAATGGATAAATAGGCAAGGGAGACGGCTGCATCGAAGGTTTGGAAGCCTCAGTAGTAGTCTGCAGTTGGGAAAATAAACCTCATGAGACGCGAGATGAAAGAAACAAGAGTTTGATATAGAAAGGTCAGGGATTCTTTCACAATATCTTTGCGGCTTCCTCAACCGGACTAGAGTTATCACTCTCTATGGGAACGACAGAAGGATTTGGATCATTTGTTGTGAGAGCTTTGATAGGAGATTCAGGAGGCGTGTTCTGTTTCTGTATCTTGGTGGGAGATGAAGGAGTTTCGACGCTCTCTAGCCCATGAGTTACCCTTCGTTTTCTTTTTAAGGGAACATCTTCACGAGGGGATTCATCATCGTCGGAGTCTATGATGACCTGGGCTGCAACTTTTCTTCTTTTTTGAGGAGTTGGAGGTTTGCGGCCATCCTGGGAAGATCGAAGTGATCAGCAAAATACATAAAAGCTTCAGGTGAATAAGAGTATGTAAGAATTTACCTTTGAACTTTCGTTCTTTCCTTCTGTTTTATTCGTCGGAGCGTTTCTTTTGGGAGCAGCTGCGAATAAGTAAATATAGAAGACATAGGTTAGTAACGTTGAAGCTTCGTGAGAGGAAGCCAAATCGAAGGGAGATGACCTTCAAGGATTTCGGTCTCGATGTGAACATCTCCGATACTGATATGAAGGTGCCCTCTAAAAGTATCAAGTGTATGTTTAGTCGGAACCACCCGCTGCGCTTTAGGCTTCGACTGCTGTTGAAGTATTTTTATACTATCCTCACAGATAAACCAGTCTGGAAATGGAGGGGCAAGAGCCACGCCAAAATCAGCGGTTGGTAATCGAGGGGTCTTTGGGGGAAAGAGTTTAAAAGCAACCTCATATCGTCTATCATAAGGGATAGATGAGGGGATTTTCAGTTTCTCTATTCGTGTGGCAGCCTCGCGGACGGTTCGACTAACATCATTTGGTCGATAGGCAGTTTTGAAGTACTTCTGGAAAGCTTGTATCTCTTTGATATGAGTAGACGTACCTTTCTTGACTTTTTCCTACACATCAATAAAAGCCTGGTCAATCAAGCGTGGAAAATTCGAAACATCAAGAAAGTTATTAGAGTAATGATTGGTCCACCAGTTGTAAAAGTCTGGGGTACAAAGGTGAGAGGGTTCAAAATAAATTGGAGTAAAATGGGACTTATGGGCGTAACGGGCCATTTGAGTCGAACACTCAAGTGGGTTGAAGCTGGTAGAGAGAAGAATAACATGAGACTTCTTATCATACAAGCACCTAGGCAATGATTGAATTAACCCAAATTGCCTCGACACCAAGTTGGGTTGATAAGCGACTAATATTGCTTGTCCTCTGACAAGGTTGAGCTTATGAACTATCAAGCGTGGCGTCAAGAATCTCTCCCATATCAGGTTTGATTATGCTTCTTGTTTTTGTGAAACTGGAGGAAATGACCTGGTGAACCATTCAGGGCCATACAGCCTATGAGCAAAAGGGGCCATCCTGGGAGTGAATTCATGCCTTTTTGCAAACAGGTGGATGAAGCTGGTAAGATTGGCACGAAGGCTTCGACCCTCTTTATTTGGTGTCAACTGAACCAAGCGTGGCCATTCGAACCGACGTTCAGATACCTGGGCTTCGTCGACCTCTCCTTTAAAGGGAAGGCTGTGTTCGAAGGTGGCGTTCAACCATAGTTGAAGTAACCAAAATGGCCCCGCCATTATAAGAGCGCCATGGGTTTTTGGATCCCTCAGTTTATCAGCGCCTTCTCCCAAAGCCTCATACAGGCTGGCTAGTATCATCTCACTAAGGCATATGTCCCTTTTAAGGTGTAACTGATTCGCCAGGGTCAGGTACTTCCTCGCCACCTGCAAAGACTTTGTGCAAAAAATGCAGTGAGACAACCACATAGCCAGAAAGGCTATGTGCTCCTCGTCTTTAACTACGTCAGTGTCTTTCTTATGATAATGATGTATGAAGGGTGTGTAAGTATGCTTCGTGCTACCAAAACCTATGGTGTCCCGTGCATCAATTTCAGGATTGTAAGCCAATCCACATGGTCTTAATCCAACGATAACAGCCATGTCAAAAAGTGTGGAAGTCACCATTCCACAGGGAAGATGGAAGGTATGGTGAGTACTGTCCCAGAAATACAAAGAGGAGGCCAACATTAACGGACAGTAAGGTGGCCCAACCTTCGACAACATGATTAGGTCATAAATACCTATTTCTTTCCAATGGTGTGCCTTCGCTTTCTGTATTTTCGCCAACCATTTAAGATAAAGTTCAGAATCTTTGAAGTACGGCATAGATCTAAATAGTCTTGCCCCATCATGTAAATATTTAAGGTCCACGTTGAAGAGAGAAAGGTCATCTGGGTTATCAGAAGGGATTTTGCTTGCGTCTTTTTGCCCTAAGGGTTTGGTTTTTCGATAGGAAGGGAAAAAGTCGCTCAAAGTGGAATAATCAAGGTTTAGGGGTGACAATGGGCCAGACATGGCTAAAGTTTTTCCAGCCACATCAACGGGGATGATTACCTGAGATTCGTAGATGTGTCGTTTCTCTTCCGCTAACGGTTCCCTGATGAGCTGTTGGTTCTTCGTGATTTTTGGTCCGCTCAAAGTAGCGAAAGGTGGCAATGCAGATAAAGAAGATGTCTCCTAGTTTGAGTTTTCTTCTGTTGTTCAGCCATGATTGAAGTTTCCAGAGAGGAAGGAGATTTTTTTTTTGGTGTTTAAAAAAAGGGGTTTCTTCAGCAAAGGGGAGAAGAGCAAGCGGTGGTAAAGAGTAGAAAGTCTTATGAAAAATTTCTTTGGTGATTTTATAAGGGTACAGAAAATTAAGAATTTTACGTGGGTGAAGTTAGTGGGCCACGTGTGCCACCTAGTGGAAGAAGTAAGGGGCGGTTGTAACCTATACCCCTAGGCGCTAAAAGGGTGATGATGTTTTCTGAATTTTTGTGAGTTCCAAGAAACCTGCCATGATGATGATGACGTCAGAAGCGTGTAAAGTGGCGCAGTTTTTAATAAACATTTCTCTTTCTTTTGTTTTATCTTCCAAAGGATAAGAGGCAAACCAGAGGGTCTGATAGTATCGAAAAGATGGTGTCGAATGGGATACTATCAAAAAATGTCCTTTTCCTGTAATAAGGTCGAAAAGAACATTCTTTGGGGGCAATTTGTTAGCTCCCAAATTCGACACTGCCTTGGGTTGCTAAAACACTAAGACATAATTAAGGTCTAAGTTAAATGAAGCAAAGAAGTTTCGACAGCCTCTAAGGAATTTTTCTAAAGTTGAACGGTTGAAATAACTTAGAAAAATTAAGAAACCTAAAGTTATGAGCATTTCGACCGTGCCAGAGGTCATTCGACCGAAATTCTGTAAATGGCATTGCTACGTCGTTTTGAAATTAAACAATTGGAGGGAGGAGTTTTGGTTCATAAGACACGTGGCGAATTCTAGAGCAGGAGGTTACATGCAAATGACACTTGTTAGATCGAGGAGATACTAGGAAGTTATTAGCGGTTAATTATTAGCATTATAAATAGGGATTTGTTAGGCAGATTTCTAAGGTGTTTTACCATTTGTACAAAGTAACTCCAATCAAATTTACTCAAAGTACCCGAGTGTGAGAAAAGAGTATTTTCACGGAGAATGTACGTTATGTAAAATCACCAACTTTTCAATAAAGTCTTTTACAATTTTAGCAACATTTACATTTCCTCTGTCGAACCACTTGTGCAAGTGTTACATTTTTCCTTTTACCTTTCCTGCATCTTTTACTCCAATTCCTTCTTCCCTTTAAACTTTTTACCCTTTTCGAACAGCCTTTTTTTACAAGTCTTTTATAGCGTTTCCTTTAAGTTTATGCACTTTAAAATATCCAGTCAAAGTCCTTTTTCATTACAAGCACATTTACCAATTCATTATCACAAGTACTTTAAATTTAATTCTAAACGTAGAATACTTTAGCACATGTCCTAGGATCAATCTGATCGATCCTGTGAGTCACCAAAGTCAAATTTGGAAGATCAGCGGTTGTTTTCCGATTTTCAAGGGAAACAATAGGGCGACTATGTTCTATCAAGTCTCCTTTTTTTTTCTTTTCCCTCCTTCGTTTAGCAGTAGCTTTTAGATAACTCACCCTTTGATTAGAAAAAAAGCGTGGATCTCGTTGAGTACAACGAACGTGAGGGGTGCTCACACCTTCCCCTTGTGTAATCGACTCCCGAACCCAAGATTTGATGGCGATGACCTTGTCTTTTCCCATTCTTCAGGTTTTCTTTGATTGTTTCCTTTCCCTTTCTTTGGGATAAATAACGTTCGGTGGTGACTCTTCTATTTTTCCGCCAAGTGTTTTTCGCAGTTGCGACAACAACCAAATACTCTCAGTTTGTCGAGATCTAGTGGTTGACCCAACTAAACTTCTTTAGGTGTCTTCATTCCCAAGGCAGTCAAGGGACATCTATTTGTCAGATAAGTTGTTGTCGAAACAGCCTCCGCTCAAAACACCTTCTTCAATCCAGCACTATCCAACATGCATCTAACCCTTTCAAGGATTATTCAATTGAATCTCTCAACTAAGCCATTTTGTTGAGGAGTACCTGCTACATTCTTATGCCTTGTAATCCCATACTCGACACAGTAGCTGTCGAAAGCTTCATTGCAAAATTCAAGGGCATTATTGGTTCTCAACCTCTTGACCTTTCTTCCAATTTGAGTTTCGACTAAAACCTTCCAACTTTTGAAATTCTCAAAAGTTTCATCCTTAGTCTTCTGAGTGAATACCCATAACTTTCTGGAATAGTCATCAACTATGGAAAAAAATACCTTGCACCTGAATGTGGATGATTCCATGCAGGCCCCCAAAGATGAGCATGAATGTAATTAAGGGATCCATGTGTTCTTTGTTTACCTTTGTTAAACTTCACCCTACAAGATTTTCCAAATACACAAGGTTCACAAAACTCCAACTTCACGACTTTGTCACCATCTAGTAGGTTCTATTTCCCCAGTTCGACCAAGCCTCTTTCGCTGACATGGCCCAATCTCATGTGCCATAATTCTGTCTTCGACACCAATTTCGTGGATGCAAAATCTGATGAACCACTTACAACCTCAGCCTCAAGGGTATACAAGCCTTGTTTCTTCACACCTCTCAAGACTTCCTTCGATCCCTTCATGACTTTTAGGATACCTTGCTCTTATTTGAAGACATATCCTTTCTTGTATAATTCACCAAGAGAAATCAAATTCCTCTTAAGATCAGGTATATACCTAACACCAGTCAATAACCTTATTGACTCATCATGGAGCTTAAATCTTACAGATCCAATACGTGAACTTTTGCAAACTTTATTGTTTCCCAACAACATTGATCCACCATCTTGATAACATGATTCTTCAAACACATTCTTTTTTGGAGTCATATGCCAAGTACATTCTGAATCCATAACCCACTTTTTACAAGAGTTGCTGCTTGAAACCACAAGAACATCAAATGATTCATAATCATCTTGCACAATAGCTGCATTGCCATTGTCCTTACCTCCATGATTATTCAGGCACTCATGACACACTTTCTTGTGTAACCCTCCTTTTTACAGTGATAACACCTAATACCAGAAATATCACCACCATAAGACTTCTAATGAGTTTTACCTTTTGCCAACTAATGATGGTTTATGCTCATTTATTTTGTTCAAATCCTTAGAAGACAAGGCTGATTCAACTTCTTCAAAGGTCAGTGACTCTCTTCCATACAAGAGGGTTTATTTGAAGTGAACATGTGACTTAGGTAGAGAACACAACAATAACAACGCTTGATATTCGTCACTGATGGTAACATTAATATTTTCAAGATCAAGAATCAGCTTGCTGAATGTATCCAGCTGCTCCATCAACACTTTATCTTCATTTATATTGAATGAGTACAAATATTGCTTAAGTACAAACGAATCACCAAGTATTTTTTAATATACAATCCTTCTAGTTTCAGCCAAACACCAGTTATTGTCATCTCCTTCGAAACCTGCCTGAGAACCTTATCACCAAGACTCAAAACAATGGCACTGTGGGCTTTCTCGATCATCGTTGTCTTATCCTTCTCTGTCAATGCAACATCTATGGCTTCTCATCTCTTTAATGCTTCTAGAATACCCTGTTGAACAAGAAGGGCTCGCATCTTCAAGCACCATAAACCAAAATCATTAACTCCGGTGAACTTCTCAATTTTAAACTTTGTTGACAGTATCTTCCTCCATGCTCACCGCACCAGTTTGTTGTAAAAAAATGATACCAATTAATAAATAAATCTTTGAGAAATGGAATTTCATGATGAACAATGAGAAAATTAGGTTAACAGAGAGAGAGAGAGAGATGGATAGATAGATAGATAGATAGATAGATAGATAGATAGATAGATAGAGAGAGAGAGAGAGAGATAATATACTATTTATGAGCTAACAGAACAATAAAAAACTCTATAATATCCACACAAAAAACATAAGTAGAGGAAGAAACTATTTTTTAGAAAGAAAACAACTGCAATTAAGTTACAGTAGTTTTAAATAGAGGGTATTTTTGGAATAAAATAAAGGTTACACCAAAACAATGTATTGACTTTATATATTGTTATAGATTATTCAAAAATACTACAACATCATCTAGTATAAATATCACCACTCTACTGCGGGGCACACATCCTACCCCTTATCCTTAATTTTTGGTAACGAAAGGCATTTTCGAATTTGGCACTGCCATCCTGATGTGGCACCTACTTTAGTGCCGTCTAGATACTTTTTACAATTAAAAACCCTTTGAAACCCTTGCTTAAAACATCGGTAACTGTAGAATGGTGGTGATATCGCACTAATCCCTGTAGAGACGATATAAAATACTTACTCACTGAATACACTTTCAACAAAGGCCTTGTTCTAACACACCCACTTCCAAACTTGTCTTTAGATTTTATACTATGTATTTCTGGTTGTTCTTTTAATCTAATATTTGTCAACAAACTCACCCGTACTCTTGATTTCCAGTTCTTTTTATTGATAATTTTATTTATGTTCATGATCGACGTACATGATGGACGATTGGAGAAGTGAGTGAGTTTGTAGGATTATATCATCTATCTCCACCAATGGCATGTGCTTCAGTTGCTTCTCAAAGTCTTAAACACCAATGTTTAGGTCATCCTAGCCTTAATAAAATGCTTCTTTTAGTTCCTATTTTTTCTAAGCATTCATCATTTGAGTGTCAATCGTGTCAGTTATGCAAACATATGTGTCACACCTATTTTTAGCAAGTAAATAAAAGTGTTGAATCACCTTTTGCTTTAGTTCATTATGATATTTAGTGTCCTAAGCGTGTTAATTCAAATTTAGGATATTATTACTTTGTAACTTTCATTGATGACTTTCACGATGTACTTGATTATTTTTAATGAAAAACCGTTAAGATGTTTTCCATATATTTCATGAATTTTATGCCAAAATTAAAAACCACTTTGACACTTCCATTAAAATTTAATGCACTGATAATGCTCGTGAATATATGTCATCCCATTTTCAATATTTCTTAACATCACAAGGGATTATTCAGTAACCATTATATGCATACAAACCACAAAAAATGGTATCACTGAACGGAAGAATCGTCATTTAGTTGAAATTGCACAAACTCTTTTGCTTCACCATACCGTCCCTTCTTGTTTTTGGGGAAATGATATTCTCACAAACTGTCACCTTATCAACCTAATTCCCCAATCTATCATTCAAGATCAGTTTCCATACTTTATCTTAAACCTGTAACACGATCTCTACCCTATTCCTTTTCGCGTCTTTGGTTGCACATGTTTTGTTCATGACCTCAGTCCAAGTAAAGACAAACTTTCTAGAAAATATCTAAAATGTATTTTTCTAGGCTATTCATGTATACAAAAGAATATCATTGTTTTTGTCCCCAACTTAAATGATACATTATTTCCTCTGATGTTTCATTCTTTGAAACGTCTCTACTTTTCTCTACCTATGGGTCACCTGATGAGAATTGTACTTCAGATGTTCCATATATCCTTTCTATCATCCCCACAACCGTTGCAGCCTTTACACCTCCATTACGTATCTACCAGTGACGAAGACACCCTCCATCAGAAGTAAGAGATGATATTGATACATCACCAACACCATCTCCTGCTCCAACTTCTCCTCAAGTCATGTCACCTAAAGTTAACCTTCCAATAACATTACGAAAAGGTATCCAGTCTCATCATCCTAATCCTAGATATGGTTGTATTTTAAATTATGATTGTCTCTCTGCTTCCTATGTTTATTCTGTTTTTGCTTTAGATTTTGTGTCTATTCCTAAGTCTACAAGTGAAACTATGACTGATCCTAATTGGTGTTAAGAAATGGTGGAAGTAATGGTTGCTTTGAATTCAAGTAACACTTGGGACATTATCTCTTTACCTCCAAAAAAAACTACAAAGGGTGTAGATAGGTTTATTCAATGAAAGTGGGACAAGAAGGTCAAATCAATCGTCTCAAAACTCATTTAGTAGCTAAAGGATACACATAGATATTAGTCTCAATTATGGTGGAACTTTTTATTCGGTGGTCAAGATCAGTTATGTTCGCCTCTTCGTTGGAATGACTACCATTCACCATTGGCCGCTTCATCAGGTGGACATTAAAATTGCCTTTTTACACAGAGATTTGGGGGGAAGAAGTTTATATGGATGAGCCTCTAGGTTTTACTGTTCATGGCAACTCTAAACTTGTTTGTTGGCTTCGGGGTTCTCTTTATGGTTTAAAATAGTTCCCATGAGTTTGGTTTGGTTGTTTTATCTTTGCCTCAATCCAATTTGGTATTACTATATATGAAGCGGATCACTCTCTTTTCCTCCTTTACTCATCTAAACTTGTTGTCTGTTATCACTAGCGACGACTCCGATGGTATCCAGTGACTTAAAACTCATCTTTTCAACAAATTTTAGACAAAAGATTTAGGTCAATTCAGATACTTCTTAGGGCATTGAAGTTGCCCAGTCCTTATTAGGCATTACAATTAATCAACATAAGTATACATTAGACATCCTAAGTGAAACTAGTATGCTTGATTGTCGTCCTATTGACAGTCATATGGATCCAAACATAAAGCTTCTTTCGAGTCAGGGGGATCCATTGAAAGACCCAGGATGATATCAATGTCTTGTGGGTAGACTCGATTATTTTACTTTCACCAGACCAAATATTACATTTGTAGTGAGCATTGTCATTAGAATGCAGTTATTCGAATTCTCAAATATATAAAGAATGCACAAGGAAAAGGACTATTATATGAAGATAAGGCTGATGCTAAAATCACTTATTATTGAAATGCAGACTGGGATGGATCACCGTCAGATAGGAGATCCATTTTTGGATATTGTGTTCTTATTGGCAGAAATATGATCTCATGGAGAAGCAAGAAATAAAACACAGTTGCATTTTCTAGTGCTGAAGTTGCATATTGTGTTATGGAATAACCTCAAAGGAAGTCACTTGTTAAAAGTTTACTCTTAGAGCTCAGGTTGGGAGATCTTTAAACAACAAAGCATATATGTGATAATGAAGTGGCACTTTACATTGGACCAAATCTAATTTTCCATGAACGGACCAAACACATATAAATAGACTATCATTATGTAAGAGACAAGGTACTTTCATGAGAAATAGCCACAGATTTCGTCAAGTCTAAAGACCAATTGACTAATATATGAAGGTGATAAAAATACACAAGAAGGGGATTGAATTGTGTTTTCCATTTATTTAGTTTGCATTTGATCAGAGTTCAGAATCTAAATTGGTGTTCAAATTCTGATTATTCGTTGCAGTGGATGTTAACAGAAGCAAATAAATAATAACAGAACACACAGAGATTTATATTGATTCCTCCCAAATAAGATTAATCCAATCCCCTTGTTTCACAAGAGATTTTCACTATAATCAAAAACATGATTACAATCGTTTATGCACTTAAGCATAAGACTTTTCTTTACTCAGACCCTTAACCCAAGACTTCCTGCTTAAACCCCTCAGTTCCAAGACTTTTTCTCAGGCTCCACGAACCCAAGACTTCCATGCTTAAGTCTCTCAGACTCAAGACTTCTGCTCAGACCCTCGGTCCAAGACTTCCCTACTCAGATTCCACGAATCCAAGACTTCTCTCAAGCCCTTCTGGCCCAAGACTTCCTTGCTCAAGTTTCACGAACTCAAGACTTCCTTGCTCAAATCCCATGAATTCAAAACTTCTGCTCAATCAACAATTGATTAAGACTTTCAATGCTCTAGCACATAACATGATACTTACTTGGCTCAAGCTTTTCTGCAAGAGACTTTTTGCTCAAGCACATAGCAAGAGAATTTATCTAAACTACTAATCAATCATGTTTAGTAGAATAGAGAACGAGGTTTACTTGATACAATCATCAGAGGTACAGGGTAATCACCTTAACAAAGATCTCTAAGCACTGAATATTTATAAGATATTCAATATTTAAGAAATTTTAAGGCTTATTACAATTTACAACATATAATAGAGAATCTGCATACTCGATTGCGTTGTTTATTGTATGATGTTGTCATTCCTCCATCCAGACAGAAGTGAAGAACACTTATATCCTTCTTGGAATTTCTTCTATATTTTCCTTTTTGATAGCTCCCTTGTTCAAAGACTTTAATTTGAATCTTTAGTAGCTTATATAACAGTTATTGAAGACTAGCCATTGGAAGAGATAACTTAAATAAGTATCTTTGTTTCTCCATATTACAAGAGACGTTGAAGAGAGATAGACCAAAAGATCTTAATCCATTATGTAACATGTTTCACCATTGTTTCTTCCATTAATCTTGTATTATAGAGCAATTGAGAGTAGATATCTGTAAAGCATGTCAACTCTTCTTGAGCCTTGTGAATTTAGAATCTAATTGACAAACTGATTTAACAATGCAGTATGCTTTCTACAGTACGAATAGCTTTAGCTTTATCACTAATTCTGAATGATCACTAGAAGATAATTACATTCACCAAGTGTAGAGACAATATGTTGCTTCTTCTAATGTTGAGACCTTCAGCTTCAGAGTCTACGCCAGACATCACTTAGAGAGTGTTCTTCAGATTCTACAAAATCATAAGCTAGTAATTCAGCTTCTCTCAAGTGTGTCCTTATATATATATATATATATATATATATATATATATATATATATATATATATATATATATATATATATATATATATATATATATATATATATATATATATATATATATATATATATATATATATATATATATATATATATATATATATATATATATATATATATATATATATATATATATATATATATATATATATATATATATATATATATATATATATATATATATATATATATATATATATATATATATATATATATATATATATATATATATATATATATATATAATCAGATTCTGAATATATATAACTTTAAGCATTAGAACCTGCATACTTGGAACACAAATTAGATAATACCATTATTCTTTTAATACTTTGTTATCACCAAAACTCAAGGAATATATGTCATGAACAAATCTTGTTCTAACAATATGTTCACTAAGTCTCTTAGTATATTACATTTGTAACAAGCTCAGATCACATGACATATATGATTCAGCTTTAGCAGAATTGTTAAGAATCAATCATCATCTATGTGTATTAATTATAACTATTTGTAATTATTATATTACCTTATTGTATACTGTTAAGAGTTATATTATAATATTATATTACTAAGATTTAATATTAAGTATATGGACTTGACCCATTTTTCGTTCTTATGTACTATTCTTTTAACCTATTAATATAAATATGAGGGTCAGTACGCATTATAGTGCATCTTATTTATTATGCATATTCAGATTTCCCATCAACCATCTCCATCTTCTTTCACAACCATATTTTCCCAAACAGGTAATTCTATTGTGTTTTTATCCTCTTCTTCTTGGTGTTGTGTTTTTGACTTTGGAGCTAGTGATTATATGATAGGGGGATTCAAGTTTTTTCTTCCTCTTTCACTCATTCTAGTAATCATTCTTCAGTTACCCTTGTTGATGATTCCAAAGTCCATGTTAAAGGAAATTGATGTTCTGTCAGGATTTCTATCTTACCTTTCTCATCTTTCATATATTTACCTCAGTTCCACTGTAATATTCTTTTAACTAGTCAAATAACCAATTCGTTAAATTGTTCTATGACTTTTTCTCGACTCTTGTGTATTTCAAGATCTGTTGATACAGAGGACTATCGGTAGAGGACGAGTTTCTAATGGGTTGTATCTTCTTGAAGAAGGACTTTCAAAAGCATCAACAACTTCCAAAATTTGTAGCATGTCACCTTTTCAGCTTCATTATTGGCTTGGAGATCCATCTTTAGGATTTCTTATAAGATTGTGACCTTAGTTAGAGTCAATATTTAGTCTCTCTTGTGAGTCGTGCTAGTTTGCTAAGCACCATCGTAGTGTTTATTTACCTCGTCCAAATAAAAGGGCTCAAGCATTGCTTGACATTATTTATTTTGATGTTTTGGGTCCTTGTCCAGTAATCTCAAAGTTTGGTTATAAGTATTTTGATACTTTCATTGATGACTATTCCTATGTAACTTGGTTATATCTAAGGAAATCCAGATCTGAGTTATTTACTATGTTTTGCAATTTTATGCTGAAAATCGTACTCAGTTTAACTATCATATTTACATTCTCTAAAGTGATAATGCCAAAGAATATTTTCCTACACAATTTAATACTTTCATGAATCAACATGACATGATTCATCAATCATCTTGCATTGTCACTCCATGACAAAATGGAGTTGTTGAGTGCAAAAACAAGAATTTAATGGAAGTTTCTCAAACTTTATTGTTTGAGATGAAAGTTCCAAAAGTTTTTTGGGCGGATGAAATACTCAATGCTTCCCATTTAATTAATTAAATTCCATCATCTGTTTTAAATGGTGTTATCCCATACTCCATCCTTTTTCTTATCTTCTTTGTTTTCTTTACCCCCAAAATATTTGGTTGCACATGTTTTGTGTTTGATGTTCGTTTGCAGGTAACTAAGTTGGACCCAAAGTTATTTAAGTGTTTATTTCTGGGTTATTCTCGTACCAAATGGGGTATCATTTTTTTCTCTAAATCTTGGTCATAATATGGTTTCAGCTGATGTCTCATTCTTTGAAGATCGTCCTTTTTTTGTTGAGTCCCAATCATCCTTGCCAGTATGTGAGTCAGATGATTCTTTGTTAACTTATACTGTTACACAATATATTCTTCCAACTTCTAATACAATAAGTTTTAAGTTCTTTGAGCATACATATCCTCGTCATCCCTAGGTTTCAATAGAGGATATCCTAGAAGACACTCAACCTCTACCCATTCTAGTGTCTGCAAACCTTACTGTCGCAACTGCGAAAAGACCGACAAAAATAAACAGAAGAGTCGCCACCGAACGTTATTGATCCCAAATGAGGGAAAGGAAACTATCAAAGAAATCCTAAGAGAAAAGGAAAATACAAGTTCATCGCAACCAAATCTTGGGTTCGGGAGTCAGTTACACAAGGGGAAGGTATTAGCACCCCTCACGTCCGTTGTACTCAATGAGATCCATGCTTGTTGTCTAATAAAAGGGTGAGTTATCTAAAAGCTACTGCTAAACTGGGACGAAAAAAGAAAAAGGAGTCTCGATAGGACATCGTCGCCCTATGCCTACGTATTCCCTCGTGCAATGGGAAAGTCAGAGTCAACATAATTCGGGAAACTACGGGTGATGCGGGAAGGGAGCTCTCCAAGACATTATCGTCTTGTGCCTATGTATTCTCATCTGATATGAGAAATCATAGCAAACATAGTTTGGGTAACTAAACCACTGGTTGGTTAAGTGTTTTTTATGAGTGACGCTAAGTTCCCATTCTAGAAGTTATGGTCGATGCCTGTTTGCGATAGAACGGAAAAGTAACATACTCTTTTCTAAAAATGGTTTTGAAACACAATTCCGAAGGAATAAAAAGGTTTGAATTTGGTTTAAGAGTTTTAATGAAGTGAACTGAATTTGTTTGAGATTCATGTTGCACTAAAGACTATGATATAGGAGCGAATGCATCGTATATCGCCCAAGGGGCATACACTAAACACTCTAGACAAGTGAGGAGAAACCCCCACTCATCATTTCCCATATACTTAAGGCTCGTGGCGTATAATGTTCACCGTTTCTATTTAGTGTCTTAGAATTGTTTGAGATGAGAAAATAAGACTCAAAAGAAAAACACTAAAGGGAACTGAAAACCCTAATTTTATCATACAAAATGATCCTAAGGTTAGGATTAAAGGGAAGTCTACCTAATGTTATCATACAAAGGATGGACCTAGAGTTGAGGTCAAAGAAGGGACTATCCTAATTGTTATCATGCAAAGGGTTGAAAGCCTAATGTCTCTCCTACTCCCACCTTAATTAGAAATTATGTGGGGCTAGGAATCCTAAGGGATCATGTGAGAAAGCACAAGTAAACACTGTCCAATTCAATCACAAATGAAAACAAAAAAATGAAACTTAAGCAAGTCTCAAAGAGAGAGAAGATGAAGAAGAAAGTAGAAGAAAAAGGAAGATACAATCAAGGAGAACAATCATGGAAGTTCAGTGGCAAAGGAGTATCAAAAACACATCTCAATCTCATACAAGTTGACCATTTACATTATGTTAAGAATTGCAAAGAGTAATCACAATATCAAACCATGTCACAAGGTCAAAACACAATGTCAAACAAAATGCTCAAACACAATCAAATGACTCAAACATTTCACAAGAGACAATATTGAAAACAAAGCAAAGTAAAATGAGGTCAAATGAGATGAGAAACAAAATGGGAAGTAGCAACATCACAACATATCCAACCATGTCAATAATCAAGGAAGAAACACAAAGAACCAAATCATGTATTCCATTCACAATCAAAGCACATGCTACACAAAAACAAACATACACAACATAACCCTAAGAGAAAGATATGAGATTAGGGCATGGGATTAAGTGTGGGAAGCAATAATGACATGATTATCAAGTCAAGAATTCATCCATGAACACACAAGGGAAACATCAAAGGTTGAACTCAAAACATGCCTCAAGAAAAAACACATACACCAAAATCAATCCAAGATAGGAGACATTCATATAAAGGCATACACAATCAAGCATCAATCCATAATGATTATAAATAAAATCAAATGGCATATATCATGTTCACATTACAATCCACAATCAAAGTCAAGAAGAGGCAAGCACAAATTGAAGCACCAAAGTCAAGCAAGCACAAGCTCAAATTGTTCACGTGAGAAGTATAATGTCATGCAAGGCAAATAAGATAAAATGGGAATACAATGGATCTCTAATCATGAACACCAGAACCTAATACATGTTGAAAGAAGCCAAGAAATATCATCAAACACTCACTAGATAATTCAAGAATCAAATTCAAAAGATCATGGCAAGACATGCACAAATTCTTAGTTAAAACAAACACATTTTGATGCTTCATCCAAAAAGAGCAACAAGAGAAAATAAAATCCAAATAAATGTTCAAACTCATGTTATGTGTGTTATGAATCAAATGGATAAGCATAAAAACAAGAATTGCAAGACAACATCAATAAATGAATCAAACAAAGTTAAGCATTCAACTAATCGAGCAAGAATCGAGGGTCAAACAAAGTCAAATGGGAATCAAACAAAAGTTGATCATAAAAGCACCAAAATAGCATCCAAATATAACTCAATCATGTGTCAAAAAGTGGTAAGAATATAGGGTTACAAGTCACAAAGATAGACCATGAAGTAAGGTCAATGTTCCAAACTAGGTCAAATGAGCAACCCACACAAATAATTCAAAATAAAATAATAAAATAAAAATAAAAAATATGAAAAATAAGTTGACATGTCAAAGTATCTAAAAAATATTTTTTTGGGGATTTTTAAAATGACTTTAACTATTAAAAATAAGATCAAATGAAAAAAGAATGAAAAATAAAAATAAGAAGAAAAATAGAGGGTGTATCAGTAATAACTGAAGAATTATTTTCCAGTTATTATGCGTATGGGCCCAAAACTCTGGGGGTGCAAGTATCAAAATGGAAAAATCCCAAACCAAGTGAAACACACTCAGCATGCTACACAGGATCTTATTAATTGATATAGCAACAAGTCAGCAATGAAAAAAATAAAAACAAGCCATGCAATCTCATTCAAATTCAAAATAGGGCATGCAGTGACACCCCACATTTCTTCCACCTTCAGACGTTGGAGCCCTAACTCCAGTCGTCTTCTCCGGCGAGACGCCGCTGGAGCTGCCTTAGAACCATCCAGAAACACCACACAAGGCCACCATTCCATACAGAAAAACACGTTGATTCCAAATATGACGTGTATTCTTACAAACATGCAATATTTCATGGTGAATAAAAGGGAATAAGTTTTTAACATACACAGTGAAATCACTCAATGTAACACAACAAACAACCATACGTAGCCTACATGTGATAGGGCTTCTGATTCAGCTAATCATTAGCCTAAAATAAGTTTAAAATGGAAGAATGAAGTTGAGGAAAATACATAATGGAATAGCTCCATTGAACCTTGTCATTGCATGGAAATGAAGAAGAGATTGCTTGGGATGCTTTGTTAAGCTTCAAGAATAATGAATCTGGCAATAGAAAGGAGTGAAACCCTTGGAATAGTAAAATACGAAGAGTGAAGTTCTTGAGAGGAGAAAAATGGTTCATATTTGAAAGTAGGGAAAATGGAGTGGCTGCCTCTCATTCTTAGGGTTTGAAGGCTTATATAAGGTGTATTGGAAGGTTAAAAATAAACTAACTGAGATTAAAATGCTTGTGGTAACAGATTTACAAATTTGGAAGGTGAGGTGAGTGGCACGAGTTTAGCACATGGGGGAGGCATTGTTGTGATTTTTGTGGTTGTGTAGTTAGTGGAGAGAGAGGTTAGAAAGTGGGAGAGTGGTGGTATTCTTGCTATGCAAGTTTTGCGACTTTGTCTCTTTTGGAAAAAAGTGTGAAAATGGTACATAGCATGTGCATGAATGTTTGGACATATTTGGCAATGTTTGGTGATGGGAAAAATAGTGGATCATGTGTGGGAATGAGGCAAGAAATAGTTGTTGCATGATGATCTTATGTTGCATAAAAATAGAGATTCAAGCATGACATAATCACAAACTTCATACAACCAAACTTTGAAGCATGATATCTCCATAAATTCTAATTCAAATGATGAAATTTTTGGCTCAAATGCAAGTAGGAAATATGGTGAGCGATTTTCATGTTGATGGAATGATGAAATAGGACTTGGATCAAGGAGAAAAATGATTGGAAGTTGGGTTCACAAATCTGTCCAAAGTAACTTAGAAAAAATTTGAAGTTATTAAATTTTTGGCATCATTGACAACTTG
Source organism: Lathyrus sativus (assembly GCA_963859935.3). Lineage (NCBI taxonomy): Eukaryota > Viridiplantae > Streptophyta > Magnoliopsida > Fabales > Fabaceae > Lathyrus > Lathyrus sativus. The sequence continues at coordinate 179,688,822 of OZ012735.1, read as the reverse complement.
TCTTTGAAGGCACATAACTTAATGAGTTTTGACCTAATGGAGATGATCTAGTAATGGATATAAAGCTTGAAGAATGATCTTCAACTTTCATGTTCAAAGGGTATTGATTTGAGGTCAAGAGCTTGGTGAAAAGTGCCTTGGAAAGTTGCCCCAAAAATTTGCCTAAGACTTGTCCAAATTTAACATCTTTAAAACCCTAACTTGGAGAGATCATAACTTGAGCTTTACACATCCAATGGAAGAGTTCTAGTACTAAAAAGAAAGCTTGGAGGATTCTCTGCAACTTTAATATTCAAGGAAACGTCATTTGAAGCTTGCATCATCATGTAATATAGGCTTGAAAACATGTACTTCAAGCTGAATTTCCATACTTAGAAAAAGTTCTAAGTGTTGGAAAGTCAAAATCTTCATTTTTTCAACTTTAGCCCATCATATCTCTCAAACTATTGATCTTTTGGACTTGCTTTCTTCCAAAAACTTGTATTTCATGATGTCTTATTTAATTTGATAGCAATTTTGCTTCCATTGGATAAAGGATGAGAAATTTATGGAAGTTGCAAAATGGCTAGAATTAGGGTTTTCTACACTTAGAAAATATTTCAACAAAACCCTAATCAAACCAAACTCCTGATTTTATGTTTCTCCTTGACTTTTCTTGTTCCAAAAACATGAAAACACTTGAAAACATATAGCATACCCTTTGTTGACCTTGAGATCCAAGATTTTGACCCCATTGAACCACAGTTGACTTTTGTTGACCAGATGAAACCCTAGCATCTTTTCCACTTGTGATGAAACATAATCCATGTAGAGTACCCCCAAGATGTATTTTGAGCTTAAGAATCATGTCTTGCCCGAAGAACTAGCCACAGATGCCTTTTGAACCAAAACCCTAATCCAGTTGCCCACAAGATAAGAGGAGGTGATCAATGCTTGAATCCTTCACTCAAGTGGTTGTGACACATGTCTTGATGATGATGATGATCTTGTAATTTGAGAATACCATAAGGTTGAGAATGAAACCTTGCTTGAGCTTTGAAGATGAATCTCTTTCCTTGAGTCTTGAACTAAATACCTTGATCCCCTGTCTAGAACCAATGCTATGCACAAACGTTGATGTAAAAATGATATGAAACATAAGCCAAGATATAAGAAAAAAGGATGGGAAAATTTAGGGTGCTACAACTGCCCCTATTCAAACAACTTGGACATGAAGGGATGAAAGGCGACCGCTTTTAAATATTCAAGGTAAAAGGTGATTGAATACCAAAAGAACCCAAAATTTTGTAACTCATGGGGATGTACCTAGTGAAGTGATTGCCATCCGAAGGTGAACTTAATGGTAGCGGGTACCAACCAAAAGTTGGGATAACCGAAGGATAAAAGATACCAACCAAAATTTGGGATGAAAAATGGTAACTGATCAAGAAGATAATAATGGCTACTAACCAAAAGTTAGGATAACCAGAGAGAATAATAACCAAAAGTTGTGAGAAACAGGCTACTAACCAAAAGGTAGGATCGTCCCGACACCGACCGAAGGCGAATACACAAACAATGAATACTACCAACCAAAAGTTGGGATCGTCAATGAGAAATACCAACCACAAGCTGGAATGAGAGACTACTAACCAAAAGTTAGAATCGCTGGAACACCGACCGAATGCGAACACACAGAAATTGAAGACTATCAACCAAGAGTTGGGATCATCAACAAAGAAACAAAGGCTGTCAACCAAATGTTGGGATCACCAGAAAGGGAGACTACCAACCAAAAGTTGAAATCGTCAACTAAGCTATACCAACCAAAAGTTGGAATCACGCAAAGGCTACCAACCAAAAGTTGGAATCACCGGAACAACGACCGAAGGCGAACTTACCACAACGAAGACTACTAACCAAAAGTTAGAATAACGATTTTGCAGGGGAAATAATAGAGAACTACCAACAAAAAGTTGGAATAACGACTCCGCAGGGGAAACAATAGAGGACTACCAACCAAAAGTTGGGATAACATCCAAGAAACAACAAACTACCAACCAAAAGTTGGGATAACATCCAAGAAAAAACAAACTACCAACCAAAAGTTGGGATAACATCCAAGAAACAACAAACTACCAACCAACAGTTGGGATAACATCCAAGAAACAACGGACTACCAACCAAAAGTTGGGATAACATCCAAGAAAAGCAACGGATTACTAACCAAAAGTTGGGATAAAATCCAATAACAGATACCAACCAAAAGTTGGGATAAACTGGGTATACAGAAAGTAGAATCAAATGACTTACGACCTGAAAAGAAAACTCCGTTTGGGGGAAAGAGAAGTTTAAACAAACAAAATCTGTCGGGGAGTAAAAGTAAGATAAGCACATCTATCAATGATTTTTTTTTCTGGGGATAAAGTACCATAAAGTCTCATGACTTATGTCATTATCTGCTAGAGAGATGTCTGGAAACAAAGGTATCAAACCTGGCTTATGCTTCGGATGCATATGTTTGAATATGGCGTAATGCTCCATATGAAATGGAAATGCTACGCATTTGGGAGTATGCAATGCAAAAATGCAAATGATATGCAAAAGGACACCACCGAGAGAAGTGCTGAGAAAATCAGCAAACAAACTCTGTTGTGGAAGACACACTAAATGGTCTTCCTGAATATAACCTCTGTTGAAAATTCCACTTAGTTGGGAATTAAGAAAAACATCTCTTGGGAGATCATCCCAAAAATCTGATTCTGAAGAATGCCAATGACCATTGGACTTTGTTGAGGATATCAGCCATCACTGATTTACTCGTTGAGGGAATCAACATCAATCTCTGCTTGGGGAAAGAAGTCAATGTCATAGATCCTGTCGGGGAATAGCCTTCAACCTTACCCTATCGCTGAGGAATAATCTCAATCTTGACTTGTTGGGGATAAGTGCACATCATTGCTAGTGAGATACTTCTGATCTAACAACAGTACTCTGTGGGGAGACAATATCTCTGTTGTGGGATAGATGCCTGACTGCATATCAACATTGTGTCTGATATAGTCAACTTCTGAATACTCGTTGGGGAGTACAAATCCAACTGGCTGGGGAACATAAAACCTTGAACTCCTGTTGGCGGAGGAATTAATTATCATGCACTGTTGAGGATGCTAGAACTTTAACAATCTCTGTCAGGGAGAGAAAGTTCTTCTAGGGAGAGAATCATGTCATCCTGCAAACAAACAATACACAATAGGATGTTCTCTATGAGAAATAGCTACCTCGGTTACCATTCATGACACCTATCGTTCAAGAAAATCATTGTTTTCAATATGCTCTATAAAGCCCCAATATTTTCATATGTAATGCTTATCAAAAAATGTTGAATGTTTTTTCCGCAAACAAAACAATAAAAGTAAAAACAAAAAAAGAAAGCTTTTTGAGTGAATAATACTTTATTGATTAAAATGGCCTGTAAATAGGCAAGTTACAATTTGGATGCAATTCCTGAAAAGAGGTAATTGCACAAAGAGTACAACAAGAAATATACAAATGTCGGCAATATGGAAACAGATAACCACCATGTGTCGATTCAGCTATAGCCTGTATGCCTTCAATGTTCACCAATGCTCCGCCTTCTGAAAAGATTGACTGGACTAATTCTTATCCTTTGGGATCTCCATATATCAATATGAATTCACAGATAGAACGCAGACCACAACCATTTGCTTTTAAATCCCTAACTTTTGCCTGGATTGCCCTTTCGGGTTTTCAATCCACCAGGATACCCATTTTTTCCAAAGTCATCGTTTCATGTTTTCAACTTTGTTGGTTTATTCTTTTATCTTTTATCCCTAATTTTTGCCCGAACCTTTTCCTTTTATGGTTCACCGGGATGCCCCATTTTTGCATGGTGTAATACCCCAAATTTTACCCTTACATTTAGTCAGGCATTTCGCATATCATCTCATATGTACATTTGCTAACCACTAACAAGTTATGAAGGTGTTTGTTTTGCAGATTGGGTCCCAGGGGTAGTTTGGTCATTTTACACAAATTCTACCAATTCCTTGAAGACGGGCTGTTATTAAAATTCTGAGGCATTTGATACGTTATGGTTTTGGGGCATTTATCTATCACCAGTTATGATCATATGGAGATTTTGGCATTTGGTCAGTGGAATTTAATTACGAGTAGTGTTACTGTTGATGCTGAAAATGTTGTGATTACGGTGCCCATAGGTGTTTGGTTATGAAATGGCTGGTTAACATTTTAATCGGATGATGAGATTAGGATTACAAATGAGACGAGTGCACCAATAAGAATACCACTTGGGAATATTTATGTTTTATGCTTATGTTAATGAATTTAAATACTTGTGGATTTATTCACAATTGTTTATATTTTTTAACTAAGAATAAAATATAAATAAATTCAAATTTTGAGAATTTTATTTCATAAATAATGTCATCATACAAGAATGTGGATGTTGCTTCATATTTTATAAAGTGCTGTTACAAGGAAGTACATTAAAAGTTCTCAATCTTAAGGGATTACATTAAAGCATCTATCCTAAATCCTAAGAGCATCTAAAGGTCTTCATGTTGTACTTGAACTTCTCCATGAATCCTCAGCTAACCTGCACATCAAAAGAAAACAAGCAGTACAGAAAAATGTTAGAAGTTTTTTTCGACACTCTCAGAACAATGTCATCATCGAGTGCCGGGAGTGGCACAACCGAAGCTGCGTCCTACCCCCGTTACCAATCCGCGCCATGGGCGTCAGATCAGGTAATACATGTTCTTATCAATACGGGACATCCGAGAGATAGAAAAAAATAAATGAAGTGGGACTGATTCGTTTTGCCGCGATTGGATTTCCAAACTGATACGAGAATAAGGCAGCATAGTCAAGTTTTGACTCAGACCCGGATGCCGGCAGGTCTGAGCCTCCTTGGTTTTAAAACTTCCAACACCTGAAAAGCCACAAGCATCATCAGCATAAACAAAACCAGGAAGGGGCTCGCGCCAATACAGGTATGAATAGCCACCAAAGAAACAAGTCTGTTACCAAACAGAAGTCATAAGCTCCACAAAACATGAGCAGATAAGTCAATTCACCATATGTACAACAACACATGTTCATAAGCAAAGAAACAAATTCATGCTTAGAAAAAGGGTAGAGCCAGTTCTGTTCAGGAAAAATCTGTGAAATCAGTTTAGGCTCGACTCAGGAGAAGAGACAGCAGTTCAGTTCAGAAAACAGCATGGCTGTTCACGTGACAGGACAACATATCAGTTCAACCAACAAACCATAAACTGCACCAAAAATATTGGGATATCAGCATAGTACCATCCAAAGGCTTTACCCTGTAATCAAACCAAACATCAGCAAATTGTATCAGATTACATATATCAAACAAGCTCATAATCCAAATGGTGAGCTAGAGGCCGTAACAAAAGTCAGAAGAGGATTCATGAAATCCCCGTTCGCCATGATAGGTCGAAAGCACGTGATCATCAGAATACCACATTGGAAAATCGAAGAAGGTAGAATGGGGGCTCAGTCATGAGCATCATCGCCCCAACAAATAAGTCACCAAAACAAGTTCATGAAACGAACAAACGAACAAATACATGGCTCGGTTAATCAAACATCGTAGCTCAAATCATCATCGCCCAAACTCACTATCGCGTAAGTGTGTCGAGGCAACATTAAGCATTCGTAGTTGGACACAATTGCCCAGAGTATCAGCTCTGAAACACAAGAATCAAATATCATCAGCAGTTAAAACAACTCAAAGGGAATAAGTGATAAATCACACGCGAAGATCATCAGAAGCAACCGCGACATCGTCGAAGAAACATCCCTCGAAGGCTCAGAACGGTATCATCATTGCCGTATACCTTTCCCGGCAATTCTGATTTGACCGAAGTCGTAGCATCAACCCTCTCTGAAAGAAGAAGAGGAAAAGCTAACTGCACCAGAAAATCAAAACAAATCAGTTCAGACTACTAAAATTGAATCAAATCGAAAACGCATCAGCACAGTCCAGATTGAATTCAAGCAGAACAAACGAATTAATCCAGATACCAATCAGATCAAATAAATTCAGAGGCAATCCAAATGATCAAACAAAATTAAATCTGGAAATGGAAAGTTTCGAGTCAGATCCCAACCGTATCAGGAAACATCTCCATCTGAATCAATCAAACAAATCAATCAGAAAAATCACATCAGTTGGAAATCCCAATCAGGTTCTAAAGTTTCGAGCAAGATCCAAATCGTATCAGAAAAAGCCCCTATTGGAACTCAATCTGGAAAAACCAAATGAAATCAAATCAAATCGAATCATCAAATTTAATCTCAGAAAAATAGTACAAATCCACACGGATTAAAGGCCCAGAAGTTGGTTATAAAAAGGAAGGTACAACCTGATGAAGGGAAGGAGGTAGCCGCGAGAGAGAGAGCGAAACCCTAACCGGAGAATACCGGCAACCGTCAAAAGGCGCGCAGAATCCCAACGAAGAAAGAATTCACCGGCGCCATTTGATTCGTGGCGAGCAAAATCTTTCTCGAGCCTCAGCCGATCCATCACTGGCCGCGAGCATCTCCCATTCTTACCGGAAACTCACACACAAACGTAAGTGTGAATGTTGGATTTAGTTTTACATTTGATGTTTCTTGGGTTTTGATTTCAGAATCTGCAACATGCAATGAGGACAGCGAAGGCAAAACGAAGAGAGACGGCGAGGAAGACGAAGTAATAACGGCGCCGCGAAGGGGATGCTAGGGAGAGAAACCCTAAATCCATGTTTTTGATGCATTCACACTAACCGGGTTGGGTCCGGGTGTGATGACCGGCCCAACCCTCTCCCTTTTTTTTTTTCTTTTTCTTTTGTTTTTTTAAATTAATTTGTTTTATGTGTTTAAAAACCATTTTTTTAACATTTTAACATTATAATTCAAAAAAAAAAAACTTTTAAAAAAGAATAATATAATATTTTAATTTTAATTATAAAAAAATCTTTTTAAAATATAACTATTAAGAATAAATTAAAACTTTTTTTTAAATATAAAAATAAAAATTAAAGCTCCTTTTTTATATATATAAAATTAAAACTTTTGTAAATATAAAATGAAAAAACTTTTTTTTAAAAATAAATAAAATAAGAAAAACCATTTTTTAAAAATATAAAAATAAAACCTTTTTTTTAAATTCTTTTGTAAGCTAACATTAAATCATTAAATTTTTAAATAAATAGTAAAAATCTCAATTTACATCTTCTCGTAATTCATCTGATAGCCGTTTGACTCGGCCTACTAACGGGTGTTCATTTTTGCAGTTCATACTTATTGTGTTGAGTTTTCATTTAAATTTCCTTTATATTTGTATCTGTTTCTCAATTGTAATCTCGCGAACCTAATAATCGCGTTTACTTTTCGCATTTAATTTCTGCTGATGTATCGCAATATTTCTGTCACCTTACACACTCCGAAGGAATTAGGTCTAGCATTTGGCCGCCGTGTCAATAAGTCCTCAATTTCAAACCCTCAAAACTACAAACCCTAATTTTCACAAATGCCTCGCCGCAGGCAAAATTACCATTTTACCCCTAGCACTAGGTCAAAGAGCCGTCGTGCTCATTTTAGGGTTTCCCGCCGCGGAATCCCTAACCTAATTTAACCCTAATTACAACTTAACATTTCAACGTAGAGATTTGGAGTTTCTACCCTCCACGTAACCGTGTCCTTAAGACATGTTTATTCCCCTTGAGACCTTGACCACAGTCAAGAAGTCTCTAACCTCCCTTTTGAGGGGAACTACGATTACTCTGATTCCACTCCCGTAAGGATACGTAGGCACAAGATGCGATGTCTTGCCGAGTAAACTTAGAATTAACCCCTTAGGTTTATTTTCTCACTTTTAATCCCTTTGTACATATACCTTAAGCAAATGAATAAAGTAAAATAGTAAACATCTGAACAAAAGGTTCCTGTAGAGTACTACAGAAGTTTAGGGTGCTAATACCTTCCCTAAATTTAACCAACCCCCGAACCTTAGATCTTTCCCCGCATTATGTTTACGATGCAAAATAGGTTTTCCCTCTTTTGACCTTTTCCTTCGGATAAATCAAAGAGCGGTTGTGAATTGAATTGCGATTCAAACTCATTAATAGTTTGTGATTCTATTTCCACCGCAACAGAAAATGGCGACTTCACTGGGGACTTTCTAAACTTTTGAGGGTTATCCCTAATTTGTTCATATTTATTACTATTTGTTTTACTATTCATTTGCATGTATATATTGTACTTTGATTTTGGGATTGTTCCTTGTGTTGTGAGATAAGTCCTACGCCCGGACTAGTGACATTATTATAGGATGGGGATATATTCGATGAGGCTTATAGGGAGTTGAATCCCGACCAAGATGATTCGAGAATCACCGCTCAGTTGAGACCTTTTCGAAAATGGTTCGGTTGAACGAGTAATCGCGAAAACTTTTTCCATGGTCGATTGGAGTCTGTGATATTGGGAACCGTAGTACCTTAACACCACCTTGGCCTTATTTAGGACGTAGTGCGGGAGCTATATGGGAGTAATCCTACAACGGCTGCTACGCGATACTACACTCAAAAGAGGTTCTCTTGAGAATATTATTCACCCCCGAGTCAGTCGGAAGGTTGATAATATCCGAAAGATGGGCTGATGACTTTGGGCACTTTGTAGAACCTTGTTCGGCAGGTACAACTAACCTATAGTACACTCCTTTTGGGATGGGTAGACCTTGACTCCGCTCACGTTCCTTTAACCTAGGACTTTGTGTGTTTTCATGCATTGCATCCATAAAGCATCTCATTGCATTGTATTTCATGGAGTTCAAACATCATTTATGGATATCGCGGGATACCATAAATAAAAAAAAAATAAAATGAAAAAAAACAAGAAAAAGATTTCCTTGGTACCCCACAATATTCGTAAATACTTGAATTCCATGAAATCTTCATTTGCATTCACATTTTAGCATCATACTTTTGCATTGCATGTGTCTCCCGGTTTCCCACAGTCGGTTCTCTCACCTTCCAGTTTTGTCACCCTGAGTTCTCTGCATCAATACGACCCTTCAAAAGAATGGAAGATCAAAACCAACAGATCAACCGTGTCAGCCATGAATTCGAAGATCTTCGAGGAAGTGTAAGGCAGATTTTGGAGATGTTACGAGCTCTTAGTGTGAAGGTGGATGCTCAGTCTACTATTGTTTCTAAGACTAATACCGTTATGGAACCTCAACCAGCTGTTACTGTCGAGAATGTACCTCCTCACGGTCTTCAATCCGGTTTGGTGCCTCCCAGTGCTCGACCAGTTCGACGAGCTACCCCTCCAAAGTGCAAAACTCCTAACTCCGACCATGGTAAAGGACCTACACGTTCAAAGAACCGCAAAATGGCTACTCCTCAACCTTGGCAACATCAGCAGAGTTATGTTCAAGGTTATCCGTTTCTATATGTTCAAAAACCCTATGTAGCTACTGTTGCACCTCCTTTCGATCAGCAGTTTCCTGCATGCCAGCCTGTACAGTCAGCTCCGATATATCAGGCACCAGTTTATCAACAACCTTCCGGTTATTCGCCTATGCAAGTTCCTGTCGACAGTCAGCGAGTGCCCAACGCTCCTGTTCACCAGCAATCACAGGATCAGGTTCCTTATCCCCGTAAGAGTCAGTATAAGCCTTGTCCTCCAATTCCGATGACTTTCACTGAGTTATACCCCCGTTTGGTACAACAAGGTCTGATTACCACCCGTGCTTTGGGTCCTCCACCTAATCCATTACCTGCAAATTACAACGCTACCGCTCATTGTTTATTTCATGAGGGTGAGCCCGGCCATGATCTAGAGAATTGCTATGCTCTTAAGAAAGTTGTCAGAGATTTGCTAGAAGCGAAGAAGTTATCTTTTAGCAATGCTCAGCCGAAGATCGAGACTCCTCTCGGGGTCCCTCACTTGTCGGGTTCGAATTCTGCAAAGCATGCTACTCCTGTGGCAAATCAGCCGAATCCAGTAATTATTCAAAGGCCTAGCTCGTTTCATTTCAATAACCCTCAAGATGATATGACCGGGATCAACAAAGAATCTGGGAAAGTTATTTTGAAGCAACGACTGAAAACTGTTGAAGATGTGACCAGCATAACTGGGGTAAGCCATGACGACTCACAGTGATTGTAAGCCAGACGTCCCTTTCCATTGAGGCTCCGCCAAAGGAAACTGTTACGTTTGAATGCAAGATTTCATAAACATTTAGAAGGATTTTTCCGACAGTTCATTTGTTTATTTATATGTATTTCTCTTTGATTAAGCATATTTAGCATGTACGAATTTGTTTATCTTTGATTAATTAATGCAACGCATATGTTTGTCTTGAATAAATCCATTCGTTTCACTCATTCAAAATATATTTTTCATAAATTATAATGCCAACTTTACCCGATCTCTTGTTCTGATGGAGAATTGGGGGGAGGATGACGAACCCAAAACGTCAGATTTCTTGTCGTATGCTTTCGATTGAAACCCGCTGATGATGTAAGGCATTGTTTCAAATCCCAAACACTGGAGATATAAGGATGTTAATCCCTAGTCAACCCTTTGAGCCTTGAAGTAGGAGTTTTTCTTTCTTTTTAAGAACCTTCATCCTAACCTGGGGCAGGGTAGGTTTCAGTTAAACCGATCGAGCGCTTAGACTCTTAAAAAGGAAGAGCCAACCTTCGAGAATTTATCCTTAGCATCTTAAGAAGTCCAATACAATGGCTATCCCTCGGTTACCTAAGGAGTGGGGCAGTCACGAGCCTTTCAAAAGATTTACACGACTTGTGCATAAAAGAATATTCAAAAAAATAATAAAAGCCCGCTAAGTCAAAACCTATGAAGGAGACTTAGGTAAAACTGGGGCATCCCGCTGGACTCCAAAGTCAAATCAAAAGACGTTGTCCAGGCAAAAGTTAGGGAATAAGAACAACAAACCAGTAGTTTTTAGAACCCCTATAAAGAACAAGGTCGTGTGACCAATTGCCAAAAGAAATAGGTGAGTGACTGCCATGTCCAAAGCCTTGATAAGTTCTCGACCATAGCAAATCCGCTTGAGATATGAGCGTTTCGTATCCGGTTAACTGAATTAGGATTGGAGAACATCACGAAGAATGGGTGGGTACAAATATAACTTTGAGCCTTTATCCTTTGTTTCTTAAACCGTGAACCGAGCCACGATACAACCTTTAAAAGACCTAATTGAAGTAGGACTTCGGTTGAAAGCATACTTGACAAGATCACGTTTCCTGACTCCTACGAGCTATGCTCAGAAAAAAATTCATGTTGACATTATAATTAAAACTTATATCCTGACTAGTGATTTCGGTCACAAGTTATCGCGATATCTTTTTTCAAAACAAAAATTCAGGACAAATATATGTGTACATTGACAAGCTCAGGATAGGCATTTCAGGCATGACAACTTTGCTTGATATCTTAGAGATTTACGTATGAACATAACCCGTGGAACTTGAAGATCCTGCTGAACAGGGGCAGGCAGTTTTCCAATTCGCTTACCAACGCGAGTCTGACATTCTTAAGAGCTATTTCCCAAAGATTTCGTCGTAACACGATTAATTTGTGCCAGTTACGTCGAGACCTGACAAATCGCTCAAAGAGTTTGAAAACAGTGGGGCAACCAGACTCCATTGTTCTCTATAAAATCCTCTTGAGATGACCCTACCTCACGACGCAAGTATCCTGGGGCACCATGTTTTTTAAAGAAACAAATGGCGACTACTATAAGGTCCTTCAAGATCAAAACTATGTGGTTTCACCACTCTCTTCATGTATCCGATGGATTTTACTCACGGCGGCCTTCATTCCCCAATGAATCTCAGTGTTGCAACAGGCTCCTAAACTATTGCCTCTTCATAGTCCCCAGAGAGACTATAAGCTGACAACTTTTTCTTGGGTAACTCAAAAGTGTCCCTCAGGTTTTCTTCTCCCCAGGTGAAGACGTGATACTGTGCGCCCAAGCAAATTACTTTCTCCCCAGAGAATTCAGAACTTTAAAACCAGTTTTGGTCCTACCATTTTTTCCCATGATTGACGTATTGGTTGCAGAGAATGCAGGGTATCCCCGTCGAGATGTTTATTTCATCTCTCGTCCCGTCTCTAGTCTGTTCGTCAGTATACGCAAGGGCATAAGCATCACATGTCTATTTCATTACATATTCATTACATATTCATTACATATTCATTACATATTCATTACATACTCATTACATACTCATTACATACTCATTTCATAACATCTTGCATATTTGACTACATAGACGTTAACATACATTCATATTAACATATTCATTAACATACGCGTTAGCATGCATAGGTTCATTGTGTCGCCATCATTGGTTGTTACCGCCGAGTAACTGGGTTCGTCCATTCTCTCCAAATAGATTGTCAACCCTAAGCATAAAGTACATATGTGTTTCCAGTTTCCCCACAGAGCTCGATCCTCGTGGATGACGGTTACTTCAGCTATCTTTCCTCATCAGGATAAGATATTTACCCTTCAAGTTCATTCCCTCGATGGAGTCTTGATTACCAGCTCGATCCTAGATTGAATCTCAGTTTTGTCGGTCGTCGAGCCCCAACCGGACGTGCATTTATTTTGCACCATCTAAAGATTTTCACCATACCATGACAGATACGCGCCTGTTCTCGCCCGAGAAGTTTATCACTGTACCCGGACGTGCATTTATTTTGCACTATCTTTCAACCACAATCCTTTACAGATACACGCCAGTTCACGCCTGGAAAATCTATCATTACAACACTACAACACTTTACACTTTACATCTTACAGCATCAATATACGACATTTCTCACCTAAGAAGTTGATCCTATCTTCGTTATGACTCGCAGCAAATGGCCATCTCCATGGAGCAGTTGGGCTTCCATTTACTTGTCGTCTTGAGGTATGAACCAAATCGTATTCAGGAGAGCACGATCTTGAAGTACGCGGAGGTTTTGAGCGGAATCATATTCAGGAGAGCACGATTCTGAGGTTATGAAGAAGTTCATTTATCCTTTAGTAAAAGAAGGAGCGGAATCATATTCAGGAGAGCACGATTCTGAATTATGAGGAAGTTCAATTGGCCGTTTTTCAGGAGGGCACGATTCTGAAAAATGAGGAAATTTCAAGAGCCGAATCATATCCAGGAGAGCACGATTCTGAGTTATGAGGAAGTTCGATTATCCATTTTCATATTCAGGAGAGCACGATTCTGAAGTATGAAGAATTTCATTTGCAAGAAACAACCGAATCATATTCAGGAGAGCACGATTCTGAATTATGAGGAAGTTCAATTAGCCCTTTTCATATTCAGGAGAGCACGATTCTGAACTATGAAGAATTTTATTTACCCGAAAGAGCCGAATCATATTCAGGAGAGCACGATTTTGAAGTATGAGGAAGTTCAGTTCACCCTTTTCATATTCAGGAGAGCACGATTCTGAAGTATGAAGAATTTCATTTACAAGAAAGAGCCGAATCATATTCAGGAGAGCACGATTCTGAAGTATGAGGATGTTCAGTTAGCCCTTTTCATATTCAGGAGAGCACGATTCTGAAGTATGAAGAATTTCATTTACAAGAAAGAGCCGAATCATATTCAGGAGAGCACGATTCTGACGTATGAGGAAGTTCAGTTAGCCCTTTTCATGTTCAGGAGAGCACGATCTTGAAGCATGAAGAAGTTTATTTATCCTTCAGTAAGAGAAAAAATCAGAATCGTATTCCAGGCATCGACCCTAAATGCGAGAAGATTTATTTATCAGATAAGCAGCAGCCTCTTTATTTGAGTGCTTATCCATTTTGGCATATAAGTCCCTCCCAACGATGAGTAACAATTCCCCCATGAGAAGCTTATCAGGGCATTTCCCATCAAAGTCCATTTATTTTGGCATACAGCCGGTCTTTACCCTGTATATTTGATACGGATTCCCGAAAAGTCCGTTTGATCCTGTCGCGAGAGATAGTTTACAGAAGTTTGGATGTTATTCTTTGCTCAATGCTCCAGCATTCTGTAATCGATCTTGCAGTCATACATGATCCAGTTTTACTTTTAGATTCCCCAGTGGAGGCCGTCTCATAGGTACCATCTCCATTTGAGAATCTCGTTCCTTTTCTAAAAAGACAATTGGTCGTGTTCGCACCAGTTGACCATCTTTTTTTTTGGAATTCCCCAGTGTTGTGTTGTCGTCCCAGCGCGTCGTTTTTCCCATTGTGTTCTTCTCGTAGCGTCTGCCTCGTAACGCTTGTCATCATTTTCATATTCATCATTCCAGCATACGTATCATATCATATTCATATCATCTGCATTAAGCGGTCCTCGCTTTGTCCATAACATTGCATATCATCGCATATAAGGGCAAAATTTTCGGTTATCTATATTTAAATCGCTCCACCACAATTCCTCGAGTCTCTGTCACTCAAATCGTCCGGTGTAGCTATTTAAATAGGGGCAACTGTAATACCCCAAATTTTACCCTTACATTTAGTCAGGCATTTCGCATATCATCTCATATGTACATTTGCTAACCACTAACAAGTTATGAAGGTGTTTGTTTTGCAGATTGGGTCCCAGGGGTAGTTTGGTCATTTTACACAAATTCTACCAATTCCTTGAAGACGGGCTGTTATTAAAATTCTGAGGCATTTGATACGTTATGGTTTTGGGGCATTTATCTATCACCAGTTATGATCATATGGAGATTTTGGCATTTGGTCAGTGGAATTTAATTACGAGTAGTGTTACTGTTGATGCTGAAAATGTTGTGATTACGGTGCCCATAGGTGTTTGGTTATGAAATGGCTGGTTAACATTTTAATCGGATGATGAGATTAGGATTACAAATGGGACGAGTGCACCAATAAGAATACCACTTGGGAATATTTATGTTTTATGCTTATGTTAATGAATTTAAATACTTGTGGATTTATTCACAATTGTTTATATTTTTTAACTAAGAATAAAATATAAATAAATTCAAATTTTGAGAATTTTATTTCATAAATAATGTCATCATACAAGAATGTGGATGTTGCTTCATATTTTATAAAGTGTTGTTACAAGGAAGTACATTAAAAGTTCTCAATCTTAAGGGATTACATTAAAGCATCTATCCTAAATCCTAAGAGCATCTAAAGGTCTTCATGTTGTACTTGAACTTCTCCATGAATCCTCAGCTAACCTGCACATCAAAAGAAAACAAGCAGTACAGAAAAATGTTAGAAGTTTTTTTCGACACTCTCAGAACAATGTCATCATCGAGTGCCGGGAGTGGCACAACCGAAGCTGCGTCCTACCCCCGTTACCAATCCGCGCCATGGGCGTCAGATCAGGTAATACATGTTCTTATCAATACGGGACATCCGAGAGATAGAAAAAAATAAATAAAGTGGGACTGATTCGTTTTGCCGCGATTGGATTTCCAAACTGATACGAGAATAAGGCAGCATAGTCAAGTTTTGACTCAGACCCGGATGCCGGCAGGTCTGAGCCTCCTTGGTTTTAAAACTTCCAACACCTGAAAAGCCACAAGCATCATCAGCATAAACAAAACCAGGAAGGGGCTCGCGCCAATACAGGTATGAATAGCCACCAAAGAAACAAGTCTGTTACCAAACAGAAGTCATAAGCTCCACAAAACATGAGCAGATAAGTCAATTCACCATATGTACAACAACACATGTTCATAAGCAAAGAAACAAATTCATGCTTAGAAAAAGGGTAGAGCCAGTTCTGTTCAGGAAAAATCTGTGAAATCAGTTTAGGCTCGACTCAGGAGAAGAGACAGCAGTTCAGTTCAGAAAACAGCATGGCTGTTCACGTGACAGGACAACATATCAGTTCAACCAACAAACCATAAACTGCACCAAAAATATTGGGATATCAGCATAGTACCATCCAAAGGCTTTACCCTGTAATCAAACCAAACATCAGCAAATTGTATCAGATTACATATATCAAACAAGCTCATAATCCAAATGGTGAGCTAGAGGCCGTAACAAAAGTCAGAAGAGGATTCATGAAATCCCCGTTCGCCATGATAGGTCGAAAGCACGTGATCATCAGAATACCACATTGGAAAATCGAAGAAGGTAGAATGGGGGCTCAGTCATGAGCATCATCGCCCCAACAAATAAGTCACCAAAACAAGTTCATGAAACGAACAAACGAACAAATACATGGCTCGGTTAATCAAACATCGTAGCTCAAATCATCATCGCCCAAACTCACTATCGCGTAAGTGTGTCGAGGCAACATTAAGCATTCGTAGTTGGACACAATTGCCCAGAGTATCAGCTCTGAAACACAAGAATCAAATATCATCAGCAGTTAAAACAACTCAAAGGGAATAAGTGATAAATCACACGCGAAGATCATCAGAAGCAACCGCGACATCGTCGAAGAAACATCCCTCGAAGGCTCAGAACGGTATCATCATTGCCGTATACCTTTCCCGGCAATTCTGATTTGACCGAAGTCGTAGCATCAACCCTCTCTGAAAGAAGAAGAGGAAAAGCTAACTGCACCAGAAAATCAAAACAAATCAGTTCAGACTACTAAAATTGAATCAAATCGAAAACGCATCAGCACAGTCCAGATTGAATTCAAGCAGAACAAACGAATTAATCCAGATACCAATCAGATCAAATAAATTCAGAGGCAATCCAAATGATCAAACAAAATTAAATCTGGAAATGGAAAGTTTCGAGTCAGATCCCAACCGTATCAGGAAACATCTCCATCTGAATCAATCAAACAAATCAATCAGAAAAATCACATCAGTTGGAAATCCCAATCAGGTTCTAAAGTTTCGAGCAAGATCCAAATCGTATCAGAAAAAGCCCCTATTGGAACTCAATCTGGAAAAACCAAATGAAATCAAATCAAATCGAATCATCAAATTTAATCTCAGAAAAATAGTACAAATCCACACGGATTAAAGGCCCAGAAGTTGGTTATAAAAAGGAAGGTACAACCTGATGAAGGGAAGGAGGTAGCCGCGAGAGAGAGAGCGAAACCCTAACCGGAGAATACCGGCAACCGTCAAAAGGCGCGCAGAATCCCAACGAAGAAAGAATTCACCGGCGCCATTTGATTCGTGGCGAGCAAAATCTTTCTCGAGCCTCAGCCGATCCATCACTGGCCGCGAGCATCTCCCATTCTTACCGGAAACTCACACACAAACGTAAGTGTGAATGTTGGATTTAGTTTTACATTTGATGTTTCTTGGGTTTTGATTTCAGAATCTGCAACATGCAATGAGGACAGCGAAGGCAAAACGAAGAGAGACGGCGAGGAAGACGAAGTAATAACGGCGCCGCGAAGGGGATGCTAGGGAGAGAAACCCTAAATCCATGTTTTTGATGCATTCACACTAACCGGGTTGGGTCCGGGTGTGATGACCGGCCCAACCCTCTCCCTTTTTTTTTTTCTTTTTCTTTTGTTTTTTTAAATTAATTTGTTTTATGTGTTTAAAAACCATTTTTTTAACATTTTAACATTATAATTCAAAAAAAAAAAACTTTTAAAAAAGAATAATATAATATTTTAATTTTAATTATAAAAAAATCTTTTTAAAATATAACTATTAAGAATAAATTAAAACTTTTTTTTAAATATAAAAATAAAAATTAAAGCTCCTTTTTTATATATATAAAATTAAAACTTTTGTAAATATAAAATGAAAAAACTTTTTTTTAAAAATAAATAAAATAAGAAAAACCATTTTTTAAAAATATAAAAATAAAACCTTTTTTTTAAATTCTTTTGTAAGCTAACATTAAATCATTAAATTTTTAAATAAATAGTAAAAATCTCAATTTACATCTTCTCGTAATTCATCTGATAGCCGTTTGACTCGGCCTACTAACGGGTGTTCATTTTTGCAGTTCATACTTATTGTGTTGAGTTTTCATTTAAATTTCCTTTATATTTGTATCTGTTTCTCAATTGTAATCTCGCGAACCTAATAATCGCGTTTACTTTTCGCATTTAATTTCTGCTGATGTATCGCAATATTTCTGTCACCTTACACACTCCGAAGGAATTAGGTCTAGCATTTGGCCGCCGTGTCAATAAGTCCTCAATTTCAAACCCTCAAAACTACAAACCCTAATTTTCACAAATGCCTCGCCGCAGGCAAAATTACCATTTTACCCCTAGCACTAGGTCAAAGAGCCGCCGTGCTCATTTTAGGGTTTCCCGCCGCGGAATCCCTAACCTAATTTAACCCTAATTACAACTTAACATTTCAACGTAGAGATTTGGAGTTTCTACCCTCCACGTAACCGTGTCCTTAAGACATGTTTATTCCCCTTGAGACCTTGACCACAGTCAAGAAGTCTCTAACCTCCCTTTTGAGGGGAACTACGATTACTCTGATTCCACTCCCGTAAGGATACGTAGGCACAAGATGCGATGTCTTGCCGAGTAAACTTAGAATTAACCCCTTAGGTTTATTTTCTCACTTTTAATCCCTTTGTACATATACCTTAAGCAAATGAATAAAGCAAAATAGTAAACATCTGAACAAAAGGTTCCTGTAGAGTACTACAGAAGTTTAGGGTGCTAATACCTTCCCTAAATTTAACCAACCCCCGAACCTTAGATCTTTCCCCGCATTGTGTTTACGATGCAAAATAGGTTTTCCCTCTTTTGACCTTTTCCTTCGGATAAATCAAAGAGCGGTTGTGAATTGAATTGCGATTCAAACTCATTAATAGTTTGTGATCCTATTTCCACCGCAACACATGGATTTTTTCTTTTTCTATCCAGCAGGTCTATTTTAAGCATGGTATTTTTTGACTACGTCTGCTTTCACAGGGGACATAAAGTCTTCACCGTCCATAGTAGATAGTAATAAGGCTCCACCAGAGAAAAACTTTCATACCACGTATGGACCTTCATAGTTTGGAGTCCAATTGCCCCTGTGATCTTCCTGAGGAGGAAGGATCCTTTTCAAAACCAAGTGCATGTCTGGAAACACTGAGGACACACCTTCTGATCAAAGGCCTTCTTCATTCTGCTTTGGTACAACCGGCCATGAGTAATGGCTTCCAATATCTTTTCATCAATAAGTCTTAGCTGATTCAACCTGACTTGCACCCATTCAGCTTCGTCCAACTTCACATCAGCCAATACTCTCAAAGAAGGGATCTCAACTTCTAATGGTAGGACTGCTTCCGTACCATACACTAGTGAGAAAGGAGTTTCCCTGGTTGATGTACGCACCAAAGTATGATAACCGTGTAGAGAAAAGGGCAAGATATCATGCCAGTCCTTATAGGTCACCACCACCTTCTGCATAATTTTCTTGATGCTATTATTTGCTACCTCAACGACACCATTCATCTTTGGACGATATGGAGAAGAATTGTGTGTTTAATCTTGAAACTCTGGCACAGTTCTTTCATTATCTTGTTGTTCAAATTTGAACCATTATCAGTAATGATTCGCTCCGGTATTCCATAACGACAGATGATGTCCTTCTTTATGAATCGAGCAACCACTTGTCTTGTGACATTAGCAATGGAAGCTGCCTCTACCCAGTTTGTAAAGTAATCGATGGCAACTAGAATAAAGTAATGCCCATTGGAAGCAGTCGGCTCTATCTTTCCAATCATATTGACTCCCCACATTACAAAGGGCCAAGAAGATGTCAACACGTTCAGAGGGTTAGGTGGCACATGCACCTTGTCAGCATAAATCTGGCATTTATGGCATTTCCTGGCGTATTTAAAACAATCAGGTTCCATAGTCATCCAATAATATTCAACTCTTAACAATTTTCTAACCATTGTATGTCCACTAGTGTGAGTACCAAAGGAGCCCTTGTGAACCTCTTCTATTAATAGGCCCGCTTCGTGTTCATCAACATAACGCAGCAAGACCATGTCAAAGTTTCTTTTATAGAACACATCATCCTTGTTCAAGTAGAAGTTGCCTGAAAGCCTCCTCAGAGTCTTCTTATCTTTGCTTAATGCCCTAGGTGGATACTCTCGAGTCTTGAGAAAATGTCTGATGTCAAAATACTAGGGCTTTCCATCTGACGCTTTTTCAACCGCAGATACAAAGGCAGGTCTGTCAAGACGCATGATGGTTATTACTAGAGCTTCATTCCAGAAATTCACTTTATACATTGACGATAACATTTCCAAGGGTTTGCCATCTGATTTGCAGTCCTAGGTACATGATGAAACTCAACTTTGTCGAAGAAGGGCAGCAGTCTCCTTGCATAGTTCTTGTATGGCACCAAGTTATCCTGACAAGTTTCCCATTCTCCTTTAATCTGATTAACGACTAATGTTGAATCACCATACACATCAAGATTCTTGATCCTTAGATCAATGGCCTCTTCTAAACCCATAATGCACGCTTCATATTCAATTTCATTATTGGTGCAAGCGAATGTTAATCGGACAGTGAACAGTATGTGAGAACCATGAGGAGTTATAATGATTGCCTCGATTCTGTTGCCATATGAGTTAACAGCACCATCAAAAACTAACTTCCACTGAGATCTAATCTCAGGACCCTCGTCAAGCAAAGGCTCATCGTAATTTTTCATCTTCAGAAACATAATATCTTCATCTGGAAACTCAAACTTCATTGGTTGATAATCCTCAATTGACTGCTCAGCGAGATATTCTGACAAGACACTTCCCTTAATGGCTTTTTGGGAAACATATTTAATATCATATTCTGTCAGAACCATCTGCCATCTATCGATCCTTCCAGACAATGCTTGCTTCTCAAGTACATATTTGATTGGATCCATCTTCGAAATCTACAAGGTTGTGTGGTTTAACATGTATTGCCTTAAGCATTTAGATGCCCAAGAAAGTGCACAACATGTTTTCTCTAGCATTGAGTATCTCGACTCGCAATCGGTGAGTTTCTTACTTAGGTAGTAAATAGCATGTTCTTTCCTACCAGTCTTGTCGTGTTGACCAAGCACATGATCTATTGAATTCTCTAGAACCATTAAATACATAATCAGAGGTCTTCCTACAAATAGAGGCATTAGTATTGTAGGTTCCTGCAAATACTCTTTTATCTTCTCAAAAGCCTTCTAGAAATTTTCATTCCAAACGACTGCCTGATCTTTCCTCAACAATTTGAATATAGGCTTGCAAGTGGTTGTAAGGTGAGAAATGAACCTTGCAATGTAGTTCAATCTCCCCAAGAAACCACGAACCTCTTTCTCCGTCCTTGGTTTAGACATTTCTTGAATAACTTTGATCTTTTCAGGATACACCTCAATACCTTTCTCACTGACAATAAAACCTAGCAGCTTCCCAGATCTCACTCCAAAGGTGCATTTATTAGGGTTTAACCTCAACTTGAATTTCCTTAGTCTTTCAGAAAATTTTAGAAGATTGATCAGATGTCCTTCCTTCTTTTGCAACTTCTCAATCATGTCATCAACATATACTTCAATCCCTTGATGAATCATATCATGAAAGAGAGTTATCATTGTCTGCTGATAAGTTTCCCCAACATTTTTTAATCCAAAGGGCATCACTTCATAGAAAAAAGTCCCTCACGGTGTTATGAAGGTAGTTTCCTCCATATTCTCTAGGGCCATTTTGATTTGATTATACCCAGAGAAACCATCCATGAAGGAAAACACAGAATATTGAGTGGTGTTATCAACCAACACGTCAATGTGGGGGAGTGGGAAATCACCATTCGCTCACTCTATTCAGATCTCTGTAATCAGCACAAATCCTGACCTTTCCATCTTTCTTAGGCACAAGAGCAATGTTAGCAACCCACGGAGGGTAATCGGTGACAGCAAGAAACCCAACATCCAATTGCTTTTGAACTTCTTCTTTTATCTTGACCGCAATGTCAGGCCTCGTCCTTCTCAATTTTTGCTTCACTGGTGGACATTCTTCTCTGAGAGGTAGCCTATGCACCACTATATCTGTATCCAGCCCGGGCATATCTTGGTATGACCAAGCAAAGATATCCATGTACTCACAGAGTATCTCGACCAATCTTCTCTTGACATCATCTTCCAAAGCAACCCCTATTCTAACTTCTCTTTTGTCATCCTCGGTACCCAGATTGATGACTTCAATATCCTTCTGATGAGGCAAAATGAACATTTCCTCTTGCTTCAGAAGTCTGGCTAGTTCCTCAGGTAGGTCACAGTCTTCGTCAGTATCTTCTTCAACTTAATAGATAGGATTATCGAAATTATAATGAGCCATAGCCGAATAAGAATTGACGGTATCTGAGATATAAGACCTGCATGATTAATGTTTTATGTTTATTATGAGATGCAAACAAATACAAAAGTATTGTCATTTTTCTGTATAACCAAAATGTAAAAACAAAAAAGGAAAACAGGGACCAAAGTATTTGAATGCAAAAAAGATGTCCTTTTATTCATGATAATGTTTGAAAATGACAAAAGGGGGCCCTACAAAATGAGTCACTATGTCTTGGGCAGAATGTAGGACTGGACATAATAAAAAAAACAAGTGGAAATTACTCTTCAGTGGTGATTTGAACAATTTCCTCGGCAGTCCAATTGCATAGCTTCTATCCAAGAATGCAAGGACGAATCCAGGCATCCATGTCACATTCGTTATCACCTTCGTCGTCTCCTATGGCATGAATCCTGTCGAAGATGACTTCACCTCTGGTGATTTGAACAGGTGTTGTACCCCAAAATTTGCCTAACCTTTTTCTTACTTGGTTTATGTTTAATTTAATTAGCATATCATTGTTCTAGCATTCACATTGCATAGTCATGTTGCATTTTACAGAGGATCAGGAAAGGTGCTTAGCCAATTGAAGTTATCAAAGGTTCAAGGCCTAATCAAGAGATTATATTCAAGTCATCAAGTGGTTATCATCATCAGAAGCAAGCCTAAGTCCTTGAAGAAAGGCAAGCAAGTGAATGTGGTTCATCCCCTGTCTAGGAGCCTATCTGAGGATCATCTGAGGAGTGTAAGCCCATGGTTAGGGGTGGATATTTTCATTGAAGCTCATTGGAGGCCTTGAGGGTCATGGTGGAGTTCATTCAAGTGTTTATGCCAAATGTGGAAAGTCACAGTTGAAGGTGTTGCAATTAGGGTTTTCATCTGGTCAACCTTGAGTCAACTGTGCAATTAAAGGAGATTAAGACTCAATTCTAAGTCTTTGTAGTCATGGGATGTTGTGTTGAGGCACATGAGATGTTATTCCAAAATCAATTCAAGAAGAATTCAAAGTGTGAGGAGTTGCTAAACTAGGGTTCTCAGGGTAAAATCCCCTATTTAGTGCCTGACTTCAAGACCACTTATCTCAAGATACAAGTTTCATCTCAACTTTTGACCAACATGGAAATTATATAGCATGTTCTTAGCTTTAATTTGAGTACTAGAAGTCCTTGATTGGATTTATAGAACTCAAGTTATGATCCAGACAAGTTACAGGTCATCAGATGAATGTGAAATTTGTCTGCAAAAGTCAACCAATTTCCAAGGCACTTTTTACCTAGAAGGATGTTTCTCCTCAACTTTTGGCCAACATGAAAGTTTTAGGTCTTGGTCTTAGCTTTCCAAAATGTACTAGAAGTCTTTCATCTGATTTGTAGAACTCAAGTTATGAGGGTTACAAGTCAGGGGTATTTTGGGAAAGTAAGATTACAGGTCATTTTCATTATAGGTCAAGTTCACCACTTTGCACACTTCAAATGGAAATCTTGCCAACTTGAAAGTTGCTCCAAATGGGATTATTTGGTCAACCAAACCTCAAGGGATCATTGACATAGCTTGGAAATGAGAATGTATGGAGAAAATTTCATGAAAAGAAGTTTGAAAAGGCCTAGTTTGGATTTAATGTCAATTAAACCAATTCATGTCATGTTGGTACTTTTTTGAGTGCAAACAATGTTTTAAGAACAATGGAAAAATCAAAAATCCAATTTGAAGTCATTTGCTATGCCAATTTCATGGTTTCTTCATCTTTAAGCAACATAATGGAAATCCACCGTAGATTCGTTTCCAAGGGCTCAATCTCAGCGACACATGATCCTTGCATCATAAGTAACTGATATGAATCCTCTTGCAAGCTGGTTTTGCTCTGTTTTCACCATTTCCATAAAGCTTCAAACTCAAAAATGTGAATTTTGGATTGGACTCTTATGAGCTCCCATTGGGATGAAAATCATTCAAGATCCATTGTATATAACATTTCAATCATTCCTAACAGAAAATAACTGATTTTGGAGGTAGTTACAACAGAAATTCATGGAGAAAAAGTGGTGAAAATTTGATTTTCGAATTTGGAATTTTACACATTTTTAAGCAAGATTGAGCATTGTAGAAGCTTCTATGATGATTATGGAATGATTCTGGACACTCTTCGTGAAGCTTCAACAACATCTCAAGCCACCATTGAAGCTCCAAACAAGGTTTTTATTTTTCATCCATGCTCTCTGTTTGTGTTAAATTTAGGCTCCATTTTCACATAATTATGATCCTTAGGATGTGTAGAAGCTTTTAGGATTAGTTTGGTTAGGTTCCATGAAACTTTAGAAATTGACACCCTAGGTTGTAGTTTGATTTTCTCTCTTGTTAGTGGATGAAAATGGAAAAGAATTTGATATTCATGATGTAGGAAGTTAGAGGAAGAGATTGGTGCTTTCAATTGTGAGTTTTTAGAAAATTGATTTTCTTGAGTGATTCTTGGATGTTATTGATTGCTGAGTTTTAATGGAGGAAAGTGAAAACAAATTGGATATTTGGATTCTACACGAAAAATCATGCAGTTTTGGTTAAAGGAAATCGAATTTTGGCGGAGAAATGAGAAAGTGCCATTGTTGGTGAAATGGATAAGACGACCGGAACTAAGTTCGGCCACCGTCCACCGCCGCAGGAGGTTTACCTTCGTTTTGACATTCAAAATCCCAGGCGCGATCGTGTCCTTCCGATCTCGCACATACCTGGACTCCGTCCGCGCATCTAGCGGCTGAGATTGATCCGCGTGGCCCTCCCTCATGTAGGCAGCAAACGCTGTGTTTTGTTCCCATATCAAAGTAATGAGTTTTGTTCTCTCAGCTGGGCCCAACGTGTACATGCTAACAACACCCCCCTTCGCAGCCCAATGTGAATAGTACACGCTGGAATATACTAGCTACACCCCCTTGTTTAGTTAGTTTTTAATTTCTTTTCTTTTGTTTTTAATTGATGCTTGTTTAGTTTTAATTCAGAAAAAATATAGGTTGAGCTCAATAAATCTTGAAATAAATCATGTGAGTAGTTTAATATGTCTGGAGATTTTTCATATTTTTAATTCTAGTTTTCATGCATTTTCCAATTAATTGCATATTTTCCATTTTAATGTGTTTTTAATAGTTGAGAAATTACATGATGTGCTTTATGATTTTATTTCTCTTTCAATAACTCATATTAGCCTCTTACTTTTTGTATGGTGAATATCGACACGTGAGTTAATATTGTACTATTTTTATTGCATTTTTTAGATTGTATTTGAATAGGTTTTGAGATGGATTTTTATAGTCAGCCCCATGTGAATCCCCCATAGCATACCTCTTGGTTTAGCCTCTGGTTACTATACTTAGACTAATAGTTTGGACTTGAAACTTTAAACATAGACTCCTAACACATTTAGGATCCTTTAGGAATTTTATCAAGATTTTAGGACCTGATTTCCTATTTTTACCATATTTTACTTTCTGGCCAAAGTTTGTGTATTCATGATTGCACCTACTCATAGTTTGGCCTAATAATTGAATTTTTGCCAACTTAAAGCACCCAATCTTCCCATTAACCCTTAGTATCTAGGTTGAAACCCTTTTAGGTTTATTTTCAAGCCATTAGAATACCTTTTAGTTCCCTTAGGATGACTTCTTTTAGAGCTAAAACATTTAAGGTTTCTTTAGAGCTTTTGGTGATGATTCTTTCCCTTGTGTGATTTCTTCCTTAGGCTTTGCCCTACCCTCTTTCTCCAAGTCTTGAAGAGGAGCCCTCCTGGGAGAGCCTAATCCTTCCTTTGGTTGGATTCTGTGCATTCCTCAAGAGGTTGAGCCTTGAATTGACCTTCCCAGTATAGTACATTCCTTTGGTTTGTACTATCTTTCTCCTTCAAGTCTTGATAAGGAGCCCTCCTGGGGGAGCCTAATTCTTCCTTTGGTTGGATTCTGTGCATTCCTCAGGAGGCTGAGCCTTGGATTGACATTCTTGGCATGGTATATTCCCTTGGTTTATATACTGTCATCCATCTCCAAGTCCTTTTCTTAGGATCCCTCTTGGGAGAGCCTAATCCTTCCCTTGGTTGGATTATATGCATTCCTTAACAGGTTGAGCCTGAGATGGACGCCCTGTGTTGATAAACTTTAAAACAGTTACCTTAGATTGATATCTAGGACTAATACCCAGTCTTTTTTGTCCTATTGACATGGGATCCCTCTTGGGAGAGCCTAATCCTTCCCTTGGTTGGATTCTGTGCATTCCTCAAGAGGTTGAGCCCATGACGGACTCTGGTGTTGATACACCTCCAACCTGATGTAGCCTGGGATGATTTCCTTGTTGCTCATTTTGGTTTCTCTCCCTTGTTTGGATTGCTTGATGCATTAGAACAGGTTCATGTTTAGAATATCTTAGGTTAGGGACATGACTGCTTAGAGGTTGAGTGGGTCTCCCTCTGCTTGTTTGCATTAAGGGTTGAGGTGATCCTCCCCTTGCTTGCGTGTTGTTTTTCTTTTTATCTGTGTGTTTGCTTTAGAGGTTGAGTCTGTCTCCCTCTGCTTGTCTGTTACTGTTTGGCTTTCGCTTGTTTTCTCTAGAAGTTGAGTTTGTCTCCTTCTGCTTGTATTGCTGCATTGCATGTATTTTACTTACAGTTATTTCTTTCAGATTATTTCTTTTTCTGTTGCTTTCCTTTTCCATGTTCCCTTAGGATTTCCATTCCTTCTTGCTTAAGTTGGAATGTGACAGACATTAGGGTTCTAACCATGCATGATAACATTAGGTATCTCCCTCCTAACCCCAATCATAGGATCAACTTTGCATGACAACTTTAGGGTTGGACTAGTTCCCCTTTAGTGCGTCCTTTCTCTTCTCATCTCAAAACAACAGTAAAAAATGTAATAAAGGCAAGTTAGTACAAGCGCGTTATGAGCCTTAAGCTACTTGGGTAATGATAATTGAGCGGCCTCCTCTCAACCGTCTAGAGTGTTTAGTATACGTCCTTTGGACGATATGCGATGCATTTGTTCCCAGGTCATAGTCTCTAGAGCTGTACTAACTACAAACACCCATAAAAAACACTTCTTCCGTAAAAGACTTTAAAAACAAAGATCAAACTCTTTTTTGTCCTCTGGGACCTTTAACCCTTGGAAACCATTTTCTTGAGGAGAGTTTTGTTAACATTCGGTTCTATCGCAAACGGTAAACGCCTAAGTCTCCAATGAGCGAGCTGCATACACCAACTACTAGAACCGTTTATTAACCCTACTCGGGTAAAACATTTTGAACCAAACCTGTGGTCTTGTTATCCCGAACTACGTTTGCTCTGATCTTTCACGCCGTGTGAAAGTACGTAGGCACGAGATGCGATATCTCGGCGAACAACCTTCCCCCGTAACCCGTAGTTAGGCGAACTACGTTGACTCTGATTTCTCGTTCTAGACGGGAATACGTAGGCATAGAACTGTTGTGTTCTGCCGAGTCATTTTCTTTTCTTGTCAGACCAGACCTTTTAGCGTAGATATATAAAACTAACCCGTCAGATAAACACAACAAGCGTGGATCCCATAGAGTACGATGGACGTGAGGGGTGCTAATACCTTGCCCTTGCGTAACCGACTCCCGAATCCGGACATTGGTTGCGATGACCTTGTCTTATACCTTTTCGTCAGGTTTTTCCGATCGTTTCCTTTCCCTTTCTGTGGGATAAATAACGAAAGGTGGCGACTCTTCTGTCTTGCCGGCACCTTATTTTCGCAGTAGCGACAGCTGGTGACTCTGCTGGGGAAATTATAGCTGCTGTGGACTCTTCCCATCCCCTATGTTGGAACCGTTTCCCATCCCCTATGCGAGTCAATCCTAGCGCTTGTTTGTTTATCTCTTTGGGTTTTGTACATACCTGTTGTACCTTTAGCTTTATTTTCCCGCATTTTATTTTCAGCACTACATTATATCATTATTGTCTTGTTATGGGAGGGACTGATTCTGATGAGAGAGAAGCCAGACCCAGGCTTGAGAGCATATACATAGTATTAGAGTGGATTAGTGGTGGACGTGCTTGCTTTGCTTGCATCAGTTCCCACGTAATCCATACTCAGACGAGGTTCTCTTTGATGACTTCCTATCGGTCCTTTGGACTCGAGGGGATTTTGGATCTGAGGATTGTCGACTCTGGGGACCGATCATTTGGGATTCAGCTAAGTGAGGCCGCTTCAAGAGATGATGATGCCACACCTTCCTGGGTATCATATCATCGTTTCTTGAAAGTTTGTGATGTTGATGAACGCATAGGATGCCATGCCTTGTCCGTGATTAGGTCCATACCTGTGCGCAGGGTCAGGTTATTGCAGGAAACCTTAACCTTCAGACAACCTGGTTTTCTTGGCAGTGAATCAGTATTGTGGGTATCAGAGGTTTCTTATCGTCAGAGATGTGTCCGTTCTCGACAGTGCATGATTATTGGTCCTCATCAGGGTTTTATTGGCAGGGAGGTGTTGTGATTATGTTGAAACAGAGCCTTGATCTCCTCCACAACATAATCTTGATCTCCTGTTGCATGATTGCATCTTACATTTCCGCATACTCATTTGCATATCATTAGCATGTTTCTGTGTTGCAGGTGCATATACTATCCCCCGGTTCCGGTAATCTTGCCTTCTGTTTTTCTAGCATGGGATCATTGAAGAAGAATGTGGCTTACAAGCTCCCTACCCCAGATGTTACTTTGCTGTCTAGTTTGATTGCCTTGGCAGATGATCCAGTGAAAGGGGAATTCAGGAAATCTTATGGGAAGTTGCTCAGTCTGATTCGTAAACCTTCAGTCTATGAGTTGAACGGGTTGTATGCATTGCTGCAGTTCTATGACCCTCCGTTGAGGTGCTTCACTTTTCCATATTTCATTCTTGCACCTACCTTAGAAGAGTATGCTGAGTTGTTGGGTGTACCGGTTAAGAATCAGATGTCGTTTGTTCACATGGATGCTAAGCCTAATCTGGCTAACCTAGCTACTGCCTTTCACCTGGATGCTTCAGAGTTGCTTCTTGTTGGTCGAGGTCATGCTGTTGATTCTCCATGTATTCAGTGACATTGTATGCTGCCTTGTTGGGATTTTTATATATACGAGATGTTATTTCCATGACTGGATCCGGACTTCTTATTATCAGCACTGGCACTCTGGCACTAGAATCGGGGGAGCAATCTCCCTAAGGCACAGACACACGTTTGCATTTGCATAACAGGTACCTCGAGTTGTTTTCCTAACCCTCTGTTGGTGCAGGTTTCAGGATTGCCGATCAACGAATTCATCGTTACTCTACGAGAAGTAATTGCAAGAAAGCCATGGATCATATGCAAGCTTAGATGCAGGAGATGCGCGACAGGATGGCGCAGTTCATGCAGGTTATGGAAACTGTGGCCAAGGGCCAAGAGCAGCTTCAGACTCTGGTGCAGCCTCTGATTGCACGAGTTGACGGTAATGGTGTGCTACATGGTGGGGTTGCTACTAATCCTCCTCATTGCGAGACTCCTCGAGTGGGTGATGCTGTACCGGTGGTCATTCTCAATGCTGGTGAGAACGGTAATGGAGTTGGGAATGGGAATGTGAGTGGTAATGGTAACGGGCATGTGGAAACCAACGGAAATGTTGGAGCTGGAAATGCTGGTTTTGGTGTTGGTGCTGGAAACACTGGTGTAGGTATTGGTGGTGCCAATGTAGGCTATGGCAATGCAGGTTTTGGCAATGCAAGCAACAACGGTGTTGGAATGGGTGCCTACAACGCTGGTTTTGGGCCGAGTGTTGCTAATCAGGGCTTTGGTAATGTGGGGTATGGTCCCAGGTTTAATCAGACAAGCTTTGGTCCTAATGCTGCTTACGCTGGGTATGATAATGTGGATCCTCATTGGGGCGAGGATCATCAAGAAGATGCTTTCCCTCCGCTGGGCATGGGTCTCGAGATGCCCACAGAAAATGACCGAAGGTTCAAGCTGTTGGAGGAACAAGTGAGAGGTCTTGCCAATCAGAATTCCATAGGGTTGGACATGGCTAATATGGGGTTGGTTCCTGGCTTGAGGGTGCCGCTCAAGTTCAAAGCGCCTACTTTTGACAAGTATAAGGGGGATACCTGCCCAAGAGTTCATGTACGGTCTTATTATCGGAGAATGTCTGCTTATTCGAGTGATGAAAAGATGCTGATGCATTTTTTTTCCAAGATAGCTTGTATGGACCGTCACTCGAATGGTATATGGGATTTGAGCCCACTCAGATTGGTAGCTGGAAAGAGTTGGCGAAAGCCTTTGTAAAGCAGTATCAGTATAACAGCGACCTTGCACCTAACAGGGTCCAACTGCAAAATCTTTCTCAAAAGAATGGCGAGGGTTTTAAAGAGTACGCCCAGAGGTGGCGTGAGCTTGCAGCCAGGGTGCAGCCACCCATGGTAGAGCGTGAGTTGATGGATCTTTTTGTGGGCACTTTCTCTGGTTTGTATTATGATAAGCTTCTCGGTTGTATGATGAGTAATTTTTCTGATATGATACTCTTGGGAGAACGTATAGAGAATGGCGTCAAGATCGGTAAGATTCAAGCAGGAGAATCAACTTCAGCTGGAGGTGGTAAAAAGGTTTTTGGGAATAAGAAGCAGGGGGATGCTAATTCAGTATACAGCTCCCGAGGAAGAGGTAGAGGTCGGAACTAATACCATCAGCAACAGATTGTTAGTGTGACAATTCCTGCACCTCAACAACAACAACAGCCGCAGCAGCAGCAGAGACAACAACATCCTGCTCAGCGAAGAATTCAGGATAGGGATAGGGTCGTGAAAAGAGTATTTGATGTGCCTTCAATGCCGTATGCGCAGCTTTTTCAAACTCTATTACAACCGCAACTAGTTGAGAAAAGGACGTTAGCTCCGCCGAAGGGCACGCCTCCTTTTGGTTATGATGCCAACGCACATTGTGAATTCCACTCCGGGGCACCCGGTCAAAGCATAGAGAATTGTCATGCATTCAAGAACAAGGTACAAGACTTGATCGATAGCAGGGCAATCAACTTCTCCGATGATGTTCCCAACGTGGTACAAAATCCTCTGCCAAACCACGGACAAGATGGAAGCGGCTGAGTCGCCAACAAGTCAAGATACAAGGAGCCCAGTTCCTAGAAGTTGGTAATCTGCATTTTTCATGTCATTTCTTTACATTTGTAGTTTCTTTCCTGTTTAATTGCAAATTTCATTTGTAAAGCTTGTTGTTTTCAATTGACATTGATAATGAAAGAAATATGCATGTTTTGAATTAATCCATTTGTGTTCACTCTATTACTTTCTTTTATTCCAAACGCTTGTTTAAGTGGAATCCGGGGAGGATGACGAAATCCAACGGTGAGTAAGCTTCTGATGCTATGCTTTTGAATAAAAACCTGTTGATGATGTACAGACATTGTTTCAAATCCCAAACACCGGAGATATAAGGAAGATAATCCCTTGTTAACCCCTTTGAGCTTAGTTGTAGGAGTTTCTT
This sequence comes from Lathyrus sativus, assembly GCA_963859935.3. Classification (NCBI taxonomy): domain Eukaryota; kingdom Viridiplantae; phylum Streptophyta; class Magnoliopsida; order Fabales; family Fabaceae; genus Lathyrus; species Lathyrus sativus. The sequence goes on along the minus strand of OZ012735.1, from coordinate 179,657,027 downwards.
TCCGAAAATGAAAAACCCTCAATCTTAACCCGGGGCAGGGTAGGTGTCAGTTAATTTGACAAAGTGTTCAAATTACAAAAGGAGTGTCCATTTGAGGATAGATCACACCTATATAGGTCGTACCTAAGAAACCACAATGGTTAAGCCTAGTCGATCAGGAGTGAAACAGTCACAATCTCTTTAATAAGTCATACGAGCTGATGTCATACGATTTGTTCCAAAAAAAAAAGAGAGAAATAAAAGAATCGAAAAGAAAAGCCCGCTAAGTCGAATCTTGAAAGCAAGCGACTTAGGCAAAAATTAGGATACCCCGCTAGACTTCAAAATTGAAGAAACTCTAAAGAGTTAGTCCAGGCAAAAGTTAGGGGAAAATGAAAAAACGAAAAAACGAAAAACAAAAAGCGAAAAGGGATTGCGGAAGAAAAAATCCTCAAACAAGAACGAAATCGTGTGGCTCCGGACGCCAAAAGACGAAAAGGGAGTGACTGTCACTTCAAAAAGTGTAATTTCTTAAACAGTCACTCAACCTTTGAAAGGAGAACGCTAAGGTCGAATTAACTGAACGTAGGATCGGAGAACATCACGGAGAATGGGTGGGTTAAAATAAACTTTGAGCCTTGATCTTTTCTTTCATAAACCGTGAACTTGACCACGTTACAACCTTTAAAAGTCCTAATTGAAATAGGTTTATTTCGAAAGCATACTTCGGTAAAAGATCGCATCGGAACTGACTCCTAGAAAGGATTCCCATTATAGTTGTATTAATGTTGACATGTTAATGAATGAGTTTATACATTTTATGCCACAAATTTTTTTCCAGTGAACAGGAATGGATTTTGAAAACTGCCATATGCATTGCATTTGATATGTCCTTTTATGCAGAACAGTTTGCTTTACTAGTGAGTAAGCGCTTGACAGCGGGAAAGTTTCCACGATGGAAAGATTTGATCAGGACAGAATGCAGGACGCCAAAATATCCCGGCGAATCGGGGCAAGCCATGTCAAATGATCGCGGCATGGGAGTCAACCATCCAGAAATCAGGTAATCTGGGGCAATCAGGTCGATATTTGATGAATCTCTCGCAGCCAAGGGTACTACTCCCTACAGATAAGCCCATAAGGGGCAAAGTCATGACAAGACTGGGGCAGGTCACCCCGAGAGCGCAAAAGTTATCCTTATCCTGAAGGCGATTCACTTGAAGCACCTCCGTGAGGTTCGAAGTGCCGAAGCCGTTCGTATCAAACCACTAGAGTACAAAGATCTCAGGTTTCCTTTTGAAAGGATATGACGAAGATCCCGCAGGCTGGGGCAAAAGCTGAAAGCGAAGGATCCGTTCCTCTCCATATACGCAGAGTTGGTCGAAAGTTGTTATAGATTCTGGGGCAAGCCATTTCGAGTTCGTGTCATGGCGTGTTTTTCCAAGCAGGATGACTCCTTTTTCCCTAGCAAGTTCGGTCGCGTTTCCCCATAGAATCTAAACTGTGAGCGTTGATGTGTCTCCCCGAACGGAGATAGATTCTCCCCAACCGGATGCATCTTAGCCAAGGGATCGTGATTCCCCAGCCAGAGTCCCTTAACGTAGGAGCAGGTTCTATGTGAAACTTATTCCTCCCCAATAGACGGAATTCACATTTTTATCCCTGGAAGAGTTAGAGGCAGATTAGTAAGTAGTCAGGCAGGTATGTGCATTCCCAGCAGGGGTCGCGTGCACATTTAATCCCCAGTGAAGACCCCGCGCAGGACTGTCCTTTCTGTTCCAGCAGGTTGTCTTTCCTCCAATAGGTTGTTCATCCTCTGCAGAGTTCGTGGCTCCGGATTTTTTGAGACATCCCCAGCAAGATTGTTTCTTCCCCTAGCGGAAGTTTGGTTTTGGTCCTCCAGCATTTATTTTGCTGGAACGCCTCTTCGCATTTGCATCGTGCATAGCATATACCCAAACGCGTAGCATTTCCATTCCGTATGGAGCATTACGCCATCTCTCAAACATATGCATTTTGAAACATAAGCCAGGTTGGTTACCTCTATGTTTTCAGGTGTTTTTCCCTGCAGGTAATTGGAATTCTTGCTCAGGATGGCTTTCGGATATTCAAATTCTTGGCATGGTATATGTGATGATAACGTTCGTCCTATCATGTATTCCTCATCATAGTTTCTTGATTGAGTTTCTCTTCTTCCCCAGCGGAGTTTTCCTCAGATTGCTATTACGTCAGCGCTAAAAGATTTCAGGGATTAGACATTTGAAGTCGTTACTTGTTGTCAAAGTAAGTGTCTGGCAGTTGACGTCAAAATTTCCCCAGTAGAGTTTCCCTCGGATTGCTGTTACGTTAGCGTTAAAAAAATCTCATGGATTAAATCGTCGGAGATGTTACCCGTGTTGACGGAGATGTTACCTATGTTGACGGAGATGTTATCCGTGTTGACGGAGATGTTACCCGTGTTAACAGAGTTGTTCCCGTGGAGTTGTTCATTCAAGTCTTCGGATGCCAGATTAGCACTTTTATTTAGTGTTTTGCCCGTTTCTTCGGAAATGGAAGGTCAAGGATAGTATATTGATGATTCGCGCTTTACGTAGTGCATGCCCGTTTCTTCAGAAATGGAAGGTCAAGGATAGTATATTGACGATTCGCGCTTTACGTAGTGCATGCCCTTTTCTTCGGAAATGGAAGGTCAAGGATAGTATATTAATGGTTCGCGCTTTTATTTAGTGCGATGCTCGTTTCTTCGGAAATGGAAGGTCAAGGATAGTATATTGACGGTCCGTGCTTTTATTTAGTGCGATGCTCGTTTCTTTGGAAATGGAAGGTCAAGGATAGTACATTGATGACGCGCTTTACGTAGTGCTTTGCTCGTTTCTTCGGAAATGGAAGGTCAAGGATAATATTTTAATATGGTCTTATGGCTCGATACCCGCTTATTGTAGCGTATATTTGAAGATTGATTGTTGTTGATATAATGTGTGGATTCAATGCCTGTGGTGTCACACAGGTCGTTGATGTTGAAATCAGGTTCTTTATCAGACCATTGATCAGTTTGTTGTCGTGACAACTAGATTCAATTTTCTGGATATTTTTTCCCCGAGCAGTTTTCGCAGATTATTTCTTTGGTTAGCAAATTCCTGGGTTCCTTGGTACTCAACTGTCTTTTACCTTGATTGTCTGAAAGCCGTTCGCTTTCCATCCAGTCAGGTCCAAGTCGCTTGAATAGGGGCAGCTGTTGTACCCCAAAATTTGCCTAACCTTTTTCTTACTTAATTTATGTTTCATTGCATTAGCATATCATTGTTCTAGCATTCACATTGCATAGTCATGTTGCATTTTACAGAGGATCAGGAAAACTGCTTAGCCAATTGAGGTTATCAAAGGTTCAAGGCCTAATCAAGAGATTATATTCAAGTCATCAAGTGGTTATCATCATCAGAAGCAAGCCTAAGTCCTTGAAGAAAGGCAAGCAAGTGAATGTGGTCCATCCCCTGTCTAGGAGCCTATCTGAGGATCATCTGAGGAGTGTAAGCCCATGGTTAGGGGTGGAGATTTTCATTGAAGCTCATTGGAGGCCTTGAGGGTCATGGTGGAGTTCATTCAAGTGTTTATGCCAAATGTGGAAAGTCACAGTTGAAGGTGTTGCAATTAGGGTTTTCATCTGGTCAACCTTGAGTCAACTGTGCAATTAAAGGAGATTAAGACTCAATTCTAAGTCTTTGTAGTCATGGTATGTTGTGTTGAGGCACATGAGGTGTTATTCCAAAATCAATTCAAGAAGAATTCAAAGTGTGAGGAGTTGCTAAACTAGGGTTCTCAGGGTAAAATCCCTTATTTAGTGCCTGACTTCAAGACCACTTATCTCAAGATACAAGTTTCATTTCAACTTTTGACCAACATGGAACTTGTATAGCATGTTATTAGCTTTAATTTGAGTACTAGCAGTCCTTGATTGGATTTAGAGAACTCAAGTTATGATCCAGACAAGTTACAGGTCATCAGATGAATGTGAAATTTGTCTGCAAAAGTCAACCAACTTCCATGGCACTTTTTACCTAGAAGGATGTTTCTACTCAACTTTTGGCCAACATGAAAGTTGTAGGTCTTGGTCTTAGCTTTCCAAAATGTACTAGAAGTCTTTCATCTGATATGTAGAACTCAAGTTATGAGGGTTACAAGTCAGGGGTATTTTGGGAAAGTAAGATTACAGGTCATTTTCATTATAGGTCAACTTCACCATTTTGCACACTTCAAATGGAAATCTTGCCAACTTGAAAGTTACTCCAAATGGGATTATTTGGTCAACTAAACCTCAAGGGATCGTTGACATAGCTTGGAAATGAGAATGTATGGAGAAAATTTCATGAAAAGAAGTTTGAAAAGGCCTAGTTTGGATTTAATGCCAATTAAACCAATTCATGTCATCTTGGTACTTTTTTTGAGTGCAAACAATGTTTTAAGAACAATGGAAAAATCAAAAATCCAATTTGAAGTCATTTGTTATGCCAATTTCATGGTTTCTTCATCTTTAAGTAACATAATGGAAATCCACCGTAGATTCGTTTCCAAGGGCTCAATCTCAGCCACACATGATCCTTGCATCATAAGTAACTGATATGAATCCTCTTGCAAGTTGGTTTTGCTCTGTTTTCACCATTTCCATAAAGCTTCAAACTCAAAAATGTGAATTTTGGATTGGACTCTTATGGGCTCCCATTGGGCTGAAAATCATTCAAGATCCATTGTATATAACATTTCAATCATTCCTAACAGAAAATAACTTATTTTGGAGGTAGTTAACACAGAAATTCATGGAGAAAAAGTGGTGAAAAATTGATTTTCGAATTTGGAATTTTACACATTTTCAAGCAAGATTAAGCATTGTAGAAGCTTTTATGATGATTATGGAATGATTCTGGACACTCTTCGTGAAGTTTCAACAACATCTCAAGCCATCATTGAAGCTCCAAACAAGGTTTTAATTTTTCATCCATGCTCTCTGTTTGTGTTGAATTTAGGCTCCATTTTCACATAATTATGATCCTTAGGATGTGTAGAAGCTTTTAGGATTAGTTTGGTTAGGTTCCATGAAACTTTAGAAATTGACACCCTAGGTTGTAGTTTGATTTTCTCTCGTGTTAATGGATGAAAATAAAAAAGAATTTGATATTCATGATGTAGGAAGTGAGAGGAAGAGATTGGTGCTTTCAATTGTGAGTTTTGAGAAAATTGATTTTCTTGAGTGATTCTTGGATGTTATTGATTGCTGAGTTTTAATGGAGGAAAGTGAAAACAAATTGGATATTTGGATTCTACACGAAAAATCATACAATTTTGGTTAAAGGAAATCGAATTTTGGTGGAGAAATGAGAAAGTGTCATTGTTGGTGAAATGGAGAAGATGACCGGAACTAAGTCCGGCCATCGTCCGCCGCCGCGGGAGGTTTCCCTCCGTTTTGCCATTCAAAATCCCAGGCGCGATCGTGTCCGTCCGATCTCGCACAGACCTGGACTTCGTCCGTGCATCTAGCTGCTGAGATTGATCCGCGTGGCCCTCCCTCATGTAGGCAGCAAACGCTGCGTTTTGTTCCCATATCAAAGTAATGAGTTTTGTTATCTCAGCTGGGCCCAACGTGTACATGCTAACAACACCCCCCTTCGCAGCCCAATGTGAACAGTACACGCTGGAATATACTAGCTACACCCCCTTGTTTAGTTAGTTTTTAATTTCTTTTCTTTTGTTTTTAATTGATGCTTGTTTAGTTTTAATTCATAAAAAATATAGGTTGAGCTCAAGAAATCTTGAAATAAATCATGTGAGTAGTTTAATATGTCTAGAGATTTTTCATGTTTTGAATTTTAGTTTTCATGCATTTTCCAATTAATTGCATATTTTCCATTTTAATGTGTTTTTAATAGTTGAGAAATTACATGTTGTACTTTATGATTTTATTTCTCTTTCAATAATTCATATTAGCCTCTGATTTTTTGTATGGTGAATGTCGACACATGAGATAATATTGTACTATTTTTATTGCATTTTTTAGATTGCATTTGAATAGGTTTTGAGATGGATTTTTATAGCCAGCCCCATGTGAATCCCCCATAGCATACCTCTTGGTTTAGCCTCTGGTTAGTATACTTAGACTAATATTTTGGACTTGAAACTTTAACCATAGACTCCTAACACATTTAGGATAATTTAGGAATTTTATCAAGATTTTAGGACCTGATTTCCTATTTTTCCTATATTTTACTTTCTGACCAAAGTTTGTGTATTCATGATTGCACCTTCTCATAGTTTGGCCTAATAATTGAACTTTTAGCCAACTTAAAGCACCCAATCTTCCCATTAACCCTTAGTCCCTAGGTTGACACCCTTTTAGGTTTATTTTCAAGCTATTAGAATACCTTTAAGTTCCCTTAGGATGACTTCTTTTAGAGCTAAAACATTTAAGGCTTCTTTAGAGCTTTTGGTGATGATTCTTTCCCCTGTGTGATTTCTTCCTTGGCTTTGCCCTACCCTCTTTCTCCAAGTCTTGAAGAGGAGCCCTCCTGGGAGAGCCTAATCCTTCCTTTGGTTGGATTCTGTGCATTCCTCAGGAGGTTGAGCCTTGAATTGACCTTCCCAGTATAGTACATTCCTTTGGTTTGTACTATCTTTCTCCTTCAAGTCTTGATAAAGAGCCCTCCTGGGAGAGCCTAATCCTTCCTTTGGTTGGATTATGTGCATTCCTCAGGAGGTTGAGCCTTGGATTGACATTCTTGGCATGGTATATTCCCTTGGTTTATATACTGTCATCCATCTCCAAGTCCTTTTCTTAGGATCCCTCTTGGGAGAGCCTAATCCTTCCCTTGGTTGGATTATGTGCATTCCTCAACAGGTTGAGCCTGAGATGGACGCCCTGTGTTGATAAACTTTAAACCAGTTACCTTAGATTAATATCTAGGACTAATACTCAGTCTTTTCTGTCTTATTGACATAGGATCCCTATTGGGAGAGCCTAATCCTTCCCTTGGTTGGATTTTGTGCATTCCTCAAGAGGTTGAGCCCATGATGGACTCTGGTGTTGATACACCTCCAACCTGATGTAGCCTGGGATGATTTCCCTGTTGCTCATTTTGGTTTCTCTCCCTTGTTTGGATTGCTTGATGCATTAGAACAGGTTCATGTTTAGAATATCTTAGGTTAGGGACATGACTGCTTAGAGGTTGAGTGGGTCTCCCTTTGCTTGTTTGCATTAAGGGTTGAGGTGATCCTCCCCTTGCTTGCGTGTTGTTTTTCTTTTTATCTGTGTGTTTGCTTTAGAGGTTGAGTCTGTCTCCCTCTGCTTGTCTGTTACTGTTTGGCTTTCGCTTGTTTGCTCTAGAAGTTGAGTTTGTCTCCTTCTGCTTGTATTGCTGCATTGCATGCATTTTACTTACAGTTATTTCTTTCAGATTATTTCTTTTGCTGTTGCTTTCCTTTGCCATGTTCCCTTAGGATTTCCATTCCTTCTTGCTTAAGTTGGAATGTGACAGACTTTAGGGTTCTAACCATGCATGATAACATTAGGTAGTTCCCTCCTAACCCCAATCATAGGATCAACTTTGCATGATAACTTTAGGGTTGGACTAGTTCCCCTTTAGTGCGTCCTTTCTCTTCTCATCTCAAAACAACAGTAAAAAATGTAATAAAGGCAAGTTAGTACAAGCGCATTATGAGCCTTAAGATACTTGGGTAATGATAATTGAGCGGCCTCCTCTCAATCGTCTAGAGTGTTTAGTATATGTCCTTTGGACGATATGCGACGCATTCGTTCCCAGGTCATAGTCTCTAGAGCTGTACTAACTACAAACACCCATAAAAAACACTTCTTCCGTAAAAGACTTCAAAAAAAAGATCAAACTCTTTTTTGTCCTCTGGGACCTTTAACCCTTGGAAACCATTTTCTTGAGGAGAGTTTTGTTAACTCTCGGTTCTACCGCAAACGGTAAACGCCTAAGTCTCCGACGAGCGAGCTGCATACACCAAATGCTAGAATCGTTTATTAACCCTACTCGGGTAAAACATTTTGAACCAAACTTGTGGTCTTGTTAGCCCGAACTACATTCTCTCTGATCTTTCGTCAGGTTTTTCCGATCGTTTCCTTTCCCTTTCGGTGGGATAAATAACGAAAGATGGCGACTCTTCTGTTTTGCCGGCACCTTATTTTCTCAATAGCGACAACAGGTCCCCTGTACTTGGGAGGATTTTGAGAAGAACTGGAAGGCTTGAACCCTAGGCCAAATTTATCCTGTTTGACGGGAACATCAAGCACCTGGCCCCATCTCTAGAAAGATTCAGACTCAACGATAGGACGAGCTTCTTTAAAAGATAACATTGATACCTCTAAGCTTTTAACTTTAACAAGAGGATTCTCCTGAATTTGCACTGCTTCAAAAGCCTGACATAGCGTCTCGTGGATCTCTCCATCCACCTTTATGTATTTGAACAACGACAACTGACTTACCATAATATCTTCCTCACCGCACACCATAATGACTTTTCCCTCCATCATGTACTTTAGCTTCTAATGCAACATTGATGTGACTGCTCCCGCAGCATGAATCCATGGTCGGTCAAGCAAACAACTCTATGCCGGCTGGATATCCATTATGTAGAAATTTACATCAAAGGTCTTGGGTCCAACCTGAATTGGCATGGTAATCTCTCAGAATACAGACCTCTTTGAGCCATCAAATGCTCCCACAACCAAATCACTCGGCGTAAAAACCAACCCTTGAGTATCCAATTTCATCAGCGACTTCTTGGGTAACATATTGAGTGACGATCCTGTGTCAACTAAGACGTTTGACAATAAGGATCCTATGCACTCTATGGATATATGTAAAGCATGGTTATGATTTCTCCTAGCAGGAGTTAAATCTAGGTTTGTAAAACCTAAACCATTGCTAGCATTGACATGCGTCACTACCCCTTCCAATTGGTTAACTGAAATTTCCTGCGGTACATATGCAGAGTTCAAGATCTTCAATAGTGCATTTCGGTGTGCCTCAGAATACAACAATAATGACATAATAGAAATCTTCGACTGAGTCTGATTTAGTGATCCACAATCTTGTAATCACTTTTGCGAGTGAGTCTCATAAACTCTTCGGCGTCTTTAGAGAATGAACTGTCACTACTAGCCTGTTGTTGTGTACTTTCCTTAACCACCGCCTTCCCTTTCCCATTGTCAGTCCTGTCAGTTTCAGCCTCTAGTGGGGAAAAGACTCTTCCGCTTCTAGTGATACCACCTGCACCCACTATGTTTTCAACAGTAGAATTACCATATGATGAACTAGTCAACTCTTGTCTCTGCCTATTACAAAACACCTCTGCCCCATAGTTCCATGGGATGGCTTCAGTGCTCTTGTATCCTGGAACGGTAATGATCACTAGCACTGGCCTAGCAGGCGTTGAAATGTTAATGGTCCGGTAAGGGATTGAAATCGTGGCAATTTCTCTCATATCATTACTTACCCTGTCGTCGACGTCCTCCCTAACAACTCTATCAAATTGAAAACAACCATCATTAATCAAATTCTGGATACCATTCTTTAAGAAACTACAACCCTCTGGTTGCAAAACACACTCTAAACAATCAGCCGAACATCCTGGAAAAACTCCTCCTCTCAACAACCTTTCCTTCACAAAACTTAAAGGTATCTTCAGCTCCTCAACATCTGTTATCAAATTTAACCTCTCCCCCTCCATTACAATATTCATTCTGGCAACCCCATGATTGGGCATCGAGTTCTGGTTCACATTTGGGCCTTAATTGGTGAAATTGATGGCCTTCGAATCAAGAAAATCTTGGAATTTGTGCTTCAATGCTTTGCAGTTATCAATGTGATGGCCAGGAGCTCCTGAGTGGAACTCACACCTTGCATTTGCATCGTAACCAGGAGCAGGTGCACCAGTGAGAGGTGCCAAGGTCATCTTTTAAATAAGTTGCAATTGAAGCAAATGATGTAATAGTTGAGAGTATGGCAAAGACGAGGTCTCAAACTGTCTGTTGGTCGCTCATGGCCTACCAGAGTAATGACGAGAAGCATTGGCTCGTTGTTGTGGTGTAGTTGGGATGGCTATAGTTGCAACTTGCTATTGATAATGCAGTTGCGCTCGACCCTTACCTCTGTAAGAAGATATAGAACTTGAGTCTCCCTCCCTCTTATTAGAGTTTCCATTATACAACTTCTTCATTCCTCTAGATGAGGATCCTCCTCCACATTGTATCTTCCCGGTCTTGATACCATTTTCCACTCTTTCTCCTGCCATAACCAGGTCAGAAAAACTTCCTGACATACAACCTACTAACTTCTCATAATATGTTCCGAGCAATGTAGCCATGAACATGTCGATCAACTCCCGCTCCATCATCGAAGGTTGTACTCTAGCTGCCAACTCGCGCCACCTCTGGGTGTACTCCTTAAAACCTTCGTTATTTCTCTGTGACAAATTTTGTAGTTGCACCCTATTCGGTGCCAAATCATTGTTATACTGATAATGGCAAACAAAAGTCTCCACCAATTCCCTCCAGCTTCTAATGTGGCTTCTCTCTAGCCCCATATATCATTCCAATGACGGCCCTGACAAACTATCTTGGAAAAAATGCATTAAGTCGGAGTACACAGACATCTTTCTAAAATACGTCCAGATATGTACTCTAGGACAGGTTGTCCCTTTGTACTTGTCAAAATCTGGTACCTTGAACTTCTGGGGATTTCTGACCCCTAGAACTTGATCCAGACCTGACATATCAAGACGCAAAGAATTTTGGCTCTCATAGGCTTTCATCTTTTCCTCAGTTAACTTAAATCTTTTGCCAACCTCTGGCGGGAGAGCAACATCTATATCTCTCATTGAAAAGACGTCATCTTGATTATCCTCCTCCCATTAGGGACCTGCAGTCCCATGTACTATACACACTACCTGTAACACCACCTATCTGAACTCCACCATGAGGACCTATGCCCGGAGGGTTAACAATTGTAGGAATACCATTGCCTTGTGGAATATTGCCACAAACAGGTGGAGGAATAACAATAGTTCCTCCATGTAGAATATCGTCTTCAACAACCCATACTATTAGTGGTTGGACCAGAGTCTTTAATTGTTCATGTCTGTTGTCCATGTTCTGCATCAACTCCATGAATTGGGTCATACACTATCTAACTTCCTGAAGCTCGTTCTGAACCTGATCCATAATTCTTTGCTGATTTCCCCGAGTAGAGTATCTATGAAAACCTAATTCTGCAATCCTGTCAACTGATATAGAAAACTAAGCAGAGATAAGAGTAAAGTCACCTAGAACACCTGTTATGCAAATGAATATGATAATGCAAAACGCAAACATGTATATGTGTTTTAGGGAGATCTCCCCCTTGATTCTAGTTTCACAAATAAAAGAACGGTAGAGACATATGGAAGAATCAAAAGCCTTGCTCATAAATAAAATGAGAATAAGAAGTCAGCATACATAATCCACAAGTGGGAAATAAAACTGAATATAAATGCTTGTGACCCCATCAACCAAGTTTGGTGATGGTCAAAATACAAGGAAGGAAAAGAAACTAATGATATACATCATCACTGAAAATAGCCTTCCTCAACCACTGTGGTCTTTGCGCCAAGTCTGAGCTTCCTCGAGCAGCTTCTTTGTGTCTGGATGCTCCGACCTTGCAATTAGTTCTTGGATGTGGAAGTCTCTTCTACGAATGACATCTTTCAAATCCTGACTATATTCCTCCCAAGCATCATCACCAAAGACGTCTTCAAGCTTAGGTTTCTTCAATTCTGCCCTAACCTTGAGTTCTTCAAAAGATTATAAGGTTTCTCGCATTTTCTGTTCACTTGTACATCTACGAAATGACTCTGCTAAAACTTCTCTTTCTTTGATTCGGAGCTACATCTTCAACTTGTCAATCTGGTTGTGAAGCTCATCTTCCCTTTTTTGTTGGGAGTTACTGTAGCGTTCCACTGATCATTGAATTTGGATATCTTCAAATAGGCTCTGTCTAAATCCTTCTTTTTGTGCTTTAGAATGCTACCAGTACTCTTTAGATCCTGACCAATTCGCCCTCGTATCCGGATCTCCTCAGACAACTCCTTTTCCATCTTGGTCAAGGATTTTGTCTTCACTTTAGCCAAGTAGACATCTTCATTCTTGTCATGCTTCAACTGGCCGATCTCCTTTTTCAATTTCTCGCTTTCTTTACGTGGTTCTTCCTTTATTTCCCAAAGCTTATAGTATCTCAGGATATCAACTGTTGTAGGCCCCTCAACTATCAAAGGATACAAGGGTTCCTCCGCAGGTAAAGGCAATAGTATTTTCTCAACCCTATTGTGAATCCATTCTATGTAAGGATCATAAGCTCTGCAGTCATTCTTACCTAAGGAGAGTTTCCCCTTTTTATGAACTTTTCTCCATGCTTTCACAACTCTTACTAGAATGTATGGATCAGCTACACCAGTAAAGTACAGAGATTCCTGCACTTCTTCCTCCTTCGGGGGTCCTCTTAAAGCATGTCCAAATTGTCTAACGGCGAGAGAAGGGTTATAATTAATTCCCCCATTTCTCCCCATCAAAGGTATATTGAGGAAGCTACCACAACTGAAGATAATCTTATTATCAAGCAAATCTCTATTAAACCAGACAATATCCTTGGCTGCCAAACCCATGAGTCACTTAGACCATTCAGATGTAATCCTCGCATCAACAAGAGCTCCAGAACGAGGAAGGTGATCTATAAACCACTTGTGAAAAAGCGGTGTACAACAAGAAATAATCTTTCCTCTCCTCTTTTCATTCTTATAGTGCACTAAATGATATAAGTATACTAGGAGAGAGGGTATAGGATTCTTAGAAACTAAGATACGAAACACGTCCATATCAATGAAGTCCGGTATATTGGGGAATAGTACAATGCCATAGATACACAAAGCCAGAATAGCGCTAAAAACCACCCAAGGGGCATACACTAAACACTCTAGACAAGTGAGGAGAAACCTTCCACTCATCAATTCCCATATACTTAAGGCTCATGGCGTATAACGTTCATCATTTTTATTAAGTGTCTTAGAATTGTTTGAGATGAGAAGAGAAGACTCAAAAGAAAAACACTAAAGGGAACTGAAAACCCTAATGTTATCATACAAAATGATCCTAAGGTTAGGATGAAAGGGAAGTATACTTAATGTTATCATACAAAATGGTCCTAAGATTAGGATGAAAGAGAAGTCTACCTAATGTTATCATATAAAGGATTGACCTAGAGTTGAGGTCAAAGAAAGGACTATCCTAATTATTATCATGCAAAGGATTGAAAGCGTAATGTATCTCATATTCCCACCTTAATCAGAAATTAAGTGGGGCTAGGAATCCTAAGGGATCTGTGAGCAAGCACAAGCAAACACTATCCAATTCAATCATAAACAAAAATAAATAAAAAATGAAACTTAAGCAAGTATCAAAGAGAGAGAAGATGAAAAAGAAAGTAGAAGAAAAAGGAAGATACAATCAAGGAGAAAAATCATGGAAGTTCAGTGACAAAGGAGTATCAAACACACATCTCAATCTCATACAAGGTGACCATTTACATTATGTTAAGAATTTCAAAGAGAAATCACAATATCAAACCATGTCACAAGGTCAAAACACAATGTCAAACAAAATGCCCAAACACAATCAAATGACTCAAACATTTCACAAGAAACAATATTGAACACAAAGCAAAGTAAAATAAGGTCAAATGAGATGAGAAACAAGATGTCGTAGTAGCAACATCACAACATATCCAACCATGTCAATAATCAAGGAAGAAACACAAATAACCAAATCATGCATTCCATTCACAATCAAAGCACATGCTACACAAAAACAAACATACACAACATAACCCTAAGGGAAAGACATGAGATTAGGGAATGGGATTAAGTGTGGGAAGCAACAACGACATGGTTATCAAGTCAAGAATTCATCCATGAACGCACAAGGGAAACATCAAAGGTTGAACATAAAATATGCCTCAAGAACAAACACATACACCAAAATCAATCCAAGATAGGAGACACTCATACAAAGGCATACACAATCAAGCATAAATCCATCATGATTAGAAAAAAAATCGAATGGAATGTATCATGTTCACATTGCAATCCACAATCAAAGTTAAGAAGAGGCAAGCACAAATTAAAGCACCAAAGTCAAGCAAACACAAGCTCAAATTGTTCGTGTGAGAAGTATAAGGTCATGCAAGGAAAATTAGATAAAATGAGCATACAATGGACCTCTAATCATGAAAACCAGAACCTAAGACATGTTGAGAGAAGCCCAGAAAGATCATCAAACACTCATTGGATCATTCAAGAATCAAATTCAAAAGATCATGGCAAGACATGCACAAATTCTTAGTTAAAACAAACACGTTTTGATGCTTCATCCAAAAATAGCAACAAGAGCAAATAAAATCCAAATAAATGTTCAAACTCATGTTATGTGTGTTATGAATCAAATGGAAAAGCATCAAAATAAGAATTGCAAGACAACATCAATAAATGAATCAAACAAAGTTAAGCATTCAACTAATCGAGCAAGAATCGAGGGTCAAACAAAGTCAAATGGGAATCAAACAATAGTTTATCATCAAAGCACCAAACCAACACCCAAATATAACTCAATCATGTGTCAAAAAAATGGTAAAAAAGCTAGGGTTACAAGTCACAAACATAGGCCATGAAGTAAGGTCAAAGTTCCAAACTAGGTCAAATGAGCAACCCACACAAATAATTCAAAATAAAATAATAAAATAAATTGAAAATAAAAATAAAAAATATGAAAAATAAGTTGACATGTCAAAGTATCTAAAAAAATATTTTTTGGGGATTTTTAAAATGACTTTAACTATTAAAAATAAGATCAAATGAAAAAAGAATGAAAAATAAAAATAAGAAGAAAATTAGAGAGTGAAATTCTGGTATCATATATTAGATGTCGAAGGTGATGTTTACGACATAAATATCTGTCTAATCAATAATAAGAACAAAGATAAACAACTAAAAATTGTAAAGAGACACAACAATTGTTAACCCAGTTCGATGAAAACACACCTACGTCTGGGGGCTACCAAGCCAGGAAGGAAATCCACTAAGTAGAATTAGTTTGAAGATACACAGTAGACTCTCTCTAGTTTACCATCTTCTCACCAAATCTCTACCCTTGAAATTTCTATCTAAGACACACCTAGATAAGAGACACCTCTCACTCCCCCTCAATCACCACAGTGATAATACCAACAATTAAAAGACTTTAGAAGACACTCTTCAAAGACACAGCTTGATCTTGCTTAAAAGCTTCAATCAAGTATAATACACTCTTGCTTACAAGCTTTGAGTGAACAATTTACAATTCACAACTTAGTCCAATTCACACATTAAGATAATGAGTGAATGGCTCACAAGACTAAGACACACGAGGACTTCACCTTACACCAATGCACACACTTTTTAATCCTAGTTTCTCTGATTTTAAAGCTAGGGTTTCACCTTCTTAAATAGCAATACAGAACGGGCTTGGGCTGTGGCAAAAGTAAAAGCAAATTTGAGAAGAAATCAATCTTCATAATTTGCAACAATGAAACAGATTTGATTTGATCAATAAAATTCAATCAAATCTTTCTTCCAATCTTCAATAAAATCTTCTGAGAAAAGCATCATATCAAATCAAATATGATCCACAAAATGTGCATTAGAAACGCCTTTGTAAAACACCAAAATCCTCGCAGATTTTACACCTGCTCAGTGCAGCAAGTTTGCACAAAAAGGAATAGACACACAAACACATTCCTACAATGTTTTGTCCATAAGTGTCAGGACATTAAGTTTGACATCATGAGATAAGTCCTGCTGTAACATACAAAGCAACCTGCAGAACCTTAAAGACAAATGTCACGACATCCTGTAGGACATCTTGTGATTACACCTAGTTTTACCAAAATGCCTGCCAATCAAGAACTAACAAATTCCCTTTTTGGCAAATTTTGGCTAAAACACAAAATAGATCACGAGAGAATAAAAACCAGCATAGAGCACATCACAGCAGAAAAACTGATCAGTAAAGAGAGTAAATGCAAAACTCCCCCTCAATAGATGCAAACACAAAAAACACAACAGCCAAAGCAACAGCCCAAGCAATCACACAAAGCAGCCCACAATCTCAACAGCCTTCAGCAACCTGTAATGTACAACAGAACAGCCCAAGCACACAGGCATACAAACAACAAAGCTACAGCATTCAGCAACCTGTAGAACACAAATTCAGTAACAGCCCCAAACAAAACAATCATCCAGCAGGATCAACATCCTGACAGCCCCAAACAAAACAATCATCTAGCAGGATCAACATCCTGACAGCAAGAATAGACACCATCTTCCATCTTCCAACCAGCTACGCACCTGCCATACAGACTAGTAGTACACACTCTTCTCCCCCTTTTTAGCCACAAAATTAAGAACAAAAGCTAAGACATAGCATAGATCATAAAGTCAGTGACAAGCAAGTTAAGGGCATGGAGACCCAAAATATTACAATCCAAAGGAACATGAAGTGCAACAACTCAGTTCATTCTGCCAAGGCAGACAGAACAAATAACAAAAAAAAACACAACCCAATACTAAAACAGACAACTTAATCTTCATCTTCAGATGCAGAACTAGAAACAACATCTTGAGTATCAGTTGGAACATCCTCACTACCATCCTCAGAGTCCTTCCCAGGCCCAGCCTCACCATCTTCTTCACTAGCATAATCATTGGCAGCATTATCTGTACTTTCAAGGCACTGAACTAACGATTCCAATTTGATTTTTTTGGCCGTAGATGCATTAATTGTATCCCCTAGTTCCCTGCATGTTTCCTTTAACTCAGAGATTATCCTTACCCTTGAAGCAGTGGCCCTTTCAGCAGATGTCAAGACAATATCAGGAACATGTCTTTCAGTAAACAGTTTGTAGTGAAGGGACAACACAGACTCCTTCTTGCTAGCAGCATCATTAGTATTTAGAATCCCAGGGTGTTGATTTAGAATAATTTCACAAATGAAGGAAGGGAAGGCAATAGGAAACTTTATGGCACTAGTGGTAGAGTGTTTGATAATTTGGTCAAAAATGTAAAAGCCAAAATCAAAAGCAACCTTAGTACCTACAGCGTATATGAATCTGCCTAGCCCAACAACAATGATGGAGGTGTGGTTAGTGGGAACCCAGTTTGTAGCACCAATCCATTGAAGGATGGCATATTTCACACTGAGTTGCCCAGCTGAGAGCTTGCCTTTTGAAGGTCAGGCTTTGACTTGGTTGGCTGTGATGACTCTACACACTTGGTT
Organism: Lathyrus sativus; assembly: GCA_963859935.3. NCBI lineage: Eukaryota > Viridiplantae > Streptophyta > Magnoliopsida > Fabales > Fabaceae > Lathyrus > Lathyrus sativus. The sequence goes on along the minus strand of OZ012735.1, from coordinate 179,639,644 downwards.
GTCAGAAGCAGTCATCTCTTCTTCACCATCATTTGTCCGTCCCAGAATTCTGTTGATTACAGACGAAGAAAAATTCATACATTTACCCCTAACAAATACCTTCACATAGTCCTTGCTATTCCTATCAGTAATGGAGTCAGGAATGTTCACAATGAATTCTTTCACCATCCCTTCATAACACTTGGAGAAGCCAGTGATGGTTTTGATTAATCCAGCCTCATTGATTAAGTCCATCACTTCCTTGATATCTAGAGCATCTTTACCCAGCTCCCTTTCTAGAGAAATCCTCCTTTGATACACATGTCTCCACTTGGTCACACTGCTGATAGAGTGAAAAGAGACATTGTCAAGAGGAACAACATGCACTTGCTTTGGAATCTTCTTGGTAGTAGATTTCTTTACAATAGCTATGTTGGGGACATCCTTTACAACATCTTCATCTGAGTCAGTGTTTTCCACCCTGACTTTTCTCTTTTTGGTAACAGGAGTAACCTTGCTCCAGGCTTTAGGAGGTCCAACATTGGTCTTCTTTTGGCTTTAGGAGGGGAATTCCTCAAGCACAGCCTTTCCTTTTATTGTCTTTAGTCTCTTAGCAATTCCTAGAGCAACATTTTTTATAAGTTCATCGAGGGTACATCTTCAACATCCACTACATTGTCAGAGGTATTGTCATTAGTTGAAGCATCATTCATACCAACATTCAGACCTACATCATCAGCCTCATTCACATCATGCAGCACAGAACTAGCAAGTTTCTCCAAGTTCTCAGTGTTAGGGTTGTCATCAGTAGGGAGTTTTCAGCATCCTTTCCTAGGTTATCATCAGAGCTAGGGGATGGATCTATGTGAGAAAGAAGGGTGGAAATGCCATGCACATTACGACCTCCATAGAGAATCTTAGTGACAAGTTCCCTAATGGATTTGTCAACATAAGCAGAGCCTTCCTTGTTTTTCATTCTAGTAATGTTGTCAGTAGAGGATCCAAAATTTTTACCTTTGGAAGGTTGTGGAACTCGTTTTCATGTTGAGGTGTGGTCTTGGGAGCTTCATTTGTATGACCAGGAACCATGGAGATAAGGGTCACATCAAAAACATCTTCGAAGGAGATGTTCATAGGGTGAGTATCAGTTTGGGAAGTCTTTGGGGAGCAGCATCACGTTTAGGAGACATCTTGGTATTTCTGAGAAAAGCAAATTTTTGAGGAGGATGAAGATAGATTGCAGAATAGTGAATACGTAGAGAGTGGGAGGTAGTCTAAAAAGTAGTGGAGGTGTGGGAGTTGAAGGGGAAGTTGTAGGGAAAAATTTGAGTGGGATAGCGTGCTTGAGTAGACAAGGGCGTGCTATGTAATAAAGAGGGATGTTGGAACATCTCTATTTTAAGAAAAAAAACATCTTTTAAAAGCAAAAATCCCTCTTAGCGGTAATTGCTATAAATCCTAAAAAATGAAAATCCTCAATTTTCCTCTCAAAATCCCAAACTGGTTTGCATCCAAGGCTTTGGTAAGAATATCATGCAGTTGATTTTCTGTAGTGATATGCTCAAGAGTAATGATTTTACTCTCAACTAGCTCCCTAATAAAATGATGTCTAATATCAATATGCTTAGTTCTGCTATGTTGAATAGGATTCTTAGAGATATTTATAGCACTCAGATTATCACAGTATAATGTCATGACATCTTGTGTGACATTATACTCTAAGCATCTGCTTCATCCACACAAGTTGAGAGCAACTACTTCCAGCAGCTATGTATTCTACTTCTGAAAAAGACAGGGATACACAGTTTTAATTCTTGCTAAACCACGAGATGAGGTTGTTTCCTAAAAAGGAGCAGCCTTTAGATGTGCTCTTCTTGTCATCAGCACTTCCAGCCCAATCAGCATCACAATATCCAGTCAGCACACACCCAGATCCATGACTATACAACATCCCATATTCACTTGTCCCATTGATATACTTCAAATTTCTCTTGACTTGATTAATGTGACTGATCTTGGGTTTAGCTTGATATTTGGCACAGACTCCCACAGCAAAAGCAATGTCAGGTCTGCTTGCTGTAAGATATAACAAGCTCCCTATCATGCTTCTATACAGACTTTGATCCACATCAACTTGTTTTTGAATTTTCTAATACAAGTCTTGAAACACATCAAACACCTCAGATTTTTCTCTTACAAAATTCACCCAGGTGTATCTGGAAAAATCATCCACTACAACATAAGCACACTTCTTTCCACCAAGACTCTCCACCTGCATAGGTCCCATTAAGTCCATGTGAAAAAGTTCCAGAACTTTAGATATAGTGAGATGTTGGATCTTCTAATGTGACACCTTGTTTGCTTTCTTATTTTCCATTCACCATAGATCTTTCCTTCTTCAATCTTTAGCTTAGGAATACCTCTATCAATTTCCATAGATATGATCTTCTTCATTCCTTTTAGATGCAAATGCCCAAGTTTCTGGTGCCACAATCTCAATTCATCTTCTTTGGCAAGAGCACAGTTTGAGTCCTGAGAGGTCCATAGGTAACAATTGTCCTTGGATCTGACTCCATTCATGATTTTCTCTCCTTTTTCATTAGTAACCAGACACTCAAGTTTAGTGAGGTTGACACTTAGACCTTGATCACAGAGTTGACTGATGCTAATTAGATTGGCAGTTAATCCTTTGACTAACAGAACTTTGTCAAGATCAGGTGTTCCTGAGCAGTTTAACTTTCCAACTCCCTTAATTTCACCTTTGGCCCCATCTCCAAAGGTTACATAGCTGGTTGAGTGATGTTTGACGTCCACTAACAGATTTATGAATCCTGTCATGTGTCTTGAGCACCCACTGTCAAAGTACCAATCTTCCTTAGTATAAACGTTTAGAGACATATGAGCTATGAAGCAAGTAGTATCAGTTTTAGGTACCCATTGTTTAGTAACAGGACCCTTGGGGACCCATTGCTTCTTAGAGGGGAGAGTGTTATGGATAGGTCTTGTCTGAGTTGTAGAATTTGGATATTCATGCAGTTTGAAACAGAATGACTTTATGTGACCAAAGCAATGACATCTCCATTTTTGGAACTTTCTTGGTTGGCTAGTTTGTTTTCTGTCGTGATGTTGAGACATCTGATGGAACATCTTTTGCCTTGATCTAGAAGGCTTGTGGTGAGAGGCAAAGTTATTGTCTTCGTTGAATCCTAGCCATGTCTTGTCTCTAGTTCTTCCTCCAGTTTGAAGAATATTTTCCAAGGTTTTGGTATCAGTGTTCATCATTCTAACAGAATTTCCCATTTGGTCAAGTTGGAAAGTTAGTTGAGCAACTTCATCTCTTAATTTAGTGATAGTCTTAACCTGTTCAGCAACTTCATCATTTAACTCTTTAATAATTGTCAAGTGTTCCTCCTTTTCAGTCTTTAGCTTGATGATGAGTTTCTTCTGTTTTTCACCTTGCTGGCAAACTTCTTCGCTTCTGAGGCACAGTTCTTTGTAGGAAGCTTCTAGTTCTTCAAAAGTCAATTCATCTTAACTGGAGTCTTCATCAGAATAGTGTCTTCCAGTTAAGGCAGTTACATGTTTGGAAGATTCTTCTTCAATATCACTGTCAGAGCCTTCATCAGTCCATGAAACAGCTAGACCTTTCTTTTGTTTCTTGAGATAGGTTGGGCATTCAGATTTGATGTGTCCAAAACCTTCACACCCATGACACTGTATCCCTTTGTTGTTTGTGGGTTTTTCCTCAGTCCTAGTTCTTCTTCCTGTATCATTTGACTTACTGATGTCAACTAAGATGTTCTTGACATTTGGTCTTGTCTTTATATTCATTCTTTTCATTACCTTGTTGAATTGTCTTCCCAGCAGAACTATGGAATTTGATAGACTTTCATTTGTATCCTCATCAGATTCATCCTCTCTTCTTTCAGTATTTGACACAAAAGTTGTGCTCTTTTTCTTGTCAGCTTTGTCACCTATTCCTACTTCAAAATTTAAAAGAGAGCCAATGAGTTTATCAACTTTCATCTTACAGATGTCTTGTGCTTCCTCTATAGTAGTTACTTTCATGTCAAATCTCTTGGGAAGAGATCTGAGAATTTTTCTTACCAGCTTTTCTTCAGACATCTTTTCATCTAGGGCACTTGAAGCATTGGCAATTTCAAGGATATTCATATGAAAGTCATGTATGCTTTCATCATCTTCCATTCTCAGGTTTTCAAACTTAGTTGTGAGAAGTTGAAGTCTAGATATTTTTACCTTGGATGTGCCTTCATGAGTTTTCTTTAGTATCTCCCATGCTTCTTTAGCAATTTCACAGTTTTTCACCAACCTAAATATGTTCATATCAATTCCATTGAACAGAGCATTGAAGGCCTTGGAGTTTTCCATAGCCAGTTCATCTTCTTCCTTGGTCCATTCTTCCTTAGGTTTTAATTCAGATGTAACCTTTCCATTTTTATCAATAATCACAGGATGTTCCCATCCCTTTATGACAGCCTTCCATGCCTTTTTGTCCAGAGATTTTAAAAAGGCAACCATCCTAGGTTTCCAATAGTCATAATTACTCCCATCCAAAATAGGTGGTCTGTTCACAAATCCTCCTTCTTTGTCCATGGTACCACAAAGTATTGTTCCTAGATCTCACCCAGAACCAGAGCAGGATGGCTGCTCTGATACCAATTGAAATTTTGGTATCTGATATTAGATGTCAAAGGTGATGTTTACGACACAAATATTTATCTAATAAAGAATAAGAACAAAGATAAACAACTAACAATTGTAAAGAGACAGAACAATTGTTAACCCAGTTCGGTGAAAACACACCTACGTCTAGGGCCTACCAAGCCAGGAAGGAAATCCGTTAAGTAGAATTAGTTTGAAGATACACATTAGACTCTCTCTAGTTTACCATCCTCTCACCTAATCTCTACCCTTGAATTTCTATCTAGGACACACCTAGATAAGAGACACCTCTCACTCCCCCTCAATCACAACAGTGATAATGCCAACAATTAAAAGACTTTAGAAGACACTCTTCAAAGACACAACTTGATATTGCTTAAAAGCTTCAATCAAGTACAATACACTCTCGCTTACAAGCTTTGAGTGAACAATTTACAATTCACAACTTAGTCCAATTCACACATTAAGATAATGAATGAATGGCTCACAAGACTAAGAGACACGAGGACTTCACCTTACACCAATGCACACACTTTTTAATCCTAGTTTCTCTTATTTTAAAGTTAGGGTTTTCACCTCCTTAAATAGCAATACAAAACGGGCTTGGGCTGTGGCAAAAGTAACAGCAAATTTGAGAAGAAATCAATCTTCATAATTTGCAACAATGAAACAGATTTGATTTGATCAATCAGATCCAATCAAATCTTTCTTCCAATCTTCAATAAAATCTTCTGAGAAAAGCTTCATATCAAATCAAATATGATCCACAATATGTGCATCAGAAACGCCTTTGTAAAACACCAAAATCCTCGCAGATTTTACACCTGCTCAGTGCAGCAAGTTTGCACAAAAAAGAATAGACACACAAACACATTCCTACATAATGTTTTGTCCATAAGTGTCAGGACATTAAGTTTGACATCATGAGATAAGTCCTGCTGTAACATACAAAGCAACCTGCAGAACCTTAAAGACAGATGTCACGACATCCTGTAGGACATCTTGTGATTACACCTAGTTTTACCAAAATGCCTACCAATCAAGAACTAAAAAATTCCCTTTTTGGCGAATTTTGGCTAAAACGCAAAACAGATCACGAGAGAATAAAAACCAGCGTAGAGCACATCACAGCAGAAAAACTGATCAGTAAAGAGAGTAAATGCAAAACTCCCCCTCAATAGATGCAAACACAAAAAACACAACAGCCAAAGCAACTGCCCAAGCAATCACACAAAGCAGCCCACAATCTCAACAGCCTTCAGCAACCTGTAATGTACAACAGAACAGCCCAAGCACACATGCATACAAACAACAAAGCTACAACATTCAGCAACCTGTAGAACACAAACTCAGTAACATCCCCAAACAAAACAATCATCCAGCAGGATCAACATCCTGACAGCCCCAAAAAAAACAATCATCTAGCAGGAACAACATCCTGACAGCAGGAATAGACATCATCTTCCATCTTCCAACCAGCTACGCACCTGCCATACAGACTAGTAGTACACAGTCTTCTCCCCCTTTTTAGCCACAAATTTAAGAACAAAAGCTAAGAGATAGCATAGATCATAAAGTTAGTGACAAGCAAGTTAAGGGCATGGAGACCTAAAATATTACAATCCAAAGGCACATGAAGTGCAATAACTCAGTTCATTCTGCCAAGGCAGGCAGAACAAATAACAAAAAAAAACAACAACAACCCAATACTAAAGCAGACAACTTAATCTTCATCTTCAGATGCAGAACTAGAAACAACATCTTCAGTATCAGTTGGAACATCCTCACTACCATCCTTAGAGTCCTTCCCAGACCCAGCCTCACCATCTTCTTCACTAGCATCATCATTGGCAGCATTATCTGTACTCTCAAGGCACTGCATTAACGATTCCAGATTTATTTTTCTGGTCGTAGCTGCATTAATTGTATCCCCTAGTTCCCTGCATGCTTCCTTTAACTCAAAGATTATCCTTACCCTTGAAGCAAGGGCCCTTTCAGCAGATGTCAAGATAATATCAGGAACATGTCTTCCAGTAAACAGTTTGTAGTGAAGGGACAACATAGACTCCCTCTTGCTAGCAGCATCATTAGTATTTAGAATCCCATGGTGTTGATTCAGAATAATTTCACAGATGAGGGAAGGGAAGGCAACAGGAAACTTTATGGCACTAGTAGTAGAGTTCTTGATAATTTGGTCAAAAATGTATAAGCCAAAATCAAAATCAACCTTAGTACCTACAGCGTATATGAATCTGCCTAGCCCAACAGCAATGGTAGAGGTGTGGTTGGTGGGAACCCAGTTTGCAGCACCAATCCTGTGAAGGATGGCATATTTCACACTGAGTTGCCCAGCTGAGAGCTTGCCTTTTGAAGGCCAGGCTTTGACTTGGTTGGCTGTGATGACTCTACACACTTGGTTGTTAGAAGCAGTCATCTCTTTTTCACCATCATTTGGTCGTCCCAGAATTCTATTGATTACAGATGAAGAAAACCTCACACATTTACCCCTAACAAATACCTTCATATAGTCCTTGTTATGCCTATCAGTAATGGAGTCAGGAATGTTTACAATGAATTCTTTCACCAGCCCTTCATAACACTTGGAGAAGCCAGTGACAGTTTTGATTAATCCAGCCTCATTGATTAAGTCCATCACTTCCTTGATATCTAGAGCATCTTTACCCAGCTCCATTTCTAGAGAAATCCTCCTTTGGTCCACATATCTCCACTTGGTCACACTGCTGATAAAGTGAAAAGAGACATTGTCAAGAGGAGCAGCAGGCACTTGCTTTGGAATCTTCTTGGTATTAGATTTCTTTACAATAGCTATGTCGGGACATCCTTTACAACAACTTCATCTGAGTCAGTGTTTTCCACCCCGACTTTTCTCTTTTTGGTAACAGGAGTAATCTTGCTTCAGGCTTTAGGAGGTCCGACAGGGGTCTTCTTCTTTTGGCTTTTGGAGGGGGATTCCTCAAGCACAGCCTTTCCTTTTCTTGTATTTAGTCTCTTAGCAATTCCTGGAGCAACATTTTTTATAAGTTCATCATCAGAGGGTACATCTTCAACATCCACTACATTGTCAGAGGTATTTTCCTTAATTGAAGCATCATTTATACCAACATTCATACCTACATCATCATCCTCATTCACATCATGCAGCACATAACTAGCAAGTTTCTCCAAGTTCTCAGTGTTAGGGTTGTCATCGGTAGGGGTTTTTTCAGCATCCTTTCCTAGGTTATCATCAGAGCTAGGGGATGGATCTATGTGAGAAAGAGGGGTGGAAATGTCATGCACATTAGGACCTCCATAGAGAATCTTAGTGACAAGTTCCTTAATGGATCTATCAACATAAGCAGAGCCTTCCTTGTTTTTCATTCTAGTAATGTTGTCAGTAGAGGATCCAGAAGTTTTACCTTTGGAAGGTTGTTGGGACTCGTTTGCATGTGGAGGTGTTGTTTTGGGAGCTTCATTTGCATGACCAGGAACCATGGAGATAGGGGTCAAGTCAAGAACATCTTCGAAGGAGATGTTCATGGGATGAGCATCAGTGTGGGAAGTCTTTGAGGAGGCAGCATCACGTTTGGGAGACATCTTGGTATTTTTGAGAAAAGCAAAATTTTAAAGAGAATGAAGATAGGTTGCAGAATAGTGAATACGCAGAGAGTGGGAGGTAGTTTGAAAAGTAGTGGAGGTGTGGGAGTTGAAGGGGCAATTGGAGGGAAAAATTTGAGTGGGATAGCGTGCTTGAGTAAACAAGGGTGTGTTATGTAATAAAGAGGGATGTTGGAACATCTCTATTTTAGGAAGAAAAAAAACATCTTTCAAAAGCAAAAATCCCTCTTAGCAGTAATTTCTATAAATCCTCATAAATATAAATCCCCAATTTTCCTCTCAAAATCTCAAACTGGTTTGCATCCAAGGCTTTGGTAAAAATATCAGCCAGTTGATTTTTTGTAGTGACATGCTCAAGAGTAACGATTTTAATCTCAACAAGCTCCCTAATAAAGTGATGTCTAATATCAATATGCTTAGTTCTGCTATGTTGAATAGGATTCTAGGAGATATTTATAGCACTAAGATTATCACAGTATAATGTTGTGACATCTTGTCTGACATTATACTTTATAAGCATCTGTTTCATCCACACAAGTTGAGAGCAACTACTTACAGCAGCTATGTATTCTACTTCTGCAGTAGACAGGGATACATAGTTTTATTTCTTGCTAAACCACGAGATGAGTTTGTTTCCCAAAAAGAAGAAGCCTTCAAATGTGCTCTTCTGGTCATCAACACTTCCAACCCAATCAGCATCACAATATCCTGTCAGCACACACCCAGATCCATGACTATACAACATCCTATATTCACTTGTCCCATTGATATACTTCAAAATTCTCTTGACTTGATTAATGTGACTAATCTTGGGTTCAGCTTGATATCTGGCACAGACTCCCACAGCAAAAGCAATGTCAGGTCTGCTTGCTGTAAGATATAACAAGCTCCCTATCATGCTTCTATACATACTTTGATCCACATCAACTCGTTTTTGAATTTTCTAATACAAGTCTTGAAACACATCAAACACCTCATACTTTTCTCTTACAAAATTCACCCAGGTGTATTTGGAAAAATCATCCACTACAACATAAGCACACTTCTTTCCACCAAGACTCTCCACCTGCATAGGTCCCATTAAGTCCATGTGAAAAAGTTTCAGAACTTTAGATGTAGTGAGATGTTGGATCTTCTGATGTGACATCCTTGTTTTCTTTCCTATTTTCCATTCACCACAGATCTTTCCTTCTTCAATCTTTAGCTTAGGAATACCTATGTCAGTTTCCATAGATATGATCTTCTTCATTCCTTTTAGGAGCAAATGCCCAAGTTTCTGGTGCCACAGTCTCACTTCATCTTCTTTGGCAAGAGCATATTTTGAGTCCGGAGAGGTCCATAGGTAACAATTGTCTTTGGATCTGACTCCGTTCATGATTTGCTCTCCTTTTTCATTAGTAACCAGACACTCAAGTTTAGTGAAGTTGACACTTAGACATTGATCACATAGTTGACTGATGCTAATAAGATTGGCAGTTAATCCCTTGACTAATAGAACATTGTCAAGATCAGGTGTTCCTGAGCAGTTTAACTTCCCAACTCGCTTAATTTCACCTTTTGCCCCATCTCCAAAGGTTACATAGCTGGTTGAGTGAGGTTTGATGCGCACTAATAGATTTCTAATTCCTATCATATTTCTTGAGCATCCTTTGTCAAAATTCCAATCTTCCTTAGTAGAAACATTTAGAGGCATATGAGCTATGAAGCAAGTAGTAGTAGTTTTAGGTACCCATTATTTAGTAGCGGGACCCTTGGGGACCCATTGCTTCTTAGAGGGGAGAGTGTTGTGGTTAGGTCTTGTCTGAGTTGTAGAATTTGGATATCCATGCAGTTTGAAACAGAATGACTTTATCTGACCAAAGCGACCACAGTGATAACATCTCCATCTTTGGAATTTTCTTGGTTGGCTGGTTTGTTTTCTGTCGCGATGTTGAGACATCTAATGGAACATCTTTTGCCTTGATCCAGAATGCTTGTGGTGAGAGGCAGAATTATATTCTTCATTGAATCCTAGCCCTGTCTTGTCTCTAGTTCTTCTGCCAGTTTGAAGAATCTCTTCCAAGATTTTGGTACCACTGTTCATCATTCTAACAAACTTCCCCATTTGGTCAAGTTGGGAAGTTAGTTGAGCAACTTCATCTCTTAATTTAGTGATAGTCTTAACATGTTCAGCAACTTCATCATTTAACTCTTTGATAATTGTCAAGTGTTCCTCCTTTTCAGTCTTTAGCTTGATGATGAGTTTCTTCTGTTTTTCACCTTGCTGGAAAACTTCTTCGCTTCTGAGGCACAGTTCTTTGTAGGAAGCTGCCAGTTCTTTAAAAGTCAATTCATCTTAACTGGAGTCTTCATCAGAATAGTGTCTTCCAGTTAAGGCAGTTACATGTTTGGCAGATTCTTCTTCAATATCACTGTCAGAGTCTTCATCAGTCCATGAAACAGCTAGACCTTTCTTTTGTTTCTTGAGATAGGTTGGGCATTCAGATCTGATGTGTCCAAAACCTTCACACCCATGACAGTGTATCCCTTTGTTGTTTGTGGATTTTTCCTCAGTCCTAGTTCTTCTTCCTGCATCATTTGACTTACTGATGTCAACTGAGATGTTCTTGACATTTGGTTTTGTCTTTATATTCATTCTTTTCATTACCTTGTTGAATTGTCTTCCCAGCAGAACTATGGAATTTGATAGACTTTCATTTGTATCCTCATCAGGTTCATCCTCTCTTCTTTCAGTATTTGACACAAAAGTTGTGCTCTTTTTCTTGTCAGCTTTGTCACCTATTCCTACTTCAAAAGTTAAAAGAGAGCCAATGAGTTTATCAACTTTCATCTTACAGATGTCTTGTGCTTCCTCTATAGTAGTTACTTTCATGTCAAATCTCTTGGGAAGAGATCTGAGAATTTTTCTTACCAGCTTTTCTTCAGACATCTTTTCACCTAGGGCACTAGAAGCATTGGCTATTTCAAGGATATTCATATGAAAGTCATGTATGCTTTCATCATCTTCCATTCTCAGGTTTTCAAACGTAGTTGTGAGAAGTTAAATTCTAGACATTTTTACCTTGGATGTGCCTTCATGAGTTGTCTTTAGTATCTCCCATGCTTCTTTAGCAATTTCATAGTTGTTCACCAACCTAAATATGTTCCTATCAATTCCATTGAACAGAGCATTCAAGGCCTTGGAGTTTTCCATAGCCAGTTGATCTTCTTCCTTGATCCATTCTTCCTCAGGTTTTAATTCAGATGTAACCTTTTCGTTTTTATCAATAATCACAGGATGTTCCCATCTCTTTATGACAGCTTTCCATGCCTTTCTGTCCAGAGATTTTAAGAAGGCAACCATCCTAGGTTTCTAATAGTCATAATTACTCCCGTCCAGAACAGGTGGTCTGTTTACAAATCCTCCTTCTTTGTCCATGGTACCAGAAAGTATCGTCCCTAGATCTCACCCGGAACCAGAGCAGGATGCCTGCTCTGATACCAATTGAAATTCTGGTATCAGATATTAGATGTTGAAGGTGATGTTTACGACACAAATATCTGTCTAATCAATAATAAGAACAAAGATAAATGACTAACAATTGTAAAGAGACACAATAAATGTTAACCCAGTTCGGTGAAAACACACCTACGTCTGGGGGCTACCAAGCCAGGAAGGAAATCCACTAAGTAGAATTAGTTTGAAGATACACATTAGATTCTCTCTAGTTTACCATCTTCTCACCTAATCTCTACCCTTGAATTTCTATCTAGGACACACCTAGATAAGAGACACCTCTCACTCCTCATCAATCACAACAGTGATAATACCAACAATTAAAAGACTTTAGAAGACACTCTTCAAAGACACAACTTGATCTTGCTTAAAAGCTTCAATAAAGTACAATACACTCTCGCTTACAAGCTTTGAGTGAACAATTTACAATTCACAACTTAGTCCAATTCACACATTAAGATAATGAATGAATGGCTCACAAGACTAAGACACACGAGGACTTCACCTTACACCAATGCACACACTTTTTAATCCTAGTTTCTCTTATTTTAAAGTTAGGGTTTTCACCTCCTTAAATAGCAATACAGAACTGGCTTGGGCTGTGGCAAAAGTAACAGCAAATTTGAGAAGAAATCAATCTTCATAATTTGCAACAATGAAATAGATTTTATTTGATCAATCAGATCCAATCAAATATTTCTTCCAATCTTCAATAAAATCTTCTGAGAAAAGCTTCATATCAAATCAAATATGATCCACAATCCGTGCATCAGAAACGCCTTTGAAAAACACCAAAATCCTCGCAGATTTTACACCTGCTCAGTGCAGCAAGTTTGCACAAAAAGGAATAGACACACAAACACATTCATACATAATGTTTTGTCCATAAGTGTTAGGACATTAAGTTTGACATCATGAGATAAGTCCTGCTGCAACATACAAAGCAACCTGCAGAACCTTAAAGACAGATGTCACGATATCCTGTAGGACATCTTGTTATTACACCTAGTTTTACCAAAATGCCTGCCAATCAAGAACTAACAAACTCCCTTTTTGGCAAATTTTGGCTAAAACACAAAACAGATCACGAGAGAATAAAAACCAGCATAGAGCACATCATAGCAGAAAAACTGATCAGTAAAGAGAGTAAATTGCAAAACTCCCCCTCAACAGATGCAAACACAAAAAACACAACAGCCAAAGCAACAGCCCAAGCAATCACACAAAGCAGCCCACAATCTCAACAGCCTTCAGCAACCTGTAATGTACAACAGAACAGCCCAAGCACACAGGCATACAAAAACAAAGCTATAGCATTCAGCAACCTGTAGAACACAAATTCAGTAACAGCCCCAAACAAAACAATCATCCAGCAGGATCAACATCCTGACAGCCCCAAACAAAACAATCATCTAGAAGGATCAACATCCTGACAGCAGGAATAGACACCATCTTCCATCTTCCAACCAGCTACGCACCTGTCATACAGACTAGTAGTACACAGTCTTCTCCCCCTTTTTAGCCACAAATTTAAGAACAAAAGCTAAGAGATAGCATAGATCATAAAGTTAGTGACAAGCAAGTTAAGGGCATGGAGACCCAAAATATTACAATCCAAAGGCACATGAAGTGCAACAACTCAGTTCATTCTGCCAAGGCAGGCGGAACAAATAACAAAAAAAAAACAACAACAACCCAATACTAAAGCAGACAGCTTAATCTTCATCTTTAGATGCAGAACTAGAAACAACATCTTCAGTATCAGTTGGAACATCCTCACTACCATCTTCAGAGTCCTTCCAGACCCAGCCTCACCATCTTCTTCACTAGCATCATCATTGGCAGCATTATCTGTCCTCTCAAGGGAATGCGTTAACGATTCCAGTTTTATTTTTCTGGTCGTAGCTGCATTAATTGTATCCCCTAGTTCACTGCATGTTTCCTTTAACTCAAAGATTATCCTTACCCTTGAAGCAGTGGCCCTTTCAGCAGATGTCAAGACAATATCAGGAACATGTCTTCCAGTAAACAGTTTGTAGTGAAGGGTCGACACAGACTCCCTCTTGCTAGCAACATCATTAGTATTTAGAATCCCAGGGTGTTGATTCAGAATAATTTCACAGATGAGGGAAGGGAAGGAAATAGGAAACTTTATGGTACTAGTGGTAGAGTGCTTGATAATTTGGTCAAAAATGTATAAGCCAAAATCAAAATCAACCTTAGTACCTACATCGTATATAAATATGCCTAGCCCAACAGCAATGGTGGAGGTGTGGTTGGTGGGAACCCAGTTTGCAGCACCAATCCTGTGAAGGATGGCATATTTCACATTGAGTTGCCCAGCTGAGAGCTTTCCTTTTGAAGGCCAGGCTTTGACTTGGTTGGTTGTGATGACTTTACACACTTGGTTGTCAGAAGCAGTCATCTCTTCTTCACCATCATTTGACCGTCCCAGAATTCTGTTGATTACAGACGAAGAAAACTTCACACATTTACCCCTAACAAATACCTTCATATAGTCCTTGTTATTCCTATCAGTAATGGAGTCAGGAATGTTTACAATGAATTCTTTCACCAGCCCTTCATAACACTTGGAGAAGCTAGTGACGGTTTTGATCAATCCAGCCTCATTGATTAAGTCCATCACTTCCTTGATATCCAGAGCATCTTTACCCAGCTCCCTTTCTAGAGCAATCCTCATTTGATACACATATCTCCACTTGGTCACACTGCTGATAGAGTGAAAAGAGACATTGTCAAGAGGAGCAGCAGGCACTTGCTTTGGAGTCTTCTTGGTAGTATATTTCTTTACAATAGATATGTCAGAGACATCCTTTACAACATCTTCATCTGAGTCAGTGTTTTCCACCCTGACTTTTCTCTTTTTGGTAATAGGAGTAACCTTGCTCCAGGCTTTAGGAGGTCCAACACAGGTCTTCTTCTTTTAGCTTTTGGAGGGGGATTCCTTAAGCACAACCTTTCCTTTTCTTGTCTTTAGTCTCTTAGCAATTCCTGGAGCAACATTTTTGATAAGTTCATCATCAGAGGGTACATCTTCAACATCCACTACATTGTCATAGGTATTTTCCTTAGTTGAAGCATCAATCATACCAACATTCAGACCTACATCATCAGTCTCATTCATATCATGCAACACAGAACTAGCAAGTTTCTCCAAGTTCTCAGTGTTACGGTTGTCATCAGTAGGGATTTTTCAGCATCCTTTCCTAGGTTATCATCAGAGCTAGGGGATGGATCTATGTGAGAAAGAGGGGTGGAGCATCAGTGTTGGAAGTCTTTGAGGAGGCACCATCACGTTTGGGAGACATCTTGGTATTTATGAGAAAAGCAAAATTTTGAGGAGGATGAAGATAGGTTGCAGAATAGTGAATACCCAGAGAGTGGGAGATAGTCTGAAAAGTAGTGGAGATGTGGGAGTTGAAGGGGCAGTTGGAGGGAACCTTTTGAGTGGGATAGAGTGCTTGAGTAGACAAGGGCGTGCTATGTAATAAAGAGGGATGTTGGAACATCTCTATTTTAGGGGAAAAAAACATCTTTTAAAAGCAAAAATCCCTCTTAGCAATAATTGTTATAAATCCTCATAAATACAAATCCCCAATTTTCCTCTCAAAATCTCAAACTGGTTTGCATCCAAGGCTTTGGTAAAAATATCAGCCAGTTGATTTTATGTAGTGACATGCTCAAGTGTAATAATTTTACTCTCAACAAGATCCCTAATAAAATTATGTCTACTATCAATATGCTTAGTTCTGCTATGTTGAATAGGATTCTTGGAGATATTTATAGCACTCAGATTATCACAGTATAATGTCATGACATCTTGTGTAACATTATACTCTGTAAGCATCTGCTTCATCCACACAAGTTGATAGCAACTACTCCTAGCAGCTATGTATTCTGCTTCTGCAGTAGACAGGGATACACAGTTTTGTTTCTTATTAAACCATGAGATGAGGTTGTTTCCCAAAAAGAAGCAGCCTCTAGATGTGCTCTTCCTGTCATCAACACTTCTAGCCCAATCAGCATCACAATATCCAGTCAGCACACACCCAGATCCATGACTATACAACATCCCATATTCACTTGTCCATTGGTATACTTCAAAATTCTCTTGACTTGATTAATGTGACTAATCTTGGGTTCAGCTTGATATCTGGCACAGACTCCCACAGCAAAAGCAATGTCAGGTCTGCTTGCTGTAAGATATAACAAGCTCCCTATCATGCTTCTATACAGACTTTGATCCACATCAACTCCTTTTTGAGTTTTCTGATACAAGTCTTGAAACACATCAAACACCTCAGATTTTTCTCTTACAAAATTCACCCAGGTGTATCTGGAAAAATCATTCACTACAACATAAGCACACTTCTTTCCACCAAGACTCTCCACCTGCATAGGTCCCATTAAATCCATGTGAAAAAGTTCCAGAACTTTAGATGTAGTGAGATATTGGATCTTCTGATGTGACATCCTTGTTTGCTTTCCTATTTGCCATTCACCACAGATCTTTCCTTCTTCAATCTTTAGCTTAGGAATACCTCTGTCAGTTTCCATAGATATGAGCTTCTTCATTATTTTTACATGCAAATGCCCAAGTTTCTGGTGCCACAGTCTCACTTCATCTTCTTTGGCAGGAGCACATTTTGAGTCCTAAGAGATCCATAGGTAAGAATTGTCCTTGGATTTGACTCCCTTCATGATCTGCTCTTCCTTTTCATTAGTAACCAGACACTCAAGTTTAGTGAAGTTGACACTTAGACCTTGATCACACAGTTGACTAATGCTAATCAGATTGGGCAATTAATCCTTTGACTAACAGAACATTGTCAAGTATCAAAATGGGTAAAGCCCAAACTAAGTGAAACGCACTCAGCATGCCACGCAGGATCTTATTTCCCAATTACATTGCAAGATTTATTTCCCAATTAACTACCATCTGTGAGCCAATCTTCAAGTTGTTGAAGAAAGATCAGGTGATGGAATGGAATGATGAGTGCCAGACTGCCTTTGATGAAATCAAGAGATATTTGCTAGAACCTCCAATTTTAATGCCACCAGTTGATGGAAGACCCTTGATTATGTATTTAACAGTATTAGATAACTCAATGGGGTGTGTATTGGGGCAACATGACGAGTCTGGTCGAAAAGAGCAGGCAATATACTACCTTAGCAAAAAGTTTACCGACTGTGAAACAAGATACTCACTGCTCGAGAAAACTTGCTGCGCTTTGGCATGGGCTGCTCGCCGACTAAGACAGTATATGTTGACCCATACTACCTTGTTGATTTCGAAGATGGATCCAATCAAGTACATATTTGAGAAACCTGCTCTCTCCGGAAGAATTGCAAGATGGCAAATGATCTTGACGGAATATGATATACAGTATACTACTCAGAAGGCCATTAAGGGGAGTGTTGTTGCTGATCATTTGGCTCATCAAGCAGTAGATGATTACCAGTCAATGAATTTTGAGTTCCCTGATGAAGACATTATGTCTGTTACCAAAGAACCTGGACAATATGACGGACCTGAACAAGGATCCCGATGGACTATGGTTTTTGATGGTGCCTCCAATGCACATGGTAATGGTGTTGGTGTTGTGATTAGTTCCCTTGAAGGTTGTCATACCCCGATTACTGCCAGACTTTGTTTCTATTGTACCAATAATATGGCTGAGTATGAGGCATGTATCATGGGTATGCAAGTTGCTATTGATATGAAGATTCAGTTCCTTGAGGTGTATGGAGATTCAGCTCTGGTAGTAAGTCAGATTAAAGGAGATTGGGATACAAAGCATGATAATCTCATTCCTTACAGAGAACATGTGTTGTCTTTGATCCCACATTTCAAAGAGATTACTTTTGGACATATTCCACGAAGAGAGAATCAGTTGGCAGACGCATTGGCCACCATGGCATCTATGTTTGAGATCAGCTGGGATGATGAAGCTCCCAAGATTACCATTGATAGATTTGAGAAGCCTGCATACTGCAATGAGATTGACACTGAAGGGGCAAGTGGACTCCAACATATGAGGGACCATTTGTAGTCAAGACAGTGTTCTCAGGAGGTGCCATGATACTGACTACAATGGATGGTGAAGACTTCCCACAACCTGTAAACGCAGACATAGTTAAAAAATACTACGCATAAAAAGAGACCCGCTAGGTTGACAGGCCTAGGCAAAAATAAGGGCATCCCGGCAAACCAAAAGGGTTTGGGCAAAAATTAGGGATATATATATAAAAAGATGTACACCCGGCAAGTCGAAAACCTGAAAAGGCGGCTTGGGCAAAAAAGGGTATCCCGGTGGATTGAAAACCTGAAAGGGCAATCCAGGCAAAAGTTAGGGATTAAAGCGTATGACTATGTCTCGTTTGGATCACTCATGAAACTGCAACCAGTTGTACTACTTACTCAAGCTCAAACAGATAAAGCTCAATCCAATCGTTTCCGTCTCAACAACAAGAAGATGAGATACTTGAGTGGCAATAGTAGAATTGAAACTCAATAGGATTATTTCCCACATAGCTGATTCTTTTTGTAAAACTTCATGACAAAATTCTCTTACTAGGGTTTATGTCTCCTTGTACAAACTTACCCGTGTATGGGTCACTTTTGATACAAATAAATTCCATCTTTTGAATCCAGATTTACTTTTACCCTATTTACATAAGCGAAACGTCCATTGGTTGTGTTTGAATGTATGTATGCCTTTGAATATGATTGATGTTTACCAGAAATGCATGTATGCTTTTAATATGATTGATGTTTACCAGAAATGCATGAAAATGCAGTAATAGTATTTACTAAGGACGAACGAGGGAAGGATTTCAACGAAGCTTCGCCGGTTCATCTTTACAAGGCAGTTACAAACCATCAGTAGGACTAATCCATTTTCACAAAGTCTAATCTCCCCTGGAATTTATATCCATCTCTTTTATCCTCATACGGATATACGGGAAATTACTTTCCAATAAGGGCACGATGAACGAAGACGGGATGTTATACTTATCCTACTATCAAACGAAAACGAAGGTTATCTATACCCTACTATCCCCAACAACGGGAGGTTATCTATACCTTGTTATCCCCAACAACGGGAGGTTATCTATACCTTGTTATCCCCAGCAGACGGAGGGTTATATATTCTTCAACAACGAATCAGGATTTATTTTCCTTGGCCAGCAGTTGTTATACAAGGATATCCAGACACTTCCAGCAGTGTCATATCATACATACATCATTTACATCATACCATAACATATATGTCTATAGTACATTACCTAAGTGTATCATGTCATACATGCATACATAAAGCATAAACTAATGTTGTTATACAGAATGCTACCTTGTTTTCAGGTTAATTATCCGACAAACAAGCTTATGATCTTTGGGACTGCTTTATTGTAACCTCAGGGTTACTTTATCCTCCTGAGGAGCTTCTTATTACTTTGGGACTGCTTTATTGTAACCTCAGGGTTATTTTATCCTCCTGATAGCCTCTCATGACTTCAAGACTGCTTTAGAGCTACTGATTGCTCTATCCTCCTGAAATCATCCTATTACTTCAAGACTGCTTTAGAGCTATTCATTGCTCTATCCTCATGAGGTCATATTACTACTTCAAGACTGCTTTAGAGCTATTGATTGCTCTATCCTCCTGAAGCCATCTAATTATTTCAAGACTGCTTTAGAGTTATCTGAGACAGCCTATGTCCCATTAGTGGAATTCTAATGAAACCTTATAAAAATACAGAAAAATTTGAAATTTTTAAAGGACAATACTTAATTATTTAAAAACATACTGTTTCACATACATATGCTTCAAATATATTTTACAGAGTTTGACACCGTTAAGACTAGCGGCCTTGCCACATAGATAAAACATAAAATAAAAGTACAGAAAGGAAACCAAAAAGAAAGCATACCAAAAGGGACCTCCTAAGTCCAACAAGACTGACACTTATACTGACTGTAGTAGTAGGGATGTGATTAGCGTTTGACAAAACACTAACAGCTCCCAATCTAGATGTTATAGTAACACATCTCCACGTCACTTCATATCCTTTCCTTCTGAGTTGTCGGGAAGTACGCAAGATTCGAGCTCATCGTCTGATCGTCATAAAATAATCCAAAATGCAAAACAAAAATGACACAGGGCTAAGATTCATGTACAAGTTTAAAAGTGGGAATGAATGTGTAAAATAATAATATATATGGAAACCATATTTATACAAACAAGCGTATCTTATACCCACAATTACATATACTTTATTTATTCTAATGCATCCCTGAACTATATGCTGACTCAGGCCACTAAACGCTGTCAATGATATCTATCCCATTTACCAAGATCAGATATCACTAGACCACATGCCACCAACGTACTCCCAATTACCAAGAGCTACGCCACCTAACTTCACATGGAGCCTAGGTGTTATAAGTCGATCGTCCCTGAGAATTCAGGCCAAGAACCTTGTCTTGCCTAGCATGCATAGATAATAATCCCCGTCGGGATTGCAGGCGACTGATCAACCTCGTGCGTCCCATACCGCACGGCGGTGGACTTACACATTCCTTAATGCAAGTCTATATGATCACTCACTCATCTTGTGGCAACTCTTAGCCATAAGTATTAAGTTAATAATGGGGAATTATCGTATCAACTTTTCAAGTTATACTTATTATCTAGATACTTAGGTTGAGTACCAAATCCATCCAATGTCTTGCCATATTTGATCTTTGTCCTTACATAATAAGTTCAGTTTGTATAATGGGTAATTGTATGGTTAACTTCCCAGGTAAGAGAGGTGGACTGTAAACGGCATAGTCGACCAAGTCTTTCCTTAGCCAGAACCCAACCAAATATAACTACTCATTGTATCCAACTTTCCTTATGTTAATGGGGATCAATTACTTAATATCTAGCAATGTTTTTCTCTCATTAACCGATTATTTCCTTAATCTATCAATCACAATCATTCAAGTATAAATAAAATAAACAATTATAAAATTAACCGAATAATGCAAGCACAATACAATACCAAATTGTCAAAGATTATTCCTATGATAATTAATTAAGGCCGGCGTAACCTCGCCTAGTGATTTGTGAAAATCATTATTTGAGAATAGGCTCTCCTTAATTATTTATCGCTAGTAGGGCTTAGGTCACCACTACACACATATATATTAAGTTATTTTACGCTAACCGTCCCAATCGTATACGAAATCTTGCCCCCACCTTTTGTTGAGTGTTGTTGAAAGTCCACAAGTGTTGTCTTCGATCTTTGCCAAGAACCTAATTTACGATAACCGTTGGATTGTACGAAATTTATGAAATAATTAGAATATAATTTATGGTTAATTGAACATAATCCCGTTATAACTTGAAATATTTATTTATTTAAATATATCATAATAACCTCCAAAATAATTATTAAATTCAAATATAAATTATATTATACCTCCTTTTGAATTTGTTTGTTTTAGAAAATTGTCAAGAGTATATTTCTAATAACATTTAAATTATAATAAAATTTGGGCATTATAACGACTTAAAATGGTAAAATTTATTTTGGACTTTATAAGTTCAATATATCGACGTCTGAACGGAATTTGCATAGAAAATTTAAAATAACCTTTATATAAATAACATAATTAAAATAATATAATTAAAATAAAATGGACATTATAACGGCTTACCGATTACTTATGAAAATGATTTGGGCAGAACTTTGACGTATAAAACTCCCTTGAAACTTTAGAAGAACTTTTACCACAAAATACTCTAAAGGTTACGAACCGATATCGTGGGAACTTCGATAACTAAAACTAATATTGCTATATGAAGAAATTAGAGAAGGAAAGAAGTAAAGAAGTAAGAAAGATGATTTGTGAATGAATGAATGAAAATGGGGTGGAAGAGACCCCTATTTATACTAGTTGTAAAATATTAAAATAACATAATTTATCATCTTTTGCCCATACCTTCCAACTTTTCAACTCTTGCTAGTAAATATGTCTCTATCAAATATTTACTAATCTTTCATCAATAGTGCTTTAGGTGTTCTAGTATGACTTTGTGAAAATAATTTATGACAAAGGTATGGGAGCTTGATTTCATGACATAATATTATGTAGGATATTAATAGAAAATGAGATATATATTTCTTTTATAAAAAGTAAAATGTTAATAATATTAATAATAATAAAAATAGTAAAAAGGATAGTTATTTGATATTTTTATTGTCTTAAGATTATTTTATTTATTAATTGGTTTATAGAGTAAAATGATAATATTCAAATAAAATAAAATCAATTAATAATAACAAAACAAGAACAACAATAATGATAATAATAATATGAATAATTAATTAACTTAAAGTTAAGGGTTTTAAGTACCAATTTAAATTTCAAAGTTTAGTTTATAAAATGAAACGATGATATTCAAATTGAAGAATAAAAGTAATAAATATAAAAAGTAATTAATTAATAAATTAATTATTATAAGTGTTAGTTTCAACATTTAATTTTTAATAACTAGCATTGTTAAAATCTCAAATCTAACTAGATATATTATTTAGTGTATGGAAAAATTAGGATGTTACATTACCACCCCCCTTAAAAGAAATTTCGTCCTCGAAATTTAGCGTACCTAAAACATATGTGGATACTTCTGACGCATGTCTTCTTCTCTTTCCCAAGTAGAATCACCAGTTACATCATCCCACACGACTCTAACCAATGGTATTTGCTTTCCACGAAGTTCTTTAATACGATGATCTAAGATCTTGACAGGTATAGCCTCATATTCCAAATTATCTCTAAGTTCCACAGTTTCAGGCTCAATGACATGTGAAGGGTCCGGATAATACTTCCTCAGTTGTGATACATGAAATACATCATGAAGATTAGACAAGTTTGGCGGCAAAGCAATGTGATACGCTACAGGTCCAATCCGCCGTAGAATTTGAAAAGGCCCGATAAACCTTGGTGTTAACTTCCTAGTTTTGATTGCTCGTGCAATTCCCGCCCTAGGAGTTACCCTAATGAACACGTGATCTCCTGCCTCGAACTCCAAAGGTCTTCTCCTCTTATCATTATAACTCTTTTGACGGTCCTGTGCTGCCTTCATTTTTTCTCTAATAAGTTTAACCTGATCTGTCGTTTGTTGCACGAATTCTGAACCCAATATTTTATTTTCTCCAACCTCATACCAACATAAAGGTGTACGACACTTTCTTCCGTATAATGCTTCATATGGAGCCATGCCGATACTTGAGTGAAAACTATTGTTGTAAGTAAACTCAATCAATGGTAAGAACTCGTCCCAACTTCCTTTGTGTTCAAGAGCACAAGCTCTCAACAAATCCTCTAACGATTGAATCGTCCTCTCAGACTGGCCATCCGTTTGGGGATGATAAGCTGAACTTAACCTCAGTTTTGTTCCTAACTCTAAATGCAACTGATGCCAAAAATTTGATGTGAATCTGGGATCTCTATCATTGACTATACTTGAAGGTATTCCATGCAATCTAACAATCTCCTTTACATATACCTGAGCTAGTCTCTCTAATTTAAACGTCTGGTTGATGGGAATGAAATGTGCACTCTTTGTCAACCTATCAATGATCACCCAAATTGCATCATGTTGTTTCTGAGTCTTAGGCAAAGCGGTTACAAAATCCATGGCTATTCCGTCCCACTTCCACTCTGGAATATCTAAAGGTTGTAGCAATCCGGCTGGCTTCTGATGTTCAATCTTTGCCTTCTGACATACCAAGCAACTTTGAACATATTCTGCTATATGTCTCTTCATTCCAACCCACCAAAACATTTTCTTCAAGTCTTGATACATCTTTGTGGCTCCTGGATGAAAACTCAACTTACTTTTGTGGCCCTCTTCCAAAATCAACTTTTGAATATCCTGATTTTGAGGTACACACAACCTTTCTTTAAACCTTAGGATTCCATCACTCCTTATGTTAAACTCTCCATTTTGACCATTTCTTATATTTTCCTTTATGCTCACTAGACGGTCATCAAGTTGTTGTTCATCTTTGATCCATTTCAGAAATTCATTAGACACGACAATAGCGCCTATGAATATACTTCCTTCATTGTGATGTACTCCTAAGTTTAAATCCACGAATTTGTCAATCAACTCTTCTTCCTTCAACATCATTGCAGATACATGAAGTTTCTTTCGACTCAAAGCGTCTGCTACAACATTGGCCTTTCCGGGATGATATTGCAACTCAAAATCATAGTCCTTCAAGAATTCCATCCAGCGCCTTTGTCTCATGTTTAAATCTTTCTGATCAAATAAATGCTTCAGGCTTTTGTGATCACTTAACACAGTGAACTTTGATCCATAAAGATAATGCCTCCAAATCTTTAAGGCAAACACAATTGCCGCTAACTCTAGGTCGTGAGTTGGGTAGTTCCTCTCATGCACCTTCAATTGTCTTGATGCATAAGCTATCACTTTCCTTTCTTGCATCAACACACACCCAAGACCTTGATATGACGCATCACAATACACATCAAAATTTCCTAATGGGTCTGGTAAGATGAGTATTGGTGATGAAGTCAATCTTTCCTTTAGCTTCTGAAAACTTTCTTCACACTCTTTAGTCCATTCAAAGTTTTTACCTTTCCTCGTTAACTGAGTCATGGGCAAAGCGATCTTTGAAAATCCTTCAATGAACCTCCGATAATATCCAGCTAGTCCAAGAAAACTTCGAATCTCGCCAACATTCTTTGGACTCTCCCACTTTGTTATTGCTTCGACTTTACTTGGGTCTACTGCAATACCTTCTTTACTAATTACATGACCAAGAAATTGTACCTCCTTCAACCAAAATTCACATTTCGAGAATTTCGCGTACAATTGAAGGTCCTTTAATATCTGTAGCACAATTCTCAAATGTTCTCTGTGCTCTACCTCATTCTTGGAATAAATCAGAATGTCATCAATGAAAACTACAACAAATTGATCTAAGTATGACCTAAAGATCCTATTCATGTAATCCATGAATACTGCTGGAGCATTAGTCAAACCAAATGGCATAACTAAGTACTCATAGTGTCCATAACGGGATCTAAAAGCTGTTTTTGGAATATCATCTTCCTTCACCCTGATCTGATGATATCCAGACTTCAAGTCAATCTTTGAGAATACTGATGCTCCTTTTAACTGATCCATCAAGTCGTCGATTCTAGGCAAAGGATACTTGTTTTTCACAGTGGCTTTATTGAGTTGTCTGTAATCCACACAAAGTCTAGAAGAACCATCCTTCTTCTTCACAAACAAGATTGGAGCTCCCCATGGCGATACACTTGGTCTAATAAATTCTTTCTCTAACATCTCGTCTAATTGTTTCTTTAACTCCGCAAGCTCTGAGGGTGACATTCGATAAGGAGATATAGAAATTGGTCCAGTTCCTGGAACCAAGTCTATAGAAAATTCCACTTCCCTAACCGGTGGTAAACCTGGAACTTCTTCTGGAAAGACTTCCGGGAATTCACAGACTACGGGAAAATTTTCCACACTAGGGGTTTCTCCTACTGACATGGAGAATAGCATCATAAAACTTTGAGTGAGGGTTTCAGCTTTGCTGATTTCTCCACTATCTTCTCCAAATGTAAAAATTTTCTCCTTGCATCTCAAGTTGACATCGTTGGCTGATAACCAATCCATTCCTAAGATGACATCTAGGTCTTGTAGCGGGAGTACCACAAGATCTACTAAGAATCTTCTATTTTCTAAGATTATTGGACAGTCTACACAGACTGAATAAGTTACCATTCTTTCTCCCGAGGGAGTTGTGATAGTCAACTTATAATCGTGATCAACAATTTCGAATCCCAAAAATTCAGCACAAGAGGTAGATATAAAAGAATGTGTAGCTCCTGAATCGAATAAAACTGATACCAACTTATCTCCAATTAAACACATACCTTGAATTAACCCAGCTGACTTTGAGATCTCAGCTCCTCTAATTGTAAATACTCTTCCTGTGGTTGGCTTATTTTGATTCTGAGGTCTCTGACCAACACTTGGGCCTCCATTTCTTGCTCTCCCTATGTTGTTATTGTTTATTAGGCCGCTCCTCTGGCCTGTTGGTTGACTTTGTCCTTGGGGACAATCTTTGAGAAAGTGGCCTTTCTGACCACAGCGAAAACAAGTTCCAATATTTCTATTTGGACAATCTTTGTTAAGATGTGCCCCTCCACAGCTGTAACACTTGAACATTAACCTTCTAGAATCCTGGTTATGATAAGGTGTAGGCCTTTGATATGGCCTACCCCCTCGTTGGATTCTTCCTCCGTGGCCTCGGTTAAAGTGGCCCTTGTGATTGTTGTTTTGGGTTGATCCTCCTGATCCATATTGATTCTTCCTATTGTCAATCCCTTCCAACTCCAGACACCTTTCTACTAGCTCACCAAAGCGCATAATATGCAGAGGTAAAACTGCCCTCTGGATATCATATTTCAATCCATCTTGATACTTTTCACACATCCATTCTTCCCTTGGATGCAAGCGGTAAAACTCAGAATACTTTAGCAAGGATTCAAACTTCCTAGTATATTCTCCCACCGTCATCACACCTTGACGTAGATTCTGAAATTCTCTCTCCTTCTCTTTCCTACATAACTTTGGAAAATACTTCCCCAAAAATTCTTCTTTGAACAAGGTCCAATTGATTTCTCTTCCTTCCTCTTCCAATAATCTATACTTTCCTCTCCACCAAGCTTCAGCATCGCCTGTCAGCATGAATGTTGCATAACCAACCCTTCTATTCTCTCTACAGTGAGTGAAAGAAAATATCTTCTCCATTTCTTGCAACCATTTCTCAGCACCCTCCGGATTAAAGTCACCACCAAACTGTGGTGGTTTTCCTTTCAGAAACGAGTTCAATCCTGTATCCTCATGCACCATTTCCCTTTGTTGTTGCTGAAAGAGTTGATGATCTCGAGTGATTTGCAGGATTTGAGCATTTTGTTGTGTTTGAACTAACACAGCTGCAGCAAGTTCACGAACATCTCGAGTGTCAGCTTGAGAGTTCGTTCCAGTTTGGGAATGATCTTCTCGTCCAATGGGAATGGTAGGTGCTCCTTCAGGAGTAACTTCATCACTCGCATTCCTACGTATACCTCTAGTAGTGCCTCTAGCAGCACTCCTACCACGCCTCGCACCTCTGACGTTCTGAACCATAACTTCCTGAAAAGGAATAGTTATTAGGTTCAATCATTCACAAGACATAAAGAACATAACAATTATGTATATTTATATCCCAATGAATGATTCATCGATAAGGATTTTTATCAAGTCTCCCACAGGCAAGGGATAATTGTGTCTAAAATGTTGAATTAATATCTTAAATATAACTAGAATTCAGGAAAACATAATCAACATTTAATGTATAAACAAAAATGTATCAATTTATTTAATAACAACGATTACAAAAATCGTGACCATGTCTCATTCAAAAACCTCTACTTGTAAACCAAGCTAAGACTAATAGTGGTAAAACTATAATTATCATTATTGCTACGAAATCTTTACCTAATTCTTCATGCTTGATGATACCAATAACAAACAAAATAATGACAAGAAGAGTGATGAATAAAAGAAAGGATTTAGCCATTTGAAAGGTATAGATAAATATTTAGGAATTGATATGAAAATAATGGATGGGTGTGAAGTATTTATAAAGTGAATTTTGTGAAGTGTCCGTTACGTTACCGTTGGGTTTGTGACCGTTGGGGAGGAAAAATAAAGTGTGCTAAATAAGTTTCCTAGACCATTATACTAGAAGGCTCTCAAGATGAAGACTCAATGCACAGAAGAAAAGTTATCATCCAGTTTGGAATCCAACTTGATACAGTCAGTATAATTCTAGACACTTACGGTCCGAGCTGAATCG
Source organism: Lathyrus sativus (assembly GCA_963859935.3). Lineage (NCBI taxonomy): Eukaryota > Viridiplantae > Streptophyta > Magnoliopsida > Fabales > Fabaceae > Lathyrus > Lathyrus sativus. The sequence goes on along the minus strand of OZ012735.1, from coordinate 179,611,908 downwards.
ACCAGCTCTGATACCATTAAATGAGACAGCCTATGTCCCATTAGTGGAATTCTAATGAAACCTTATAAAAATACAGAAAAATTTGAAATTTTTAAAGGACAATACTTAATTATTTAAAAACATACTGTTTCACATACATATGCTTCAAATATATTTTACAGAGTTTGACACCGTTAAGACTAGCGGCCTTGCCACATAGATAAAACATAAAATAAAAGTACAGAAAGGAAACCAAAAAGAAAGCATACCAAAAGGGACCTCCTAAGTCCAACAAGACTGACACTTATACTGACTGTAGTAGTAGGGATGTGATTAGCGTTTGACAAAACACTAACAGCTCCCAATCTAGATGTTATAGTAACACATCTCCACGTCACTTCATATCCTTTCCTTCTGAGTTGTCGGGAAGTACGCAAGATTCGAGCTCATCGTCTGATCGTCATAAAATAATCCAAAATGCAAAACAAAAATGACACAGGGCTAAGATTCATGTACAAGTTTAAAAGTGGGAATGAATGTGTAAAATAATAATATATATGGAAACCATATTTATACAAACAAGCGTATCTTATACCCACAATTACATATACTTTATTTATTCTAATGCATCCCTGAACTATATGCTGACTCAGGCCACTAAACGCTGTCAATGATATCTATCCCATTTACCAAGATCAGATATCACTAGACCACATGCCACCAACGTACTCCCAATTACCAAGAGCTACGCCACCTAACTTCACATGGAGCCTAGGTGTTATAAGTCGATCGTCCCTGAGAATTCAGGCCAAGAACCTTGTCTTGCCTAGCATGCATAGATAATAATCCCCGTCGGGATTGCAGGCGACTGATCAACCTCGTGCGTCCCATACCGCACGGCGGTGGACTTACACATTCCTTAATGCAAGTCTATATGATCACTCACTCATCTTGTGGCAACTCTTAGCCATAAGTATTAAGTTAATAATGGGGAATTATCGTATCAACTTTTCAAGTTATACTTATTATCTAGATACTTAGGTTGAGTACCAAATCCATCCAATGTCTTGCCATATTTGATCTTTGTCCTTACATAATAAGTTCAGTTTGTATAATGGGTAATTGTATGGTTAACTTCCCAGGTAAGAGAGGTGGACTGTAAACGGCATAGTCGACCAAGTCTTTCCTTAGCCAGAACCCAACCAAATATAACTACTCATTGTATCCAACTTTCCTTATGTTAATGGGGATCAATTACTTAATATCTAGCAATGTTTTTCTCTCATTAACCGATTATTTCCTTAATCTATCAATCACAATCATTCAAGTATAAATAAAATAAACAATTATAAAATTAACCGAATAATGCAAGCACAATACAATACCAAATTGTCAAAGATTATTCCTATGATAATTAATTAAGGCCGGCGTAACCTCGCCTAGTGATTTGTGAAAATCATTATTTGAGAATAGGCTCTCCTTAATTATTTATCGCTAGTAGGGCTTAGGTCACCACTACACACATATATATTAAGTTATTTTACGCTAACCGTCCCAATCGTATACGAAATCTTGCCCCCACCTTTTGTTGAGTGTTGTTGAAAGTCCACAAGTGTTGTCTTCGATCTTTGCCAAGAACCTAATTTACGATAACCGTTGGATTGTACGAAATTTATGAAATAATTAGAATATAATTTATGGTTAATTGAACATAATCCCGTTATAACTTGAAATATTTATTTATTTAAATATATCATAATAACCTCCAAAATAATTATTAAATTCAAATATAAATTATATTATACCTCCTTTTGAATTTGTTTGTTTTAGAAAATTGTCAAGAGTATATTTCTAATAACATTTAAATTATAATAAAATTTGGGCATTATAACGACTTAAAATGGTAAAATTTATTTTGGACTTTATAAGTTCAATATATCGACGTCTGAACGGAATTTGCATAGAAAATTTAAAATAACCTTTATATAAATAACATAATTAAAATAATATAATTAAAATAAAATGGACATTATAACGGCTTACCGATTACTTATGAAAATGATTTGGGCAGAACTTTGACGTATAAAACTCCCTTGAAACTTTAGAAGAACTTTTACCACAAAATACTCTAAAGGTTACGAACCGATATCGTGGGAACTTCGATAACTAAAACTAATATTGCTATATGAAGAAATTAGAGAAGGAAAGAAGTAAAGAAGTAAGAAAGATGATTTGTGAATGAATGAATGAAAATGGGGTGGAAGAGACCCCTATTTATACTAGTTGTAAAATATTAAAATAACATAATTTATCATCTTTTGCCCATACCTTCCAACTTTTCAACTCTTGCTAGTAAATATGTCTCTATCAAATATTTACTAATCTTTCATCAATAGTGCTTTAGGTGTTCTAGTATGACTTTGTGAAAATAATTTATGACAAAGGTATGGGAGCTTGATTTCATGACATAATATTATGTAGGATATTAATAGAAAATGAGATATATATTTCTTTTATAAAAAGTAAAATGTTAATAATATTAATAATAATAAAAATAGTAAAAAGGATAGTTATTTGATATTTTTATTGTCTTAAGATTATTTTATTTATTAATTGGTTTATAGAGTAAAATGATAATATTCAAATAAAATAAAATCAATTAATAATAACAAAACAAGAACAACAATAATGATAATAATAATATGAATAATTAATTAACTTAAAGTTAAGGGTTTTAAGTACCAATTTAAATTTCAAAGTTTAGTTTATAAAATGAAACGATGATATTCAAATTGAAGAATAAAAGTAATAAATATAAAAAGTAATTAATTAATAAATTAATTATTATAAGTGTTAGTTTCAACATTTAATTTTTAATAACTAGCATTGTTAAAATCTCAAATCTAACTAGATATATTATTTAGTGTATGGAAAAATTAGGATGTTACATTATCCATTGCTCTATCCTCCTGAAATTACATTATTATTTCAAGACTGCTTTAGAGCTATCCATTGCTCTATCCTCCTGAAATCATCACTTCAAGACTGCTTTAGAGCTATTGATTGCTCTATCCTCCTGAAGACATATCACATTATTATTTCAAGACTGCTTTAGAGCCATTCATTGTTCTATCCTCCTGAAATCATATCATTGCTTCAAGACTGCTTTAGGGTTATCACTATTGATTGCTCTGTCCTCATGAAGACATGCTGCTACATCATTATTATTCCAGACTCCTGACAGCTTTCATCATACACCCATATTTTGAACTGCTCCCCCCCTAGTGGCATCTTTAAGCCCACTCAATCATATTCAACTAGCCATCTGTACCACTCTAGTGCACTGGTGAGTGCAAATTTTTGGGCTTTTGTGTTCAATCCCCTTCAACCTTCCAGGTTACGACTGGCAAATATACCAATCTAACCCCTCAGGTTTCAGAAAATTGAACAGGGGCAGCTGTTGCACCCCAAAATTTGCCCTCACAATACAAGACTTTGTGTCCTAAGAAGGTTCACAAGGTTCACAAGTTCTCCAACAACTTGCATAACCTTTCATGAAGTTCATAAAGTCCACAAGCTACTTTATGAAGGTTCACAAGGTCCACAAGTCCCACAGTGCTTTCAATACCTTTCATGAGGTTCATGAAGTCCATAGGTTGCTTCTTGAAGGTTCACAAGCTTCACAATACCTCCCATGAGTATCACAAGATATCTTATGAAGATTCACAAGGTTCACAAAGTTCACAATTGGTCAGAAGAGTTGACAATTCCCTCAGACAATGCACCTCCTAAGCAGTGCATCCAAGACTAGGGTTTTGACTTTAATCAGGCTAAATGGACTTCCAAGACTTCAAGTGAGCTTCATAACATCTTATATGTGTATAAGAACCCCCATGTCAAGTTTCAAGACTTTTCTCAAAAGTTTGCTCAGTCAGATGATCAGATAAGTCAAAAGCAGTCAATGCGGTTAAAAAGTCAAACTGAGGTCAACTGTGGTCAAACCAAAGTCAAACTTCATGATTTTTTGCCAACATCAAAGAGAGATTTGGTCCCAGGGGTATTTTGGTCATTTTACGTTGATTATGCCGTTTTCCGAGGATGAGCTGTCGCTAGGTTTTGAGGCATTGGAAACATTATTTCAGAGGCATTTATTTGCCACATGGGTTGTTTATATCAAAGCATCGAGCTGGGTTGATTGGCATCGAACAAAACTGTCAGAAATACAATTGGATTTGAGCTGTTTATTGCTTATGGTCTATTTTAAGTCGCTCCCAAACAATTATGTTTCTACTAATAATGGGCGATTTAATTTAGAATATTTGGTTGTACTGAAGCGCCAAAATTCGATGCGAGCGATTGCTAGACTCTCGTTCATGGATCTTGTGAGGAACTATTTGGTCAGTGGAAATTAATTGAATAGTTGATGTTAAAGCCAGGTTGTTCTAAACACAGTCAAGTTATCATTTGAGAATGAATTTTTCTTGATTTTTGATGCATGTCCGCGGTTGGCCCAGAAAAGTGAGGGAATAATATTAAGGATGGAAAGATGTTAATAGTTGAGGTTCAAGTCCATGTTTGGCTCCTGTTTGCATCAAAGAGTATATGGTTTAGGAAGTTACTTGAGTCCAATTCATGGGACAAGTTCTCACTTTGTATTATAAAGAATATTCTTATTTTTGAATGAGAGGTTAAGACCTCTGTTGGACATTCAAAGTCTCAAGTACCTGGAAGCACTCATGTGTGACATACAAAGAACTGGATCCATTCATTCAACGCAAGGGCGGTACATTTCAAATATGCACAAAGTACTAATTTTATTTATTTAATATAAGGGATGGTACATTTCAAATATGCAAAACTCAGCCATAATCCCAAATGGTACAATGTGAAAACAAACAGCGAAATTAACTAATTTCCAAAATTCTGTTTACATGCTAAGATGGTGAAAGTGCTATCCTAAGATTTTGAGTAAACAATTTCACCAATAGTAATAGCCAACATGAAGCGTGATACAAGGTTCAAATAATACAAGGTTCGAAGCCATATTTTGACTATTACAAATCCCAGTTCCTAACTTCTTACAAGTTGTTACAAGCTAATGGAACAAACACCAAATCCGTCACAGCAAATACCGGTGCCCATATTTGAAACTATTGGAGAGGTCTCGCAATGGCCGAAGCTTCAGCCAACGTTGATTGTAGTCGGACCATCTCATCGCTACGAACCTTCACGCCTTAAAGCACTTCACCAGCTTTCCACGACTTTCAGCCACCGACTACAAGTTGGTTCCCTGCAATACAACAGAAAAGATCAGCCTGAATACTTGGTATCTCAACCGCATTCCTACCTATCAAAATAAAAGAGCAGCCAGCAATCAGAATGCAATTTCGGCCAGAAATTAGAATGCAATTTCGGCCAGCAGTTAGAACGCAATTTCAGACGCGAGCCAAAGTAAATAACAAAATGAATGGAATTGAAAGAAATTCAGCCCTCAGTTTTAATTCATCATTGGGCGTGAAACTCGAGCGGCTGGGAGAGCCACGGCCGAAGCTCGTTACCAACTCCTTACCGAGCGTCGAGGATAATAAAATAGTAATTTCGGACCAATTCTCATCATCTCGCGAGACCGCCAACCACATAGGGGCAGCCACATACAAAATAGCAGTTCAGACCCAAAGGTCATCATCACTGAGATCGAAGGCAACATAATTAAAGGCCAGGGACAGTAGTATCTCTCTCAAAGGTTCAGACAAGGCGTCATCATCACCGTATGACCTTTCTCGGTGGCATCAATCCGGTAATATCCGAACTACCAGTTCTCTCTGAAAGAAGAAGAAGAAAAGTTAGTGCACGATCAAAACAGAAACCAGCTCCTCAGCAAATAATCCAAACTAGATCAGAAACCGAATCCGAATTGCAGTTAAACCAGATGTCTCAACCAAAAGGACATCAGGAAAAAACAGTTCGAAATCCCTGAATAGGAAAGAACCAAGTATCCACATCTGCAGAGGAGTAAGCAATCCAAATCAGTTCAAAATGGATATCCAAAACAATCAAATAAAATTCGTATCTCAATCGAACCCAAAAATGGAAAGCTTCGAATCAGATCAAAAAAAATCATATCAGAAGTAAAATCGTATCCGGTGCTAAAAACCCCAACAAAATCAAATCGAATCCATCAAAAAAATCAATCAGAAAATAACGTAAGTGATGGTCCAAGCCCATTCGAAGACAAATCAGAGAGCATATAAAATCAGAATATTCTCACCAAGAGAGGAGGCCGAAAAATTATGAATAAAACCCTAACGGTAATCAAACATAGCGGCCGAAAAAATCAGAAGAAAAGAGGCAACTGTAATCACAAAATCACAACCCAGAACAACAATCACAAAAATAGAACGTTCTCACCAGAACACAGACGACGAATTTCCGTTGCCACACGAAACCAGCCGCGACCCCGACCGAGCAGACCACCTTCACCGTCCGTGAAGAACGGCGGGCAATCGGACCTTCAGCCTCAGAGAACTCTCATCATCGGCCTGTCACTCGTTACCCTCTAAAACCGCCGTCATCTACACTGTAAGCCACATCGTTTTCTCACGATTTTGGAGTTTGTTCATATTTGTTTCAGGGCATGAGAATAGAAAAGATAAATGGACAGAGAGGAGAAGAATGAGGAGAGGATATTGCGGCCGAAAAAGAAAGAGAGACGAGCGAATGAGAGAGATGAAGAAAAAGAGGAACGACGCCGTGGAGTTTTAGGGTTCCCTTTGGGATGCCCTTAATGTTTCCTTGCCATAAGAGTACGGGACGGGTTAGGGCTTGATCACCCAACTTCCGGCCCAACTTTTATTTTATTTTATTATTTATATTTGCTTTTTTTTTCTTGTTTTTGTTATTCTAAATAAATTCTTATTATGAACTTGAACCTTTATAAAAAAAATATATAAATTAAAGCCTCTCTTTTTTAAAAAAAACAAATAATTTAAATTTTTTAAGATAATAACACTAATTTTTTTAATAACTAAAACCTCTTTTTTTTAAATAAATAAAAACACTTTTTTTTTCAAATAAAGATAAGAAAACTTTTTAAAAAAAAATATTAAAACAAACCTTTTTTTTAAATAAAATTAAACCTTTTAAAATTAAATTAAAACTAACATTAATTCCCTTTTAAAATTAACACTAAAATCCCTTTTTTTTATCAAGTTAAACAATTTCGAAAATTAAGTTTAGATTTATTTTTTAATTTAAAAGTTCTCATATATCATAAAATAAAAAGCCAAAAAAAATGTCCCATAGTTTCATGCTTCTGTTTCATAATTCCGTTTACTAACGTAGTTTGTTCACTGTGCAGCTTCATCATGTTGCCCTTTATTTTTGCTCATTTTAAATTAAATCGTATCATATTATTGTAACTGTTCCTCCTCTGTAACCTCGCGAATCTTAACAATCGCATTTACGTTTCCGCATTTAAATTTCTGCTGATGTATGGTTTAAATTTCTCACACTTTCATCATTATTGTTCTGTCACACTACACTCATCCGAAGGTTAGGTCTAGCTTTTGGTCGCCGCGCCAATAGTCCTCAACTTCAAACCCTTTCACCTTACAAACCCTAAATTTTCATACATGTCTCGCCGTGGAAAAAATTACAATTTTACCCCTAGCATTAGGTCAAAGAGCCGCCGCGCTCATTTTAGGGTTTCCCGCCGTGGAATCCCTAATTTAACCCTAATTACAACTTAACATTTCAACGTAGAAATTTGGAGTTCCTACACTCCGCGTAAGCGTGTCCTTAAGGCGCGTTTATTCCCCTTGAGACCTTGACCACTGTCAAGAGATCTCTAACCTCCCTTTTGAGGGGAACTACGATTACTCTGATTCCACTCCCGTAAGGATACGTAGGCACAAGATGCGATGTCTTGCCGAGTAAACTTAGAATTAACCCCCTTTATTATTTATTGCTTATTTATATTTTATTTATCTTTGCTATTTAATTATTTTGCTTATTATTTTGTAATTGTTTCTTGGATGTAAAGTTGTTTAATTATTTAATTATTATTATGGTTAGTAATTAGGGAGTGTAACAACCTGTATGTAATATTAAAATAAATTTAGATCACTTTTAAATAAAGATAATTAAAATAAACACGTCACACACGTAAGTCGATTTTAATCGCCGTCTCACTTCCTAAGGATATCCCTCAAGTTGCCTACGAATAATGGTTAAGTGGGGTGTATAAAGCAAGTCCCTCAAATAAAAAAATCATCAAAGTCCCTTATAGTTGCCTTTACGAATCAAGTCCCTTTCGAAAAATGATGATGGTCCCTTATATGTGCTTATTACATCCCACAATGGCCTTCAAAGTCAAATTGTCCCTCACATGTCCCTTAACATCCAAAGTAAGGACTACCTACTCCATTATAGTAGGGATAGTCTTACTAAAGGAAAGAATAAAGAATAAGAAAGACCTTTAAACATTAGGGTAGGTTACTCCTAGGTGCTTGCTCACTTCAAAACTGTTTCACACTTAAACAAATTTTCAACAAGTTTTCAAACAAGTTCTTAACACATCCTTACATGGATTATTTATTAACTATTCTGAAAATTTTCTATTCACACACTACACTTTCAAAACAATTCAAAAGTGAGCTTAAGTACCTAAGAGCCCATGGATAACCATGGATGAAAAGGGTGCTAACACCTTCCCTTTTCATAACCTACCCCCCGGACCCAAAATATTCTCTAAGGTCTTTCCTGTTCTTTTATAACCTTTCCTTATGGATAAAATAAAAGTCGGTGGCGACTCTTGCTATCCGCAACATTGTTTAAAGTCAGTTCTCCCACCGTGTTACAGAACTGGCGACTCTGCTGGGGACCTATTTAAGAGGGGTACCCTTAGGAATTAAGATCACTTTAAATTGTTTGCCTTGTTTGCTTTATTATTATATTGTTGGGGTGCTCTTATGTGTGAAAGGTCCTAACCCGGATCTAGTGTACCTTAGGTAAATGGCAATAGACCAAGGAAACTGTACGACGTATATCGATACGGTTGATCTGATGGCCATAGTTAGTGCGACTTCGTGGTTGGTGCTTATATTCCTTAAGTCAAGTTGAGGATAATATTGAGGCTGCCATATGTTGTCAATGCACTAACTGACTTTTAGAACCCTAGTTAACTCATCTTGGCCTTTAGAAAGTAGTGAGGTAACCGGCTTTGGTGCAGACTGAAGTTGGTTGACACTCGATGCTACGCTCATTGAGATCTTAAACTTGGAGGGTTTTGGTTGGCAAGTAAGTTGCCTTCTGATCAACCACCCTTGTGAAGGATCAATGATATTGAGATCCCTTAGAACCCGGTTACTTTTGTAGGACAGGATGAACCATCTAACTTCAGGGGAGGGTACTTACCTTTAAACCTCATGCAAGCCTTTAAATCTAGGGCAATTGTGTGACTTGTTTGTGTGTGCCACATGTTTGTGATTGAACATAACATCATGACATCATCATGCATCATGAGCATATCATTTTCCCTAACCATTTCAAGGACCAAGGGATTTATTTTTGTTCTTTGTTGCAGGTCATGGCTTCTGCTCGTAGAAACACCATCAGGATCAACTTTGTAGGGATACCTGCTAAGCTCAAGGAGTTGGTTTCCCTAGTGCCTGATCATTCCCAGTTCAACAAGAGACATGGTCACTTATTGGATCTAGTTACTTCAGGGTTCAGTGAAGACATGATGAGTGTGCTGTTTCAGTTCTTTGACCCTAAGCACCATTGCTTTACATTTCCTGATTATCAGCTGGTTCCAACCATGGAGGAGTTCTCTAAACTTCTGGGTATACCTGTTCTTGATCAGAAGCCATTCACAGGCTTAGAGAAGGAGCTTAAACCAGAAGTTATTGCTGCAGCTCTACATCTGAAGAAGTCTGACATTGTTCTAGAGACGAGAAGTGGAGTTAAAGGTATTCTTGCCAAGGTATTAGTGGATAAAGCTCAAATGTTCTTGAAGGCTATGAGCTACGATGCTTTTGAGGAGATCTTAGCCTTATTGATTTATGGCTTAGTGTTGTTCCCCAATCCTGATCAGTTCATAGACGTTCATGCCATCAACATATTCCTGAGTCACAATCCAGTGCCTACCTTACTTGGAGACATCCTACATTCTCTTCACACCCGTACTACAAGGGCAAGAGGAACTTTGATGTGTTGCATACCTTTACTTTCTAGGTGGTTTATTTCTCACCTCCCTCGCTCAGTAATGAAGAATGAGCAAGGGTTCAGATGGTCCAAGAGGATCATGTCACTTTCTCACTCAGACATCCATTGGTGCTCCAGATCTATGGAGAATGTCACCATCATTGACCGTTGTGGGGAGTTTCCTAATGTGCCACTTCTAGGCATAAGAGGAGGCATCACCTACAACCCATCTCTAGCTTTACGATAGTTTGGTTACGCCCGGAGCGATGGTCCACATGACATGTTGATTCAGGGCATTGTGTTTGACTACGACAACGACCTTCAGGGTTACCGTCAGAGATTCATACGAGCTTGGGGAAAGGTAAACAGGATTGACAGCAAGACACTGGAGCCTAAGTACACCATTCCTATGGAGGCTTATCTCAGATGGGTACGATCTCGTGCTCAGACACTCATGATGCCATATCCTGCCGTCCTACCAGTTACCATGGAACCTGTTGCTGAAGGAGACACAGCTTATACCATCCTTCACCCAGACATGCCTACTGATATGGAGGACTTACAGAGATCATGGATCCAACTGAAAGAGCAAAGGGATACTTTCGAGGCTCATTACAAAGCAAGCCAAGCAAGGATCCTAGAGCTAACAAAGCTACTTCATGAGGAACGAAACCTCAACTCATACCTCAACACAAAGAGGAAATGTCCATGGGAGACTTAAAACCTCATCTTTTGTACTTATTTCGTTTTCATTTTTTGTAAGCCTAAAAGGCAAAACAAGTTATTACTAATAAAAAGTTACTTTCTTGTTTGTTTAAGCAAATTTAAATCCTGCGGTCCTTGAAAACATTGCATATGCATTCCCATATCATTGCATCACAGGGTTATAATTGTGCACAGGTTTCTCATCTTCTCGCTGTTTATTTCAGCAATGGATCTTGAACAATCAGTTAAGGATCTCCAGGCATAGAATGAACAGTTCCAAGAGCTGATCCTGAACCTATCCAAGGGGCAGGATGAATTGAAGACACTGCTGGCCAAGAAGACTAAGAAGGCTAGAAGGTCTGCTGGGTTGCTCAACATGGGAAGAAGGTTCAAAGGTCCTGTCAAGACCAAGGAACATGTTGAAGACTATGAATCTGAAGAATCTGAGCAGGAGAGAGGCAGTCTCCACAACACTATGGGGGACTCTGATTCTGAGGCTAACTACTACCATGAGCCTAACGAAGACAAATTCAAGATGCTGGTGGATAGAATGGATGCTATGGAATTACAGAAATCATCTGGGCTGGATTTTGAGGATTTGAGCTTGATATCTGGGGTGGTCATACCCATTGGGTTCAAAGTTCCTACATTTGTTGTCTATGATAGGGTCTCTTGTCCCAAATTGCATCTGAGGTCTTATGTCAGAAGAATTCAACCCCACACTGCTGATAAGAAGTTGTGGATCCATTTCTTTCAAGAGAGTTTATCTGGAGCTCAGCTAGAGTGGTATTATCAGTTGGAGAGTGTCAACATCAGAGATTGGAATGACCTTGCTGAAGCTTTCTACAAGCAGTATCAATACAATGCTGACTTAGCCCCCACTCGCATGCAGCTTCAAAGCATGTCTATGGGTGCCAAAGAAAGCTTTAAGGAGTATGCTCAGAAGTGGAGAGACTTAGCTGGAAGAGTTAAACCCCCTTTGACTGATAGGGAGTTGGTTGATATGTTCATGTGTACGCTGAATGGTTCGTTTTACAGTCATCTCATTGGAAGCTCATCATCTGGCTTCACTGAGTTGATCATGACAGGAGAGCGAGTAGAGAATGGTATCAAGAGTGGTAAGATCCAAGTGGGCACTTCTTCATCAGGTGCTGCAAAGAAGCCTCCCACTGGGAAGAAAGAATCTAATGCTGTGTATGGTCAGCCTGATCGTAACAGGAGGCATCAGTCTGTTAGTGCAGTTCATATTTCAAATCCAACTCCTGCAACAACAGAGCAGCCTCAAGGCAACCAACAGAGGGCTAGAAGACAGTTCACGAAGATCAACATGTCAATGGCTCAGGCATTGCAACACTTGTTGAAAGCTGAACTTATTACCCTGAGGGAGGCCCCTCAGAATCCCAATGTTACCTCTCCCAAGTACAATCCCAATGCACGATGTGCATATCATTCAAACTGTCCAGGACATGATACTAATAACTGCTGGGTCTTGAAGAACAAAATTCAGGATATGATTGATGCTGGAGAAATTGAGTTTGATCCACCAGGTGCTCCAAATGTGATTACAGCTCCAATGCCAAATCACGAGAAGACTGTCAACGCCATTGATGAAGATATTGATGAAGATCTGCATGTCTATTCAGTTATGGAGTTGAACACACCATTGTCTGTTATCAAAAAGAGGTTAGTACAAGCTGGGATCTTTCCAGGTCGTCATGAAGATTGTCTATATTGTACCTATAAGCCGGATAGTTGCTTCATTTTGAGAGATGGGATTCAACATCTCATGGATAAATATACTATAGTGTTTGAAAGAAGACCAGCATCTGTAGAAAGTATGGTGGATCATCTGACTCAGGGTAAGAAGATTGAAGAGGTTGACATGGTTGACAAAGTACCACTAAGAATCACTTCAAAGGGTCCCATTAAAATCACTCATCAGGGCCCAATCAAGATTATTGCTGAAGGTCCTGTGAAAGTTGTTGCTGAAGCCAGAGTAGCTCCTCTGATCATTACCACTCCTGGTCCTATTCCTTATACATCTGACAAAGCTGTGCCTTGGCACTATGGGTCTGATGTTTACATCCATGGTGTCAAGCAGGAGCCTTTACCTGATATGCCTGTTGACATTGATAATATTGCTGGATCTAGCAAGATCACTCGTAGTGGAAGAGTCTTCTCTCCTCCAGTTGCTTCTAAGAGTGCAATTACTCCTGCTGTTACTTCCACCACTGATGCTCGGGGCAAGGGTCCTATTATTGAGCCTGTATCTACTGATGTGCCAGCTGCTGATGACCTCTCTAAGCAGATGGAAGAAGTATTGAAAATCATTCGCAAGAGTGATTATGATATTGTTGATCAGCTGGGGCATACTCCCTCAAAGATTTCTATGCTCTCCCTGTTATTATGTTCTGAGGCTCATGCCAAGTCATTGATCAAGTTTCTAAAGATGGCTCATGTACCCAGTGCAATTTCTGTGGACCAGTTTGAGAATTGTGTTGCTCACCTGACCTATGACAACGGGTTAGGATTTTCTGATGCTGACTTGACCCCTGCCAAGAGGGATCATAACAGGGCCTTGCATATTTCAATTGAATGCAGGGGCACTACCCTGTCTCATGTGCTGATAGACAATGGTTCCTCTCTGAATGTGTTGCCTAAGGAAGTCCTGAACAAGCTGAGTCCTAAAGATACGGTATTGAAGCCCAGTAATATTGTGGTAAAGGCTTTTGATGGTTCTAGAAGAGTAGTGCATGGGGAAATTGATCTTCCAATCAAGGTTGACTCTCAGGTGTTTACCGCTACATTCTATGTGATGGATATTCGTCCTTCGTACTCATGTCTGCTTGGTCGTCCCTGGATCCATGGGGCAGGTGCTGTGACCTCCACATTACATCAAAAGTTGAGATATCCGGTGAATGGAAAAGTTGTTACTGTCTTTGGAGAGGAAGAATACTTTGTCAGCCATGTAAACACTTTCAAGTATCTGGAAGTAGAAGGTGAATACATTGAAACTCCATGTCAGTCATTTGAAGTGGTTCCCTGGGCTGTTAAGGATTGTGTGACTCCTCCTGCTGTGAAGAAGGTTCCTGTGGTCATCAGAAACCCTCCAACAATGGCAATGGCCTCCCTCAATGATGCAAAAGCTGTGGTGGAAGAAGGTGGTTGTACTATTTGGGGTCAGCTTCCTGATATTCCATACAAGTCTGACAAGTTTGGTTTGGGTTTCACTGCAGAGTCCCAGAAGGCTGTTCGTCGTGCTCGTGCTGTTCGTATCACCGATCAAGGGGTTATCAATGCTGTGGGAGATCAAGATGAAGACTACAACTTGGAGGCATGGATTTTTCCTACTGTGGGTGCTGGACTCAATAATTGGAAAGCTGAAGATGTTATCCCTATCTCCTTTAGTCAGGAGTAAATACTATTACTGTGTTATGTTTTTAAATTTGCAATTTCTGGAACAATTAAAACTTTCAAGCCATGTGCCTTACCCGGGGCATAATGGTGTGCTTGTTACGGGTTGTCATTTCATTTGCATACATTCATTCAATAAAATCAGTGGACGTTTCGTTTTCGTAAATATTGCGTTCCTTGTCTTTCTTTTTCTTTTATTTTTGCTTTATCAGCTATGTGTTCTTACACACACCCACGTCACTAAAATGCAGATCCTCATCCACTCTGGATCCAGTTGATAACAGTTCTACTATTGCCAATTACAATTTCGAGAATCCGATCTATCAAACTGAAGACGGAAACGAGGACGATTGTGAAATACCTGTAGAGCTTGCTAGGTTGTTACAACAAGAAGAGAAAGCTATACAACCACATGAAGAGCCAGTCGAAGTTGTGAATCTGGGAACTGAAGAAAACAGAAAAGAGGTCAAGATAGGGGCTGATTTAGAGGACAGTGTCAAGAGCAGGTTGATTCAGATGCTACGTGACTATGTGGAGATCTTTGCTTGGTCTTATGAAGATATGCCAGGGTTGGATACAGACATTGTGGTTCACCGTTTGCCAGTGAAAGAAGATTGTCGTCCAAAGAAGCAGAAGGTTCGTCGTATGCGTCCTGAAATGTCAGAAAAGATCAAAGCAGAGATAATGAAACAGTTCAATGCAGGGTTCTTGGCCGTAACTTCTTATCCTCAGTGGGTTGCAAATGTGGTACCAGTTCCTAAGAAAGATGGTAAGGTACGTATGTGTGTAGACTACAGAGATCTGAACAAGGCTAGCCCTAAAGATGACTTTCCACTTCCTCATATTGATATTCTGGTAGACAACACTGCTCAGCATAAGGTATTCTCTTTTATGGATGGTTTCTCTGGTTACAATCAAATCAAGATGGCACCTGAAGATATGGAGAAGACTACATTTGTGACACAGTGGGGTACCTTTTGCTATAAGGTAATGCCATTTGGTTTGAAGAATGCAGGGGCAACATATCAGCGTGCTATGGTGGCTTTGTTTCATGATATGATTCATCATGAGATAGAGGTATATGTGGATGATATGATAGCCAGGTCTCAGAATGAAGAACAACATCTTGATCATCTGCACAAGTTGTTTGAGAGGTTGAAGAAATACAGGTTGAGATTAAATCCAAACAAGTGTACTTTTGGAGTTAGATCTGGAAAGCTCCTGGGTTTCATTGTCAGTGGAAAAGGTATTGAAGTAGATCCTGCAAAAGTGAAAGCTATACGAGAGATGCCAGCTCCCCGTACTGAGAAGGAGGTTAGAGGTTTCTTGGGACGATTGAACTACATTGCAAGATTTATTTCCCAATTAACTACCATCTGTGAGCCAATCTTCAAGTTGTTGAAGAAAGATCAGGTGATGGAATGGAATGATGAGTGCCAGACTGCCTTTGATGAAATCAAGAGATATTTGCTAGAACCTCCAATTTTAATGCCACCAGTTGATGGAAGACCCTTGATTATGTATTTAACAGTATTAGACAACTCAATGGGGTGTGTATTGGGGCAACATGACGAGTCTGGTCGAAAAGAGCAGGCAATATACTACCTTAGCAAAAAGTTTACCGACTGTGAAACAAGATACTCACTGCTCGAGAAAACTTGCTGCGCTTTGGCATGGGCTGCTCGCCGACTAAGACAGTATATGTTGACCCATACTACCTTGTTGATTTCGAAGATGGATCCAATCAAGTACATATTTGAGAAACCTGCTCTCTCCGGAAGAATTGCAAGATGGCAAATGATCTTGACGGAATATGATATACAGTATACTACTCAGAAGGCCATTAAGGGGAGTGTTGTTGCTGATCATTTGGCTCATCAAGCAGTAGATGATTACCAGTCAATGAATTTTGAGTTCCCTGATGAAGACATTATGTCTGTTACCAAAGAACCTGGACAATATGACGGACCTGAACAAGGATCCCGATGGACTATGGTTTTTGATGGTGCCTCCAATGCACATGGTAATGGTGTTGGTGTTGTGATTAGTTCCCTTGAAGGTTGTCATACCCCGATTACTGCCAGACTTTGTTTCTATTGTACCAATAATATGGCTGAGTATGAGGCATGTATCATGGGTATGCAAGTTGCTATTGATATGAAGATTCAGTTCCTTGAGGTGTATGGAGATTCAGCTCTGGTAGTAAGTCAGATTAAAGGAGATTGGGATACAAAGCATGATAATCTCATTCCTTACAGAGAACATGTGTTGTCTTTGATCCCACATTTCAAAGAGATTACTTTTGGACATATTCCACGAAGAGAGAATCAGTTGGCAGACGCATTGGCCACCATGGCATCTATGTTTGAGATCAGCTGGGATGATGAAGCTCCCAAGATTACCATTGATAGATTTGAGAAGCCTGCATACTGCAATGAGATTGACACTGAAGGGGCAAGTGGACTCCAACATATGAGGGACCATTTGTAGTCAAGACAGTGTTCTCAGGAGGTGCCATGATACTGACTACAATGGATGGTGAAGACTTCCCACAACCTGTAAACGCAGACATAGTTAAAAAATACTACGCATAAAAAGAGACCCGCTAGGTTGACAGGCCTAGGCAAAAATAAGGGCATCCCGGCAAACCAAAAGGGTTTGGGCAAAAATTAGGGATATATATATAAAAAGATGTACACCCGGCAAGTCGAAAACCTGAAAAGGCGGCTTGGGCAAAAAAGGGTATCCCGGTGGATTGAAAACCTGAAAGGGCAATCCAGGCAAAAGTTAGGGATTAAAGCGTATGACTATGTCTCGTTTGGATCACTCATGAAACTGCAACCAGTTGTACTACTTACTCAAGCTCAAACAGATAAAGCTCAATCCAATCGTTTCCGTCTCAACAGCAAGAAGATGAGATACTTGAGTGGCAATAGTAGAATTGAAACTCAATAGGATTATTTCCCACATAGCTGATTCTTTTTGTAAAACTTCATGACAAAATTCTCTTACTAGGGTTTATGTCTCCTTGTACAAACTTACCCGTGTATGGGTCACTTTTGATACAAATAAATTCCATCTTTTGAATCCAGATTTACTTTTACCCTATTTACATAAGCGAAACGTCCATTGGTTGTGTTTGAATGTATGTATGCCTTTGAATATGATTGATGTTTACCAGAAATGCATGTATGCTTTTAATATGATTGATGTTTACCAGAAATGCATGAAAATGCAGTAATAGTATTTACTAAGGACGAACGAGGGAAGGATTTCAACGAAGCTTCGCCGGTTCATCTTTACAAGGCAGTTACAAACCATCAGTAGGACTAATCCATTTTCACAAAGTCTAATCTCCCCTGGAATTTATATCCATCTCTTTTATCCTCATACGGATATACGGGAAATTACTTTCCAATAAGGGCACGATGAACGAAGACGGGATGTTATACTTATCCTACTATCAAACGAAAACGAAGGTTATCTATACCCTACTATCCCCAACAACGGGAGGTTATCTATACCTTGTTATCCCCAACAACGGGAGGTTATCTATACCTTGTTATCCCCAGCAGACGGAGGGTTATATATTCTTCAACAACGAATCAGGATTTATTTTCCTTGGCCAGCAGTTGTTATACAAGGATATCCAGACACTTCCAGCAGTGTCATATCATACATACATCATTTACATCATACCATAACATATATGTCTATAGTACATTACCTAAGTGTATCATGTCATACATGCATACATAAAGCATAAACTAATGTTGTTATACAGAATGCTACCTTGTTTTCAGGTTAATTATCCGACAAACAAGCTTATGATCTTTGGGACTGCTTTATTGTAACCTCAGGGTTACTTTATCCTCCTGAGGAGCTTCTTATTACTTTGGGACTGCTTTATTGTAACCTCAGGGTTATTTTATCCTCCTGATAGCCTCTCATGACTTCAAGACTGCTTTAGAGCTACTGATTGCTCTATCCTCCTGAAATCATCCTATTACTTCAAGACTGCTTTAGAGCTATTCATTGCTCTATCCTCATGAGGTCATATTACTACTTCAAGACTGCTTTAGAGCTATTGATTGCTCTATCCTCCTGAAGCCATCTAATTATTTCAAGACTGCTTTAGAGTTATCCATTGCTCTATCCTCCTGAAATTACATTATTATTTCAAGACTGCTTTAGAGCTATCCATTGCTCTATCCTCCTGAAATCATCACTTCAAGACTGCTTTAGAGCTATTGATTGCTCTATCCTCCTGAAGACATATCACATTATTATTTCAAGACTGCTTTAGAGCCATTCATTGTTCTATCCTCCTGAAATCATATCATTGCTTCAAGACTGCTTTAGGGTTATCACTATTGATTGCTCTGTCCTCATGAAGACATGCTGCTACATCATTATTATTCCAGACTCCTGACAGCTTTCATCATACACCCATATTTTGAACTGCTCCCCCCCTAGTGGCATCTTTAAGCCCACTCAATCATATTCAACTAGCCATCTGTACCACTCTAGTGCACTGGTGAGTGCAAATTTTTGGGCTTTTGTGTTCAATCCCCTTCAACCTTCCAGGTTACGACTGGCAAATATACCAATCTAACCCCTCAGGTTTCAGAAAATTGAACAGGGGCAGCTGTTGCACCCCAAAATTTGCCCTCACAATACAAGACTTTGTGTCCTAAGAAGGTTCACAAGGTTCACAAGTTCTCCAACAACTTGCATAACCTTTCATGAAGTTCATAAAGTCCACAAGCTACTTTATGAAGGTTCACAAGGTCCACAAGTCCCACAGTGCTTTCAATACCTTTCATGAGGTTCATGAAGTCCATAGGTTGCTTCTTGAAGGTTCACAAGCTTCACAATACCTCCCATGAGTATCACAAGATATCTTATGAAGATTCACAAGGTTCACAAAGTTCACAATTGGTCAGAAGAGTTGACAATTCCCTCAGACAATGCACCTCCTAAGCAGTGCATCCAAGACTAGGGTTTTGACTTTAATCAGGCTAAATGGACTTCCAAGACTTCAAGTGAGCTTCATAACATCTTATATGTGTATAAGAACCCCCATGTCAAGTTTCAAGACTTTTCTCAAAAGTTTGCTCAGTCAGATGATCAGATAAGTCAAAAGCAGTCAATGCGGTTAAAAAGTCAAACTGAGGTCAACTGTGGTCAAACCAAAGTCAAACTTCATGATTTTTTGCCAACATCAAAGAGAGATTTGGTCCCAGGGGTATTTTGGTCATTTTACGTTGATTATGCCGTTTTCCGAGGATGAGCTGTCGCTAGGTTTTGAGGCATTGGAAACATTATTTCAGAGGCATTTATTTGCCACATGGGTTGTTTATATCAAAGCATCGAGCTGGGTTGATTGGCATCGAACAAAACTGTCAGAAATACAATTGGATTTGAGCTGTTTATTGCTTATGGTCTATTTTAAGTCGCTCCCAAACAATTATGTTTCTACTAATAATGGGCGATTTAATTTAGAATATTTGGTTGTACTGAAGCGCCAAAATTCGATGCGAGCGATTGCTAGACTCTCGTTCATGGATCTTGTGAGGAACTATTTGGTCAGTGGAAATTAATTGAATAGTTGATGTTAAAGCCAGGTTGTTCTAAACACAGTCAAGTTATCATTTGAGAATGAATTTTTCTTGATTTTTGATGCATGTCCGCGGTTGGCCCAGAAAAGTGAGGGAATAATATTAAGGATGGAAAGATGTTACTAGTTGAGGTTCAAGTCCATGTTTGGCTCCTGTTTGCATCAAAGAGTATATGGTTTAGGAAGTTACTTGAGTCCAATTCATGGGACAAGTTCTCACTTTGTATTATAAAGAATATTCTTATTTTTGAATGAGAGGTTAAGACCTCTGTTGGACATTCAAAGTCTCAAGTACCTGGAAGCACTCATGTGTGACATACAAAGAACTGGATCCATTCATTCAACGCAAGGGCGGTACATTTCAAATATGCACAAAGTACTAATTTTATTTATTTAATATAAGGGATGGTACATTTCAAATATGCAAAACTCAGCCATAATCCCAAATGGTACAATGTGAAAACAAACAGCGAAATTAACTAATTTCCAAAATTCTGTTTACATGCTAAGATGGTGAAAGTGCTATCCTAAGATTTTGAGTAAACAATTTCACCAATAGTAATAGCCAACATGAAGCGTGATACAAGGTTCAAATAATACAAGGTTCGAAGCCATATTTTGACTATTACAAATCCCAGTTCCTAACTTCTTACAAGTTGTTACAAGCTAATGGAACAAACACCAAATCCGTCACAGCAAATACCGGTGCCCATATTTGAAACTATTGGAGAGGTCTCGCAATGGCCGAAGCTTCAGCCAACGTTGATTGTAGTCGGACCATCTCATCGCTACGAACCTTCACGCCTTAAAGCACTTCACCAGCTTTCCACGACTTTCAGCCACCGACTACAAGTTGGTTCCCTGCAATACAACAGAAAAGATCAGCCTGAATACTTGGTATCTCAACCGCATTCCTACCTATCAAAATAAAAGAGCAGCCAGCAATCAGAATGCAATTTCGGCCAGAAATTAGAATGCAATTTCGGCCAGCAGTTAGAACGCAATTTCAGACGCGAGCCAAAGTAAATAACAAAATGAATGGAATTGAAAGAAATTCAGCCCTCAGTTTTAATTCATCATTGGGCGTGAAACTCGAGCGGCCGGGAGAGCCACGGCCGAAGCTCGTTACCAACTCCTTACCGAGCGTCGAGGATAATAAAATAGTAATTTCGGACCAATTCTCATCATCTCGCGAGACCGCCAACCACATAGGGGCAGCCACATACAAAATAGCAGTTCAGACCCAAAGGTCATCATCACTGAGATCGAAGGCAACATAATTAAAGGCCAGGGACAGTAGTATCTCTCTCAAAGGTTCAGACAAGGCGTCATCATCACCGTATGACCTTTCTCGGTGGCATCAATCCGGTAATATCCGAACTACCAGTTCTCTCTGAAAGAAGAAGAAGAAAAGTTAGTGCACGATCAAAACAGAAACCAGCTCCTCAGCAAATAATCCAAACTAGATCAGAAACCGAATCCGAATTGCAGTTAAACCAGATGTCTCAACCAAAAGGACATCAGGAAAAAACAGTTCGAAATCCCTGAATAGGAAAGAACCAAGTATCCACATCTGCAGAGGAGTAAGCAATCCAAATCAGTTCAAAATGGATATCCAAAACAATCAAATAAAATTCGTATCTCAATCGAACCCAAAAATGGAAAGCTTCGAATCAGATCAAAAAAAATCATATCAGAAGTAAAATCGTATCCGGTGCTAAAAACCCCAACAAAATCAAATCGAATCCATCAAAAAAATCAATCAGAAAATAACGTAAGTGATGGTCCAAGCCCATTCGAAGACAAATCAGAGAGCATATAAAATCAGAATATTCTCACCAAGAGAGGAGGCCGAAAAATTATGAATAAAACCCTAACGGTAATCAAACATAGCGGCCGAAAAAATCAGAAGAAAAGAGGCAACTGTAATCACAAAATCACAACCCAGAACAACAATCACAAAAATAGAACGTTCTCACCAGAACACAGACGACGAATTTCCGTTGCCACACGAAACCAGCCGCGACCCCGACCGAGCAGACCACCTTCACCGTCCGTGAAGAACGGCGGGCAATCGGACCTTCAGCCTCAGAGAACTCTCATCATCGGCCTGTCACTCGTTACCCTCTAAAACCGCCGTCATCTACACTGTAAGCCACATCGTTTTCTCACGATTTTGGAGTTTGTTCATATTTGTTTCAGGGCATGAGAATAGAAAAGATAAATGGACAGAGAGGAGAAGAATGAGGAGAGGATATTGCGGCCGAAAAAGAAAGAGAGACGAGCGAATGAGAGAGATGAAGAAAAAGAGGAACGACGCCGTGGAGTTTTAGGGTTCCCTTTGGGATGCCCTTAATGTTTCCTTGCCATAAGAGTACGGGACGGGTTAGGGCTTGATCACCCAACTTCCGGCCCAACTTTTATTTTATTTTATTATTTATATTTGCTTTTTTTTTCTTGTTTTTGTTATTCTAAATAAATTCTTATTATGAACTTGAACCTTTATAAAAAAAATATATAAATTAAAGCCTCTCTTTTTTAAAAAAAACAAATAATTTAAATTTTTTAAGATAATAACACTAATTTTTTTAATAACTAAAACCTCTTTTTTTTAAATAAATAAAAACACTTTTTTTTTCAAATAAAGATAAGAAAACTTTTTAAAAAAAAATATTAAAACAAACCTTTTTTTTTAAATAAAATTAAACCTTTTAAAATTAAATTAAAACTAACATTAATTCCCTTTTAAAATTAACACTAAAATCCCTTTTTTTTATCAAGTTAAACAATTTCGAAAATTAAGTTTAGATTTATTTTTTAATTTAAAAGTTCTCATATATCATAAAATAAAAAGCCAAAAAAAATGTCCCATAGTTTCATGCTTCTGTTTCATAATTCCGTTTACTAACGTAGTTTGTTCACTGTGCAGCTTCATCATGTTGCCCTTTATTTTTGCTCATTTTAAATTAAATCGTATCATATTATTGTAACTGTTCCTCCTCTGTAACCTCGCGAATCTTAACAATCGCATTTACGTTTCCGCATTTAAATTTCTGCTGATGTATGGTTTAAATTTCTCACACTTTCATCATTATTGTTCTGTCACACTACACTCATCCGAAGGTTAGGTCTAGCTTTTGGTCGCCGCGCCAATAGTCCTCAACTTCAAACCCTTTCACCTTACAAACCCTAAATTTTCATACATGTCTCGCCGTGGACAAAATTACAATTTTACCCCTAGCATTAGGTCAAAGAGCCGCCGCGCTCATTTTAGGGTTTCCCGCCGTGGAATCCCTAATTTAACCCTAATTACAACTTAACATTTCAACGTAGAAATTTGGAGTTCCTACACTCCGCGTAAGCGTGTCCTTAAGGCGCGTTTATTCCCCTTGAGACCTTGACCACTGTCAAGAGATCTCTAACCTCCCTTTTGAGGGGAACTACGATTACTCTGATTCCACTCCCGTAAGGATACGTAGGCACAAGATGCGATGTCTTGCCGAGTAAACTTAGAATTAACCCCCTTTATTATTTATTGCTTATTTATATTTTATTTATCTTTGCTATTTAATTATTTTGCTTATTATTTTGTAATTGTTTCTTGGATGTAAAGTTGTTTAATTATTTAATTATTATTATGGTTAGTAATTAGGGAGTGTAACAACCTGTATGTAATATTAAAATAAATTTAGATCACTTTTAAATAAAGATAATTAAAATAAACACGTCACACACGTAAGTCGATTTTAATCGCCGTCTCACTTCCTAAGGATATCCCTCAAGTTGCCTACGAATAATGGTTAAGTGGGGTGTATAAAGCAAGTCCCTCAAATAAAAAAATCATCAAAGTCCCTTATAGTTGCCTTTACGAATCAAGTCCCTTTCGAAAAATGATGATGGTCCCTTATATGTGCTTATTACATCCCACAATGGCCTTCAAAGTCAAATTGTCCCTCACATGTCCCTTAACATCCAAAGTAAGGACTACCTACTCCATTATAGTAGGGATAGTCTTACTAAAGGAAAGAATAAAGAATAAGAAAGACCTTTAAACATTAGGGTAGGTTACTCCTAGGTGCTTGCTCACTTCAAAACTGTTTCACACTTAAACAAATTTTCAACAAGTTTTCAAACAAGTTCTTAACACATCCTTACATGGATTATTTATTAACTATTCTGAAAATTTTCTATTCACACACTACACTTTCAAAACAATTCAAAAGTGAGCTTAAGTACCTAAGAGCCCATGGATAACCATGGATGAAAAGGGTGCTAACACCTTCCCTTTTCATAACCTACCCCCCGGACCCAAAATATTCTCTAAGGTCTTTCCTGTTCTTTTATAACCTTTCCTTATGGATAAAATAAAAGTCGGTGGCGACTCTTGCTATCCGCAACATTGTTTAAAGTCAGTTCTCCCACCGTGTTACACATGTGCATGAATGTTTGGACATATTTGGCAATATTTGGTGATGGGAAAAAGAATGGATCATGCGTGGGAATGAGGCAAGAAATGATTGTTGCATGATGAGCTTATGTTGCATAAAAATAAAGATTCAAGCATGACATAATCACAAACTTCATACAACTAAACTTTAAAGCATAATATCTCCATGAATTCTAATTCAAATGATGAAATTTTTGGCTCAAATGCAAGTAGTAAATATGGTGATCAAGTTTCGTTTTTGATGGAATGATGAAATAGGAATTGGATCAATGAGAAAAAATGATTGGAAGTTGGGTTCACAAATTTGTCCAAAGTAACTTAGAAAAAATTCTAAGTTATTTAACTTTTGGCATCATTGACAACTTGTCTTTGAAGGCACATAACTTGATCATTTTTGACCCAATGGAGATGATCTAGTAATGGATAGAAATTTGAAGAATGATCTTCAACTTTCATGTTCTAAATAAATTGATTTGAGGTCAAGAGCTTGATGAAAAGTTCCTTGGAAAGTTGCCCCAAAAATCTGCCTAAGACTTGTCCAAATTTGACATCTTTGAAATCCTAACTTGGAGACATCATAACTTGAGCTCTACACATACAATGGAAGAGTTCTAGTTCTCAAAAGAAAAATTGGAGGATTCTCTACAACTTTCATGTTCAAGGAAACATCATTTGAAGTTTGCATCATCATGTAAGATAGGCTTGAAAACATGTACTTCAAGCTGAATTTCCATACTTAGAAAAATTTATAAGTGTTGGAATGTCAAAATCTCCATTTTCTCAACTTTAGCCCATCATATCTCTCAAAATATGGATCTTTTAGACTTGCTTTCTTCCACAAGCTTTTAGTTCATGATGTCTTCTTTAGTTTGATAGCAAGTTTTCTTCCATTGGATCAAGGATGAGAAAGTTATGGAATTTGCAAAATGGCTAGAATTAGGATTTTCTACACTTAGAAAATATTTCAACAAAACCCTAATCCAACCAAACTCCTGATTTTATGTTTCTCCTTGAATTTTCTTGTTCCAAACACATGAAAACACTTGAAAACATATAACATATAATTGGTTGACCTTGAGATCCAAGATTTTGACCCCATTGAACCATAATTGACTTTTGTTGAACAAATGAAACCCTAACATCTTTTCCACTAATTGAAACTCTTGTGAGGGCTTGTGATGAAACATAATCCATGTAGAGGACCCCCAAGGTGTATATTGAGCTTTAAAATCATGTCTTCCCCAAAGAACTAGCCACATATGCCTTTTGAACCAAAACCTTAATCTAGTTGCCCACAATATATGAGGAGGTGATCAATGCTTGAATCCTTGAATCAAGTGGTTGTAAGACATGTCTTGATGATGATGAGGATCTTGTGATTTGAGAATACCATAAGGTTGAGAATGAAACCTTTCTTGAGCTTTGAAGATGAAGCTCTTTCCTTGAGTGTTGAACTAAATACCTTGATCCTCTGTCTAGAACCAATGCTATGCACAAACGTTGATGTAAAAGTAATATGAAACATAAGCCAAGATATAAGAAAAAAGATGGGCAAATTTTAGGGTGCTACACTTACGCAAAGGTAAATGTACTTGTAATTATCCTATTTCCTCTTATGTGTCTTCTTGTCTTTTGTCATCTACTTATAAATCTTTTGTTGTTGGCATATATTATATTTCTGTTCCTAAATCTCTTGTAGATTCCATTAATCACGATGGTTGGAGACAGGTTATTGAGGAGGAAATGAAGGCTCTTGAGCTTAATGACGCTTGGAATTTAGTTTCTCTTCCTGCTGGCAAGCAAGCTATTGAATGCAAATGGATGTATATTGTCAAGATGAATCCATATGGCTCGGTGGCCCGCTTTAAAGCATGACTAGTTACTAAAGGATATGCCTAAACATATGCAATTGACTATACTGATACTTTTTCCCCCGTGGCTAAAATTTCATCTATTCGTATTATTATATCTCTTTATGTCAATCACCACTGGACCTTGTTTCAATTAGATGTGAATAATGCTTTCTTGCATGGTGATTTACAAGAGGAGATGTATATGGAGTAACCACCTAATTTTGTTTCTCAGTGGGAGAATAGACATATGTCTCGTTTAAAGAAATCATTTTATGGCTTGAAACAATCACCTAGGTCCTAGTTTAGGAGATTTAGTGAAGTGGTTTTGGCATTTGGAATGAAACGATGTCAGAGTGATCATACAATATTTTTTTTAAATAAAAGCAACTGTGGAAATGTCTTACTTGTGGTGTATGTTGATGATATTGTAATTACAGGAAGTGATATCAAATAAATTAAAAAATTGAAGGCTTTCCTCCAAACCAAATTTTAGACCAAAGATATGAGATTCTTGAAGTACTTTTTGGGCATTGAAGTTATGTATTCAAAAAAGGGCTTTTTCCTTTCACAAAAGAAATATGTTATGGATCTATTGAGTGAAACTGGTATGATGGAATTCAAACCATGTGAGACTTCTATGGAGCCTTGAGTTAAGTGGATGAAACTTCTTTCTCGGATCCACGGAAGTATAGAAGATTAGTGGAAAAATTGAATTACTTAATTGTTACGAGACCTGATATTGCTTTTCTTGTAAGTGTTATAAGTCAATTTATGTCTTCCCCACTCATACTCATTGGAAAACACTAACCTGCATTGTTAAATATTTGAAGAAAGCTCCAAGAAAGGAAATTGTGTACGACCGTGGGCATATGCAAATGGAGGCTTTATCTAATTCAGATTGGGCAGTATGTCAAATGGATCGAAAGTCTACCACTGGATATTGTGTATAATTCAGAGATAATTTGATATTTTAGAAAAACAAAAAATAGAATGTAGTATCAAGATCAAATGCATAAGAAGAATACAGGGTTATGACTCAAACTACTTGTGTACTAATATGGGTAAAACAAATCTTGAATGAAATGAGATTTGAGAATAATCGTCTATGAAATTGTGGTGTGATAACCAGACTATCATACATATTACATCAAATTCGATCTTTCATGAAAGAACAAAAGCATTGAGGTAGACTAACATTTAATCAGAGAGAAGGTTCAATAAAATCTCATATCCACTTTCTATGTTAGAACAGAAGATCAACCAACAAATTTGTTTACAAAGGCATTAAATGAGGTACGTAGTAATTACATTTGTAATAAATTGAGCATGATTAATATATATGTTACAACTTAAGGGAGAGTGTTAAGAGTTATATTATAATATTATATTACTAGGGTTTAGTATTAAATAGACGGATTTTGCCTATTTGTCTTTCTTACATACTATTCTTTTAACCTATTAATGTAAATATGAGAATCACTACACATTATTGTGCATCTGATTGATTATTCATATTCTCTCTTTCTACCTATTCAATTCATTCCAGTATAAATATACTCTAGTTTGATCTCATTAGATACAACATTATATAGCTTTGGCGTGTTTGAGATGGTTTATCATGTATTAAGTAGGTTCGATTTTTAAATTTTAGATTTGAGGATTATTTTTTAAATTTCGCCAAGGTGAGTGAGTAACTCATGGGTGTAATGAGTAATGCCCTAAGTGAAAATCCATGGAGATTACTAGAAGAAATTTGCTCTGGATGGAGTAAACTTTCTATCTCGTTAACTTCCCATGCCACTAGGTTACTTAGTACTTACACATAATTATCAGCATAAATAATTTACAAAAATGTGCAGCATGAAAAGTAAGACATGTAATCAAGATTACATCAGTTGAATATAACTAATTAACCATATTCCATTCTCTCCTCATCTAAATACAAGGATATACAGCACACCTAACCTAATATAGTAGTATATGACAATAAAGGTTTTGGTAAAGGCCAGTCTTTTTTCAGTCATAATCTAATATCAAAACTAGATTCACATTGCTTCTTCTCTTGTTTTGTAGGTTAGCAAAAAAGTCACTTTATTTACATCTTGCTTCTATTCTTTTGTCAAACTTCAAGGTACAGCTCTGATTTTTGAACTGCAAATAACAAATTAAGGAAGAGCGATATGCACAGAGAAAATTCAATGGTTGAATCAAGATGTGATCCTTACTTGAACATATCCCCATGTTCACTGACACTACCGCCAGAAAGCTTTCGAATTATCTGCCATAACCGCTTGCTTCTTACTGTTCTTAGAGGACCTGAATATGAATGTCGTCTAAATGATCCAGATACTTGCCTTCCAAATCGTGCCGATGAGCTGAATATCTCTGATGCTGACAATCCATTTTCGATATCAACTCCGAAGTCATAGTTACCTGCTGCGAAATGGCTTTGGAAATTATTGGGTAGTTGTTCAGAAGCAGCATTGAAATCAGAAGATAAATCATCTTTGCTAGAACTTGTTGAACCTGCCTCTTTTGCTTCATCGCATTCATTACAGACGAGTTTCAAAGCCTGAACAACCTCACCCATGAAAGGACGATCTGAAACCTCTGGTTGTACACACATTGAAGCAATGGCTGCAACTTTAGCCACACTATCAAAAGGAACATTAGTTCCTAGAGATGGATCGATTATTGCTTCAAGTCCTTCTCTGCTTGTTAGAAGGGGACGAGCCCATGCAACGAGATTCTCTTGACCAGGCGGTTGGGAAAAGTCCACTGGTTTTCTTCCGGTCAAAAGCTCAAGAAGAACAACACCATAGCTGTATACATCACTCTTCACGAGAAGATGCCCGGTCATTGCGTACTCGGGAGCCACATATCTGAATTAATTTTTTTACAAAAGTGAACAAAGGTAGCACTAAAATCGTAAGAATAAAAAGGGAATTAAGATAACTTTCCAGTGACTACAGGCACAAAGATTTTGTGTAAGAAAACTGTACCCAAAAGTTCCCATGACACGTGTAGATATGTGCCTGTTATCCTCATCAGCTGCCGTTCGAGCCAATCCAAAATCAGATACTTTTGGTGTAAAATCATTTTCCAGCAAGATATTGCTAGATTTGAAGTCCCTATGTATGACATGTGGACTTGAATCTTCATGCAAATAAGCAAGACCACGAGCAGCACCAAGTGCTATCTTTATCCGAGTACTCCAATCAAGTGGGCTTTTTTCCCTGTCAACGCCTGCCAGTAGACCAAATATTAGAAAAGAGTTTAATTTTGATACATTTGTCGGTGTAAATATTTTTACACTCTCGACAATGATGATCACACATATATATGTGGGACTGTGACTTTAGAAGTAGTAATGAATGAAGTTAAACGTATGATGATTGACAGTGTAAAAAATCATAACACCAATAATGTACGAATTAATTCCATAAGAAAATCATTATATTGAAGAACTAAACAATTGACATGGCAAATGAGGCAGAAGCAAGCAAACAAATTTAAGTACCATGTAAATGAGATTCCACGCTGCCATTTGGAATGAGCTCGTAAACCAGACAGCGGGAGCTGAGTTCTGTACATATACCAATCAACTTTACCAAGTTTCTATGGTGAAGGCGGCTAAGCATCTCAACTTCAGATAAGAATTCACGATCGCCATGATGATCTTCCCTCTTTAGAACTTTGACTGCTACTTTTGACCCATCTTCAAGGTCACATCTATAAACAAGACCAAAACCTCCTTCTCCAAGTATTCTAGAAGGGTGGAAATTATCAGTTGCTTTCTCTATTTCATTCATACTGAAAGTCTTAGCAGATCCTGCGTATGCAGCAATGCTAGACCGAAATGATGTTGAAGCGGAAGTAACCGCACCTCCAACTGATGGCCCAGCAGTACCTGTGAATCACATGTTTGTTTCTTCGTAAAAAAAGGCTGATAAAAGATAAACCAATCAAATCGACACTATAATTGGGTGATAAGAAAACATTTGAAATTGAAGGACCACAATTGTTTAGTTTCAAAATATAAAACCGTAACTTTAAAAATTACTATCTCTTATCTTAATTGAAATTGCTGCAACTAATCTTATTTATTCCTAGAATTCTGCCTCCCATTGTCTTCACATATCATAATTCTATTTGCAAATAAAATGTTTGCCTTATTCCCTTACTATTTTTTTGGGTAGACTATAATGTTCATTTTCATGATTAACCATGACAAGACTCACTAATAGGGTAAGGAAGGTCTGAAATAGTCTAATTTTTAATATAGTATTGTTCTAACAATGTAAAATGCACTAAATTACCATATTATACTTGCTCCGTCCCTTTCTAAAAACACCCTTCACAATTTTCACAACTACAGAGAAAAATATGAAGTATATTAATGTGTCAATTTTGTTCATAGATGTTCCTAAAATACCCTTTAGTATAAGAATATGTTAACTTTGACTTTTCATCTAACAAGACACTTAGTATTAATTTTGAGTATATTTGAAAATACGTAAATAAGTGTGTCTAGTAATTTGGAACAAGACTTGTATTGGAAACAAGTTTAATTCCTAGAAGTGGTCTATAACTAAGGGTCAAGTTATACATTACTCCTTGAGTTACCTGATGCTTTGGCATGAGCCGGCGGAAAACCCCTTGGGGTTGATGTTGGTTGAGAATCAGGCACATGATCTCTGAACTTGAATAAGGCGAAAACAGCAGCAGAGCATAAAACAATTGCTAGAAAAGCTGAAAGGGCAATAATAGCTATAATGCCTTTGCTAAGTCCACTTTTATGCTGCTTCTTCTGTATGTCAACCCCAAGAGGCTTTATTGTCCTCCCATTATTACCATTATTTGAATATGGACCACCATCTATCATGTTGACGCTTGAAGGTGGTAATGGAGGAGATGGAGGTAAGCCTGCATATTAAGAGAACCGTATAATTTTTTTATCCAAAAAAGTCATGAAGAGAGTACAGAGAAAATTGAGAATTTACATATACATACCTGGATAGCTTACATATAACACTTCATAATCTCCAAAGTAAGAAGCTTTTATAGCAACTTGTTTATGCCAAAACCTCTCAGAAGTTAAAAAGGCTGTAGTGTTGTCAAATTGTTCCCCAAGTGGTACAAAATCAATGAGAGCATCGGTTTTATCTGGCTGCTCAGTTGCTGCATTGGCCCCCATAATTCGAACTTGACTTTGTTTCATGAAAACCCCACTGGCTATTTCAGAAGCAAGCTCCGAAACCAAAGGGAAGAAGGTATACAAAGGAACACTAAGGCGAAGGCCAACTCTCATTGGCCAGACACACATGCAGGGCACCCCGGGTGGAGAATTCGTATAAGGCTCCGAGCAAATATATGATATGCAATCTAACAAATGAAAGTATATACTTCAGTATGATGAATCATGCACTCAGAAAAATATGTCTTTAATATTCAATGGGTTTTTGGTCGCGAATGTGAGAACTTCTTGATGTACACACTTTCTCTTATATATATTGTACTGTTATGTAAGAAATTGTATCAATTAATTTCTCAAATAAACAAATATTCAAGTCTGCTAACCTTCATTAGGAGGTGGGGGTGGCAATGCTTGAACTCGAGGCAATACTGGCTTCTTAGGGCTCTTCGAAAAAGGCCGTGAAGGAGATATGGCAGGAGGATGAAATGGAACTTGAAAGAAACACAATGAATAGATGCAAACAAATAAGTAGATGACAAGAGAAAA
Organism: Lathyrus sativus; assembly: GCA_963859935.3. Lineage (NCBI taxonomy): Eukaryota > Viridiplantae > Streptophyta > Magnoliopsida > Fabales > Fabaceae > Lathyrus > Lathyrus sativus. The sequence continues at coordinate 179,579,944 of OZ012735.1, read as the reverse complement.
AGAAAAGTTTAAATTATAGTATTTGTAATAAATATGGAATTGCAACCTTTCTTACTTTTCGTTGAATGAGGAGAAATCTTGAATGATGGAGAAGGAGCAGGTGAAACCTGGCTCACTGGTGATTGAATAGGGAAGGTAAATGGAGAATCTGCAGTACCTAAAATAAAGAAAATTGTCAGTTATTAAACACTTTACTTATCAATTTCATAGAAGAAACATCTTCAAAGTTCCCAATGCACCTGTGTTCATTGGTGGCGGAGCATAATGTCTCCGTCTACTTGTTGGAAGAAATGAGGGAGGAATTGGTTGATCTATATAAAATGATCAATCAAAAAATAATATATATTCAATTCCAGTGGAAAAAAAAAAAAGCTTAATTGTGACATGATTCAACGGATTAGCTAAGAACCAAACCTTGGTGTTTTGAAGTGGGAGGAGAAACAAAATATGATGATGCAGGAGCTGGGCTGGTTATCGTGTTCCGTGTACGCTGATGCTTATAAAATGCGGTAGAGGGTGAAGATGAAGGTGCAGGAGAATGATCTTCTTTGTTGAAAGGAGATTTAGGAGGTGAAATAAGTGGCTCGGGAGCATGATGTGATGGCCTTGCTTTATGTTCAGAAGGAGAAGGAGCTACAGCAGAAAACAAAACTAAATAAATTAGCTGCATGCATGAGTGTATACATATATTACATTAGTATGCTTTTTTTTTTTTGTGATAGTATTAATATTTACATTTCTTATTGACAGTTTTTCATCAGATAAAACTTAGGGTTTTGGATGGTCAATTATTGAACATGATAAAAAATAATGGTTGTGCATATGATCATTTTAAAATGTAAGCCCTGAATTTCCAAAAGATTTCAAGCATGATATCAATTTTGTATTGCTTGCTTTTAAGATGTTTTACAAAATTCATCATTGCTTTAGACCATTGATGTTGATTGTTCGTAATTATCATGACTCATAATCATAGTTCTGGCTTGCAGTTGTTTGGAAAAATGCATAACTTAAAAGGGAAAGGATTGAGTTAGTAATTGATTTTGTGCATTTTGAATCAAGGTTTCTTATAAATAAAGTTTTTGTTGCTTAATGTTATCAGTTTTTGATTTGTGTATTTCGTAAGAGTGATACAATGGTTAAACATATGAAAATTGATGTATTTTTCAAGAGGAACGGTTCAACAGGGTGAGCCTTGCAAGATTTAAAAAGTAAGCATTAACGAATTTGATGTCAATTGTTTAGAACGTAGCTCTAGAAAGCGTCTCTAAATTTGAAAATATCCAATAAATCATAGAAATGAAGGTTGAAGAGCTTAATTCAATTGGGGTCCCTTACAATGTCGAGTGGAAAAGTATCCCCTCAATGGAGATAAGCCTCCAAAATGATTTGTAGCATCCTGGTTTAAAACTTTTCCTTCATGACTAGAGTACTCTATGACTAATGATGTTGCTTTTAGTTTGCTTTAAAAGAACGAAGGGTACTCTAATTCTGGGTGCATCTTTTCTTTTATATATTTTGTTTTTGCATTGTGTTGATGTTATTTTGAATCTTTGATAATATTATATACGACTCTTATAAATTTCAATTGTAATATTTTAGTAGGTGCTTGCCACTCCCCCCTCACATTTTGGGCAAGCAACGCTATGTGTTCATGAGTTCAATCTTAGCCATCTCCTTTAATCTTGTGGATACAAAACCATATTGGTCCTCATCCTAGTTCAGAATAAGAATATGCCTCTCATATAAAGTAATTTAATGTTGCCATATGTACCTTGAGCAGGGGAATGAACTAAAGTTGGTGATGACTTCGGTGTTTTGTACAAAGGCGCAGAAACAGGTTCTCCACCGTTTTTCCCTTTGAAGCTTCTGGAAGGTGTTAATGAGGGAGAGATGACAGGTGCTGCACACATAATTAGTATTTTAAGGAATGATTGTGCAATTGCATTAACAACTCAAAAGAAATTATATTGATCAGATGCAAATTTTGAACACTCTAGAATGGTAATTTACTGAAGAACAACTATATATTGAGAAAATATAATCAAAATGAAAAGATATGTGAAATAATATAGTCATTGTTAAGCTACTATCTGAAAGTGTGAATGTTATAGTTGTAACTAAACTCAAACAACGAGTAGGCATTTCAGTGGTTACATATTCTTGTGGTTACATAGTCTTATAAGTGTTTAGTAGCAGCTTTGTATCTTCAGTGTTTTATTTGGGCAAAATGTGTTTACTTCCGTTCTATTTTATAGTTTACATGCATAACTAATAAGACAATAATTTATCTGTTAAACAGACTCGGTCGTTATCATCCTTGTGTTCCAATTTACGTTGAACAACAATTAGGCATGTTAAGCAAACATTAAAAGAACAAAATACTTTCAAAAAATTTGCACCTGGTAGTTCAGATGGAGATGTTGCAGGTATGACTTGGTGGACCAATGGTGGATCTCCTGGAAATGTACTTGTTGGTGATGTAACTACTGCTGCAAGAGTATAATAAAGAGATAAAAATGAGACAGATACGCATAAAAAATCTGATAAAATTAAAATTAGATATTATATCCTTCTCCATTCTTTCATAAACTTAAGTAATAAGTTTAACCAGGTGAAGTAGTAATTTTATAACCATATAGTTGGATTTTAGCGATGAGTTGAGAAGACTATGCAACATACGTGGCATTACTGGCTCTGGTGTATGAATGTGTCCCTTATGTACAGTTCTATTATGAACATTAGGTGGAAAATTTCCATGATGAGTTGGTTGGCTGACTGGTGAACTTTTTGGAAAAATTGTAGGGGGTTCTGCAACCGGGGCTGTTCAAAATGACATAAAAAGCCTGTTTAGGGTCAATATCAACAAGAAATTAAAAACTAATGAGGGAAAAAAGTTACAACCATCGATTAGAATTACCCTGTGAAACTGGCTCCAATGTGTGACTGATGCTTGAGTTCCTTTTATGGACAGTTGGAGGCAAACTTCCAGGTTCAGTTGGCTGATTCACTGGCGAATATTTTGGCAAATTGAATACAGGAGCTGTGTCTAAATTGCATTAAAAAAGATTTTTTTGTCAATAACAAATGGATGTTAGAGAAGAAAAAAGGAAATTTCAGAAGACAACATTATAACTTTTATCACATGCCTGGTGAAATTGTTTCTGGAGGTTGACCTTTATTTGTAGGTGTACTATGAGAGTTAGGAGGAAAACTTCCATTATCAGTTGAAGGGCTTAATGGTGAAATTTTGGGCACATCGGGAGAAGGTGTTGCAACTGGGGCTGCTCCAACATTTCAATAGAAGAGCATATTTTTGAGTCAATAACAAATGGAAGGTGGAGATGAAACACAAAACAACTGAAAGAATTATAATTCAGTAAACAGACACTTTAACCTCTAAAGTGTAAGACGCTGTTACTATAGTCCCTAAATGCATTGAAATTGCAAAAACATCCCTAAGTTTGTCTTTTCGTAGCAACTATATGAACCAAAGTGACTAATAGAAGATACATCTGAGGACTAAACTAACTAATGAAAGACACATTCAATGATTCAAGGACCAAACTGACTAGCCAAAGATGCATTTGTGTATGTTGTTGTAATTTTGACACGTTCAGAGATTACTACGACAATGCCTCACACATTTAAGGACCAAAATGACTCTTCACTCCATTATAACTACATGACAAAATTTTAATCACACACCTTGTGAAACTGGCTCAAGGTTGTGACTCTTACTTTCATTCCTGCTATCAACCGCAGGAGGAAAACTTCCATGCTCAATTGGCTGGCTGATAGGTGAAGTTATAGGCAAATTTCCAGAAGGTATTGCAGAAGGAGCTGTTCAAGTAGCAATAGAAGACAGATCTTTGTCAATCTCAGTATGAAGGTTCCCCCAATAAAACAAAATTTTCAGTCATGTACCTGGAGAAATTGGTGCGGATACAGGAGGCCTGACAATAGGTTCTTTCAAACGAGGTGGAATTGGTTGCATCGACGGTGGCAAATTCCTTTCAACAGTTGATGGTGCAGGAACAGCCTTATATGGCGGCGATAACGATTTGATGTTTGGACTAGGACTAGGTGATATGGATGATTCAATTCCTTTAACCTTCTGAGGAGATGGAGCTGATGCATTAGGTGGTAATACAACTGGTGGTTGCAAGAAAGAACCTGGATGATGAAAACCCAATTTTTGTCAGATGATCCTGGCAGAACAGATGTTCGGATTCACTTTTGAAGAGCCAAAAGTGATTAAAAAACTTAATATTTATTTTGGTATGCTAGGCAGTTCTCAATTATAACTTATTTTTCCTGCAGATTCTAACTGATTTTAGTATGCTAAGATATGTTTTTGCCACTAAACATGATTTGTACGCTTGGTTTTTTTGTTCAATTTACTTTCGCATAAACATATCCAAACAAAAATCATTTTACCTTGCCTAATACTAATTTACAAAATTTGTTCAATCAAAATCAATTTACACCGCCATAGAACCATACACATTGTCCCTAAGTAATGAAATGGAAAACAGTTATGCAAGAATTATAATTGAGTAAACAGTCATTTTAATCCCTAAATGTTTGAGGCATTGTCACTAGTCCCTAACCGAATCAAAATTACAAAAAAAAATTTAAGTATATCTTTTGTTAGTAATGACATATTCGAGAACTAAACTAGCTAATCATAAAACAAACATTTGAGGACCAAATTGACTATAAAAAAAAGAATATGTGTTTTTGTAATTTTGATACATTTTGTGACTATTGTGACATTGTCTTACACATTTAAGGACCAAAATGTATCTTTACTCATTTTAATCACATACCTGGTGAAACTGGCTCTAGGTTGTGACTCTTACTTTCATTCCTCTTATCAACCTTAGGAGGCAAATTTCCATGTTCAATTGGTTGACTGATAGGTGAAGTTTTAGGCAAAATTTCAGGAGGTATTGCAACAAGAGCTGTTCAAGAAGCAATAGAAGAGAAGGATCTTGCTCAGTATCAGTAGAAAGGTTCCTCTTCCTCTAATAAAACAAACTTTTACAGTCATGTACCTGGAGCAATTGGTGTGGATATAGGACTAGGTGCTTGCTGTTGAGGTGGAATTGGCTGTATGGATGGTGGAAAATTCCTTTCAGCAGTTGATGGTGCTGGAACAGCCTTATACGGTGGAGATAAGGATTTGGTGCTGGGACTAGGACTAGGTGATATAGATGACTCAATTCCTTTAATCTTCTGAGGAGTTGGAGCTAATGTAGGCGGTGGTAATGCAACTGGAGGTTGTAGAAAAGACCCTGGATGATGAAAAAGCCAAAACCCAAACTTTTTTGTCAGAAAGATCCGGTTGTAAATAACATATATTTTGTAATTATTGTAGTCGCACATTGATGAGGCCCATTAGGTGTAGAGTAGTCTATTTATTTTTAAGCATATTAGCATCTATTATACTCGACTTACAATTTGAAATAATATTCAGAAAATTATTTCTCAATTCTACAGATCCCAGCGTGGCCAAATGGAGTAAGAGAGTTAAATTACCATTTGAGCGTAAAAGACTCGGTGCTTCACTAGGGGAAAGATCCACTTGTAATGTTGCTGGAGATGGCGATATGACAGACCCTGGAAGACATAACAAAAGTGAATAATCAAAGTTCAAAAGCTCATAATTCAATTTCAATACCTTTTTTTTAAAACATTTTCTGTTTTCATTTTCGAAACTTTGTATTCATTTCCAATTGCTAACAAGAAGGTGGAAAACTTGTGGAGTGAACAATTGTGACTGCAATAGAAAGAAAATGGAAGATAAACTAGGAAGACTGCATTTTAGAAATGATAAATCGGTGTTTTTTCATTTTAAAAATTTCTGAAAATACTAGATCTGTTTTCCAAAATTGCTATGAGAGAAGTATTGGATCTGCATTCTCTTATGTTTATTAATTGAAGTGAAAATCAAAACACGGAACATGGGATTAAACATGCTCTTGGATTTAGATTTGATGTACCATGTGTATCTGAAGGGCTTGATGCATTACTTCTCCACGACTGTCCATTATGGATAGGACCAGGTGCTTCTCCATCATGATGAACAGCAGGAAGAAATGCAGGAGATGGGGGTATAACAGACCCTTAAGAAGAAAAGGAATGGTTATTAAAAAGTTATATCAACATGAATATTATCAAATCAAATGGCTAACACGGGATCATATCAGCAATATCTTCAAAAAAATTGAACTATATTATTGAATCTTGGTGCATTGCAGTGTATCTTGATTGTTTAATTTGAAATGAAAATAAAGGATCTCGTTGTCCAACTAAAAGGAAAACTATGAAAGAATTAAGTTTTTCTACATGTACAAATTCTAAAATTGCAGATCACTAGACTCTTAAGGTATAACACTAGTTTCCTTTAATGAGTACTCAATGATGGAGAAGAAATCAAACCACATACAAAAAGAACCCTCACCAGAAAAAGCCTCTGTAGTTTTCTGAAGAACATGAAAATTTCATTCTTCTTAAACCAATTAAACTTATAGGGATCCATTTCTATTCATAGCATAGGATAATTCTTCAAACTAAGCAATTATGGTTCAATTTCAAACTAAGAAATGATGTTTATGTTCTTTTTGGTATTAGTATTATAACAATAACAACAATTAAAAAAATCAATTTCTTCTAGCCTCAGCATAAAATCTGTATCATACTCTCAAACAAACTGTGACAAAGCTTTTGAAGATGAAGTACCTACCTTCAGATCCTTGCATAACAGAAAGCTTCACCAGAAACAGAATCAGCGGCAAAACCACCCCCATCTTCTAATCAATCTCAAAACAATAACTAAGTAACAATAAATAGGTGAATAAACTACAGATTTAAAAGTAGTCGATTACTTGAAACAAGAACAAGCAAAGATTAAATTGAGCAATTTCCAGATACAGTGACATCAAAAGTATGTGAAAGAAGGTTTTGGAAATTGCCTGAAAAGTGTTTGATGAAATGGGTAAGAGAAAAAGCAAGTGTATCTTGAGAATATGAGCTGGGATATTGGTAGAGACAAAATTTAGGGAGTTCCATAGATACTAGAGATAGAAAGTTGAACTGTGTTAGTGTTTTTCACTTGAGTTGGTAATTAGATCAAGTTTAAAATTGTTTTTAAAAAATGCAAAATTTGAAGTTTGTGTATTCTACAATTCACTAACACTTGAAGAAAACTCAAGAATGGAGAAAGTGGATTAACAGACCTCTTCTCTTTTTCAAAGAGAGAGAGGCAGTTGGGGTGTAGGACAGAGTGGCTCAGAAACAGAACAGTAATATATATATATATATATATATATATATATATATATATATATATATATATATATATATATATATATATATATATATATATATATATATATATATATATATATATATATATATATATATATATATATATATATATATATTAATCGGTAATTTGTAAATATTTATGAATATTTTTGAGGTTATGAATCCAACTTTTCTAAACTTTTTTAATGAATGATGTATTGAATAAAATTTAGAGTAATTTATTTTAGTGGATAAAAATTACAAAGTTAATATTGATATGTATTTCACATTTCAAAGTTAAAAGTTGCTTAATTCAGATTTTAAAATTATAAGATGCTAAAATTGAGTGGTGGAAGTTAGATACTTATATTTATGAGTTGGTGTCAATGAAGGAAAATTACCAACCTTTGATTAATTTCAATTTAATGGAAGTTGCCTAGTTGCTTTTCTCCTTTTTTGGCAGGTCTTGTTGGCCATCTTGAGAAAATGACTTATTGGTAACACACCAGATATGCCACGTGTCAAGATCTTGACTCTGACACCTCATCAATCATCTCATATGATCTCATATTATTAATGGTTAATTAACTTGCGCGACACATAATAATGAATTATCATTAAATAAGTAAGTAGCTATAATATGGTTTAATTTTTATTAGTTTATGAAAAAGGCCAAGGATCTAAAATCAAACCCTATATTTGCTTTTGTGTATACAAAACATGAATTGAAAATGAGAAGCGATTAATTTATTCTAATATAAGCTATATTTATTTATAAAGATAACTGCGAGTTTAAGATTTTATTTGACAAATCGTATTTTGTATTAATAATTTATAATTTATATCATAATAAAAGACTTATTAAATAATAATTTTTTATCATAAATTAAAATTAATTTTATTATTTTAAAATTTATTTTTTAAATGCTATTTTAAATAGTATATTTATCAACTAGTTAAATTGTTAATTTTTCTATATTTTAATTAATTTATTAATTATCAATCATTTGTCATCAACTATTACGCATAACATTCTACTTTGTTCACTTTAAAAAAAAGTTAAATTTTTGTCCCTATATACTCGTAGATGAAAAAAAAATTTTAAGAAGTGATATATGATTAAGAGTACTATGGTGTTATATAAGTGGAAAAATAGACACCAAAGTCATTACTTTATAACGGAGAAAAAAGCATAACTTTATGATCGATTTTATCGGTTAATAAAGTGAATAATTAACAAGAAAGGATTTAAGTGGTTAGTAGTTTGAGTCGTTCAATTATATGCATAATATTTGAATTATTATGATGATAGAAACAGAACTACTTTATTAGAGGAGGATTTGTCACTTAGTTGATACTTTAAATGTTTTTCGCTTTTCACCAACAAAAATTAATTTTAAAGTATTTGATTTTTTAAAATTAATTTTGATTAAAAATGAATTTAAAATAAATATTTATATTTAATATATTTAAGTAAAAATAAAATGAATTTAACAACAAAATTTAAGTATAAAAATTAATCCTACAGCAAAAAAACTTTTAGTATAAATTCAACGCAGAAACACATGTTTTTATGGACTTTAGATTATGTTAACATACTCCTATGTATATTAAAAAAAAATTATTTTCAAATCCATACGTGTGGTCCAATTGATCATAGATAAGACGTTTGAACTTCACCACTATAAAAATGAGTGAGATATTTGTGCATCACATTCTTCAATAAACAAATGTTTGGGCATATATTTTGATAAATATGAATGCTATTAATTTAGAATTTTCTTTTAATTAGAATTGGAATGTAATTTAATGCCAAAGAATCCTAATTAATAGTGTTGGTCTCCAATACAGCGGAGTAGAATAGACTTATAAAATTAGCATTTAAACAATTAAGTTAATTTAAAATTCAAGATGAGTGTAGTGAAAGATGAGTGTAGTGAAGAGTGAAGATCATAAAGTGTACATTACATTTCACATGAAGTGACTTTTATACTTTAGGTCATGTGGAGTAGATTGACATCAATTTGAACCCTAGCGATTTGGACTTTTGGCCAACTCATAATAGTTGCCCCAGGGCTTGTTAGTCGCTTCAAGAGTCGGGGAAGTCTTTAGTGGTCGTGGTCGACCTCTGAGGACATCTTTTGCTTTAAATTAGAAGTAGAAACATTTGGAATCAGTTGAAAAATAGTGAGGAACAAGCGCATTAAATGCATTTCCATCATTGAAACAGTTTGTTGATTCTTTTTGACATGTGGGTTGAAGTGACTAGTTGGGGTATGAAACTGCTTATAGTGCCCTTGAGTTTGTTTACGTTTTCAAGGAAATTCTGTCGTTGATTTTCCAACTGCTTATAAGGGTGGTTGAGACAGAGGAGACTTTTTGCAATCCTTGAAATTAGTTTCCGTTCATATGCATTTCTTATTAGCAATTGTCTTTTTCTCTTCCCTTCTAAATGTATTTACAAGAATAGTTACAGCTCTTCGCCGAAAGCTTCTACCTTTCTCCATTACTTTTGCTCCATCAACCTCACCTGACCAAGTACCCTTCTCCACCCAAGCTTTTACCTTCAATATTTTTTGTTCTTTGGTGAAGATGAGGGATACCCATATTCGTATAGTAAGTGATTATGAGAGTGATGTGTCTTCTATCGCGAAAATAAGAACATCTCCTGATTCAAATCCCTCTCCTTGTGCCCATGATCACATGAGCCAAAAGTTATATCCTTGGTCGACGATTCTGATTTGGAAAGGGTATATGGGAACTAACTTCATAAGAGAGCTTCTTCCATGGAATCTTTTGAGGACCTTTTGTTAAATGATGGTGGTGAGAAGGACCACATGTATGTTCGTATACCCCTTCTTTTCTGTCTGATGCAGAAATACAAGTTGCCAAGTTGAAGAGAGAACACATTGAAGATTTCATTAAGATGACCTAAGGACCTACAATTGTCAACCCAACAAAGGTGAAATCAATACCCACATGGAACATAAGGTTAGACTAGATATAGTTTCTTGGCTCAAACTCGACGAGAATTTTAAAGTTGACGAGATATCCAAAAGGGGGTGATATTGGTGGAGTCGATAGACGCGAGTAAGTATAGTTGGGTGGTTGCATAAGTGGTGAGGACCTCATCTATTTTAAATACCGAAGTGCTTGTAAACGTAGTTGCTATCATGGTTGGCGATTCATCAGATTGGTTGATCCTTCTTATTGATTCAGAGAAAAGGATATGAAGTTTTTTCTAAGAGTGCTTGGTTCCATTCTAAGAGTATTTGTTCACCAGGGTAGGCCTACGGTTGCCCTTGTTTGACTTTAAGGTGACCATCGTGAAACACTTGAAAGTTACCCTTTCTCAGATTCATTTGGAGTCTTGGGCCTACTAGAAGGTGTTCCACGTTTGGGCTGAGCACAAATCTTAGAAGCGTTCCCTTTGGTTGTTCTTCAACTTGTTCTATCTTGTGCGCACCTCTCATAATGATGTTCATGATTGAGGGATTATCGCATTCCACCCAGAATATGCATAGGTCAACCTTTTCACCAGTAACTAGTGTGATTTTCTGAGGCGCTACATACTAATGAAGCCCTTTACTTCGAGGCTAATCTTACTTTTTGCTCCAAAATAGCTGAGTATTCTAGCTTATGTGAGAGTAAACTCCTGAAGCATTGGTTTTGGCCTCACTTCTGTTCTACCGACAATTCCTACCACCTCAAACTAGGTCCCATTTCTGTTGAGGAGGTTATGCTGATAGAGGACTTGCATTCCATATACCAGGGACTTGGTTATGAAGATGGGTTCAGTCCTACTGAGGTGTCTTTTTCCCTATAGATGAAAAAGTGAATTGATACATGCGTCATCATAAATATGGTTGGTCGCTTAGAGAATGAATAGATCTTTGGTGAGGACGAAGTTGTATAGTTTTTCGTTGACATGTGTGACTATTTATTGCAGATAACATGGATAAATTATAGTTGATTTACACTTTTTCCAACACTCAAGGAATTAAGATTGGTTTTGCATCCTCTTACGACCTCATCCCTTACCACTACTGTCGATGCTACTACATCTTCCCCTAGGATTGACCAACTTACCATTGTGGTGGCTACTCTATTTGTGAAAGATCTTCCACAATCTTCTGCTCTAGTGAGGAGAGGTTGGGATGAAGACCAGCATTCTCCTCTAGAGGATGGTTCTCCTAAATTGACCCAACTATCTAGGGGATGTTGCTTTTTTCTTGGATTGGTCACTCCCTTCTTCCACCTGCCTGCTATTTTTCCTTCTTGGATTCCCCACACTCTTGAGGAAGCTAGAAATGTTGTATCTATAAAGAACTTGATTTTTGTTCAGAATATTTCTAAGGAAAAGAAGATTAAGCTCCTTTCTGTGGTCCTCTTTCACACCTATCAGGTTGTTTCTTTATTATCTTTGTCTGCTGTTGGTATAGGGGATGTCTAGGTTCTAGGTAATATCTCCAATTAGAAGGACACTTGGAAGGGAAAGTGTGAAGATATGGAGCGTAAGTGCTCGGTCTTCTTAAGGAGTTGGTTGATCTGTGGAGGAAGTTCAAGTTTGTTGAGGCTTTGCAATATGAGATAAAGGTTTACGACTCTCCTTAACCCTAGCTGCCTGGATTGTTGAACTGTTGTCTTCCCTTGAGGCCAAGAAAAAAGTGATATCAGGAGACCTCCAATGTTGTTACTGAGGTGGACTATCATGCGAAGGAAACTAAAAAAACTATTCCACGGGAAAAAATATACTTTTGTCGAGGCTCTAAAAGCTCACAAAAACAAGATGGATGCTATGAGGGAGAGGTTTCACGAGTTCCTTTAGTGAACTGCACAGGGTGTGTATGAGGTCCTTGGCCAAGCATCAAATCAGACGAATGAATTCTGCATGAGTATTCCTATCCATGTTGAAGGATTGAACCCTTTCAAGAATGCTTCGAAAGGGACTTCTTGGGATGACCAGGGCGCATCGTCTCTTGGAGCGAAACCCTTTCAAGAAAAACTAATGATGTTGGTTGAAGTACAAAGATCTCTAGACAAAAACTGGAATAGGAAGAGATTCTTATTGAGGTGGATCATATTGATGCTGAATTGAAAAACCCATATGAATTCGAAGAATAAGCACAAGTTACTGATGAAGTTAAAGAGACTGATAATGTCTACTTTCTAGAAAGAGACAGGTCGAGAAGAGTTATAAAGACACCTTATAGACTTGGTTATGTAGATCTCATGGTTTTTGCCTTAATCTCTACAAGTGAGGTTCTTGATGAAGAACCTAGAGACTACAAGGAAGCTATGAGGAGTCGAAATAAAACTGTGTTGTGATATGATGCCTAAGAAAATAGAGTATGATCAGTTTCTTGATTAACAAGAAAATCATAAAGTAAAGGAAAGGATAAAAGAGAAGAGAAAGACAATTCAAAGTGGTTAAAAATTGGATTCTTGACTCAATTACACATTAGGGAACAATGTTTACAATTGAATCTCAACCACACCATTTTCTCCGTCTGATCAGGATTATCAGAGATTGAAGGAGAAGTGGTGACTAGTATGTTATTTATAAGAAAACTAAACCCTAACTTTCAACTAACATACTAAACAGTTGGCCCAACATACTGGTCTAATTCAATATTCTAACTTTAAACAACAAGCTAACATATTTCTGTATGCAAGAATAGATTTCGACTATGGCATGCACATCTTTGATTGGTTCCGAACCACGAAGATAACCTTGTCAATGCTAAAGTTCGATCTAAATACCACATACTGAATGGATGAAATCCATGGATGATGAGATGAAATATGTTCATGATAATAACACTTAGGAGCTGATTGAGAAACCTACAAGGCCCAGGCTAGTCAACTTTAAGTAGATTTTCAAGGTTAAAGAAAAAATCAAATGAGTGATGTCGAAGCGATTTAAGTTAAGGTTGGTTGCTATGGGGTTCACTAAGAAATAAGGTGTCGACTTCAATGGTGTGTTCTCACCTGTTGCAAATCATAAATTCATTTGAATGTTGCTTGATATGGTGACGAAGTTAAACCTATAATTGGAATAGATGGATGTAAAGACTACCTTTTTGTATGGTGATTTAGATGAAACAATCTCGATGAGGCAACTGAGGGGTATGCAGAAAAGGGAAAGTAATATTATGTGTGCAAGCTGAATAGGTCGTTATATGGCCTGAAATAATCTCCTCGACAAATGGAATAGAAGATTCAACAAGTTCATGGGAGATATAGGTTTCACTAGGAGTCAGTACGACCATTGTGTTTATCTTAGACTTTAAACTAGAAATTCACTTGTTATATTGTTAATTTATGTGGATGACATCCTCATAGCAAGAAATAGTGTCGAGGATATTATGAAGGTAAAGGCTGAACTCGATAAGGAGTTCGATATGAAGAATCTGGGAGTTGCCTCCAAGATTCTTGGAACTAACATCCGAAGAGATTGAAAGCAGTCGAGATTATGCTTATCTCAAAAGACATACGTATTGGACATTATAGAAAAATTTTGTATGTAGAATTCAAAGCATGTGGTAACACCGACTAATCCTTAGTTCAAGTTGAGTATGAAACATAATCCTAGTACTGAAGTCGAAAGATCTTATATGAATAACATTTCATATGCTAGTATAGTAAGTTATTTAATATATATTATGGCATGTACGAGGCCATACATATCATGCAGAGTGATTCTTGTAAGCAGGTATATGGTCAATCCTAGAAAGGCACACTGGCAATCAATGAAGTGGATTCTAGGTACATAAATGGGTCTCTAAGCAGAGTCCTGATTTATAGTAGAACGTATGGTGATGATAGTAAAGTCGAAATCGAAGGATTTGTCGACTTTGAGTATGCAGTTTGTATGGATTCTAGAAAATCTATTTATGGATATGTGTTCACTATGTTTGGCACAACAATCAGTTGGAAAGCAATACTTCAGAATGTTGTTGCCTTATCAACCACTTAAGCGGAGAATATTGCCCTCATTGGAGTTGTGAAAGAAGCATTGTGGCTTGAAGGTTTGCTAAGAAACTTGAACTTTAAGGTCAAATTATCATTGTTAAATGTGATATTCAAAGTTTTATACATCTGTCGAAGAATTCAACCTATCATGAGCAAACCAAACACATCGATGCCAGGTTGTATTTCGTCAGAGAGATAATCGAGCGGGAAAAAGTTCAAGTGCTGAAGGTTTTGACTAATGACAATGTTGTTGATATGATTACCAAGACATTGTTGAGTAGTAAGTTCTTCCACTGTATGCCATTGATAAAGTTGTATGATGAAAGCTAGTGTGTTCCCTTGTTAGTGTAGTGTTTGTTCTAAGGTGGATATCTATGTTATTTTGGATTGAACTCTAGTCTCGACAGAGATAACTTCATATTTCAACAGGAGTAGTGCATACTTTAGTCGAAGTCTGTTCAAGCATGCAGGAGTCAAAGATGAGCAAGTTGTAGTCAAAGCTTGTTCTAGCATGTTGTCGAAATATGTTAACTTGTAGTTTAAATTAGCATGTCAAATTGGGTCAGCCTGTTGGACCAATTGTTTAGTATATTAGTTGAAAGTTAGTGTTTAGTTTTTTTTATAAATAACATACTGGTCACCATTTTTCTATCAATCCCTGATAATCCTAATTAGATGGAAAAAATTATATGGTTGAGATTCAATTGTAAACATTGTTTTCTAATGTGTAATTGAATCAAGATTTCAGTTTTTTAACAACTTTGAATTGTCTTTCTTTTTTATTTTCTTTTCATTTACTTTGTGGTTTTCTTGTTGATCAAGAAACCGTTCATACTCTATTTTCTTAGACATCACTTCACAACATTTACTCTAAGCCTTTTTGTGGCAGAGACACACCGACACCTCATAAATTGTCACTAAACAACTTTGGCAATCAACATACGGATACATCAGCTGCTATTCTTGCAAATAAGTGTTTCATTTTCACGAACATTATCCCGTTTCATCTCGAGGACAAGGTGACATTTGATGGACGAGAAATGATATGACTCCAAAAGCATCAGGTCTAATATTAGATAGTGAAGAGCCTAATAATTACAATGAAACACTAATTCAATTTGGCGAAGAAAGAACGAACAAACCATTATTTTAGAGAAAAGAAAGAGCCTAATATTCTCACTCTATAATTTCCAAATTAAAAAAGAAAAGTAAATCCAAATATCCAATCAAATTAAGTTGATAAAATTAAAATCAGCTTTAAAAGACTTAAATTTAAATGTCAATGTCGATATAAAAATTCGTTAATGAACAATATGTAAATACATAGAGTACTACATTTGCCATTAAAAGAAAATTGTCAACAACGTTCTTTAAATGTTAAGATTTTCTTTATTTTGATGAGTTTTTGAGACTGAATAATGATGATAAGTCAAACAATAGCAACGGCCATATTAAGTGTTTAATAATAGTGGTTAATATTACACCATCCAATAACCTTTTCAGGTTGATTATTGCCTAACTATTAACCATAAATGTGTACTAGTTGCTTGACTTAATGATTACACTAGTCAATAAATTAATGATTATTTATGACTTTGCCACTTTTTCATTATAAAATATAGTAGATTGTGAGAAGAGGTTAATTGACTTTTCTATATTAAAAAAAGAGTGTCTTTTTACGACTTTGGAGTATACGTATAGCTAAGTGTCCTTCAAACCCATAAAGTAAGATCGAGAACATAATTTAATTTCATCATTCAACTAATGAAAATTTACCATCTCTCCTTTCAATAAGATTCTTAATAGCCAAATTCTTCATGTAGTAATCAACCAAATTAAAGGTTTTAACCTTTTTTATTTTCATTTGCTTTATGGCCCCTTCGAATAATAAGAGGCGTTGGATACAATTCTCACTTAATGAATTCTATACTCAACCAATTAAAAACTTCACCAATATTCGTATGAAAACAAATTTAAATATTATTTAAATTTTAAGTTTTTTTTAATTAGAATTATGGAATGGTTGTGATAACAAAAAAGAGAGAAATTGTTGTTTATTTTTTTAATTAATAAAAAATTATGATTAATTATTTATAAAATAGATGTTATCTTTGTGTTTATTTAAGATTTTATTTTAAAAACTTTATTCCAAATGATTTTGAATTTGAGACAAGAAATCAAAGCATCGAAAGATGTTTCTGTAAAGGAAACAAAGAACACACAAAATAGAGAAAATGGATCATGCATGATATTTTTTTAAAATTCAAATAGCAATCAATAAAATGGTGACATGTGGCTTTAGATTTAATTAAAAAACAAATGAAAGAAAGAAGGAATCAAATTTGATGGCGTTCTTTCTTCGCTCTACGCATCAAGACAACAATGTGCTATTGACTATTTCTAAAAAAACAAATAGTTGTAACAGGGGCGGTCGACCGGCCAGCCCAGCGGCGGCGCCCCCTTTGCAGACTAAACCTTTCAGCTCGTCTCTCTTTCATTCACATTCATCTCACTCAAAACTAAAGATGCAGACAAAAAAGAAATAAGAAAACTCTCTTCTTTTTTTAACAAAACCAAAACAATGCATGTAACAAAACTCAAACAAAAAAAGAAACAAACCAAAAGGGCGTTACGAAGCAGTGACAACGTGATGTTTGTTATTGTTGGTTTTATGGGTTTACATGGAGTGTTTGTGTGGAGGTAAGGTTGTGGCGTGGGTCGGTTGTATTGAGTGTTGTGTTTAGCTACCATGCGAAGGAAGGAGCAAGGTGAGTTATGCATAAAGCTGCGGTGAGTGTTGTTGATGAAGAGTGCAAGGAAAAATATGAAAAAGTTTATGGTGTGGTGGAAGTTTATGTGATGAGGGTGAAAGAGGAGAGACATGATTCATACGAGGAGGGAGTATGGATGTTGTAGGGTAGTTTGATGAAAGAGAGTTTTATGTTGGTTGTGGAAAATGAAAAGGAAGATGATGGTATGTATTGTAGTAATGTGTTTAACGTGAATAATAAAAAAAAGAGGATGAAGTTGTTGTTAGTAGATGATTTTTGTGAGGAATATATTAAAGTGAAGAAGATGAGAAACAAGGAGTATAGTGAGGAGAGTTCTCGTTATGCACAGTGAAGGGAGGGGAAAGACAAATGTGAGAGGCTTTGCACAAGAAAAGATACAAATGAAGGTATATGGTATGTATGGAATTAGAAAAATGGTGGAGTTAAACAAAAAAATAAAGAGATGAAATCATGTCTTTTTTGTATAGCCAGAGGTAGTGGATGAATTGTGTAGGAGAACAGGTGTTCCTGAGTACCCTGGAGATGAGAGGATCATTCCAAACGCACCCCTTAACGTGTGTGCTATCAAGAGGCTAGAAAACATGCATCAAGGAGAAGCTGTTCAACAAGATCAAGATGACAACCAAGAAGGAAATGATGGAGAGTTCAACAAACCACCTATGCAACATCAAGCTCAACAAATGCAAGGTCAAGTGACGTCAGAATTTCAGAAAAGGATGGAAGCTCATGTTGTAGGAGTTACAAGGTGGATTGAAAAAGTTTCACCAACCTTGTATGCTAATCCTCCAAGATTCACCTCAACATTCCGAGACTTCTACAACCAACAAGAAGACCACATGCCAACTCAAAATTTAAGAGTATGGTTCACATCAGCTGAAGAAATAGAGAACTACTTCATCAACCAAGATCAATAACAAGCTAGAAGGAGATATCACATGCACGCCGAATGGAATAGACAAAACATTGAATTCAACGACATTATACAAGACATGTATGATCTTTTCCGTGATGGCAATTTTTGAAGAGACATGTAATTTAGTTTTCTATTTTGAGAAGATTTTTAGTTTTTTTTTGTTGGATGTACCTAGAGAAGAGCTATAAGTCAAGGGTTGTTCCTCTTTTCCTTTGTATTATCAAAAAATGTCCTTAATAAACAAAGGTTGCAACTATTTTTTTCTTCTAGACTTACAGAGTTTAACTTTAGCATTGAACACATGATCTAAGAAAAAAAACAAAAATAAGTGATTGATCATAACGAAAGCAACCAATGACTTAAAGGTAATGGAAGAGAAAAGACTCGAGCGACTTGTACTCAACCTGTCGATACCTCATCTGGTAAGGTTTGAGCCTAAATATTTCCATTTTTCACTTTTTCTTTCTTAGAGTGCATTCATGCATTATTCTTTTATCTAGTTTGATTTATTTCCGATTAAGTTATCATGATTGATCAATACACATTGAGGCACTTTTTTCTGTATAACTATGAGCCTTTGTAACCCAGCCTTTATTAGTAGGATTATCCTTTGCTAAACAGTTTGAGTCTAAGCCTTTCTTTCGGTGACGTAGCCTTAAATTTTTAGTTGCATTACTTGTAAGATCCTTTCTTTCAACCCTCTCTTCAAAGTTAGATAGAAGTATAGTTCTTCAAGTGTATGAACAAGATTAAGTTTGGGATTGGTCTTGGAAGTGAGCAACGTTTTAAGTTTGGGGTGGGGGTATTAGAGAATTTGATCCAAAATTTAAAAATTTATCTAGAAAAAGAAGTGGAAAAAAGCACTTTTTAAAAAAAAGATGAATAAACGAGAAAACAATGTCACAAATGCAGTCAGGTTGTGTTTTAGAATCCCTTTATCCTCTCTTGTTGATTTATGATGCCTTGTATGAATGGTCTTATCCTTATAATCTCACGGCGAATTAAGAAAATTATTATAGCAAGTCCCCAATGAAATAACTCACTAACAACTATTTGGATCTTCCTATCCCTAGTCCGCCAGCGTAAGCAGTGTTAGGCGATGTACAAACAATTAATTTCCTATGCCACTACTCGGGATCTCCTGTCCCTATTCAACAAGCATAAGTAGAATAATTGCCCTAGGGCCAACATATAGGCTACAGGTCAAGAATCCATATGTGGCTAATATTAAATTAACAGAGTATCTCAAATAAAAAGCATTAAGCATAAACAACAATCGAATAAAATTATAATTCAAAGGATTCATACAAATTCAAACCAACATATAATGCCAACAAGATTGAATAAGGTTCATTATCACACAACCTAACCTAAGAGAATTTAGCTACAAATTACTTAGAGAAAAATACCATAATCGATAGATAAAAATAACATAAGAAGTCCCTTGAAGAGACGACCTCCAATGACTTCAAATGCCCTAAAAATCTCCTTTTGTGCTCCCAAACTCGTGCTCTTTCTCCAATTTTTGTATCCCTTATCAAAAAGTAGAAAATATCATTTTAAAGCTGTTAGAACGGGTCAGAACGCGTCAAAAAATGCCCATAAAAAGAAACCATCACGCGCATTAAATAAGCATCGCGCGCGATGCAACTTTGTCGCCTTTATTGCACACGCGATGGTGCGCGTGATTACTCTAGTAGCTGCATGAAAAATCACCCTTTTCATCAGAATTTTCACTAAGTTTCATTCTTTCATACTTGGTTATTTTCACTCATTCTTAGGCCATTCTTCATCATTTTGGCTAATCTTTCGCTCGTTTTTCTCCGATTCTTTGACTAATTATATATAATGACGGACTGTCATCAATGGATGTTTTATCATTTGTTATTATGTGCGATATTATTGATGTTGAAGGCGTTTAGCCATAACCTTGTTTTATGTTATAAAACTTTATTGGTTGTTGAGTTAGTCCAATTAATTTAGTTCCTCTTCGATGAGTCTATGTAAAGGCGAGCATGTGATGATTTTTGATTAAACCCGTGTTACAAAGTAGGTTTATGTCGTGTTTGAGTGACAACCTATGTGTGTAGTTATTTTATTTTCACATTATTTCACGTTTCGGGGTTTAGGGTGTTACAGGGATTCTCCTCACCTTTGTAGGTTCCTCCTGGTGGCTTTATTCTTGAGCCCGCTTTCCTAGATTTTACGCCCATAGTTCAATTCCTTTTCAGTTTGAGGCTCTCCACATATAATTTTATGGCGATCTCCCGATATCCTTGGATAACTCACACTTTCCCATTATGGAGTGATTACTTCATGTATATACATATTGGATAAGGTGGCACCCAGATGGTTAAGAGTTGGTCTCCCTATAATCATATTGTAAGAAGAGGGGGTGTCAATAACCAAATATCTGATCATTATCTCTTTGACCTGGTCCTTCGCTCCAAAATTGGTCTTCAACATGATGTATCTTTTTACTTGTACCTGTTCCTTAGAGAACCTAACCAGCAAACCTTTGAAGGGTTTTAGATCCTCTAGGTTAAGGCGAAGTCTTTCAAACACTTCCCAATACATAATGTCTGTAAAACTTCCTTGGTCTACGAGGACTCTTTTGATCTCCCATTCATAACATCTGATGGTAATGACTATGAGGTCATTATTTTTAGGGTGTATGTCAAATGCATCTTTCTCAGAGAAAGTGATAGTGAATTTTGGCGCTTGGGTTTCACCTTCACCCTCAATTTATAGGAGGTCTTATATATTCAGGATTTGGTGACCATACCTTCTATAGGAGGAGCTAATCTCCCCGCCGCCGACGAATCCTTCTACTATGGTGTTAAACATACGAAACATAACTTTAATACCCTCACCTTGGGATACCTCTTGTGCAGGCGAAGAAACTCACGCCAAATCTACTCACGACGAGTATTCAGTGGCGTAAAGCTCTCCGCCATCTTGCCTACTCTCTTGAAAACATTTTTGTCTTTTATGGGATATGTATAATTACTCTTCGTTTAGAGGTGTGAACCATCGACATTGGGAACATGCTACTTGACATTCCACACCTTATTTTCAGCATTGCTCTCCTCGTTCTTTATGTAATATTCCGCTCTGGTGGCCACTTTTGCCAACGAAATTGTTGGCTTCTAGGAGTGAGATTCGTTGAATTGTCCTGTCTTGATTCTATTTTGGAATTCCCCCATAAAAATTTCTTGGTTTGGTGGGATGACCTTGATAGTGGCTTGGTTAAATCGAGTGAGGTAGTCCCTCATCGATTCCAATAGACCATGTCTTATATTGAACAAGCTTATAGTGGAAATTTTCCTATGAAGGTAGGCAGCGAACTGGTGCACAAGTTTCTTTATTATCTTCTCATAGCTAGCAATGTATGCATGGGGTACACCTAATACTATCACTGGGTGGCGTCCCTGAAAGCTCCAAATAGTAGTTTTCACTTCAAGAAGTCAGACACTCCTATGATGGCCATCTGTATGTTGATGGAGGTGATATGCTTGTAGGGTTCATTGCATCCATCAAACTTGGACAAAGAGGGAGGTTTGAATCCCTTTGGGATAGGCACCCCCATATCACGTTTGAGAGTGTTTAAGGGTCTAACACTTCCATCTCCTCTAGAGGATTAAACTCATGATGACCCTGTCTAATGTTGTGGACATCGTCCTCGAACGTCTGGTTATGATGGCATAATTCATCCATAGCGACTTGCATATCTGCCAGGGTATCGACATCACCACTACCGCTTGTACCATCTGACCATAAAGATGTAGCTCTCATGTTAACCATGATCGAGAGTGACCCATTATAAGATTGGAAGGTGATGGTGATGAAGATGGTATGACTCAGGTTTGTATTAAGGGAGCCTTTTAGTGGGCTCCATTATACTGGTCAAAAAGTACAAGTTTGCATGTTACCCCTACAACGACTTTATACACGTCATTAGTGCCAAGGGAGATCCCCTCTGTTCCGTGAGGATATTACCTAGGGAAGTACCACTCTTAAGAGAGGACAACTGAGCCACCCTTGTTTAGGACTCACAGTTATAACACCACAAATACAAAGTATTTCACAACACAGCCAAATTGAGATATGCTATTAACAAAATCACTAGACCGAGACATGATAATATTTGTTTATAGAAGGGTATTGAATTAGATAATTGTGTTATTAACTTCTACAGAAATTTGTTTAACTCAAAAAACAATTGCAGTTATATTGATCTGGTGTAGAGAACCATCCTACAACTTATGTGAGATTCATTTCCTATTTATTCTTTTAAAAGTGTTTTGAGATATAGGCTGGACATGTCCAACTATCCTTTTTACTAATTTTTGGATGGGTTATGTTTTACGTCCCATCATCCTTTTTATTTTTCCTTTTTTATTTAATAAATTGCCTTTATTAAAATAAAGGCTAAATGTGATGATTAAATTATTGGAAAAAAGTTATGTATTATTATAACACTTATACAAATCATCTTTGAATTATTTTATAGATCTCATTAAACTACATCATCTCATGTAATTCATCAAATTTTAACTCTAACGACAACTCTAAAAAATTCATACTGGTCCACAAATTTAGTTCCCGTATTATTATTTGATTCATTTTTTTAAAACTTAAAGTATTAATTTATGTGAATTTAGTTAATATTGATATAAAATAAATTTAATAAATAAATGAAATGAAATTTAAAATTTTACAATAATAATTAAAATTAGGTAAAATAACTTTTTTCGTCCCTTAACTTTAACTCGAGGTCCAGTTTGGTCCCTTAACTTTAAAAAGTGGCAAGTTGGTCCTCTAACTTTTAAAATGGTGTCACGTTTATCCTTCCATCTGTTGCCGTTAGTCAAAGTTTGAAAACAATTGCCACGTTTGTCTAGGTGGACTTGATGTTCTTGACGTGAATATAAAATGTCTTAAAACAAATCCCCTTTGAACTGGCTTTCCATTACCCATAAGATAAGAGGATTGATGGTAGGGGTAAACTCAACGAAGCATTGAAGATGATTCAAGGATTGTTCCAGACGCGAAGGGTTAAAGACGTGAAGGATTGAGGGCGAAGGATTGAAGACGATTTAAGGGGACATTATCAAAAGGTTAATTCATTTCTCTTTGATTTAGGGTTTTCGAATCTCATAGGGCAATATCTGCTAGAGTTCAGATTTAGGGTTTACGTAAATTTTTTAGTGTAAACTCTAATTATTTAGATAATATGATTAGGTATCATGGATGAATACACAACTCTCAAAATTCATCATAGTGGTGAGTTTACTGATGAAAGTCGTAGTGTACATGAGAATAGAGTAGTAGATGATTTGAGAGTAGATGTAGACAAATGGAGGGTTATTGTAAAGACGATTTTAGGGTAAGGGTTAGATGTAAAGTTAGTTGTGAGTGGGAGACTTATTGTAGCAAGTTGTTAAATGAAGACACTTGGCAACTCAGGAAAGTAATTGACAAACACGGTTGTAGTAAAAATTATAATGTGAAGCTGATGAGTACAAAGTGGTTGAGTAAAAGAATTCATAATAGCTTGAAAAATAATCCAAGGTTGAGTATAAAGGATATCAAGGAGAAGGCACAAAAAAAGTGGAATGTTGGGGGTTGTAACACCCTTTTCTACCCCCACAAATATAATGGCAAATAAATCACATTTATCAGAGTAAAATATTAAACACAATAAAAATCATCTCAAAGAGCGTACATTTCTCAATAACTCAAATAAAAGTCAATGCTCCGTAAACAACGGGTTTTCCCAAAATTACTCAAAAATTGCTCCAAAGGCAGCGGAACTTAAAAAGGCGAAATCCAAAGTTTTCCTTGCGTCGCAACATAATCAAAATGACAATAATTAATAAAACATGGTTTAACTCAAAGACCCTAACCCGATATTACACTATCAGAGCAAGACTCTCTAAGTCAACAAAAAGTCAAAAAACTCCACAAAAGTCTTTGACGGCATCCACGGTTAAACCTGGTCATCTGCATGTTACCCACGTGGAGGCAACATTCAAACAGGCAGGGTGAGTAAAACGATTCATAATAATCAATATAGGAATCAATATATAAAATAACATCATTTTCGTATTCAACATCATCATAATCATCAAGGAAACATCAAAAACCCATAATATCATAAATTACACCAAATTGTCACATAAGTGCATATGCAACAAGACTCATGCATGTGGTACCAATCAACAAAATTCGATGGACACTGGACCATCAACCCTCCATAGATGCACAATAGTAGGATCGATTCTACACGAGAACCGAAGCACAACAAAATACCTCACCTCCGCACAATGGGACTGAAGTCACAAGAATCAAGGTCCTAGACCGAAGTCCGGAATGCATATGAATGCATGATGCACACGTATAATCCTCATAATAAACTCATTAGGTGCATCATCATTCATCAAAATCATTATAATAATCATGTCATCATATAATCATCAAAACTCATGAAATCAACATCATAACTCATCATCATTACTCATAGGAATCATCATACAATCATGTATTAATCTCAGAAGAATCATAGTCATACTCATGGAAATTCATCAAAGAAATCACAACATCAAAACATCACTTCACAAGATTAGAATTCACGAAACTCTACTACGTTCGCTAGCAAGTTTGTTGTGCGAGTCTGGGGCGAATGTTCGTCGTGTGAAGGATTCTTCGCTGTGCAAACTCGCGATTACAACAAATCACTGTTACGCACCAGTAGCAACACCAGCCCAAAAGTCCTTACGACTTCCTTCCCCAATGCCCCAAAAACATCCCTAAATCATTCCTAAGGTATTACGACGATAAAGGCACAAGATCTACGACCTAGTAGGCCAATTCCGTATCATATTCACGCCTTCAATTCCCATAATTTCTTAAAAATACCTCACAAACATTAAAGTTATCACAATCACTTACCCTATACAGTTAAACAACCTCAACAACATATTTGGCCACGAATGCCTAATTTCCCTTACTCCCAAATCAACCTCAAACCTATCAGACCATCAGTTCAAATCCCTCAAACTCATTAAATTCACCAGGAAGGCAACAACAATTCAATACTCAAAATCCCTAAAACCTTAAATCGACTTTAAACACATTGAATCACATATTGAAAACAATAAAGGCAATACTCCCCATACCTTAATTGCCGACTCTAAGCCTTTCTCCTTGATTCTTGGAAACCTCGCGAAGCTTTGCCTCAATCCTCTTCCTCAGAGCTTTGGCCTCTATTTCTTCTCGTTTCATGGTCTAACAAGAATGAATCCTAATTCCCTCAAAATTCCTTTTTGTTAAACCTAACTTTGGGCCTTAAAATGGGCTTTCCAATTTCACTCTCACTAACTCCTTCTCAAATGTCCATTTTGCCCTTAATTCACTTATATTTATTTAAATTAATAATAATACCAATATATTCATACTATATACTATTATTTAAATAAATAACTCAAAATTCATAATTCTCAATATTCACACCAACCACCAAAAATCACCAAAAATACGAATATTCATATTTAAATAAATTAAATAAACATTCCAATAAATTTGGGGTGTTACAACTCTCCTCCACTTAAAAGAATTTTCTCCCTCAAAAATTACCTTAAGGAAACAGAGTCGGATACGACCCCCTCATCTGATCCTCACGCTCCCAAGTCATACTCCCTCCAGCTAGTCCTCCCCAAACCACCTTTACCAATGAAATCTCTTTACCTCACAATTGCTTCACTTCTGGTTCATCAATCCGATTTGGAAATGCCTCAACAGTCAAATTATCTCTCACTTGTACATCATCCATCTGAATCACATGTGACAGATCTAGAATGTACTTCCTCAACTGAGACACATGAAACACATCATGCAAATTCGAAAGCGATGGCGGTAAAGCAATATGATATGCTACTTCTCCCACCCTCTACGAAATCTGATACGAACCAACAAAATGCGGTGTGAGCTTTCTGGACTTCAAAGCTCGGCCAACACCGGTTATCGACGTAACTCTCAAAAACACGTGATCTCCTTCATGGAACTCAAGTGCTTTCCTTCTCTTATCATGGTAACTCTTCTGACGACTTTGTGAAGCTTTCATCTTTTCTTGGATCATCTTGATCTTTTCAGTCGTCTCTTGCACAATCTCAGGTTCGAGTATAATACTCTCGCCTGATTCATACCAACATAAAGGAGTCCTACATTTCCTACCATACAATTCCTCATATGGTGCCATTCCGATACTAGAATGGTAACTGTTGTTGTAGGTAAACTCAATCAACATCAAATGGCTGTCCCATGATCCACCTTGATCCAACACATAAGCTCTCAACAAATCCTCTAAAGACTGGATAGTTCTCTCTGTCTGTCCATCCGTCTGCGGATGATAAGCAGAACTCAACCTCAACTTAGTACCCAAAACTATTTGCAAGCTCTCCCAGAACCTCGATGTAAATCTCGGATCTCTATCAGACACAATACTTGAAGGAATACCATGCATTTTCACAATCTCATCAATATACAATTCGTCCAGCTTTTGTAATGAATAATTGATCCTCATCAGTATAAAATGAGTCGATTTGGTCAATCTATTGGCAATCACCCAAATTGAATCATATCCCTTCAAAGTCTTCGGTAGACCTGTCATAAAATCCATAGAAACGCTATCCCATTTCCACTCTGGAATATTCAGCGGTTGCATCAGACCCAACGATCTTTGATGTTCAATCTTCAAGTTCTGACAAGTCAAACAAGCATACACAAACTCAACCACTTCCTTCTTCATCCCTGACCACCAAAATAATTTCTTCAAGTCTTGATACATCTTTGTGGCACCCGGATGAATACTTAACCCACTTCTATGACCTTCCTCAAGAATACTCTTCTTAAGTTTTGGCAAATCTGGAACATACACTCTATCTCTGAACCTCAGCACACCATTCTTATCGACCCGAAAATCACCCCCGTTACTTTGGTTGATTAACGTGAGACGATTCACTAAACTCAAATCATATTTTTGACCTTTTCTGATTTCTTAGAGAATACCACTAGTCAGCTTCAGCATACCCAACTTCACACTGTTAGGAGTCTCTTCGCACACTAGACTCATATCTCTGAATTGTTCAATCAGTCCTAACTCTCGAACCATAAGAAGTGGCATATGTAAGGACTTCCTACTTAACGCATCATCCACAACATTAGCCTTACCAGGGTGGTACTCAATTCAAAATCATAATCCTTCAAAAGTTCAAGCCATCACCTCTGCCTCATATTCAACTCTTTCTGATTAAACAAATACTTCAGGCTCTTGTGATCACTGAACACTTCGAACCTGGACCCAAAAAAATAATGTCTCCAAAATTTCAACACAAACACCACCGCGACCAACTCTAAGTCGTGCGTAGGATAATTCCTTTCATGAACCTTCAGTTGTCTGGAAGCATAAGCAACGACATGACCATTCTGCATCAGTACGCCACCAAGACCCATCTTTGATGCATCACAATACACTACAAAAGACTCACTCAGATTTGGCATGATCAACACTGGAGCACTTGTCAACTTTTTCTTGAGTTCTATAAAACTCTTCTCACATGCAACATCCCATACATAAGCTTGACCCTTCCGAGTCAACTAAGTCAATGGCACTGCCAACTTTGAAAAACCTTCTATAAACCTACGATAATAACCAGCCAACCCAAGGAAACTTTGAATCTCAGTAGTAGACTTCGGAGTGTCCCACTGAAACACAACATCAACTTTTGACGGATCAACAACAATTCCTCCACTAGAAATCACATGGCCAAGGAAACTCACTTCCTTCAACCAAAACTCACACTTGGACAACTTTGCATAAAGCATCTTGTCCCTCAAAACCTGCAATACAACTCTTAGATGTTGCACATGTTCTTCCTTGGACTTCGAATATATCAAGATATCGTCGATGAATACTACCATAAATTGATTCAAATAAGGATGAAAAATCCTATTCATATACTCCATGAATACACCAGGTGCATTAGATACACCAAACGACATCACTGTATATTCATAATGACCATACCTTATCCAGAATGCTGTCTTCAGAAAATAATCAGGCTTCACACGGATCTGATGATAACCTAACCTTAAATCTATCTTGTTGAATACACAAACACCCATCAATTGATCCATCAGATCGTCAATCCTCGAAAGTGGATACTTATTCTTAATTGTCACTTTATTCAACTGTCGATAATCCACACACAATCTCATGCTACCGTCTTTCTTCCTCACCAACAACACAGGAGCACCCCATGGGGAAACACTCGGTCAAATAAACTTCTTCTCAAGCAGCTCTTCCAACTGTTTCTTCAATTCTCCTAACTCAGATACAAACATCCGATAAGGAGCCATCGACACTGAACTAGTGTCTGGTATCACATCAACAATAAGCTCTACCTCACGCTAAAGAGGTAAGTCACTTACGTCGTCTGGAAACACTTCTGGAAGTTCCCGAACAACTGGTAGCTCCACGCTCACTGCTTCATAATCAACTTGAAGTGATGCAAACAATGCAAACATCTGAGCTTCATTTTCTAAGAGTTCTTCTACTTGCTTAGCAGATACAGACATCAGCTCTCCATACTCACCAAACTCTGGGAACCTCACAGTCTTGCTGTAGTAATCGATATGAACATAGTTGAACTCCAACCAGTTCATTCCAAGAATAAAATCAATTCGATGCAAGGTAGACAGACCAAGTCCATCATAAAATTCTTATTATAAATGGTCAACGGGAAGCTCAAACAGACTAACGCAATAGTCACAGAACCATTAGCCGGGGTATCGATAACCATACTCTTAACCATTATGCTATATTGTTATGTTACATTGTATGTTATGCTATTGTAGGGTTTGCTACCTACTATACATGAGTTATTGCCAAGGCGGAGCACATGTTTTGTGTTAGGCACCTCTATAACAATTCTAGGAAGAGGTTTCCTAGAAAGATGTTGAAGGACATAATATGGAAGGATGCCAAGTCAGCATACCTACAGGCATGGGAAAGAGAGATGAAGGGAATGAGGGCCATCAATGAAGAAGCATTTAAACATATGATGAAGATCCCACCAAGGTTTTGGAGTAGATCTTACTTTAGGACTGAAAACAAATGTGGTGTTGTTCTTAGCAACATGTCTGAATCTTTTAATAGTGTCATTCTTGATGCAATGGAAAAACCTCTAATCACTATGTTGGAAGACATCAGAATATATATAATGGAGAGATGGGCAAATAACAGAATGAGATTTGGTACTTTGGATGAGAATGATATATTGCTCAATATTAGAAAGAAACTTGATATCACAAGTACATACACCAAAAACTGGCTAGTAAGGTATGTAATATCAACATACATTAATTCTTTAGAATGTCTATAACATACAATCCAAACATGTGACTCATATATTCTGTTTGTTTAATTCTTTAGGATGTCTGATGAATATATATTTGAAGTAAGGCACTTGGAAAATCAAGCTGACAAATTTGTTGTGAACCTGAAAGATCATATATGTTCATGCAGAAGATGGAAACTCACAGGACTCCCATGTGTTCATGCTTTGTTTACTATGAAGAGTAGGAATTTCAAAATTGATACTTGCATTCCAGATTATTATAAGGTTTCAAGTTACAAGGCAGTTTATAAGCATGTGATCTACCCTGTTAATGGATCAAATTTGTGGGTTAAGACACCATATCCAGATGTGCAACCACCCAAGTTCAGGAATATGCCTGGTAGACCTAAAAAGAGGAGGAACCTAGAACAAGGTGAAATTGATGGGTCTGATCGCAAATTGAGAAGAACATGTTTCATGGTGAAGTGTAGTAGGTGTAAGAAACCAGGACACAACAAGTCTACATGTAAGGACACAACAACTCAAAGTACTCAACAATCAGCCCAACCCTCTCATATTCCAACTCAGTCTGCTCAACAATCAGCCCAACCCTCTCATATTCCAACTCAGACTGCTCAACAATCAGCCCAACACACTCCTACTCCAACAACTCAGCCTACTTAATAACCAAGCCAACCCTCTCAAAACACAACAACACACACTGATAAGGAAACTTCTACTCAACAATCTAGCCAAGCATCTCAGACTTCTAAGGGAACGGCTGCTCAGAAGACACATGGACCTGCTAAGAGCAAGACACAAGAGTTGCCTGTTAGGAAGCCAACAAGACCTTTTGTACCACCTGGGCCTACAACTAGGTTGAGTGTTGCCAAGAATGTTGTTGGCCCAATAACAAGGAGGTCTAATCCAACAAAGAGGACCATGCCAAAGAAGAACCTCTAGATATAATTAGGCTATCATGTCATGTGGAACCACTTTATGTATTTTGCTGTATAATTAGTTTATGTTTTTTGCTGTTGTTTGGAACATATGTATTATAAGTTTATGTATCCTGTTGTTGTTTGGAACATGTGTGGAATGACTTTATGTATTTTGTGGAACATGTGTATTAGTTTGTGGACCTGTTATAAAATGGAACCTATCATGAAATAATTAGGCTATAATGTTTATGGACATGTCATAACGTTGCGTTAAAAATGCAGACCAAGTTAAAAACACTTTGACAGGTTTATAACATACCAAGTTAACATAAAAACAGAACATACCAAATAGAATTTATGGGTCATTATGTGTTATATAAAACACTTATAGGTCATTGTGTGTTAAAATTAAGTTAATCTTTAACAGAAAAATATTGCATTCATGTAAAAATAACATAATCTTTAACAATGCAGACCAAGTTAAAAACACTTTAATAGGTCTATAACAGACCAAGTTAAAAATAATATTTGTAAAAGTAAAATTAAAAGAATCCAACTATTACATTCATGTTGAACTGACACAATCCAAAACTGATACAATCTTTAACTGAACTTAAACCTAATTCTTACAAACAAACCATAACATACTACTTCCAAACAAACCTTAATACCCTAACTAATTCTAACAACTAATACAGTGATAATCATCACAAACATCAAATTCAAAATCTTTTTCCACTTCATGATATTATTCATTTCACTTTCAAGTTTCATCAACTTTTTCCCTAATTCTTCATTCTCCATTGTCACTTTTTCAATTCTTGTTTTGCTTCAGCAAGTCCCTTAGTTACCACACCCAGCCTATGTATCCATAATTGCTCCTTCTCATCACCCACCTCCTCATAAAACCAACCAAAGAAACCACACCCAGCTTGCATACCTCCCTGAAATTTTCATTGTTTAGAGGTTACATACAAATTGAAACTTAAACAGAAGTTATTAACAAATTCAAAAAGCTTGCATACCTTATAATTTGGACAAACCCAGAAAAGTTTTCCCATATTCTTAACAGTAGTTGCCCTTTGAAGAACAATCATGTCTCCACAATGGCATATGGGTTTCCTTCATGACCTACTACAAACATTAGAATCTCCACTTTCCTATTTCAACATGGAAGACGAACAACAAGATTTCATGCTTTCCAAAAACAAAAATCCTAGGTTAATTTTGAGATTTGGGATTGGGAAGGAGGAAGGAGAACAAAAAAAATTAACAAACAATATGCGAATGGGAAGGAGGAAGGAGAAGGAAACAACATGAATGAAGATAACTTGCCAAGTCATCTGCCACGTACATAAAATGAACAGACGTTCGGGGACAACTAATGGTGAGGACTCAATTGACACCATTTTAAAAGTTTGAGGACCAACTTGCCACTTTTTAAAGTTAAGAGACCAAACTGGATCCCGAGTTAAAGTTAAGGGACGAAAAGGGATATTTTTCCTTAAAATTAGCTTAAATATATGACATATATGATTAAAAACAATAAAAATAAATAACATCACATAATTTGTAAAATTTAAATTTTGGCATCCTCCTATTAAAAGCATTCTAAGATAGACGCCAATAAATTTGTTTGAAATTGTCGATGAACTTGTTTTTCATGAAAACTTGTTCTTCTTCATAGTATTATTGTAAGATTTAGATGAGTATTGTTAAATGTTTTAGTTGTTTTTGACGTCATAATCTACATTATCATAAGACTACTCAAAATCACCTCCATATGTGTGTGATTTGTCACCAACAATCATATTGTGTAATATGATGCAAACATATATGGTATGCTTGAGGGTTTCCATGAGCTAGGCACGCATCAAGACACATATAATTGCAAATCAAAATTGAAGTACTCCAAATGCTCGTTCCACACCATTTCACTATAAAACTACATGTTGAAATGTTTGACAATAGTTTGTTTTTCTCCTCGCGACATTTAAACAGTCTTGAAAAAAGTAGCCTACTCATGATATATACCATATTCTAGATGATACTCTATATTATATGTAGGCTTATTGATTGTATATTTCACCATGGGAGTTTGTCCTTCCAAAATATCATTAAACACATTGAATTGGTTTAACACGTCAATGTCATTATTTGAACCTACAATACTACAATATTAAAAAATGCATGAAAAAAGAACAATTCTTATTATGCCACTACTACAAGCATGATTGTGAATTTATCATGATCACCTTGACAAAACTGACATTTCTATACAACCGATCATTTTTTTCCAATATTGCACACAATCAATGGTACCTAGCATACATAGAAAGTCACATTACTCCCCAATTTATAAAAGATGTCCAGGATTATTATTATTAGGCTTTCTCAGATACTTGGTCTCAAATACCTCATTTATGCCCCTTACGAATCTCTCTAAAAACTCAAATGTAGTATTTTCATCAATTCAAACATGATAGTCTACAATGTTAGTAGGAGATCCATTCGCCGATATACGAATATAAGCGGTGTTTTTCTTGTTTAGTATGTTTTCTTCCTCCTTAAGTTGTGCTAGTTTTCCATGGATGCTACTTTGTATTCAATGTATCATGCATAAAATTAAAAGGCATTTCAATTGAATTTTTGTTTGCATTTTCTTTTGCCCTACCCTTCCTTTTTACTATCTTTTTTCCTATAGTATACTCCATGGAGATCATGAGTTATACTTATAACTTAAAATTGTATCTGGGTTAGACGATGATGAGTTTGCTTCACTAACATAACTCTTTATTCTTTTTGAATAATTTTCAATCGATACTCCCATTCATTTATGTTCATCTCGTAACAATTTCCATGCATACTTATACTTTAGATTGAAGGACACATCTTCATCTTGAGCAAAAAATGGATGTGCATTGGCCAAGATATCTTTCTCTAATGTCCCGCTTTTCTTTCCATGAACAACTTGTCTATAACACCTATTTTATTAACAATGCCATTTATTCAATGTCATTGACATTTTAACTGGTCACATTGCTTTTCTAACAAC
The DNA here is from genome assembly GCA_963859935.3 of Lathyrus sativus. Classification (NCBI taxonomy): domain Eukaryota; kingdom Viridiplantae; phylum Streptophyta; class Magnoliopsida; order Fabales; family Fabaceae; genus Lathyrus; species Lathyrus sativus. The sequence continues at coordinate 179,546,555 of OZ012735.1, read as the reverse complement.
TGCATACAATACTTATTGTAGTTGCAGTGATTCTTAACCAAAAACAATTTGTTTTTTGCTCAACTTTCTCACTTGGATTTTGTAAAAAACATTGAGCCATGATTGCATACGAAGTGTATTTTCATCTTTTATGAATAGCTCTTGAGGTTTCTTTAATAGAATGCATTTCTTCTTCAGTTGTAATACTTTCAAAACTAACTTAAAATGAAAATTGTGAAATTTAACGTTCAAAGATAAATTCAATCGGTGTTTTCGTTTCATGACGAGAAAAATCCATCAGACAAATATTTATTTGAGATTTATAATATATAATGGGGTTGGTTGGTGGTAATAAAATTACACCGGAGTTCGTTGGTTGTGGTAGAAATTGAGAATTTTAAAGGTTAAGATGTTGATAATTTTATATCATGAAATATAGGTTATGGAAAATTATATTCATTAAAAGTCATTTGACCTAATTAGAGTAATTTTAAAATAATAAGATAAAAAAATTGAGAAAAATGTATTGTGAAAAAAGACTAATGAAATAAAATTATGAGAGAAAATTTTAAAAATTAAGAGTAAAAAATTCATTTAAAATATAAATTAGTATTGTTTAGGTAACATATATCTTAATCAATATAATTTTCTACAACTTATGTTCCATCTCCAAAAAAAAAAGAGAAACTCTGGTTTGAGTTGGTCTTAAGGTGCATATAAAAATTAATCAAATAAAAAAATGAGATAAAGGGTTCATTTGATTAAAAGAATATAATTTTTAAAATTGATTTTTTAGTGAACTTTTTAAAAATATATCAAGAGTTATATTTAGAAATTTAACATCTATTAACTTAACCAATTATTATTGAAAATTTTAAATAATAAAATAAAATAATTTAAAAAAAAATCAAATTTTTTTAAAAAACTAAAAAATAGATTTTAAATTTAATTTTTTTTTTGAAATTTTGATATTAAAAAAAAACGCATCAAGTGGATAAAATACTTAGTAATAGTGTTTTAACAAACTATTTTAATGAATTTTTTATTAAAGTATTTTAAAAAAACTTTTTTTTAAATTTTTTTAACAAAAAATACATAATATTAAAAAAAAATCAAAAATCAAAAACAAAAGAGTTCAAAATATAGAAAAATTAAAAAATCAAAATCATAACCAATATGAGATGTGATACTATTTATAATACAGTCAAGTCTTACTTTTAATTTATGCAAGACTTAGTTTTTTCCATTAGTAAATATTTTTATCATTAAAACCAACATAAATAATTAGTATATATATATATAACGCCCTCTAAAGAAAGGGAATGGTCAGCACTTAGCACTCACATTTGTTGGATTATAGTGTAAGTGGCAATGGTGGTGGAGAGTGCTATGCAAACAATTGCTGGCCACATGCACCACTGCAACATCTATTATTACAGGATTGAATTCAACATAGGTTGGTAGGGTCCATATGCAAGCTCTTTTCTTAAGGAATCACCAGATATTAACTTATTTATATCACTGGAATTTAGTGCCTCATGTGGTATCTAACTGACCTGAGCAATCCCCCTTATTCAGGAACACTTGTCGAAGACAACTCATTTGCAGCTACACATTCATAATTCATAACTCTTCAATATATCTTGTTTGTGAGGAGTATTTTTCTTCGCAAAACTGATATATATCTTATTTACCAATCGAGCCAAAAAAAAAGAATTTCAAATTTAAATTAAAATTCTCTATAGCATGTGATAGTGACACATTTTTGACAAGCACCAACCAACATCAATTCCCTAAAGAATCAAAATGGTATTACATGAAGGACATGAAGTCAACAAACATGAATTGTATGCTGACTAATATACACAAAATATGTCGTGGGATCAAAACACACTAAAGGTCAAATCCGTAATATCACAAACCAAGGTAGCTGGGATGGGACCTTGTTTATTATGAAGAGTTGAAGACCATATATTCCTAACTTTCAACTATCAAAAATAAAGAAAACGTCACGTGGTATATATATATATATATATATATATCTAAAAATGCCAAAAGGAATATTTAATTACAAACCACGTGTAAACAATCAATAAGAGCCACTTAAAATTAGATGAAACATGTTTCATTAAGAGACTGTTCAATTAATACTTGTAGGGGTTGGAAATAGCGAGTTGAAATATACTTTGTCAAATTTAAGCCTGACATGTAGTTTGTCATAAATTTATTTTTAGGTTTGATTCGGGATATTTTCTAAGATTTAGTTTGTCTGTTAACCTACATAAAAATCTGTTATTTTAAATAAACTAACAAACTAAAAAATTAATAAAACTAAAATTTTGTTTATATTAACTTATTTTAACTTATCTATTATCATAAATTTTATGAGATTATTTATTTAAAATAATTTATGAAAATACTTTATAATATTGTTTATAAGGTATTTTCATCTTATTTTTCATAAGTTCTCTAAGATAAACTAATTTTTATTTATGTATTTTAATCCAAAGTACAAAATATAAAATAACGATAATAAAAAATTATTTATATTTATTTAAATAAGTCGGTCTGTTAATTTTAAAAGAATTTTTTCATGGTTTGAGGCGTAGCTTTTTTAACTAAATAAATTTATAAATAAGCTTAAATTTTTTCTATTTAAAATTTTTTTTTACCTAACTTAAACATATATAAATTAAGTCTATAGATCTTTGTTATCGGTCTAACCTATTTTTGCTTCTAAATAATTATACAGAAACATAGCACACATTTAAATCTTTAAAATTGAAATTTCATGATGAGAATAAAAAAGTTATATAAAAGACTTTTATTTTTCTTCTTAATATTTAAATTCCAACCTCACAAATCACATTTCAACAATTAGATTTCAAATAAAGTTGTAAGTTGAATGTCACATTTTACTAGTATTGCATTACTCCAAAAGGCTTCCTTAACATCCCTCCATTTTCTTGCTATTTACTCCATCCTCTTACTTCTTTTGACCCATTCTTTTCTTTATAGCTATCGCCATTATTACTTTTTCATGGCATCACCCTAGCTATAGAACTTAACCCAATGAACTTTTTTTTTCTTCTGATAGATAATAACAATGATGTTACCTAGGGAAGAAGGGGACCAAAATAAAAGAGTTGCATTTAAAGATTCAAACCATGTGCAAGAAAGAAATGAGTTGTTAAGTTTTGTCCTTTATTATAGAATATTTATTTAAGTACATAGCTTTTGATAAGGCTGTAAGTTGAACAACATTCTCCATGCTAGTTTGTTGGCTCTATATAATACTATCAGTTTCTGAAACATAAATATTTTTAAGTCTTGAAATATTCAGAAATAAGTCACACTCTTATTTTGTAAAAAAAGTCTTGAAATATACTTCTGGATTATTCTGAAGAATAATTTTGGTTGCATAAAGCTAACCAAGACCAAGAAAACCTACTGAATAATAAAGATCTCCAGAGTTACTTGCAACTACAATGAGAAAAGAATAGTATCATTTGAAATTTGCAAATATAGCAGAACCATAAGTGGTACTTTATGACTCCAATCTATGCAGAAAAAATAACGAAATTTAACATGAAATTCTATAGAAGAGTCAAATATTTTGGCCAAAAGTGATCTCTAATATTTAATTAAAAAGTGACAAGAAAAATATATCAGTTAAGAATATTCGAGGTGCGTATAGGTGAATTTGAAAACGTATCTCTGAGTTAAATTTTAAAAAAGTTTAAGAGCAGTTTTACTAAAGACGTACTTTGATGTGAAAATAATACGTCCGAAAATACACTTTCAAATTCTAAAGAGTATTTTCAAAATTCTTTAGAGTATTTTTTTTTAAATATGCAATTCTTTCCGTCGATCATAGCACGCGTTCGACAAGAGTCGAACATAGTCTGTATTAACTATATTTGACAGAAAACTAAACATAACTTGTCGAAACATGTGATCAAAGCATGTAATTATTGAAGGAGTTAACCTCGTCAGAGTCAGACTTAACATTTATTTTATTTTGTTGGTTAGTTAGATATTTCTTAGTGTGTAAGTAATCTCTTCTATAATTAAAAAGGAACTATATTTCATTTAAAAAGAAGTTTTTAGTAGCCGTGTGTAGCTTTCAAAAATCAGAGTTGTGATTAACACACATTGTAACAAACACTTTGAGTGCAGTTTGCACAGAAATACAATCTTCTTTTTCCTCCAGAATTTCTCCTTTTCTCTCATTTCAATTATCTCGTTTTCATCTTTCAATTCTCTGTGTAGTGTAGAATCATCTTGCAACCAAGGAGTGGTTGTTTCACATGAGTAAAATGTGAAGAACAAGAGACGTGGTTGTTTCAAGATTGGAGTTTTCCAAACATCTAATATCTAGAGCATTGGATGTGTGATCTTTAGGACGCATTGAGTCGCGATGAATAATCCGAATGAGCATTTTCCGGTGAATCTCCCCATTATAAATAACAAGAACTACAAAAATTGGTGCAAGTAGATGAATGTGGTGTTTTGCTGCCAAGAAGTTTGGGATCTCATTATGAATGGTGTAGAATCAATCAACGATAATGCAACGGATGAAGAGAAGACAACATACAAATAACTGAAGAAGAAGAAAGAATACAAAGCACTCTTTATAATCCATCAATATGTTGATGCAAATAATTTTGAGAAGGTAGAGGATGTAGATTCAGCAAAGGAAGCATGAAACATCCTGAAGAAATCATTTAGAGGCACTGGAAAAGTGAAGGAGGTGAGGTTACAAACTCACAAAAGAATGTATGAATTGCTTTAGATGAAAGACAATGAAAATGTGACTGATTTCTTCACTAGAGCAACGAAACTGGTGAATCAAATCAAAATGTGTGGAGAAGTGTTGACATCAAAATCTTTAGTGTCAAATATTTTGAGGTCATTATATCCAAAGTTAGATCATGCGATAGCAGTCATAGAAGAATCGAAGGATTTGTCAAGTATGACAAAAGAAGAGCTTCAAGAGACGCTTGAATCTCACAAACTAAGAATGGATGAAAGAACTGTAAGCAAGTTGAAGACTGACGTTGTTTTGCAGGCTCATGCGCCTAAAGAAAAAAAAAGGCAAAGGAAAATGGAATGGAGGAAAAGGAAGAGGAAATCATCAAGAAGATAGTTCATCAAATCACAAACAATCTTCTAACAAAGACAATCATAGAGGTGATGGTGGAGGTAGAAGAAAAGAAGATGGAATAAAACCCGAGAAAATTCATATCCAGTGCTACAATTTTCAAAAGTATGACCATTATGCACGTCAATGTAGATGAGGTAAAATAGATCAAGAAAGTGATGCAAAGCTTGCAGAAGAAGATGAAGTGATACTAATGGTCATAAAAAAAATAAGAAGGGAGATTCAAAGATCAATGGTATCTCGATCTAGGCTCTTCGTAACACATGACTGGAAGAAAAGATTGGTTTATTAACATTAGTCATTTGTTGAAGAACAAGGTAAAATTTGCAAACAACAATACCATATCTGCTGAAGGTATTGGTGATGTTTTGATCATGAGAAAGTATGGTAAACAACCAGTAATTTCAAATGTGTTATACACACCTGACATGAAGAGTAATCTTCTAAGTATAGATCAATTGATCGAGAGAAATTACAAAGTATTGATCGAAGATAAAATGATGAAAGTGATCAACTCGAGTAACTAATTAATCTTGAAGGATCCTATGTCCTAGAATAGAACCTTCAGGATTGAACTTGATGTGTTAGAACACAAGTGTCTGGCGACTATAGCAAGTAGAGATGAATGGTTATGGCATTACACTTCTCACTTAAATTTTAATGACATTAGTAATATGAAGAGGAAAAACATGGTTTCATTCCTACCATAAATCCATGTTCCATAAGAAGTATGTTAAGAATGTGTTTAAGAAAACAAAACAACAATAGCTTCAACAAGGATGCAAGAACTATTTAAGTACGAGTGAATACAAAGTCTCTATTAGATCTCTAGAGATTTTTTGTTTGTTAATATAACAAAAGAATATTCAGAAATCTTTGAAAAGAAATTATGTTGTATTTGACTATACTAAATATGTCATTAACTAGAATATGATCATATTTATGGAAACATTATTGTCACCGTTTTTGATAATACTGCTGCTAGTTAGTAGTCAAAGAAACCAATTTAATATTCATGAATTAAGCACATCTATCTAAAAAAATAAACTCTAGTTTCAAGAGAAAATGCTTAACTCTGAATGGAATATCAAAGACTGATGACTAATAGAAGATGTCTCACTCAAAGTCTAATCCTACTAGACTCTGGTGACAGATAGCTTCTGAAAATTGTCATTCTCTGAGATTCAAGAAAAGGAATCTTTACTTCTGATAAGCAGTTTAAGTAAAAAAAAAAATTAAAATCCTTGTCTTACTTAAATTCCATTATTTTGAAAATCATTTAGTGTGTTCAAGAAATATGTTGGGTCAGAACCTTTAGGTAATGATATTTTTTTAATACATTTATGGTCTCTATCTCCTGTCTTTGTGAAACATCATTTCTTGTCACCTTGTTTGTCCTTCTAACATGATTCTTATTCCTCTAGAATCTTGTTTAGTTCTTCATTATATTTTTGTCATCTGTGTTGATCAAACCAAACCTAACATGAATTTTCTAGTCAATTCCTCACTGAATACACTTGTTGTCATCAATGAAAACTTTGTGAATTTTGAAGAGTTATTTAAGCCAGATTTTAACTTCTAAAAGATTGTTTCAGAACAAGTTTGGAATGGATATTTTGAAATGCTCATTGACTTTACTTATCCAACTCTTGTCAAAGAATTTTAAGTTAATGCATCCATTGTTGAGTTAAATTTTGAGTATGTTATCCTTTCCAAAGTGTTTGGTGTCTCTATAACAGTAACTTCTAAGACGATTGCTAATGTAATCAACTGCGAGAAGATTGGAGAAATCCCCGATACTCTTGTTTGGGAATACTATCTTCCTACTTGGAGTAGTCCATCAAACCTTTCTCATGTCTCAAATCTGTGTCCTAATGCAATTGTTTAGAATTAGATTATGAACTCAAATTTGCTACCAAAGGACAAAGATCTAGACCTTGTGGATTCTATTGAAAAATATTTGCTACTTCTTCTCAATTCAGACATACATATTGATCTTCCTCAAATTATATTTGACCATCTGAAAAAGACTCTTTCATCCTTTCACAAGGGAAAGAAATTCTTCATTCCTTACGAACGAGTTCTTTATGAACTATTGATCCAACAAGGAGTTGTCATAACATCAAAGGATGATTCTTCTAAAATTTGGAGAGATATGCTTGAAGCTATCTATGAGAGGTTCTAATGTTGGACATATGCAAATATATGCCTTGTAACCATTAAACATTTTGTATTAAACATTCTCTTGTTTTAATAAAAATTGTTTATGTTCTTGTGTGATTTTAACTATTATATGCGTATTTCTTATGTTGTTCAGAGAATAAAACATTAGGATTAAAACTCTAAAAACATGCAACATTATCATTGAAAGATTGATAGCTATTACGTATTATTAATAACTTTTTAGACATTTGGATCTGTTCTAAGGTATTCCTTAGGCTCATCTGACATATCTAAATTGTTCAAATAATTCTCCCAATCTTCCTTTGCATACTCAACAACCTCCTTCCTTTGAAGATTCCCGTGTTTTGACCTAGAAGTTCTCCTTCTTCTTTGTGTCTCAACAAAGGTTGTTGTTGATGTATGTGCCTCTGAAGAAATCTACTTGCTTGAAGACTCTTCAGTTGCTTTATTCTTCTCGTTTGCTTGAGTTGCTACTTTTAGCAATGCTATCTTTCTAAAATCTCTCTTTAGAACCCATGTTTGTTTCTACTTATACATGTTTGTGTTTTAAAGATTAAGTGATTTAGAAAGATAGTTTGCCAAACTTTTTATAGAGTTTATTCATCAGTTACCTTGAGTGTTTATTGTTTTTATATTGATTATCCTAATTAATCTTTAAATTTTTGTCTCTTGGAAAACGATGTCTAGTATCATGTCCTAATAGAGTTTCTATTGAAAAACCGTGATTGTCATTTAACAGCTACTTGTTGTCTGTTCAATATTTATATTTTTTTCTTCGTTTATGCATATGTCAGAAAATCAAAAATAAAAGGGAAAAGTAAAAGATTATACTCATACAAAATAATAGCGGTCAACAAAAGCTTTCGTTAATCATAAGGAAAAGATTACAAAAAGGTTGAAGACATTAAGATTACATTAATCTAATTTTTCTAAATCCCTAAGACACATATGATTTTCCCAAGTAAAGTCTGGATCATCCTCATCCTCAGAATCTGAAACATCATTTTGTCTATGTTCTTCTTCTTCTTCATTGACTTCTTCTTAGGTTTCAATGCAGTTGCTGAAGAACTTACTTCAGAAGCTACAAAAACATTTGGACTCTGATTTCCTTGAGTCTCTTGACTCGTAGTGTCTTTTGAAATTTATGTGAGTGTAAAGACAATGGTACTTTCAGTTGAAAATTCCATAGTGTTCTTAAAGATATTGATGAAAAAGAATTAATATTTGGTTGTTTTTTTAGTGGAGTCTGGGTAGCCCAAATGGTTGGATAAAATCCTTTTCTTGATCTTTTAAAGTACTACGCCAATAACTATTAAAGATGCATTGTATACGCTTTTAATGCTCTCTATTACTTAAATCATTTTCTCTTCTTTGGGAAATGCTCAAGTAGTGATGATACGTTTTGCATTTATGAAAGTATTTCTTTTTGTTTTCTTTTTTATTATTTTTTATGTGACAAAAGGGGGAGAAAGATATAGAAGTATGTAATGAGAATCTAAACACTTCAGATTTTAAATGTTGCTCTTTTTAATATTTTAAAATTATGTTATTTCGGTAAATTGTTTTACTCGGGAGATATATTTTAGTTTTCATGAATATAGAACTTAGGGGGAGCTTAAAAACCTCAACATTTGGACTATTAGACTAAGGGGGAGCTTACAAACCTCAAACTCTAATGTTGTCAAGTAAATTAAAATAACCCAACATTGTTCTTTAAATATTTATGTTTGCCATTATAAAAAAGGGAGAGATTGTTAAAACAAGATTTGTTCATGACATATATCCTTTGGGTTTTGATGATAAAAAAGTATTGAAAGAACAATGGTGTTATCTAATGTGTGTTATAAGTATGCATATTCTAAAGCTTAAGAAGAATCTATTCAGAATCAGATAGAAAAACGCATTTGAGAGAAGATGAGTTATTGACTTCTGATGGCTCAGAACTGATGCATGTTATTAATTAAAGTCTGATGATATAGGTTTGTATAGACTATGAAGCTGAATATATCAAAATCAGAAGATTAATATATTATCTCTACAGTTAGTGAATGTACCAGCTTTATGTGATCATTTAGAACCATGGACTAAGCTAAGTTATTCGTACTGCATAAAGCAAGCTAGAATGTCAAATTAGTTTGTTAGCTAGAGTTTATGTTCAAATGGCTCAAGAAGACTTGACATGCTTTACATGTATCTACTCTCAAGGGATCTATAATATAGTATCACAGGGAAGATACTATGGCTAAACAAGTTACACAACAGATAAAGATCTTTTTGTGTATCTATCTTCAACGTCTCTTAGTACTATGGAGTAACAAAGACACTTGTACAAGTTATCTCTTCCCATGGCTATTCTTTTCTAATTTTTATATAAGTAGCTGAAGATTCAAATTGGAATCAACAACAAGGAAATAAATAAAGATATCCAAGAAGAAAGTAAGTGTTTCACACTTCTATTAGAATGTAAGAATAATAAGATCAACAATGGAAACACCATTGAGTATGCAAAGTTTTTGACATATGTTGTAAATTGTATAAAGCTTTAACATTTCTTAAATATTGAATATCTTAGAAATCTTAATAGCTATGATATTTTTTATGGTTATTACCCTATACCTCTGATTTTATATCAAGTACACCTTGTTGTTTATTCTGCTAAACATGTTGTTTAGCAGTTTAGAAAGAAAGTCTCTTGCTATGAGCTTGAGCATCAAAGTCCCTTACTGTGAGCTTGAGTCAAGTAAGTCTCTTTCTATGTTCTTGAGCATTGAAGTATTGATTATATTATTTATTAAGTAGAAATTCTTGGAATGAAGGTCTAAGCAAGGAAGTCTTAGATTCGTGGAATCTGAGCAGCAAAGTCTTGTAATCGAGGGTATGAGCATAAGTCTTGAATCCGTGGGATTTAAGCAGGAAAGTCTTGGTACTCAAGGGTATGATCATAAGTTTTGAATCCGTGGGACTTAAGCAAGAAAGTATTGGACTGGAGGTCTGAGGAAGAAATACTTGTACTCGAGGGTATGAGCAGGAAAGTCTTAGACTATGAGTCTGAGCAGGAAGTCTTATTCTTACGGGTATAAGCAGGAAAGTCTTAGACTATGAGTCTGAGCAGGAAGTCTTATTCTTACGGGTATAAGCAGGAAAGTCTTAGGATATGAGGATCTAAGCAGGAAGTCTTGATCAAGTGTTGATTGAGCAGGAAAGTCTTAGGCTGTAAGTCTGAGAAAGAAAAGTCTTATGCTTGAAGGCATAAGCAATTGTAATCATGTTTTGATTATAGTGGAAAATATCTTGTGCTGCAAGGGGACTTGACTACTCTCAATTTGGGAGGAACCAGGATAAATCTATGTGTATTCTATTGCTATTTATTTGCTTATGTTATTATTTTGCTGCAACTTATCATCAGTACATGAACAATGGTTTAGAATCTTAACTATGTTCAGAAGCAAAGCAAAAATGGAAAACACAATTCAACGCCCCTTCTTGTGTATTTTTATCACCTTCATCAAATAGCTAGTATCAGAGATATGAATCGTAGTAGAAGAATGTTTGCTCTTGAACAACTACTCAAGAAAATCATCCCTGAAAGTGAAAAAGGAAAATAGGCCATAAGTTCAGGGGAAGGATCCTCCAAAAAGAATGTACCCCAAGAGGAGGCCAAAAAATTCTTGAGACTTATAATAAAGAATGATTATAAGGCGGGGGATCAGTTAAGCCAAACACCTTCTAAGATCTCTATATTGTCTTTATTACTAAGTTCCAATGATCATAAGGGAGCTCTGTTAAAAATCCTGAACAAGGCACATATCACTAAGGATATAACAATGGATCAATTTAATGGAGCGGTCTCTAATATCACTATTAGTAGTCGCCTAGGTTTCAGTACTGGCAAATTACCTCCAGAAGGGCAAGCCTATAATAAGGCCCTTCACATATCAACCAAGTGTCAAGACAACTTCCTTTCAAGAGTGTTAGTGGACAAATGCTCATCTTTGAATGTCATGCCCAAGAATACTCTCATGAAGCTGAATGCTGAAAGAACCTTCATGAAGACTAGTACACTAATTATTAAAGCTTTTAATAATTCAAAGAAAACATTGATCGTAGAGGTAGATCTACCAATAATGGTTGGTTCACACACTTTTATGACTACCTTCCAGGTAATAGATATTAACTCATCTTATAGTTGTCTTCTAGGAGGACTCTAGATCCACGCCGCAGGCGCCGTCACTTCCACACTTCATCAAAAGCTAAAGTTCATAATAGGTGACAAGTTGATAATTGTTGAGGGTAAGGAAGATATGTTTATGAGCCATCTCTCATCGTTCAGATATATAGAGGCGGATGGGGAGACTTTTGAAATACCCCTCAAAGTCTTGGAAATTGTGGCTGTCAGTAAAAAACGAGACGTTTTAAAGAAGGAAAAGTCAGTCTTGTCATGGGGAAATGTTCCAGATCTGATTAAAGGAGGAGATGCAACAGGTTGGGGCAAGTTGTTGGAAATACTTGAGAAGAAATATCGATTCGGGCTAGGTTACAAACTGGATAATGAATTGGTTCAAAAGACTCATTAGAAGAGGCTCCGTACTCTCCAAGAAACTTTCCCTGTGATGGGTTCTGAACTGAAGATCAAGTTGCTGGAAGATGTAGATATACCCAACATGGTGTGTCACTGCTTATCGGATATAACTCTCAACAATTGGAAGGATGTCAAGATTCTTGAGAGGATTTCTAGTTCAAAGTAATTTATTGTTTTCTAAATAATAATAAGTCATTTGCTCTGCCCAATGCAAACAGGTAAGCTTTGTAGGGTCCCCTTTGTTTCAATGACTTATTTATCAATAAATTGCATTTTGCTTTCAACTAAGATCACTTTTCTTTCATTTCAAGTTTTTTTTAAAAGGAAATACTATTTTCATAACACTCACATTCCTAGAACTTAATTCTAAAAGCAAATAATAGAAGAAAATCTTCCACATGCAGATTAATAAATGTACCTATTGAAAATGACGATTGCAAGCTTTTTGAAGAGTTAGCCAGATTGTTGAAGCAAGAGTACAAAGTAATTCAACTTCATCAGGAACTAGTGGATGTGATCAATTTGGGAATGGAAGAAGATAAGAAAGAGGTCAAGGTAGGCGCTTCCTTAAACGAGGGAATATAGAAAAGATTGTTAGAATTACTACGCGAGTACGTGTATATGTTTTCTAGGTCATACCAAGACTAGACACGAACATTCTAGAACATAATCTACCACTTAAACCTAAGTGGCCGCCAGTTAAGCAGAAACTGAGAAGGACTAGACTTGACATGACTCTCAAAATCAGAGAAGACATCAAAAACAGTTCGACGCAGGGTTTTTAGTAGTTGCAAAATGTTTACAATGGATGGCTAACATTGTGCCAGTATTGGAGAAAGATGGTAAAGTCAGAATGTGCATGGATTATTGAGATCTGAATAGAGAAAGTCCTAAAGACGAATTTCCCCTACCCCACATTGATATGTTGGTGGACAACACTGCTCTATTTGCAAGAGCTACTTATACAAATACCACTAGTTCCAAGAAGACCACTCATAATGTATCTAACAATACTTGATGGCTCAATGGGTTGTGTACTAGGGCAACATGATGAGATAGGAAGAAAAGAACATGTAAAGAAAACCTGTTGCGCCCTAGTTTGGGCCGCTCGACGACTAAGAGAATACATGGTGTGCCATACCACCTTGCTAATATCCAGGATGGATCATATCAAATACATATTCGAAAATTCGGTCGTAACCAGAAGAATAGCCCAATGGAAGATGTTACTAACCGAATATGACATCCAACACATCACTCAAAAGGCTATCAAGGAAAGTGTGCTAGCAGATCACCTCACTCATTAGCCAATGGAGGATTATCAACCTATACAATTTGACATCCCTGAAGAAGATTTAATGGTTATAAAGGATTGTAAGACTCTCCTGGCGAAGTACCTGAACCAGTATCATGATGGAAACTTATATTTGGCGGTGCCTCAAACGCAGAAGAACATGGAATTGGGGGTGTAATAACTTCTCCAACAGGTTTCCATATCCCCTTCACAACTAGGTTATGTTTCACTTGCACTAATAAGATGGAAGAGTATGAGGCATTCATCTTAGGAATCAACAAGGCTATTGACCTGAGAATCAAGATCTTTGAGGTATATGGGAACTTTACTCTCGTCATCAATCCAATCAAAGGAAAATGTGGGACTCGTAATTCCAAATTAACTCGATGCCGAGACCATCTCCAGAAATTTATCACCTACTTCAATTAGATCACTTTCCACTATATTCCTCAGGAGGAGAATCAACTAGCAGACACCTTGGCTACTTTAGCATCCATGTTCAAAGTCAAGTGGCACAATGAAGCATCTTCTATAAGAATTCAATGTTTGGATGAATTGGTATATTGTGTAGCAGTTGAAGTAGAAATTGATAATAAACCATGGTTTCATGACATCAAACAATTCCTCTAGTAACAAGAGTATCTTGCAAATTCCTCGAGTGGAGACAAGAAAATGCTTAGAAGATTGGCCTCCCAATTCTTCCTTAATGGGGATGTATTTTATGAAAGAAATCACGATATGGTCTTGCTCAGATGCCTGGATGGATACGAAGCGGACATGCTTATCAAAGAAATTCATGATGGATCCTTTGGTACTCACGCCAACAGACATACCATGGCTAAGAAAATTCTCAAAGCATGGTATTACATGTTGACCATGGAGTCTGATTGCTTCAAATACGTCAAGAAGTTCTATAAGTTCCAGATCTATGCGGATGAAGTACACATACCACCTACTCCCTTAAATGTTTTAAATACTCCATGGCCTTTATCCATGTGGGGTAAATACATAATCGGGATAATCGAGTCGAAATCTGCAAACAGACACCATTTCATTCTAGTCCCCATCGATTACTTCACCAAGTAGGTTGAAGCTGCTTCCTATGCCAACGTGACAATTTGTCAAGAAAGAGATAATTTTTCGCTATGGAATTCCTAATAAGATTATCATTGATAACAGGCTAAATCTGAACAGCAAAGTGAGGGATGAGTTATGCAAGAGTTTCAAAATTGAACACCATAACTCATCACCCTAGCGATCAAAGTTGAATTGTGCAGTGGAAGCAACCAACAAGAATATCAAAAGGATTATCTAGAAGATGGAGAAAACCTACAAAGGTTGGCACGAGATGCTCCCTTTCGCACTACATGGCTATAGAACTTTAGTTCGAACTTTGACAAGAGCGACCCCTTTCTCTCTGGTATATGGTACAAAGGCAGTGCTCCTAATTGAAGTTGAAATCCCCTCATTAAGAGTCCTGATGGAAATTAAATTGGATGAAGTAGAATAAGTACAAAAAATATGCAATCAATTGAACCTCATAAAAGAGAAGCACATGGTTGCAGTATGTCACGTGTAATTATATCAAAAAAGGCTCATAAAAGCGTTCGACAAGAAAGTATATCCTCGTCTGTTCGAAGAAGGCGACTTAGTGCTAAGAAAGATATTACCCATCGGAAAAGATCCTCACAGCAAATGGACCATGAACTACGAAGGGCCTTACATCATGAAGAGAGCATTCTTTGGCAGAGACTTAATTCTCACAACCATGGATGGAGCGGAGTTATCACGACCAGTGAACTTCGACACTGTCGAGAAATACTAAGCCTAGAAAGCAAGGATAAAAAGCCATCTAAGGCGAAAACACAAAAGGGAGAATTAGGCAAAAATTAGGGCATCATGGTGGATTGAAAACTTGAAAGAGCAATCCAGGAGAAAATTAGGGACTTATATAAAAAATAAAAATCCGATAAGACGAAAACCTAAATGGGTGGCTTAGGGAAAAAAGGGTATATCATCCCAATGGACTAAGATTCAAAAATAGCGGTCCAGGAAAACATTAGGGATATCCAAAAGGCATATAACTGCAACACTTAAGCCATACTACAAGAGGAACTCAGACAGGAGCAACCAATCCAACCATTGTCTTCAGAAGCGAAGTATCATGACCTCAAAAACTTAGGAATAGTAGCATGTGTTGAAATAAGTGGGAACATGAATAATTTGTTTCATTTCCATTTTACATCTTTTAACTTTTCAGTAATCTCCTCTTACGGGAATTACTTCTTTATGTACTATCGCCCATTTACGGGTCAAATTTCTCAATAAATAAAGTTTCTTTTTCGAGCCTTATCTCCTTGATTTTTCAATTTTCCCACTTGATTACAAAGTATTAATTATTTTTGAATAATGCATTGAAACATCGACCATGATAAAAAGCTTTTTGAAAATGTCTTTTACTTCAATTTCAAAACTTTAAGGGGATCATAGTCTTCCAACATTGTGTCTCATCAAAGACACAAGGCGCCAAATCAACAACCACAACCTAACCAATACAAAAGTTCTTCCTTTTAATAACACATTCCTAGATATCAAGAGTATCATGACCCATTCCATGAACATATAACAATATCAAAGGTCAGAGAGTCAGAATTTTATAAAAAAACATCAGTTTCCACACTTGCACATATTGCATGCACATGTCATAAAAGAGGTGTTAGCCCAAATGATGCATCATGCATAAACGACGTACATCGTCTTAAAACATGCATCCATACAAACACTCATAACATGGGATTTATGAACGCACTAAGAAGTCCAATCTCCAGCTACATTATTAGAGTTCCTTAAGTAGGAATACTTGTTAGCCTTCCCCAATAAGTAATAAAGCCTTTTAATAAAGGATTTCCCTAACAAGCTCACTCACCAGGAGTCTTCAAAAGAATCTATCCAGTAATCGGTCATCATGAATGATCGTTATTAACTAGTGAGTGGGTCCTCACCTCTCACATCCCCAGTTTAGCAACCTATCCCTCATGCGAGATAAGTTCCATCAAACAATGATCGGAGGATCGTCAGAGTCCTACCTGAATTTCATAAAACAGTCATATGATCACAGGAATCACAACGATCGGAGGATCGTCGAAATCCTACTTGAATTCCATAAAATGATTGAATGATCATATGAATCACAACAACCGGAGGATCGTTAAAATCCTACCCAATTTTATAAAATGATCGTATGATCATAGGAATCATATGCAAGTTTCACCCGGAGGGGTTTGAAACTGATCAAAAGGGTTCTACTAAGGTTCCATCAGGTTACCATCAGGGTTCCATCAAAGGTTGGTTAGAATACCAATAGATCGTCAAAAGTTATTCAATCCTTGCTAAATCCTATAGTCAACTAACTTTGTGGTCAAAATTAGGGTCCCTCTTTATATTTAATCATCTCCTCTCCGAGAAAATGAAGGTTCGTCGTCATCATTCCGGTTTAAGCTGATTAAATATGGGCAGTTGTCGTACCTCAAATTTTGACCACCTTTCTGTTCATTTTTCACCTAACCTAGAGGCTAGACCACTAACATGTCCAAAGCTCCTTACAAGTCATCTAGTCAACTCCAATGCTCTAAAAAATCAAAGAAGGACTATTTTGACTTTTTATCATCCCTTAAAAAAGTTTGATCTTATATTAAAAATTAGTTGCTATATTTAAACTCTTAGGATATTATTTGAATTTCTATTTTATTTACTAATTAGGGTAGCATTTTTTTAGGATATTATTTAAATTTTTACTTATAGTTTTGTTTAATAAGTTTTAAAGGAAGTTAGAACTAACTTACTAGAAAATATTTAGAAATAGGACTATTATTATCTAGTGGTTACAGTAAATTATGATTTTTTTTAAATTAAGAATTAAATTATTAGTTTTATTGACTATTATTATTAGAATTAGTTATGATTGATCATTATATTTCATTTGTTTTAGGGTAATCCAAATTAAGTTAGAATATATCATTAAATCATATTTTATTAAGGCCATTATTTAGAGTATTATCATTAGTTACTATTAATTTATATTATCATTATTGTTAGAAATTAATCAGGTTGGTGAATAAATATTATGTTTTTTTTATTAAGTCAAAATATATTATGATCAGCCAAATCATCATTAGTTATTACTATTATGGTATTTTATGTATGATCGTAGCCATATAAGTAGGGCTGGACAACGGGCCGGGTTGGACAGGTTTGGGCCCAAAACCTCCATCCAATTTAAATCGCGGGTAGTAATAACAAACCCATTTTCGCCCAATTCGAGAGTCGGTTTAGACGGGTTTGATTTAGATGGGTTCGGATTAATGCGGACGGGTATTTTGGGTTAATTGACTTATTCAATATTTAGGCTTAAAAATATTTAAACAGACATAATACATACCAATTAAATACATACTAATTTAATACATAATGATTAAATACATAAGCTGGTGTTTGACAAACAAATCACCAAATAAACTAATCACTATGGCCATTATACATGCTGATTCAATAATTCTTCACATGATCAAAGACTTAAAATTACTACAATATTATCATTTAAATTTTCCTAAATAAGCTTCTACTGAATTAGTTTCTTCAAAATCTTTCTATTAGTTGTAACAACATCTACATGATATCCTGCTTTCTATTAGTTGTAACAGCATCTACATGATATCCTGATTCTATTAGTTGTAACAACACTAGAATCAACATCCCTGTATTTTTTTAATGGTTGGATTGAGCTGCAGCTACAATTGAAACCATTGAATCCACTCCACATACATTTCTACCTGCAAGAGGGCCATTCTTTACAAGATTTGCAGCAATTTGGTCTTCATCTAGGGAAACCACACTGAAGTTAGATACGGAAGCAACAACTTTGCTTTTGTCAAATTTGCAGGAGCCATCTCTTTCGGTGTAAGCATAGTCCTTTTCTTGCACTACTCCCCCAAACTCGAGTAAATATTCGAATGCATTGTTGATAAAACTGAAGGTATTGAAAAGGAATGATTCGGTATTGAAGATTCTTCTAGATTCTTCACCTAAACAGAAACAACAACTAAGAGTGAGCCTAGTGCTATAGTCAACGAGTAAAATTAACAATATGCACCATAAAGTTATGGTCCCAAATCAGTTGATCAAAACTAACCACTGTAGAAAAATTGCTTGACATGGACAGATCTGCAACAAGCACACAGGGGAAGAAAAAAAGAAACATCAATGCCAAACTTGGAAACAACAACCAAGGAACAAAAGTACCTAAAAGGCAGCATTAGAATTTCAATAAGCAATATCTAGGACAATTAAACAAAAAGAACCAAGTTTTAAAACATTATACTGGATGGGAAATATCAAAAGAAAAGGATAAAAACAAAAAAACACATGATATTAAGAAGACATGTAAGATTGAGATCCCATGCACATAAGTCTGGAACAACAAAGCTTTTCATTTTTTGTAAGATATCTATAAACCTATTCGATTATGATAGAAACATACAATTTTGTTATTTCCTTAATGTTTTGTATTCATTCTTGTTGCCTTAGTATAAATATTGATTGACTTCAAAGAGCTTTGATTACTTTAATGACAAGGTTGGCTAAGGGTAACTGAGGGGTATTGCTCATGAGATAATTGTTGTTCACAAATGAGAGATTGAATTCAAACTGTTTTAATTGTCATATACCCCTCTGAATAACCAAGAGTAAGTCTCTAACCATCACCTAAGACCCATCAAACATTACGCGATGGGTTAGCGAAATACAAACATAAGCACAAGATCCTACAAGTATAGGGTCATGCAGTTAAGGAGAGAGAATATGTTATGATAGAAGAGTTAGCTATGGAAAAGAGAATGGTTGCATAAGGGGTCCAACCAATCAGGATAAAATAAGGATCATTTTATCTTTCTATTTTTGAGCATGTGCCTTGGGCTACTAGTTTCTTCCAAAGGCGAGAGCTTTGGCTCTGATTTTATTTAGTGATCACACATGAGTTCACATAGTAACATGATCTCCCTCCATTGGATACGAATTGTTCATATTATATTCTTATGGTGAAAAGAAAAAGAGTAGGAGTTTAGAGTTTAGCATTTACCAGAAGATGGTGTCATTATATTTGCAGCCAATGCCTCATTGACAGGTGACTTTAGAGAAACAGGAGTTGCAGAATTGTCCATGATGTTTCCCCCATCAGATAAATTACTTCGGTAAGAACTTAACGAGCCTTTGAACTCCATGATGACATTTCTGCTAACTGCATGAGATGAGTGATAGGAAGTGTTCTGAATTTCACCAGTAATACGCCCCCGATTATCCCATCTAAGGAGCTGCCACATACTAGGGAGTAGAAGGATAGTATACCCGATACGATTCTAGTACAGCAGAGTCACCAGAATTATTGCAAGCAGCGGGAGCAGTCCAATGGAACCATCGATGGAGCACAACGCGGCTCAAAATTGTTCTAAGGAGCAACATTTTTCACAAATGCAACTGGAGGTTCAGAACATATTGAATGGTTCGTTGAACTCGGACGCGGTTCAGGAACTGAGTTCACAACAGTGAGGACCACATGGAAAATGCAGGTATTGCAGAACCAACCATTATTGCAGCAGTAGAAAATGCAGGGTAGTAAACCATATTGCAGGAGCAGGAGTGTAGAGTGTTTGGAACGTTGGGACAAAAATGATCAGTAACTGGTAACTACCTCGCCGAAAAAGCGGAAGCTGGGAGAACAAGCTGGCTACAAGCTATTTGGAGTCATGCACAAGTCCAAGCATGAAGTGCAACAATATTGTAATCTCACCTGTTGTAAAAAGGGAGGGGAGTAAGGACAATTGTTCAGGTAGTATCATTAATTAATCCTAGTCTTAATTTTGAAAATATTTGTAATGTACAAGCTATAGTTTGTAATAAATTTGGGTCTTTGCATCAGTGAAGTAAACGTTTGTGAAGTATAACCAATTGTAGTAGCGACATAAGTTGCGACATCAAGGAAGCATAACCAACTGCATTAGCGAAGTAAAATTTTGCATTGCCGGTACCCTGTAAATTTCATTACACACTTGAGGAAATGAGGATAGCAAAGTATTTAATCTATTTGAAAATATAGATCAACCAAAACTACATACCCTCCATATCCATAAGTTGTGCATCACAGGGCTAAAAAGTGAAACTCCAACATAACCAGAAAACAGGAAGAAAGAATACTGCATATCTAAAAATCAAGAAAGTCGATTATTCAAGAAGAGGTTATGAACAATGTAAAAGAACAGTAAGAGAAGCTACCTTTGAGTTCATAAGCAAATAAGCCCAGTAAACCCAAGTACAGAGCAGAATCACCAACCTAGTTAAAACGGAAGACAAATAGTACAAGGATAACAGTATTCCCTATTTACTACTAATACAAAGTAAAAGTAAAAATTACTAGCGAAATAAACAACTTACAGAAGGATTCCTTCCATTTCCCCAACAGGTTTACAATGAAGTTTGCACTGAACTTCTGGTGGAGAAGCTGAACAAAACCAGTAAGATTAGATTGTTAACAGAAAAACAACTATATTAAACCCAATCTATGATTTTATTTATGATGGCATATTTTTATTCCTAAATTTACATGCAGCCCATTTACCAAACTACTGCTGCTGCACAAAACCTCAAAATTCAAGGGACAAAATATAAATATATATCCTTCGATTCAGTAGTTATATATATATATATATATATATATATATATATATATATATATATATATATATATATATATATATATATATATATATATATATATATATATATATATATAGGTCATATATGACCCCAAAAAATCAAAAAACACAGTTGACCTGAAAAATTGGACAACATAAACATTAGTTATAAAAAAAATAAGAAAGTAATAAAGTAAATATGATATACATACATCCATTTCAAGCACAACCAGAAGGTTGTGGCTGAGGCTGTGATGATGAGACACCTGATCCTCCCCTTGCTGCTGAAGACATTTGTTGAAACTCTAAAATAATGATTTTTTTTTAGAAATACATAATTATATAACAATAGAATATCTTATATATTCAAAATGAATTAATAAATTGACCTGTTACAATATCTTCTGAAAGCTCAAAATCTTTCATGAGGTTCATATCTTTGAAATAGGTTAAAGAAGGCCTTAACCAATTATGGGTGCAAATTAAAGCTTCTGCTATTTCAGCAGTTAGAGAGCTCCTATAGGTTTCTATGACCCTCCCTCCTGTGCTAAAAGCACTTTCGGAAGCAACGGTAGAAACTGGTGTGGCTAAAATATCTATAGCTATTGTAGATAAAATAGGATATTCGGGTGAATTGCGTTTCCACCACACAAGAATGTCAAAGTTAGGATCCCTTTTAACACACTTACTAGAATTATACCCCTCAAGCTCATTTTGTTGATCAATCGATTTTTGTTCCTCTAAATGTTGCTCAAAAGCATCAGCTCTAGCCATAATGGATGAACAGGCAGCACCTACAGTTGTTTCGTCATTGGAGACATTATTTCCACCACTACCAAAAGGGTGTGTGGAATTATGTTTTTGGTCATAAGCTTGCTTATACCTGTCATACCCTAAATTTGTCCGCCATTTTTTTTGTAATTATTTTCGCATTTTATGTTACATTTTTCACTTAATTTAATGGCGTTTAGACACGTGTCCACTCCCTATTGGGCATTCTTCAAATCTCGATTTTTTTGCCCAATAGAAGCAAGACACGTGGTCTAAGGGCATTTGGTAAATTTTGTTTCCATTTTCATTTTCCCATTTTTCTTTTCAAATATTAAATTTCTGTATATTATTTTTGTTTTAACATTTATTTAATTTAAATAGTTTGTTTTATTATGTTTTTTTGTAGAATTAAGATAGTTATTTATTTTTCCTTTAGAATATATTTTATTTTAATAGTTTTTAAATAGTAATAAGTTGTTTATAGTTTTCTATTAAATAGGTTTTTATTAATATTAGGATTTATTTGTAAATAGTTTTTATTTAATAGATTTTTAGAATTATATAGTTTCTTTTTATTATTAGATTAATATTATATTATTTTTAAGTTTAGTATAGATTTTATTATTAATTAGATTATTATTATTGTCTGAATTATTTTCTTTTATTATTTATTGAGATTAGCTTTAATTATTTAAATAGAATTATTATTTATTGGTTTATTTAGTTATTAATTAATTAAGTTCATTTAAGTCAACGTTAAACATCATCAGCACTTCATTAGCATTTTTAATCAATCATTAGCTGTTGTGCCACGTGTCATCTTCCTATTTATACTGGCCCTATTCATCATCTCCTAGGTCTCAGCACACAACCCTAATTCTTTCAGCCTCCAAACCCTAGTTCACAACCCTAGCGGCCACATACTCTCTACCAACAATCATCATCTGCGTCCATCTTCTTCAATCTAACACAAAACCACTACCGTCATTTATATTGAACCTTCCAAACTCATTAAACCTTCACCGTACACAGCCACTCAAACCCATTTTTCGAAAATCCCAAACCTCCATTGATGAACCTTCAGACCTCCATAAACAAACATCATCAACCTTCTCTTCAACTCTATCCGCAAAACCCAGACTTCCTCCCGCGAAACCCATTTTCGCATCCTTACTCAAACTCGTCCCTCTCCTCACCGACGAACCTCCGCCCAACACCCTTCCATCGTCCTCACCTTCGACGATACCCATCTCCCGCTCAGAAACTACCCAGAAAATCCCCAACCATCAACACACTTCAAACTTCCTCCCGCTCTGTTGCACCCCAAATTTTGGCCCCTTAGATTCCCATTATCATTCTAGAAGCATACTCATAAAATATCTAACCCTAACCCAGTGCAAGTTTGTCTTTGTCAAATTACAGATGAATTAGGGTTTTGTACAATCAAATCGAAGCTTTAGGGTTTGTGATCAATCTAAGTTTTAAGCTTATTCAATTATGAAACAAGGTCAAGGGTATCATATAATGTCAATTGAGAATCCAATTTGAGGTTGTTACCCCAGCATCAAGAACAATGTATTTCAGGGCACCCGATTAGGGTTTTTTGACCAGTAAAAGTCAACTGTAGTTTGACTTTGATGTTGGAAGGTGTTTTAAATGGTGAGATTATGATCCATGAAGTTCATATAGCTTAATAAAGTTCATTCAAGAAGTTTCAAAGTCTCAGGGGGTCCAGAGTATCAACAGACGACTCGGTAGTCACCGATCGATCGTACGGTTGACCGAAAAGTCAACTCTTCAAATTTTAGGAATTGGACTTCAAGTTGTGAAACAAAATTGTTCCTTATGTCATATTGGACTTGAATATCAATTTTCATGACCATTGGATCAAGGATGAAGGAGTAATCGAAAAATCGGGAAATTAGGGTTTTGAAAGGGGGTAAACCATAACTCCTTAACCACACATCCAATTGAGTTGGTTCAAAGCTCATTTGGAAGCTCTTGACAAATCCTACAAAATTCCCTAAGTGGTCCATGATCATAAAATGCATAGATTTGGAGTTAGGATCAAATTCATTTCTAGAAGGGAAAAGACTTAGAGAAATTTCACTTTTAAGTTCATCTTTTAGCAACTTTGGGAGACTTTTTGACCAAGTTCCTTTGGTAAATTGAAACTCATGAAAACATGAATGTTTTAGATCTATTTAAGGGCTTTCTAAAAAGTACTAGCACATCTCAAAAGGATTTGTGAGCTGAAAGTTATGGTCATGGCAAGTTGGTGGTTTTTCACTTTAGTCCCACATTGTCAAAATTCAAGAATTCATTCTTTCATCAAAATTGACCAAACTCAGCTGGTGAATCATGTTGTATCTGATATGTGAGGAGTTTGTAGCATGAAAGAACCAAGGATTATGCATAAATTTGAAATCTCCAAAGCCAAAGCAAGTGGCTTAGCAACTTGCATTCAAAAGTAAAAAACAAGCATGAGGTGTAAAAGTGATTAAGAACCAGCCACAAGCCTATACCTCTAGCCTGCATTTAGCCCTCTAAAAATCATCATTTTCTTGACTAATGAGGCTTACCTTTCAGCCAAGGAAACCCTCTTGTGGAGGTTTGATCAAAAAATCCAAAACCTTTCTTCAAAGTGAAGAAACCTCCAAATCTGCCCCCTCTCTTCATTTGCCTATAAAAGGAAGTCCTCACCACCTCATTTTCAACACAACATTCATTCTAAAAAACCAGAAAAGAACTCTAGCTTCCATCCTTGCACACTTTTCCTCAAAATCTCAAAATCTCATTTTCACCAAAAAGCTTCAAAATCGGTCTTGGTACATATGCTGCCAAAATCATTTCTCTACACTAAAGATCCCCAACAATCATCCATACAATCTCTAAATATGGTATAGAAGGTGTCTAAACCATTAAACCATCTAAAAACCTCATTTTGCAAAAAGTCAACTTCCATACCAAGATACTTTGACCAAAAGCCACAAATTCTACCAAATCTTGTTTTAAGAATTTGGTTAGTGTTTTAATCACTCAAACACCTCTTATACATTGTTTTTCAACTGTCCATAGTGTTAGAATTCATTGGTGGATTGTATTTCTCCAATTGTCATCACATTTGCACATTGCTTCAAAGAGAAGAAAAGACTCAAGGCAAAAAGGAGATTGAAGTTCTCTGGTTTTCTTGGTTGTTCTAGCTTGTTCAACAAAGCCTACAAGAGGTATGTAGCTTATAAACATTGCCCTTTGCATCATTTTCCATATTTTGGCATTTTTGAGCAATATTGAGAAATATGAACTATGAGCCTTTAGTGATTTTCATGACATTTGGTTTTTGATGGATGTAAAGATCTGATGAATATTAACATGTATGTTTAGCTTGTTCTTGTCAAGTTTCAAATATTAGTATGTTGAAATGGTTGTTTTGCTGTCAAAACAGTTTTGGAGGAAATTGTTAACATTGTTTTTTGCTAGAATATAAGTTTGGTTGATTTTGATGTTGTGATTGATTTCTGATGTGGTTTTAGTTCTGGTGTTGCTTGTTGCATTTGTGCTTATGACCAACATGCTTGGTTTGCCTAAACCTAGAACCTTGATATTAGGTTACATTAGCAATGCTTGAATTTGGTATTTCTTGTTAGGCAGGACTGTTTGATTCTTTTTTGAGGAGAGTATTGTTGTTAGAGTATTGGAGCATAGAGGGACATTTCTGTTTAGTTACTTTATCCATGTTACATCTGTTCACTCTGCTTGGCCCTGATAATCACCCCGTAGATTTGGCCCTAGAGGGGCTGTCTAAGGTTGGCCTTTGGTTCAGGGCTGTCAGTAGGTTTAGTGTGATCAGTGCTGAGTCCCTTGGTGTGGTCTAGTCAGCATCTGGCCTGTTTGTGTTCTAGGCAGTTGGGTGTAGGTTGGTAAAGGAGTAAATATCTGCTAGAACACCTTGATGACAGGATTATACTGCTGTAGCCACAAGCCTATGTGCATTCCCTTTTGGAACCACAATTTGGTTCATTTTTTTCTGTGCATCTTTTCAAGGCAGTGGGAGGATTGTGTGATCATTAGGCTCATGATTGTTACAAGAAGGAAACTTCATGGCATGTTAAGATGGAACTTGCCTTGTGGTCTGCAAATGGTTTTAGTGGAAGATGAGGGTGGTGCCATCAATCAAGACTTGGACACTTTGAATCTCATTTTGATAATTCTTGATGTTTGTTTGGTTTGAGAGTGGTAATGGTTGGAAGTTGTGAGGATGAGGGGCCTGCTGCCAGTTCCCATATTTTGGAGGAGGATGCTGTCACATCTTGGATGTCCAAACTCATACCAGTTTAAGTTTCAAGCAATAGGTGGCATATTGTTGCTTGCAGATCTGGTATGGGCTTGAGTGTTGCTTTTTTCCAAAACCTCAGGCAATGATGCAGCTCTAGGACAGTTGGGATTATTAAGAACAAATTGGATTTGTGGCTTTGGAATTGGACTTGTGTACTGAGGCTCTCATACCACCCTCTAGGATCCTTATGATTAACCTCTGGCTGCACTGTTTCAATGTGTCCTGCTAGCTGTTGCAAATATGAAATGTGGAGTTTTTGGATCTTGGCAATTCTTAAGTGTGGTTTCAGAGTTAGTTTCAAGGTATGGCTGTGCTTGAGATTTCAGTTTCAACTTTGGTTACTAATGGGTGGAATGAGGACTATTGGTGTGCCTGTTTTCAGGCCACTTTTGTTTGTCACTTTAGAGAAGTAGCAATTGTTGAGCAGTTTGAGATATCAGTCTTAGGGCCAGTTCTGTTTTGGAGGAAGGCTACTAAGTTGAGATTGGAAAATTCTCAGCCTGCTTGTATCTAGATTTTGGATCATGAGATTAATTCTTGATGTAGCCCTCTCTAAAGTTTGTCAAGGTTTAAGTTTGGTGGTGTGTTGGATTATCTTGAGGGCCTGCCTTGGGATTGTTGGCTGGTTTACTTTTTGAGGGGCTGCTGCTGGGCTGTTTGAGTTTTACCTCATCCGGAGGTTTATTTCCAGGACATACTTTACCACTGTTTAGACCTGAGTGTTAGGTTTAGGTTTGTTAGCCCAGGTTTGCTTTTCTAGCTGTTGATAGCAATGCAAGTTGGATGTAGGGTTTGGTGTTTGGCCTACTGCTAGTGATTGCCAAACCAGTTTGGATCAGTGGTACTATTTGGAGGAGGGTATGGTAGCATGGTCTGGTGCCTGCTCTAGGCAAGGTAATATGTGTTTGTTTAGTGGTCCCTTTTGTTAAAACCTTTTTTGACTTGATACAATCATTTTGGCCTGGTGGTGCATTATGGTCTTATCTTCATAAGCTAGCTTCCTTGTTGTGAATCATGACTGTCACCCTTTGGCAGCCTGATTGGGGGATTTAGAGTGTAGATAGGGCTGTTTGGATGCCAGTTTTCATTAATGCTTATGTTGAGGCCTGAGGTATCGGCTTATGTTTGGCCTACTGTTTTTATTTTCATTTGATCACTGCAGCCAGACCATTGTGTGTCTTTTGGGAACTGGATAATACCTTAGGTTGTTGCTGCAGCATGAACCTTACCTTGCTCCAACTTATTCTGAACTCAGTTATGTGTGAACTATGTTGTCATTACTTTTGAGACCTGTGTATGCATTTGGTTTGGCTTAACAGGCTTGTAAATTGATTTGAGTCTTTTTCACATACCACAAAGCACAAGATTACAGCTAGTATGCAAATCTTTTAACAGACTGTGTTGGACTTTTCTTTGGCTTGGATATCACTTGTTAATACATTTCCAAAGTATATGTGTGATCTGCATTGGCTTGTTACTCATGAAACCTGAACTGCACATCACTATGCATTTCATCAACAATTTTGCAACTTACATCCCATTTTTCATCACAGCATGATGTAGACTCTATCCTTTGCATAAGCTCATCCATTATCATTATTAAGTTGTGTGTGCATGATTACTTTGGTTCAAAACAAGTTGGATTGGGGGGTTCACATCAAAATGCATTTTCAAGCTTCCAAACACACATGCTATCGAGTTTTAAAATGGAAGAAGAATTTCAGAAAACCAATTGCACCAACATGACCCTTGTATTTTTCTGGTCAAGATTGATATAAATTTCATCCCATTTGGTTAAGTATTGATAAAGTTACGCGACAAAACGTATTTTAAAAATTTCACATTTGTTACCTTGGCCAATTTGCCCAGCTTGCTTTGACTTTCACCCTTATAATTTAATGGGGTGACATTTACAAACAGATGTATAGCCACCCCAGTGGTAAGACCATATGCCAAAACACGCCTTGCATGCCTTGAACCTGAGTTCGACCCCTAAGGAGGGCAAATCTTTTATTAAATTTTGTCATTTTTTCACCCATTCTTTTTGCATTGTGTTCATCTTGATGTCTACTTTCATGTCATATTTTTTATTTTCATGTTTGCATAATTTTTCATCTCTTTTGACTATGAGTAAGTTGTGTACTTTCTGTGATCGTTTTGACAGATGCAGATGAAATCTTCTCTTGATGTACTTATAATTATTTGTGATACTTGTTTGCATTCTCATTCTTAAATGTTTGTTAACATGTTAGGACTTCATCTTTGGTTGTTACCATGTTCGTGTTACTTCATCTGTTAGCTTAACTGAACTTGATCTGTCATCACAGTTCCTGTTCTACTTACCTGCTTTGATTGTCATCAATACATTTTTTATGCTTATCAATCTTATATACTCATTTAATGGTTCTCACCATGAATTCATCTTTATTATGTTGTTAATTTTCTTGTTGTTCTCTTCCCCCAAGTGATGAAGCTTGTTAGCTCTCATCCAGTTGCCTCTCCTGTTTACTTCCAAAGGAAAAGTCTGTCCATTTGACCTTCATGTCATGGATACATCCCTCATCCCTCTATTGACTTTGCTAAGTCACTTTAACCCTAGATTAGAAGCCATTAGACTTTGCTTCAAGTCTAAGAAACCCACCTGTACTAGGAGTGTTCTTCAACTAGAACCCTAGGAAAGAGTTTGTCAACTCTGTGTAAGAATCATTGTCATGATTTCTTACTTCCCCTTTTGAATATTACAACTTAGATTAGGGAGTTTTGTCAAACTCCACACAAACATTGTCATGTTTGTTCCCCCCTGAACCTTGATCATAATCAAGTGTTCTTCTCCCCTTTGTGAGGTGAACTACGATTGCTCTGATTCTATCCTAGTCAGGATACGTAGGCAGAAGATGCGACGTCTTTGCGAGAAAACTTAGAAAACCAATTAGGTCTTTACTTATCTTTACACTCAACTCCCAATCCTAAATCCATAGTACATATTTCGCACTTAGCAATCAATCAGACAAAAGGTTCCTGTAGAGTACTACAGATGCTTAGGGTGTTAACACCTTCCCTAGGTATAACCAACCCCCGATCCCCGAATCTCTTAAGCGTTGTCGTTACATCGCGAAAAAAGTTTTTCTTTCTTTAGACCTTTCCTTTGGATAAAATAAAGTTCGGTTGTAAAAAGAATTAAGATTCAAGTTAATTTAATAGCTTGATATCCAATTTTCACCGCAACAGAAATGGCGACTTCACTGGGGATCTCTTGCTTTGAGGGTTTAGCCTATCTTGTTTAATTACTTGCTTATTTGTGAATACTTGTAAATATGTATATATGTGCTCTGTTGGATCTTGGGAACTTGGAATGGTGAGACAACACTATACCCGTGTTTGAGCGTACTTATGATAGGATGGTGGTATATTCAAGGAGACTTATAGGGAGTTGATTCCCGACCAAGTTGACTTAAGAAAACCTCCGCTCAGTAGAGGCCCTTTTGAGAGTTAGTATTGTTGATCGAGTATTCGTGAAAACAATGTTGCTTTCTACATGGGAGCCCGTGATACTGAGGACCTTTAGATTACCTTTTCCCCCACTATGGCTTTATTAGGATGTAGTGCGATGACTATAAGGAAGTAATTCCAAAGTAGTTGATACGCAATACTACACTTGGACGAGACTCTCTTGAGAATATTATCGACCACCAAGTATTTGGGAAATTGATAATATCCAAAAGATGGGTCGAGGACTCTGGGAACTATTTTAGAACCTTGCTCTACAGTTTTGAAGGCCTTAGTACATACCTTTGGGGTGGGTAGACCTTGACTCCTTACTCATGTTCTCCAAACCAAAACCTTTATCTGTTTATCCATGTGTATATGTGAATCTATGCTTACTTGTGTTTGTGCATTCATGCATTTATGAACATCATATCATAAAAGTTTCATGGAACTCAGATCTCTTGTTTGTAAACATTAGGGTCGTCATGGACAATGGAAAAAAGAAAGCTATGAAGTACACTTACAAAAGTCCTAACTTGGATGACATAGAAAGGTTGAGCACTTTGATAACAGATCTAGAAGGATTCAAGAGCAGGTATGGGAACTTATTGTCATTGTTGAGGGTAAAAAGGAAGATGGATCTGGGACTTCTCTCCACACTCCTCCAGTTTTATGATCCGTTCTATCATTGTTTTACTTTCCCTGATTATCAGCTGGTACCTACACTTGAGGAATATTCTGGCTTGATTGGTTTACCTATTCTTGAAGACTCTCCTTTTCCAATCATGGAGAAGGACCCTAAGGAAGAAGAAATTGCTAAAGCTACACGTTTAGGATTGGTGGATATTCAGAAAAATATGGTTACTGAGGGAGGAGTCTTTGGTTTGACTGCAAAGTTCTTGGTTGGGAAAGCACAATACTATACTGATCATTTGAGTATGGATGCATTCGAAGCCATCTTTGCCTTGCTCATTTATGGGATTTTACTGTTTCCAAGTTTTGATAATTTTGTAGATCTCAACGCCATTAAGATCTTCTTGAAGAAAAAGCTTGTGCCTACTTTACTAGCTGACGCATATCATTCTGTTCACTTGAGAAATCTGCATAAAGGAGGAATGATTATCTGTTATGTCCCTTTGTTATATAAGTGGTTTATTTCTCACTTACCTAAGGCTCATGCTTTTTGGAAGAAAGGTTGGTGGTCTCAGAAGGTTATGGCTCTTACTCACTCTAATATAGATTGGTACAGCCGTAGTTACGATGGGATAAAAACCATTGACAGTTGTGGAAACTTTGGTAACGTACCTCTCCTGGGTACAAGTGGAGGAATCAGCTATAACCCTGTTCTCGCTCGCCGTCAGCTTGGATATCCTTTGAAGGACAAGCCAAACAGTGCTCATGTGGAAAATATTTTCTTTAAAGGAAGTTCAGAATTGAAGGGAGAAATTCTAAAAGCTTGGGGACATGTACACAAGAAAGGAAAGGAAGACTTAGGGAAGCCTAATTGCGTCTCTCTCGAGCCTTATCTCCAATGGATCCGAAAGAGAGCTATTCAGCTGAAGATGCCTTATCCTCAGCAGAAACCCATGGTTTTAGAGGAGGAACACACAATGATATTTATGTCTGAAGAGGAGAAGTTAAAGACTGCTTTGAGGAAATCACAACAAACTGAAGTAGCCTGGAAATACAAGTACCAAGTGGCCATGGAAGAGAATGATGAACTCCGTAGACAACTACAGGCGAATGACGAAGAAATGATTGCTTATAAGAAGAGGAAGACACATGGAGGTTTATCTTCTTCCAGCTCTCAGCCAACTCCATGGAAGCTAGTCGTGGACAAACTCATTCTTGAGAAGACTCAGATGGAAGAAGAAATCAAGAAACTCAAAGCAAAAGAAGACTTTTATTTAGAATACTGTCAGCCTTAGGACTTTTGTAAAATGTACTAGAAATTTTGTAATACAATCTTGAAAATCAATGAAGTGAAATGATGTTTTGATCTGAGTTCCATGAAACCTTTTGCATTTGCATTTGCATTAATTAATCATTCAAGGAACTAAAGATTATTTTGCAGGATGGATTCTGGATTCAGAATCGTTGTTGTAAAACTCTCAGTTATTAATCTATGAGGACTTTTTCCCGTTGTTATAATTTTTGCGAATATTTCTTTGGATTCCTTGAATGATTAATTTTGCATTATTACATTGTGCATTCATAAACATCGCATGTGCATGTTCTTGTGTTGTGTCTCATCTCGCTATCTTGTCTCTAGAAAGAATCACACTGAATCCTCAACACCGATACAACACCCGAGCCCAAGCTCGCCTAAGAATGGAAGGACATAATTTGGATGTGGACAGGATTGATAATGAACTTGGAGAGCTACGAGGAGGCATGGGGCAGATCATGGAAGCCCTACAAGTCATTCGTGCAAAGTTGGACACTCAAGCCACTGTTGTTTCTGAGATCATTGGCATAGCTGTAGAGCCGATCCCAACGGCAGTCACTGTTGCAAATGTTCCACCATATGGGTTATCACCTGGTTTTGTACCTCCACTAGTAGTCAATCAACAAACAGTTCCTTTAGGGCCAGAAATTCCTCAAGCTATTCCTACTTACACTCAGCCTTCTGTTCAGGTTCAAGCGTGCCTTGTTTTTCATAATCCTCCACCAGTGTACGAAGTTCTTGATGGATATGAAGAAGAGAGCGGACGACATGATAAGTTGAAAGAAAGTGTAGAAACTATCGACAGGAAAGTCAGAGCAATGGAAGGAAATGATATCTTTGGCACTGATGCCAGAGATATGTGCCTAGTGTCTGGATTGGTAATTCCGCCGAAATTCAAAGTTCCCAATTTTGATCAGTATTCTGGGGCTACTTGTCCTCGAACGCATCTGATTATGTATTACCAAAAAATGGATGCTCATGTGGAAGATGACAAGTTAATGATTCACTGTTTCCAAGATAGTCTGAAAGGAGCTCCTGCTAAATGGTATTTGGGCTTGGATCAGTCTCGTATTCATAGTTTCCAAGACTTGGCTTATGCTTTTGTAAAACATTACAAGTACAACATGGATTTAGCCCCTGATAGAAGACAGTTACTGAGTATGTCACAGAAGAGTTCGGAATCTTTCAAAGAGTATGCACAAATATGGAGGGAAACTGTCTCTCAGGTAGAACCTCCTTTGAGTGAAAAAGAGTTAACAAATTGGTTCGTCGATACAGTAAGACCGGAGTTTTATGAGAAGATGATCAGTAGTGTAACCGCCAGTTTTTCTGATATAGTAGCAGTGGGGGTGAGAGTGGAGTTAGGAATGAAAAATGGGAAGGTGGCTAGCAGTTCCAGCAGTTCTGGTTACAACAATGTCAAGAAGCTCAGCAGTAATTTTCATAAAAAGAAGGAAGGGGAGACAAATGCAGTAACTGCGGGAAGAAAGAGTCGCACCTGGAGACCGCCTTACCAACAGTATCAGCAGAGTTATGTTCAACAACCTCATGAAGGCTTTGTTCAGCAGCCTCAAGCAAGTTATGTTCAGCAATCCCAGCAACAACGACCAATGTATCCGTTGCAGTATGCCCAACAACCTTATGTGGCAGCTGTAACTCTGACTTTCCGTCATCCTGTTCCCAGTTATCAGACAGTGCAATCGACACCTGTATATCAGCCAATTCAACAAGGGTATCAACGAGCGCCCAACGCTCCACCCTACCAGCAACATCATCAGCCTAGAGCTCAGGCACCCAGGCAAAACTACCAGAATCGGAGACCAACCATAAAACCTCCACTTCCTCAGATACCGATGACTTACACAGAGTTGTACCCCTCCTTAGTACAGCAGGGATTGGTAACAACATGACCATTAAATCCAGACACTACATCTCCTCACTACAATCCAAATGCTCATTGTGCCTTTCACGAAGGTACTGCCGGTCATGATTTAGAAGGCTGTCTTGCTTTAAAACATCTTGTCAGGGAGTTGATGGAAAAGAAAATCTTGTCTTTTGATGATGTACCCCCAAATGTCAAAAGTAATCCATTGCCGAACCATGGAGGGGTTAATGTTGTAGAAGAAGTTTCAGGTGAAAAGGTAGTCCAAGGTGTGTCAGAGATCAAAACCCCGTTAAGGTTACTTCACGAGAAACTGCTGAAAGCAGGATTGGTAGAGGATACCCATAATGATTGTAAAGAATGTTCTAGTGATTCTAGAGGGTGTGATAAGGTACGAGGAGATATCCAAATATTGATTGATGAGGGAATGTTGCAAGTGTGTAGTAAGGTAAAGAAAGAAGAAGTTTCAGTAATTGAGCCTGTTTTTAATTTACCAAAGAAAAGTGAGAAGGTTTCGGTATTCAAAATGACCAATAAAGGTATGAAGCCTGTTTTCAACAAGTCAACTATCAATCAACCTCAACCGGTTATTATTCGGAAACGAAGACCGTTCCATTTTGAAAGCACGAAGGCCTTACCATAGAAATATGACATGACTGTGATAGATCGGGGGTCTGGGAAGATTAGTCAGAAAGAGACAGTAAGAGACGACCAAGTGGACGTGACAAACATTGCAGGCACAAGCAAGATGACCCGTAGTGGTCGCATCTATCAACCAAAAATGACAGTAGCCGCTCCAAAAGAGGTTACCCCTGCTGCGACAAAAGAAAAAGAGGTACCAGGCACTGAAGGAAAAGACGAAGAATTCTTAAGGATTATTCGGAAAAGTGATTACAGGATTATTGATCAACTTCACCAAACCCCATCAAAGATATCGATCTTGTCTCTCTTGATGAATTCTCCAGCTCACAGAGAAGCTCTGCAAAAAGTATTAAAACAAGCACATGTGACAAAAGACATAACTCTCGGACAGTTTGATTCAGTAATAGCCAACATTACAGTCTGTAACACCCTGAGCTTTAGTGATGCTGAGTTGCCGAACGAAGGACACAATCAAAACCGTGCATTGCACATATCTGTCAGGTGCCAGGAAGACACAATGGCACGAGTTTTAGTCTATATTGGATCCTCATTGAATGTATTGCCCGCAAGGTCGCTCGCAAGGTTAGCATATGCAGGGGCAGAAATGAAATCGACATCTTTGATCGTAAAAGCTTTTGATGGTTCAAGAAGAATGGTTGTTGGAGAGGTAGAATTGCTAATCATGATCGGACCTCATGTGTTCGATATTACATTCCAAGTCATGGACATTAACCCAACTTATAGTTGTTTGTTGGGACGACCATGGATTCACGTCGCTGGGGCAGTAACTTCCACCTTACATCAGAGTATGAAATTTGTTGTGAATGATAAATTAGTGATCGTACACGGTGAAGAGGACCTAATGGTGAGAAATTTGTCATCATTCAAGTATATTGAAGTAGATGAGGACGCGTTAGAAACTTCCTTTCAGGCACTCGAGATAGCTAATGCAGTGATGTTGGAAGAAACAGTGGCTAAGAGTGGTCCGTCTTTTGCATCCGCTCAGAGCATCAAGTCTACACTAGAAGAAGGCACTCCTGCAGGTTGGGGAGAGGTTGTTGAAGTAAAGCCAAAGATGGATCACCAAGGGTTGGGTTACAAACCAAATCATGATGAAGCATTAACACGTGACAAGGGACGCCCGAAGACTATACAAGAAGTATTCATTAGTGGAGGTTTCCAAATCAGTGCTGTGGAGGAGGATTCCGAAGATGAAGACCTTGAACAG
Source organism: Lathyrus sativus (assembly GCA_963859935.3). Lineage (NCBI taxonomy): Eukaryota > Viridiplantae > Streptophyta > Magnoliopsida > Fabales > Fabaceae > Lathyrus > Lathyrus sativus. The sequence goes on along the minus strand of OZ012735.1, from coordinate 179,511,320 downwards.
TTAGTGTATCATTGCAACACTGCCTTGAGCAACTGGGAAGCTATTGAGATTCCTTTGGTCTTTCCTGAGTCAAAGTAATTTGTTTGTCTTTCTTTTCTTGTTGTTTTGAATCTCCATAGCCATGCCCAAGGCTATAGGAATGTTTTGTAAGGGCCCCGAGCTTTCAAGAAAATCAATAAAAAATGAACTATTTTGTTAATTTCCTTGTGTTATTTCCTTTACTGCTTTTGCTTTCATTTTAAAAAGAAAAATGAAAATCTTAAAAAACCAAAACAATTTTTCTCTGTTGTATGCTGCATTTGTCTTTATGTGTTTTAATAAAGTAAGCCCTTCCAACGTGCAGTGATGTCCTAAAACCCATTGAATCCTATGACTTTGCATCCCCTCCAAATTTTGATTCACCAATATACCAAGCTGAAGATGAGGATGAAGATTTCAAAATCCCTGATGAACTGGTAAAGTTGACACACCATGAGTATGCAAAGCTTCAACTCTACAAAGAACAGGTAGAAGTCATTAATATTGGCACCGAGGAAGACAAGAAAGAAATCAAGATTGGGGCAGCTCTAGGGGCAGAAGTCAAGCAGCAACTAGAAAAGCTTCTGAAAGAGTATGTGGATGTATTTGCTTGGTCATACCAGGATATGCCGAGTTTAGACACTGACATAGTGGTTCGCAAATTACCGCTTCGACCAGAATGCCCACCGGTTAAGCAAAAGCTCGGAAGAACAAGACCTGACATGGCTCTCAAGATTCGAGATGAGGTGAAAAAACAAATTGATGCGGGTTTCTTAGCGGTGTCCAAATACCCCGAATGGGTGGCCAATATTGTACCTGTACCGAAAAAAGATGGGAAAGTCAGAATGTGTGTGGATTACAGGGATCTAAACAAGGCAACTCCGAAGGATGATTTCCCTTTACCGTATATTGACACGTTGGTGGATAATACGACTCGTTTTGCAGTTTTCTCATTTATGGATGGGTTCTCCGGTTACAATCAGATTAAGATGGATCCCGATGACATGGAAAAAACTAATTTCATTACTCCATGGGGGACTTACTGTTACAAAGTTATGCCTTTCGGTCTGAAGAACACAGGTGCTACTTATCAAAGGGCCATGGTAACTTTATTTCATGATATGATGCACAAGGAGATAGAGGTATATGTTGATAACATGATAGCCAAATCTCAAAGCGAGGAGGACTATTTGGAACATCTTGTGAAACTATTTAAGAGGCTCAGAAAATATCAGTTGAGACTGAATCCAACCAAGTGTACCTTTGGGGTAAGATCTGGGAAGTTACTCGGGTTCATTGTCAGCTACCGAGGGATTGAGGTAGATCCAGATAAAGTCCGAGCCATTCAAGACATGCCAGCTCCACAAACAGAAAAGCAAGTCAGAGGTTTTCTTGGAAGATTGAACTACATATCCAGATTTATTTCCAATATGACTCCTACTTGTGAGCCCATCTTCAAATTATTATGCAAGGACCAGACGGTTGTTTGGAATTCAGACTATCAGCAAGCATTTGATAAGATCAAGGGCTATCTACAAGAACCTCCAATCTTAATACCTCTTGTCCCGGGAAGACCTCTCTTCATGTATTTGACAGTGTTTGAGAATTCAATGGGTTGTGTGTTAGGTTAGCAGGACGAATCCGGACGAAAAGAACATGTGATCTATTATTTGAGTAAGTTTACTGATTGTGAAGGCCGATATTCACTGCTGGAAAAAACTTGTTGTGCTTTGGCATGGGCTGCTAGACGCTTGAGGCAGTACATGATTTGTCATACTACTTTATTGATTTCAAAAATGGATCCGATAAAGTATATTTTTGAGAAGCCTGCTCAGACTGGAAGACTCGCCCGTTGGCATATGTTATTATCGGAATACGACATCCAGTACGTAGCTCAGAAGTCTATCAAGGGTAGTGTTTTGTCAGAATATCTTGCAGATCAGCCAGTGGAAGATTATGAGCCTCTCAAATTTGATTTCCCAGATGAGGACATTATGTTAGTAAAAGATTGTGAAGAACCAAGTCTTGATGAGGGTCCGCCAGAAGGTCTTTGGTTGAAAATGATGTTTGATGGTTCCTCCAACTACAGTGGGCATGGTGTAGGCGCCGTTTTAATGAATCCGGAAGGTGGTTACACTCCATTCACAGCCAGGTTGGATTTTGACTGCACAAACAATATTGTCGAATATGAAGCCTGCATTCTCGGCCTCGAGGCAGCTATTGACCTTAAAATCAAACTTCTTGAAGTCAGTGGGGATTCAGCTTTGGTTATTTATCAGGTTACTGGAGAATGGGAAACTAGACATGAGAATTTGATCCCTTATAGAGCCTATATTGTCAAAATGATGGAGTGTTTCGATGAAATCACTTTCAAGCATGTTCCGAGATCTGAAAATCACATTGTCGATGCCCTAGCCATGTTAGCCTCAATGTGGAAAGTCTGGGATGTCAATGATGCCACTCTCATCAGAATTGAACGCAAGACCGAGCCCGCCTACTGTTAGATGGTTGAAGAAGAAACTGATGACAAACCATGGTTCCATGACATAAAAAATTACCTGTCCAAACAAGAGTATTCCGCAGATGCTACGTCACTTGACAAGAAAACTCTGAGACGATTAGCATCCAAGTTCTTTCTCAGCAATGATGTGCTTTACAAAAGAAATCATGATATGATCCTGCTTAGGTGTGTCGACAGACGAGAAGCAGAATTGTTAATGCAAGACGTTGACGAAGGAATGTTCGGTACTCATGCAAATGGATATGCTATGTCTAAAAAGATTTTGAGGGTTGGTTCTTACTGGTTGACCCTGGAAACTGATTGTATTCAATATGCCAGAAAATGTCACAAGTGTCAGATTTATGCGGACAAGATGCATGTACCTCTGACGTTGCTAAATGTGTTGTCATCATCGTGGCCTTTCTCTATGTGGGGCATTGATATGATTAGGGCAATTGAACCAAAAGCTTCTAACGGACACCGATTTATTCTGGTTGCTATTGACTATTTCACAAAGTGGGTTGAAGCCGCATCCTACACCAACGTTACTCGACAAGTGGTGGCTCGTTTCATAAAAAAGGAGGTTATCTGTCGTTACGGAATTCCGAGCCAAATCATAACGGACAATGGTACTAATTTGAACAACAAAGTCATGAAAGAGTTGTGCGGTGACTTCAAAATTGAACATCACAATTCTTCTCCTTATCGTCCCAAGATGAATGGGGCTGTAGAAGCTGCAAATAAAAACATCAAAAAGATTTTGCAAAAGATGGTGAAAACTTACAAAGATTGGCATGAGATGCTGCTATTCGCCTTGCATGGATACAGAACATCCGTCCGCACTTCAACAGGGGCAACCCCTTTTTCTTTGGTATATGGAATGGATGCGGTACTTCCTATTGAGGTTGAGATACCTTCTTTGAGAGTCATAATGGAAACCAAGCTTGAAGAAGCAGAATGGGTGAGAGAAATGTTTAATCAGTTGAATCTTATCGACGAAAAGCGCATGTCTGTAATGTGTCATGGTCAGTTATATCAGAAGAGGATCAAGAGAGATTTTGACAAGAAAGTTCGTGTCCGAGAAGGGGAAATTGTACTCAAAATTTTTTTACCAGTTCATAAAGACGCACAGGGAAAGTGGATGCCTAACTATGACGGCCCGTTTGTAGTGAAAATAGTCTTCTCAGGAGGCTCATTGATTCTCACTACCATGGATGGAGAGCAGCTTACTCATCCAGTGAATTCTGATGCGGTACAAAAATATTACGCCTAAAAAGAACCCGATAAGTCGAAAGTTCAAAGGAACGACTTATGCAAAAGTTAGGGTTAAAGAAAAAGAAAAGAAAAGAAGAAAAAGAAAAGAGAAAAAAGGAGAAAAAGAAAAATAAGAGCTCACTAAGTTGAAAACCCGAAAGGGCGGCTTAGGCAAAAATGGGCGTCCCGGTGGATTAAAAACCCGAAAGGGCGATCCAGGCAAAAGTTAGGGACAAAGGCGTTTCACTGTATCAGATGAGTTGTCACTAACGTAGAAGATCCTACAAGAATTCACTCCAACCGCTCCCGTCAGAAGCAAGGATTTTGGGGAGTTTTAGTCTTTAGGGATAGTTTGGTCATGGGATTCAATGTAACCTTATCCACGTTGCCATTTTTCACTTGTAAAATTTCTATGGAATTTTGTCATTTGCAAGATTTCATTCTTGAATAAAATCAGTTTTGAACCATTCTTTCCTTTGCAAAATTATCATTTCCTTTATCTTCTTTGTTATGCAAAATATTGTTCGTTGATCAACGATAATTTTGAAAGCATTAGGGTCAAATTATTTGAATGAAACTTGAAAATATTAACAAACGTAAAAACTTCGACTCAGAGAAAAGGTCGAGGAAAATCATACTTCCCCGAAACCTCAGGGTAGCGGAAGCTTTGATATGCAATCCAATTACATTCCCAAATGAAGTGTAAGCAAGTCGAGCTGCTGATTTTCCTTTGATCATGTGTAGGGTATCAAACTTTGAAGATTGTTTCTCAGGGAACTTCTTATGATGATGTGAAGACTCATCCGGTAGAGGATGTCTGGGTACTTGAATTTACTTTGTCATCTCTGAATAGCTTGTTCAAAGCTTCATTCCCCTATTGAGAATGGATCTATTTGTCAAGACTACATACACCTTTTCAGCTAGGGTTCAGTGTGATTCATTCTGTCTCTCGAGTTCGGTGTGCTATTTGTCGATTCCCCGTGAACGACTGATCACTACTAGTGAACTTCCGCCTAAAAGTCCAGTCGTAACCGACATTGTTTTAGAAGCCAATCGTTATTGGTAGTTCTTTGGTCGTCACCATATTTCTTGTTAAGACCAGTCGTAACTGGCATTGTCTTAATTCCACTCGTCAGTATCCCTGATTCGGTCGTCACCACCTTTTTCCTTTAAAGTCCAGTCATAATTGGTAGTGTTCGAAATCCAATCGTCATTGGTATTCTTTTGGTCGTCACCATATTTTCCTTTGAAACCCAGTCGTAATTGACGCTGTCTTAACTTCACTCGTTATTACCTTGTGGTTCGGTTGTTACCAACCCTTTCCCTCTGAAGTCTAGTCGTCACTAGCAAATCCCCTGTGAAGTTTGGTCGTTACTAGTTGATTTTCCATTTAAACCCAGTCGTAACTGGAAGATGTTCGAAATCCAATTGTCATTGATATCGTGTTGGTCGTTACCAACTGTCCCCATGGAAGTCCAGTCGTAACTAGCGTCACTCGGAATCCAATCGTTATTGGTATCTCTTGGTTTGGTCGTTACCAACCTCCCCAAGCTAAGGCCTAATAGCTTGCTAGCATTCTCATAACCACGTGTGTTGATATACCCTGATTTGGTCGTCACCATGTTTTCTTTCAAAGTCCAATCGTAACTGGCATTACTTGAAACCCAATCGTCATTGGTACCCAGACTTGATCGTTATTAATCCCCTTTAAAGTCCAGTAGTTCTTGGCACTGCTTGAAATTTGGTCATCACCAATTTCCCCAGTCGAAATCTTGCGTGTTATCGACTGGATTTGAGAAATCTCATTTGTTATTACCCCAGGTTGGTCGTCACCATTACCTACGGAAAGTCTAGTGGTTGCTAGCACTGCCTGAGCTATTTGTTAAAACTGGGTGACATCATTATCCCCAGCGAGACCTTTTTCCCAGGCAAGTCTCGGAGATCTAATCGTCACTAGTTTCCTCAATATGTTTTGTCATTATTTCTAGTCCATTCCTGAAGATCCCGTTTGAACTCTTCACTATAGGAAGCTCCTCATCTGATCATCCCAGCAGAGTCGCCACGCCTTTGACCTTGCAAGCATGAGTTCGGCCCTTGAGGAGGGCAACTCTTTTGTTATTTTTTGTCAATTTTCACTCCATTTTTAAAAATTCATATCTCTTTCATTTTTAATCGTTTTTCACCCGTTCTTTTTTCATTTTGTTCATCTTGATATCTACTTTCATCCATATTTTTTATTTCCATGTTCGCCAAATTTTCATCTCTTTTGACTTCGTGCAAGTTAAGTGCGTTTTACGTTCCTTTACGCGTGTGCAGATGAATTTTTCTTTGGTTATTGTTGCGGTAGAAATAGGATCACAAACTATTTAATGAGTTTGAATCGCGATTCAATTCACAACCGCTCTTTGATTTATCCGAAGGAAAAGGTCAAAAAGGGAAAACCTATTTTTGCATCGTAAACACAATGCGGGGAAAGATCTAGGGTTCGGGGGTTGGTTAAGATTAGGGAAGGTATTAGCACCCTAAACTTCTGTAGTACTCTACAGGAACCTTTTGTTCAGATGTTTACTATTTGCTTTATGTATTTGCTTAAGGTATATGTACAAAGGGATTAAAAGTGAGAAAAAAGACCTAAGGGGTTAATTCTAAGTTTACTCGGCAAGACATCGCATCTTGTGCCTACGTATCCTTACGGGAGTAGAATCAGAGTAATTGTAGTTCCCCTCAAAAGGGAGGTTAGAAACGTCTTGACTGTGGTCAAGGTCTCAAGGGGAATAAACGCATCTTAAGGACACGCTTACGTGGAGTGTAGAAACTCCAAATCTCTACGTTGAATTGTTAAGTTGTAATTAGGGTTAAATTAGGGATTCCACGGCGGGAAACCCTAAAATGAGCGCGGCGGCTCTTTGACCTAATGCTAGGGGTAAAATTGTAATCTTGCCTGCGGCGAGGCATTTGTGAAAATTAGGGTTTGTAAGGGTTTGAAGTTTTGAGGGTTTGAAGTTGAGGCCTATTGGCGCGGCGACCAAAAGTTAGACCTAATTCCTTCGGCAGTGTGTAGTGACAGATTAATAATGATGAAAGTGTGAGAAATTCTAAATCATACATCAGCAGAATTTTAAATGCGGAAACGTAAGCGCGATTATTAGGTTCGCGAGGTTACAATGGAGGAACAGTTACAATAATGTGATACAATTCAATTTTAGGAACGCAAACATAAGGAAACAACATGGTAAGCTGCACAGTGAACGAACTAGGTTAATAAACAAAATTATGAAAGCAGAAGCATGAAGTTATGGGACATTTTTTGTGGTTTTTTATTTTATGAGAGCTTTAATTTAAAACATGAATCTAAGCTTAATTTTTTTTAACTTGATAATAAATAAATAAATAAAAGGAAGATTTTAATTTTAAAAAAATATTTTCTCTTAGTTTTAAAAAAAAAGGTCTTAGTTCTAGTTTAAAAAAAAATTTTGATTCTAATTATTAAAAAAATTGTTTTAATTTTAATATTTTGAAAATGTTTTTAAATTATTATTTTTATATAAAAACCTAAATATTAGTTTTTTTAAAAAAAGGTTTAATAATTTAATTAATTAATTATATATAAAAAAAAGAAAAAATAGTTAAAAAAATAAAAGGGTTGGGCCGGTCATCACATCCGGACCCAACCCGGTTGGTGAAAATATGAAGTAAGGGAACTAGGGTTTTTAGAACCCTATTTTCTTCCCCGCGGCGCCGTTGTGCTTTCTCCTTCCTCTCTCTCGATTCTCTCTCGCTCGCACTCTTATTCACGATAGCACTCTTTCTTCTCCGTTTATGGCTTCTGTTTCCACTTTTTCCTGAAAAACAGAACAAAACAACATGTTAATCAAGTGATGGCTTACGTTTTGAGACAGATTGTTGTTGGAAACGGCCAATGATGAGCTCTCTGAGGCTAGGAGGTTTGATTGCCCGGCGTTCGTAGTGAACGGCGAAGGCGATCCTCTCCGTTCGGTGATTCGCGGCCGTCTGTGATTCGCGGATGATATTGATGTTTGGTGATGCTCTGAACGATGATGACGATTGTTCTTCGTCTGAGTTCGCGGCCGTCTCCATTCGCGACGCCTAGGGTTTTCGCTCGCGGTCTGTCCGTTAGGGTTTGGCTTGCGATGGTGGTTCCACCGTTTTTTCCTAGCGTTTCACTCAGGTGATATCCTTCCCTTTTTATATCTCTCTTTTTGGGCTTTTTGGGTCTTAGATCTGTGTTGGATTTGCGTTATTCTTTTACTGAGATTGATTTCTGATATGATTTGCTGTGATTCTTTTGATTTGGTTTGAACACTTTGCGGATTCACTTTTGCGTAATCATTTTTTCTGATACACTAATTGGATTTTGTTTCCTCCTTTTAGGATTTGATTGGTTTGCTTTTCAGATACTGATTGGATTCATTCTGATACAGTTTGGATTTGAAATTGGATATGCTTTCTGATACGATTTGTTGCTGATATTATTGGAATTGTGGCTTTGTAGATTCATATTTGATCTTCTTTCCTTTCTGATACAGATGTTGTTTTGTGATTTATCAGAACACGTTCCTTGATTGTGGATTCATTTGGCTATCTGTCTAATATCGAATTCGTTTTGGATATCCATCCTCACGACTTTTCTTCTTCTTTTTTCAGAATCGCTACTACGACTTTGGTCGAGTTAAATGCCGCCGAGGATGGTATACGGCGATGATGATGATATTCTGAGCCTGATGACACCGCTGTTGCCTCTGATAATCTATGCGGGGTTCTTCGCTTGTGGGGTGAACTTGCCCTTTGTATTGAACTCGTTCTCCTATTTTGAAATGAGCCGTAGCTCCTTGTTTTTGAACCTAATTCACCTTCTGTTCTTACTCTTCGCTTTTCCATTTTGAGCTGTTTTGGCTGTAAGTGAATTAACTTGCCATTAGCCTGTGATGAACTTTGCTGATGCTATTCGATTCTTGCGTTTCAGGGCTGGGATTTTGGATGTGTGATTTTCTGATGGATGTTGCCTTCAGCTGCGAATTTCATTGGGCCGTGATGTTTCTAAACTGAGCCCACCTGATGGCTGTCTTTGATTGCTACTTGGAATTTTCAATTACCTTTGGCTGTTTTATTTATGCAGCTTATAAACCATCTTGGCTTTGAGCTCTGTTACCAGTTTTGCTGTTGAACTTTTTGATACATTGCTTGATGCAGTTCAACACAGTTTGGTTTGTATTCATTTTTCTGTTCTGTTTGAACTTGATTTTTATGGGCTCACTTATGTGTTGCAAAGTTGATGCAGCTTATGCATTGCTTTGGTTTTGAGTTCTGAATTCTGAATCTGGTACTGATGCTGTTGTGGAATTTCAGGTGTGGGAAAAACTTTGAACACAAAGTGATTCAGACCTGCCGGCATCCGGGTCTGAATCCAGATTGACTATGTTGCCTTACTCTCGTATCAGTTAGGAAATCCAATTGCGGCAAAAGCGAATCAGTCCCGCTTCTTTTATCACTTCTATCTCTCGGATGTCCTGTAATGATGAGAACAGGTGTTACCTGATCTGACGCCAACGGCGCGGATCGGTAACGGGGGTAGGACGCATCTTCGGTTGTGCCACTCCCGGCACTCGATGATGACGCTGTTCTGAGAGTGTCAAAAATAATTTCTAACCCCTTCTATTTTGTTCTGTTTTGTATTTGTTTTTTATTGTGCAGGTTAGTTGGAGGACTCGAAAGATGGATTTCAAACGGCGGAATGGCGCGAAGCCCTTTAGTTCCTTTTAAGACCTTTAGAACTTAGGATAGAAAGAGTAGTGTAAATGCTTGTAAATCATGATTCTGTAATCATATTCTCATTCTTTCCCAATTGTAACTTATAAATATTTATGAACTGAAATTCAAAAATATTCATATCCGCCTCCTGATTGTAATTTATGAATGTCTTGAATAAGCTTCGAAAATATCTAAATCCACTTCTTAATTGTAAATTAGAAATACCTGTGAATAACAATCCAAAATCATCTACAGTTACCTCTCCGTGGTAGCATATAAATATTCATGAATAATACTCAAAATACTTCAATTCACTTCTTTTTGATATTTGAACAACGTTATGAGTGAGACCCAATACTTTCTCCACTTAATCAATCGTTCCTTTTGCTGATCTTGATCTTACCGCAGCCTGATTCGACCATGAACAAAATCGCACTAAAACCCACTTATCGTATACCCCCAGAAGCAGCGTTCTATCAATGGAACGGGAAACTGCTCAAACTGTCTTAAATGAACACAAGCAACGATTGGCCCAACACTCGACTGTGCTTCTGACAAATTGTTTCAGTATTAATTGACTTGAGATCAATGCCTTGATAATCAGCCCATACAATAAATAAGTGTCCTGGATATGATAGTTCGAACGCCTTATCACTAGAGACCATCTTTTTCAGAACAGTCAGCGCAAAATGACCAAAATATCCCTGGGGTAGTTCCTGCAAAACAAAACGCACTTTATGACTGGTTAGTGGTTAGCAGATACACAGCTGAGATGCTATGCGAAATGACTGACTAAATATAAGGGTAAAATTTGGGGTATTATAGTTGCCCCTATTTAAATAGCTACACCGGATGATTTGAGTGACAGAGACTCGAGGGATCATTGTGGAGGGATTTAAATATAGATAACCGAAAATTTTGCCCTTATATGCGGCGATATGCAAATGATATGGACCAGACTAATGCAGACGATGCCATGAATATGATACGATGCGTATGCTGGAATGATGAATGCGAAAATGTTGACGAATGTGACGACACAGGGACATACGCTACGAGAAGAACACACTGGGGAAAACGACGCGCTGGGACACAGTACAACACTGGGGAACTCTAAAATGATGGTCAACCGGTGCGAACACGACCAGTTGTCATTTTTAGAACGGGAACAAGATTCTCAAATGGAGATGGCACCTGCGAGACGGCCTCCACCGGGGAATCTAAAAGTAAAACTGAATCGTGTACGATTGCAAGATCGATCATAGAATGCTGGAGCATTGAGCAAAGAATAACATCCAAGCTTCTGTAACCTATCCCTCGTGACAGGATCAAACGGACTTTTCGGGAATCCGTATCAGATATACAGGGTAAAGACCGGCTGTATGCCAAAATAAATGGACTTTAATGGGAAATGCCCTGATAAGCTTCTCGAGAGAGAATTGTCACTCATCGTTGGAAGGGACTTATATGCCAAAATGGATAAGCACTCAAATAAAGAGGCTGCTGCTTATCTGATATATAAATTTTCTCATATTTAAGGTCGGCGCCTGGAATACGATTCTGATTCTGTTTTTACTGAAGGATAAATGAACTTCCTCATACTTCAAGATCGTGCTCTCCTGAATATGAAAAGGGTAAACTGAACTTCCTCATACCTCAAGATTGTGCTCTCCTGAATATGATTCCGCTCCTTCTTTTACTAAAGGGTAAATGAACTTCCTCATACTTCAAGATCGTGCTCTCCTGAATATGATTCCGCTCCTTCTTTTACTAAAGGGTAAATGAACTTCCTCATACTTCAAGATCGTGCTCTCCTGAATATGATTCCGCTCCTTCTTTTACTAAAGGGTAAATGAACTTCCTCATACTTCAAGATCGTGCTCTCCTGAATATGATTCCGCTCCTTCTTTTACTAAAGGGTAAATGAACTTCTTCATACTTCAAGATCGTGCTCTCCTGAATATGATTCCGCTCCTTCTTTTACTAAAGGGTAAATGAACTTCCTCATACTTCAAGATCGTGCTCTCCTGAATATGATTCTGCTCAAACCTCCCCGTATTTCAAGATCGTGCTCTCCCGAATACGATTTGGTTCAAACCTCCCGATACTTCAAGACAACAGGGAAAATGGAAGCCCAACTGCTCCATGGAGATGGCCATTTGCTGCAAGTCATAACGAAGATAGGATCAGCTTCTCAGGCGAGAAATGTCGCTTATTTTGCAAGAGTGGCAATAATAAGCTTCTCATGTAAGAACTGCTTGTAGAGGTGATAACAGATAATGATAAGCTTCTCGGCCGAGAACTGGTGCTGATCGATGATAAGCTTCTCAGGTGAGAACAGGCGCTGATCGATGATAAGCTTCTCAGGCGAGAAATGTCGCTGATCGATGATAAGCTTCTCAGGTGAGAACAGGTGCGTATCTTGTTGTGTAAGGTTGTTATATCGATAGGCTTCTCAGGCGAGAAATGTTGCATACCGATGTTGTAGGATGTAGGATTGTAAAGTGTTATACTGATAAGCTTCTCAGGCGAGAACAGTTGCATACCGATGCTGTAAGATGTACTGATAGATTTTCCCGGCGTAAACTGGCGTGATTGTGATTGATTTTCTTGATAGATAGTGCAAAATAAATGCACATCCGGGTACAGTGATAAACTTCTCAGGCGAGAACAATCGCATATCTGCTAAGGTATGGTGAAAATCTTTAGATGGTGCAAAATAAATGCACGTCCGGTTGGGCTTGACGACCGACAAGACTGAGATTCAATCTAGGATCGAGCCAGAAAGAAGACTGGTAATCAAGACTCCATCGAGGGAATGATCTCGAAAGGTAAACATCTTATCCTGGTGAGGAAAGATAGCTGAAGCAACCGTCCTCCACGAGGATCGAGCTCTGTGGGGAAACTGGAAACACATATGTATCTTATGCTTAGGGCTGACAATCTATTTGGAGAGAATGGACCAACCCAGTTACTCGGCGGTATCAACCAATGATAGAGACACAATGGACATGTGAATGCTAACGCATACGTTACTGCATATGCTAATGTGAATGTATGTTAATGTCTATGTAGTTAATCATGCAGGATGTAATGGAATGAATATGTAATGAGTATGTAATGAATATGTAAGGAGTATGCAATGAATATGTAATGAATAGGCATGTGATGCTTATGCCTCTGCGTATGCTGACGAAACAGACTAGAGACGGGACGAGAGATGGGATAGTCGTCTCGACGGAGATACCCTGCGTTCTCTGCAACCAATACGTCAATCATGGGAAGAAATGGTAGGACCAAATCTGGTTTCAAAATTCTGAATTCTCTGGGGAGAAAGTAATTTGCTTGGGTGCACAGTATCACGTCTTCTCATGGGGAGAGGAAAACCTGAGGGACACTTTCGAGTTACCCAAGAAAGAGTTGTCAGCTTATAGTCTCGCTGGGGACTGTGTCAGAGCAATGATTTGAAAGTGTTTCTGCAACAATGAGATTTTTCGAGGAGTGAAGAGATCCTTCCGAAATTTCCACTAGTCAAAGTAATTTCTTATTTTTTCGATTGCGTTTTCGAAGAACAGTTTTTAAAAAAATTTCAATGCGCCTTTCATTTTCAAAATTTTAAGAATAAATGCATTTTGCATAACAATAGAAAACAAGAGTAATGCACCAAGGAATGTAAGTAACAAAATGGTATCTTTTATTAAAGGGTGGAAGCTTGCTGAAGGCATAGCTCCACAGATGATTATGTTTTGAAATTGGCGACATGGGGAAAGGTTACATTGAATCCAACGGCACATACTGACACTAATAACTAAAATTAATCCAGAATCTCGCTTTGGACGAGGGTGAAAGAGCTGAAAAATGGCTCTCATGTGGAAAGTGTGTTTGCAATGATCGGTGTTTTCTGATGCAATGAAATGCCTTTGTCCCTAACTTTTGCCTGGACCGCCCTTTCGGGTTTTCAATCCATCGGGACGCTCTTTTTTGCCTAAGCCGCCCTTTCAGGTTTTCAACTTAGCGAGCTTTTTATTATTATTTCTTTTTTTTTCAACCCTTACTTTTGCCTAAGCCGCCTTTTGCAGGTTTTCGACTTAGCGGGTTTTTAGGCATAATATTTTCGGACTGCATCAGAATTCACGGGATGTGCTAGCTCTTCTCCATCCATTGTTGTAAGTATCAGAGACCCTCCGGAGAAAACGGTCTTTACAACAAATGGGCCTTCATAATTGGGCATCCACTTTCCACGCATATCTTTATGCACTGGCAAGATCTTTTTGAGTACGAGCTCTCCTTGACGGAACTCACGGATACGAATCTTCTTATCAAATGCTCTTTTCATCCGCTTCTGGTATAATTGCCCATGGCACATAGCTGTCATGCGTTTCTCGTCAATGAGATTCAACTGATCTAGTCTGTCTTGAACCCACTCTGCTTCCTCAAGTTCAGCTTCCATCAACACTCTTAAAGAAGGTATCTCTACTTCAATGGGGAGTACAGCGTCCATTCCATACACCAATAAGAAAGGCGTTGCCCCTGTCGAAGTTCGCACTGAGGTCCTGTATCCATGTAAAGCAAACGGTAACATCTCATGCCAATCTTTGTAAGTCACGACCATCTTTTGCAGGATTTTCTTGATATTCTTATTCGCAGCTTCAACGGCCCCATTCATCTTAGGACGGTACGGAGAAGAATTGTGATGAGTGATCTTGAAATTGTCACACAACTCCTTCATAGTCTTGTTATTCAGATTGGTGCCATTGTCAGTTATTATCCGACTTGGAACCCCATAACGACAGATAATTTCTTTCCTGATGAAGCGGGCCACAACTTGCTTAGTCACGTTGGTGTAGGAGGCAGCCTCTACCCACTTGGTGAAATAATCAATAGCAACAAGGATAAAACGATGACCATTAGAAGCCTTCGGCTCGATTGCTCCAATCATGTCAATGCCCCACATTGAGAACGGCCATGGTGAAGACAACATTCAACGGTGAAGGAGGCACATGCATTTTATCAGCGTAAATTTGGCACTTATGGCATTTCCTGGCGTATTGGATGCAGTCAGCTTCCATAGTCAACCAATAATATCCAGCCCTTAGCATCTTCTTAGACATAGCATAACCATTGGCATGAGTGCCGAAAGTCCCCTCGTGAATTTCTTGCAGTAACATACCCGCTTCCCGTTTATCAACACATCTGAGTAAAACCATGTCGTAATTTCTTTTGTATAACACACCATTACTGATGAAGAATTTAGAAGCCAGCCTTCTCAATGTTTTCTTGTCCAGACCAGTAGCACCATCGGGATACTCCTGCTTGGCTAGATAGTTCTTGATGTCATGAAACCAAGGTCTTTCATCCACCTCATCCTCTTTGACCATTTGACAGTACGCGGGCTCAACCTTGCGTTCAATATGAATAAGAGGTGCTTCATTAACGAATTTAACCTTCCACATGGATGCTAACATGGCTAAAGCATCCGCAACGTGGTTCTCCGATCTAGGAACATGTTCGAACTCTATCTCGTCGAAATACTTGATCAGTTCGACAATGTAGTCCTTATACGGGATTAACTTCTCATTCTTCGTTTCCCATTTGCCTTGTACTTGGTAAATAACCAAGGCTGAGTCACCACTTACTTTGAGAAGTTTGATTCGGAGGTGAATTGCCGCTTCGAGGCCGAGAATACATGCTTCATACTCTGCGACATTATTAGTACACTCAAAGTCTAACCTGGCTGTAAATGGAGTGAATCTACCTTTTGGGTTCATCAGGACGGCGCCTATACCATGCCCATTGAAATTCGAGGAACCATCAAACATCATCCTCCACCAAAGACCTGGTTCTGGACCTTCGCTCGGATCTGGCTCTTCACAATCTCTCTTAATCAACAAAATATCCTCATCAGGAAAATCAAACTTAAGAGGTTCATAATCTTCAACTAGCTGATCTGCAAGATAATCCGATAAAATACTACCCTTAATTGCCTTCTGGGGTACATATTGGATGTCATATTCGGATAACAACATGTGCCAACGGGCTAGCCTCCCGGTTTGAGCAGGTTTTTCAAAAATATACTTGATCGGATCCATTTTAGAAATCAACAGAGTGGTATGACAGACCATATATTGCCTAAGGCGCCTAGCGGCCCATGCCAACGCACAACAAGTTTTCTCCAATGGTGAGTATCTGTTTTCACAATCGGTAAACTTTTTGCTCAGGTAATAAATCGCATGTTCCTTTCTTCCAGTCTCATCATGTTGCCCAAGCACACAACCCATAGACTTCTCAAGAATAGTAAGGTACATAAACAACGGTCTTCCAGGTACGGGAGGAATCAGAATAGGGGGGTCTTGCAAATAACTCTTAATTTTCTCAAACGCTTTCTGACAATCAGGGTTCCACTCAACCGTCTGCCCCTTACAAAGCAATTTGAATATCGGCTCACAAGTAGCGGTCATGTTCGAGATAAACCTAGAAATATAGTTCAAACGCCCAAGAAAACCTCTAAGTTGTGTCTCGGTTCGCGGAGCTGGCATATCTTGAATGGCTCAAACTTTGTCAGGATCTACCTCAATCCCTCGTTGACTAACAATAAAACCAAGCAATTTTCCAGATCTGACACCGAAGGTACATTTAGCGGGATTCAACTTCAATTGATATTTCCTGAGTCGTTCAAACAACTTCACCAAATGGTCTAGATGTTCCTCTTCACTCTGAGATTTGGCTATCATATCGTCCACATACACCTCGATCTCCTTGTGCATCATATCATGAAAAAGAGTGGTCATAGCGCGTTGGTAAGTTGCCCCTGCGTTCTTCAAACCGAAGGGCATGACTTTGTAGCAGAAAGTTCCCCAAGGAGTAATGAAAGTAGTCTTCTCTTGATCATCGGGATCCATTTTGATCTGATTATAGCCAGAGAAACCATCCATAAATGAGAACAACGCAAAACTGGCTGTGTTGTCTACAAGTGTATCAATATGTGGCAGAGGGAAGTCATCTTTCGGACTTGCTTTGTTCAGATCCCTGTAATCCACACACATCCTAACTTTACCATCTTTCTTGGGCACTGGCACAATGTTGGCAACCCAATCTGGATATTTTGCAACTGCCAAGAAACCTGCATCTAACTGTTTTTTAACCTCATCTCGAATCTTCAAAGCCATGTCGGGTCTCGTTCTTCGAAGCTTTTGTTTGATAGGTGGACAATCTGGCTTTAGTGGCAACTTGTGAACAACAATATCCGTGTCTAGGCCAGGCATATCTTGATACGACCACGCAAACACATCAATATATTCTTTTAACAACTCAATCAGCCTCTGCTTAACCTCTGTCCCAAGCATCGCACCAATCTTGACCTCTTTCTTGTTCTCATCTGTACTAAGATTAATTAAGTCCACTTGCTCTTTATGCGGTTGAAGCTCTGTGTACTCGTACTCAATCAATCTTGTCAGTTCGGCGGGCACTTCAAAATCTTCTTCACCCTCGTCTTCAGCTTGATTGATGGGTGCATCCCAGTTAGAAGTGTCAGTAAAGTCATTGGATCCAACAAGGTTTACGATGTCTCTGCATGATGCAAGGCTTACTTAATTAAAATGCTCAAAGATATGTAAGATTAAGAAATGAAATGCTATTTTTTGTTTTATTTTTGAAAAAGGTTGCCAACTTCATTTTTTAAAGGTGAAAACGAAAAACGCAAATGAACCAAAATGGATTTGAACAAAATGCCTCTATTAATATCCTTTTAAAAATGAAAGGTGGCCCAACAAGAACGACCCTATAGCCTTGGGCAGAGCTACGGATTTTTATTTGAAAACGTAAATAAAAAATGCTAAAAATTACTTTGACAATGGAAAAATAACAGGGATCTCTACGGCCTCCCAGTTGTTCAAAGCTGCATCACCCTTAAACACCAGGTTGCTCAAATCTTCATTTTCCTCACAGTCACTGACGGCATTGACTTGGAAACCTCCGCTGACAAATACCTCTTGGATAACCTTCGGACGCCCTTCGACAGTTGAGGCAGCTCCATTCTGAGTTGGTTTGTAACCCAACCCAAAGCGATCAGTCTTGGTCTTGACATCAATTACCTCTCCCCAACCTTCCGGAATACCCCTGCCAATTGTTGATTTGGTACTCTTCAGAGATGCAAAAGATGGATTACCCTGGCCCACTGTCTCTTCGACTTCTAACAGAACAGCATTGGCGATCTCGAGTGCTTGAAAGGAGATTTCCAAAGCATTCTCATCGGCCTCGATGTAACGGAAAGAAGACAGGTTACTGACCATCAGATCCTCCTCACCGTGTATAATAACTAACTTTTCATCGATCACGAACTTCATCTTTTGATGTAACATTGAGGTTACTGCCCCAGCGGCATGAATCCACGACCTTCCAAGTAAACAGCTGTAATTGGGATTAATGTCCATGACTTGAAACGTGATATTAAAAACTTGCGGACCAATCAGGATAGGAAGCTCAACCTCCCCCATTACCGACCGGCGAGAACCATCGAAAGCCTTGACGATCAGAGGAGTAGGTTTCAGCGCAGTCTCTTTGAAAACCAACTTATCAAGAACCCTCTTAGGTAGAACATTCAAAGAAGAACCGGTGTCCACTAGCACTCTCGCTAAATTGTCCTCCTGACATTTCACTGATATATGTAAAGCACGATTATGGTTCGGACCCTCCTTTGGTAACTCTTCGTTGCTGAAACTAAGGGTGTTACATGCGGTCAAATTGGCAATCACACTATCAAACCGACTGGTGCTGATATCTTGATCCACATGTGCTTGAGTCAAAACTTTCTGCAAGGCCATCCTATGAGCGGGTGAATTCATCAACAGAGATAAAATCGAAATCTTGGAAGGAGTTTGATGAAGTTGATCGACAACTTTATAGTCACTTTTCTTGATGATCCTCAAAAACTCAGCATCTTCATCATTCGTAACGGCTCCCTTGCCTTTGTCTTTGGCAGGCACTGGGATATTAGTGGTTTCCTTAGGTGGAACCTCATTGATACGGGGAGTATACACACGGCCACTGCGAGTCATCCTGCTTGCCTCTGCGATATTAGTCACAGTGTCCTTAACCTCTTCATTTGGAATAACCTTCTCAGACTCCTTGTCAATCATCGTCACGTCATATTTCCAAGGCACAGCTTTAGGATCACTGAAAGGAAACGGACTTGGTCTTCGAATAACTATAGGCTTAGGCTGATTCACCTCAGGGATAGACGACTTTGGTATATCGAACACGGGATTGGCAGAACCTGCCCCTGACAGATTAAACACTGGTACCTTACCCTTTGATTCAGGCTGATGGAAGACAGGCTCAATCACAGCGACTTCATCCTTCTTGGCTTGGCTTGTCACTTGTAAAACACCCTCGTCAATCAACCTCTGAACATCATTCTGAACCAACACACAACCCTTATCACTGGCTTCACAACTTACGCATGCAACGTGGGAAGTATCTACCAGACCAGCTTCAAACAGTTTCGAATGGAATATCTTGAGAGGAGTCTTAATCTGTACAACATCAAGGACATAACCTTCCTCAGAATCGGCACTGATGGCGTTAACACTTTCGTGGTTAGGAAAAGGGTTCTTCTTAACATTCGGTTGAGGATCTTCAAATGACAAAATCTTCTTTTCCAATAAATCCCTGACAAGATTTTTGAGAGCATAACAGTTCTCCAGATCATGACCAGGCGCACCCTCATGAAATAAACAATGAGCGGCGGCATTGTAATTGGTGGGCAGCGGATTAGGAGGCGGACCCAAAGCTCGGGTGGTAATTAGACCTTGCTTGACTAATGAGGGATACAGCTCGGTGAAAGTCATCGGAATCGGCGGACATGGTTTATACGTTCTCTTATTTGGAACATTCTGGCGAGGAGCCGGATTCTTTGGCTGTTGAGGAGCAGGAGCGTTGGGCGCCTGTAGGTAGTTGATAGGAGGCGGATAAACAGGAGGTTGTTGCATAGGTTGATACATAGGAACCTGTTGATTGAAAGAAGGTGCAACAGCTGCCACATATGGCTGTTGAGCATATTGGATTGGGTACCCTTGAGGTTGAGCATAACCTTGGTCTCTTCGTCTACCAGAGGATACGACATTAGTCTCACCTTCTTTCTTCTTCTGGGAGCTATACGGAGGTTTCTTCGGCTGATCCTTTGAAACACCATGATTACTTGTCATTTTACCGCTTTTCATACCCAATTCAATCTTGACACCCACAGCAACGATGTCAGAGAAATTTGAAGTCACACTACCCACCATCCTCTCGTAAAATTCTGGACGGACCGTGTCGACAAACCAATCAGCTAACTCTTTCTCGGTCAAAGGAGGTTCTACCTGCGAAGCAATCTCTCTCCACCTTTGAGCGTACTCTTTGAATGACTCAGAACTCTTTTGTGACATACTCAACAATTGTCTTCTGTCAGGAGCCAAATCCATATTGTACTTGTAGTGTTTGATGAAAGCGTCAGATAAATCTTGGAAACTCTTAATGTGAGACTGGTCCAAAGTTAAGTACCATTTGGAAGAAGCACCCTTCAAACTATCTTGGAAGCAATGAATCATCAGTTTATCATTCTCAACATGGGCAGCCATTTTGCGATAGTACATGATCAGATGACTCTTAGGACAAGTGGCACCTTCATAGCGGTCGAAGTTCGGAGTTTTGAACTTCGGGGGAATAACCAAACCTGAGACCAAACAAACGTCCCTCACAGCAGTCCCAAAAATTTGATCGCCCTCTACCTTTTTCAATCTCTGGGCGATAGTGTCTACTTCCTCACGAAGCTTGTCATGTTTCTCATAACCTTCGACATTCTCATCAAGGTTATCAAAGACTGTCTCATTGAAATACGGTTGCGCACAGGTATGTACGACAGGTGGTGCAAAGATAGGAGCCCCCCTAGAAACTTCGGAAAATAAAGGCACGGCTTGCTGAACAGGCTGATTAATCGGAACAGTGGCTTGAGGAGGCACAAAACCTGGAGCAAGACCATAAGGTGGGTCCCTTGCTACGGTCACATTCGGTGGAGGGTCCACAGTAACGCCAGTAATCTCTGAAACAACAGTAGGCTGGGTATCCATCTTAGCATTCATGACATGTAACAATTCCATCATATGCCCCATACCCCCTCGCAGGTCTTCAAGTTCATTGCTAAGGCGATCAATCTCTTTTGCCTGATCCTCCATTTTTTTCCGAGTTTGAGCTCTGGTGTTGTACTGGTGCCGAGAACTCAGGGTGACGAAACTGGAAGGCGAGAGAACCGAACATGAGAAAACGGAAGACACATGCAATGCAAGAAAGTATATGATGTTATGACGCAAATGCGAATGAAGATTTCATGGAATTCAAACATTTACGAATGTCGTGGGGTACCAAAAAAATTCCTTGTTTTTTTCATTTTTATTTTATCCCGCAATATAAATGATGCTTGAATTCCATGAAATACAATGAAATGGGATGCTTTATGGATGCCATGCACATGAATACACAAAACCCTAGGTTACAAGTTATGAGTGGAGTTAAGGTCTACCCATCCCCAAAAGGAGTGTACTATAGGTTAGTTGTACCTGCAGAACAAGGTTCTAAAAAGTGCCCAAAGTCATCAGCCCATCTTTCGGATATTATCAACCTTCCGACTGACTCGGGGGTTAATAATATTCTCGAGAGAACCTCTTTTGAGTGTAGTATCGTGTAGCAACCATTGTAGGACTACTCCCACATAGTTCCCGCACTACGTCCTAAATAAGGCCAAGGTGGTGTAAAGGTACTACGGTCCTCAATATCACGGACTCCAATCGACCATGGAAAAAGTTTTCACGATTACTCGTTCAACTGAACCATTTTCGAAAAGGTCTCAACTGAGCGGTGATTCTCGAATCAGCTTGGTCGGGATTCACTCCCTATAAGCCTCATCGAATATATCCCCATCCTATAATAGTGTCACTAGTCCGGGCGTAGGACTTATCTCACAGCACAAGGAACAGTCCCCCAGTCAGAGCATAAATATATACATGCAAATGAATAACACAGATAGTAGTAAACATGAACAAGTTAGGGATAACCCTCAGAAGTTTAGAAAAATCCCCAGTGAAGTCGCCATTTTCTGTTGCGGTGGAAATAGGATCACAAACTATTTAATGAGTTTGAATCGCGATTCAATTCACAACCGCTCTTTGATTTATCCGAAGGAAAAGGTCAAAAAGGGAAAACCTATTTTTGCATCGTAAACACAATGCGGGGAAAGATCTAGGGTTCGGGGGTTGGTTAAGATTAGGGAAGGTATTAGCACCCTAAACTTCTGTAGTACTCTACAGGAACCTTTTGTTCAGATGTTTACTATTTGCTTTATTTATTTGCTTAAGGTATATGTACAAAGGGATTAAAAGTGAGAAAAAAGACCTAAGGGGTTAATTCTAAGTTTACTCGACAAGACATCGCATCTTGTGCCTACGTATCCTTACGGGAGTGGAATCAGAGTAATCGTAGTTCCCCTCAAAAGAGAGGTTAGAAACGTCTTGACTGTGGTCAAGGTCTCAAGGGGAATAAACGCATCTTAAGGACACGCTTACGTGGAGTGTAGAAACTCCAAATCTCTATGTTGAATTGTTAAGTTGTAATTAGGGTTAAATTAGGGATTCCACGGCGGGAAACCCTAAAATGAGCACGGCGGCTCTTTGACCTAATGCTAGGGGTAAAATTGTAATCTTGCCTGCGGCGAGGCATTTGTGAAAATTAGGGTTTGTAAGGGTTTGAAGTTTTGAGGGTTTGAAGTTGAGGCCTATTGGCGCGGCGACCAAAAGTTAGACCTAATTCCTTCGGCAGTGTGTAGTGACAGATTAATAATGATGAAAGTGTGAGAAATTCTAAATCATACATCAGCAGAATTTTAAATGCGGAAACGTAAGCGCGATTATTAGGTTCGCGAGGTTACAATGGAGGAACAGTTACAATAATGTGATACAATTCAATTTTAGGAACGCAAACATAAGGAAACAACATGGTAAGCTGCACAGTGAACGAACTAGGTTAATAAACAAAATTATGAAAGCAGAAGCATGAAGTTATGGGACATTTTTTGTGGTTTTTTATTTTATGAGAGCTTTAATTTAAAACATGAATCTAAGCTTAATTTTTTTTAACTTGATAATAAATAAATAAATAAAAGGAAGATTTTAATTTTAAAAAAATATTTTCTCTTGGTTTTAAAAAAAAGGGTCTTAGTTCTAGTTTAAAAAAAAAATTTGATTCTAATTATTAAAAAAATTGTTTTAATTTTAATATTTTGAAAATGTTTTTAAATTATTATTTTTATATAAAAACCTAAATATTAGTTTTTTAAAAAAAAGGTTTAATAATTTAATTAATTAATTATATATAAAAAAAAAAGAAAAAATAGTTAAAAAAATAAAAGGGTTGGGCCGGTCATCACATCCGGACCCAACCCGGTTGGTGAAAATATGAAGTAAGGGAACTAGGGTTTTTAGAACCCTATTTTCTTCCCCGCGGCGCCGTTGTGCTTTCTCCTTCCTCTCTCTCGATTCTCTCTCGCTCGCACTCTTATTCACGATAGCACTCTTTCTTCTCCGTTTATGGCTTCTGTTTCCACTTTTTCCTGAAAAACAGAACAAAACAACATGTTAATCAAGTGATGGCTTACGTTTTGAGACAGATTGTTGTTGGAAACGGACAATGATGAGCTCTCTGAGGCTAGGAGGTTTGATTGCCCGGCGTTCGTAGTGAACGGCGAAGGCGATCCTCTCCGTTCGGTGATTCGCGGCCGTCTGTGATTCGCGGATGATATTGATGTTTGGTGATGCTCTGAACGATGATGACGATTGTTCTTCGTCTGAGTTCGCGGCCGTCTCCGTTCGCGACGCCTAGGGTTTTCGCTCGCGGTCTGTCCGTTAGGGTTTGGCTTGCGATGGTGGTTCCGCCGTTTTTTCCTAGCGTTTCACTCAGGTGATATCCTTCCCTTTTTATATCTCTCTTTTTGGGCTTTTTGGGTCTTTGATCTGTGTTGGATTTGCGTTATTCTTTTACTGAGATTGATTTCTGATATGATTTGCTGTGATTCTTTTGATTTGGTTTGAACACTTTGCGGATTCACTTTTGCGTAATCATTTTTTCTGATACACTAATTGGATTTTGTTTCCTCCTTTTAGGATTTGATTGGTTTGCTTTTCAGATACTGATTGGATTCATTCTGATACAGTTTGGATTTGAAATTGGATATGCTTTCTGATACGACTTGTTGCTGATATTATTGGAATTGTGGCTTTGTAGATTCATATTTGATCTTCTTTCCTTTCTGATACAGATGTTGTTTTGTGATTTATCAGAACACGTTCCTTGATTGTGGATTCATTTGGCTATCTGTCTAATATCGAATTCGTTTTGGATATCCATCCTCACGACTTTTCTTCTTCTTTTTTCAGAATCGCTACTACGGCTTTGGTCGAGTTAAATGCCGCCGAGGATGGTATACGGCGATGATGATGATATTCTGAGCCTGATGACACCGCTGTTGCCTCTGATAATCTATGCGGGGTTCTTCGCTTGTGGGGTGAACTTGCCCTTTGTATTGAACTCGTTCTCCTATTTTGAAATGAGCCGTAGCTCCTTGTTTTTGAACCTAATTCACCTTCTGTTCTTACTCTTCGCTAGGGAAAGAGTTTGTCAACTCTGTGTAAGAATCATTGTCATGATTTCTTGCTTCCCCTTTTGAATATTACAACTTAGATTAGGGAGTTTTGTCAAACTCCACACAAACATTGTCATGTTTGTTCCCCCTTGAACCTTGATCATAATCAAGTGTTCTTCTTCCTTTGTGAGGTGAACTATGATTGCTCTGATTCTATCCTAGTCAGGATACGTAGGCAGAAGATGCGACGTCTTTGTGAGCAAACTTAGAAAACCAACTAGGTCTTTACTTATCTTTACACTCAACTCCCAATCCTAAATCCATAGTACATATTTCACACTTAGCAAACAATCAAACAAAAGGTTCCTGTAGGGTACTACATATGCTTAGGGTGCTAACACCTTCCTTAGGTATAACCAACCCCCGATCCCCGAATCTCTTAAGCGTTGTCATTACATCGCGAAAAAGGTTTTTCTTTCTTTAGACCTTTCCTTTGGATAAAATAAAGTCCGGTTGTAAAAAGAATTAAGATTCAAGTTAATTTAATAGCTTGATATCCAATTTTCACCGCAACACACTCACTCACCGTCTCCCTCATCAACTTCAACCAACCTTCTCCCAACAAACCCAGACGCGGACCACCATCCCTCTTGTTCCGCTCAACCTTCCTTCCAATTTCATCTCCAACCTCAATCTCACCCACTTCGTAAGGCATCACCACTGCAACAGAAACCATTGAAACTCAACAACAACACTACAACTACAACCCAGAAAAGATGCATCCGTATCCACCCACCATTTTTTTCTCACCGTGAAAACCACCCCCATCGTTTTTTCCAGAAAATAACACAGGCACATTCACCTCAAATCAAAACGAACCAGAACATCAACCAACCCTCAACCCAGATTTAACTTCAAAACCCCTTTCACCGAAAAACACCGTCAACCATCCCAGAATCCTTCACCGAAAACCGGAACCTTCCGAAAATCAGCGGAACCAACCACAGAGTGAAGAGAGATTTCAGAAAAAGATTGAAACACAAATTTGGGATGAAACGAACCGCATGAAAGCAAGTGATTGAACCCAAATCGGACGAGCAAGAAGAAAACTAGGTCGCATCAAAAAGGTTGAGGAAGACGATGCATTTGAACTTGAGCTTCCTAAAGGTCCTTCTAGTAGTGGTTTGGTCTCGAAATGGCGGTCGTAGGGTAAAATCAGACGAGTTCAAAAGAAGAGGGTTAATGTCATTTGGTTTTTTTTCTTATTATTTTGATTTCTGATTTAGGCCTAAGCCCATAGGAACCGTGGCAAATCTCTGTCACCCCTAGACTTGAATGTTATACCTCCTCTGTTTGGTTTAAACTTTAAAATCTCTTTTCTTTAGTTTTTTATAACTTTTATTTTTTATAAATATTATTATTATCTTTTTTTTATGAACAGGCTGTTTAGATTATATATATTATTTTTCTGTTTTAATTTCCTTTTTATAAATATAATATATACATTATTATTTTATTTTAGGTAATATATTTATAGTTTATATTTTAGATTTTATTATTTTTTTTAGAGTTTATACATATATTATCTTATAAAAGTTTTATTTTCTATTAGAGTTAATATCCTTTTTAGAAGTTACATTTTATTTCTCTTTTGTTATTGGGCATTTTTTGCCTTTTTGGTCGATGAAGAGATTTTATTCGATTCTCTGTCAAATTATTGATGAGAAATGAAGGATCCGAGACCGACTTTTCTTTCTCCTTTCTATTTTCGACATGTATCCATCTTTGTATATTTTTCACCTTTTTGGTCGATGAAGAAGTTTCCATAAATTGATTACTAAGTCAATATATTGATGAGTATCGTTGGATCCGAGACCCACCATCTTTCCATCTCGTATCTTTTATTACAATTTTATTTTCAAAGCGATGAAGTCTCCGATTCGTCAAATGTTGATTTTCGAAGATGTTGAAACCTACACTATTTCAAATCTAAGGAGAATGACCATTTGGGTCATTTTCCTTACTTTGGGATCGCGAGAGGTTCCCTTCGATTAAATTAACTTAAAGTTTACGATTAAGACGAGGTTTGAGTCTTCTTGACTTTCTCTTCTTTTTCACTTCCGACTTTATTTCATTTCATCTGTTTTGGTCGAGGACGACATTTTCGTAATTCATTACCAGTCAAATTATTGATGAATAATGTTGGATCCGAGACCACTTATTTTCTCTCCTCATTTCTTTTCATCTTTCCGATTCTATTTTGACTTGTTGTGATCGATGAAGTCTTGTATCCGTAAGATGAGATCCCACTGTATTTGGTTCGGGCAACACGATTCAATTGGAGAACGATCCTCAATATTGTTTCTCTATCTTGTCCTTAGCATGGAAATCAGCACGCAACCTCTTATAGTTTGACTTCTCTCATAAGTCGAGCTAAGACGGTTTAACGTTACATTTGTCCCGATTCGATTCATTGATGTTATCAAACTATCGGCATCTAAGAAATAAAATTCTCTTTGTATTGAATTAAAAAGAGAGGATTAAGTGTAAACTTCTTCCTCTCCGAGTGTCGAGATGCTCACTGTAGTGTGGGCGGTTTTGATACTCGTCTTTCAATACGAAGACGCTTCCACCCTCTTTTCCTCCTAAAAACCTCGGCCCTGTACCGAGTCTGTTTTCAAACCCTCGCCACCTAAAAACCTCGGCCCCATACCGAGTAAGTTCTAAAACCCCAGTCCCGTACCAAGTGCATTTTCAAAAACACTTTTCCAATAAGAAAACCATTTTCTCTTTGTATTGAACTAAAGAGAGAGGATTGAGTGTAGACTTCTTCCTCTTCGAGTGTCGAGATGCTCACTGTAGTGTGGGTGGTTTTGATACTCGTCCGTCAATGCAAAGATGCTTCCACCCCTTTTTTCTCTTCTTAAAAACCTCGGCCCCGTACCGAGTGCATTTCCTCCACACCTCTCCTCCAAAAAACCTCGGCCCCGTACCGAGTGCATTTTCAAACCCTTTTTCACCTAAAACCTCGGTCCTGCACCAAGTGTATTTTCAAATCATTTTCACAACAAAACTTGAATGGTCGTGGAGTGGTTAGGCGTAGGCCTTCTCCTATCCCAAGTGATTGTTGTTTACCGTAGGGTTCTCTGTCGCAAAGCACTTACCATTCAAAACCAAAAACACTTTAATAAGAGAATGGAGTTCTCTTTGTGTTGAATTAAAAAGAGAGGATTGAGTGTAGACTTCTTCCTCTCCGAGTGTCAGGATACTCACTGTAGTGTGTGCGGTCTCGATACTCGTCTTTCAATACGAAGACGCTTGTATTCTCCACACCGAGTACATCTTCAAACAATTTTTCTCCTAAAAAACCTCGGTTCCGCACCGAGTGCATTTTCAAAACATCTTTCAATAAGGAATCAATTCTCTTTGTATTGAATTAAAAAG
The DNA here is from genome assembly GCA_963859935.3 of Lathyrus sativus. Taxonomy (NCBI): domain Eukaryota; kingdom Viridiplantae; phylum Streptophyta; class Magnoliopsida; order Fabales; family Fabaceae; genus Lathyrus; species Lathyrus sativus. The sequence continues at coordinate 179,483,670 of OZ012735.1, read as the reverse complement.
AGAGGATTAAGTGTAGACTTCTTCCTCTCTGAGTGTCGAGATGCTCATTGTAGTATGGGTGGTTTCGATACTCGTCTTTCAATATGAAGACGCTTCCACCTTCCTCTCCTAAAAACATCGGCACCGTACCGAGTACATTTTCAAACCTCGGCCCCGTACTGAGTACATTTTCAAACCTCGGCCCCGTACCGAGTACATTTTCAAACCTCGGCCCCGTACCGAGTACATTTTCAAACCTCGGCCCCGTACCGAGTGCATCTTCAAAACACTTTCAGTAAATCAAATTCTCTTTGTATTGAACTAAAGAGAAAGGATTGAATGTAGACTTCTTCCTCTCCGAGTATAAGGATATTCACTATAGTGTGGGTGGTTTTGATACTCGTCTTTCAATACGAAGACGCTTTCCATCCACTTTCCTCCTAAAACCTCGGCTCCGCATCAAGTACATTTTCAAAACATCGGTCTCTGCACTGAGTCTATTTTCAAACCTTTCCACCTAAAAACCTCGGCCCCGTACCGAGTTCATTTTCAAACCATTTTTCTCCTAAAACCTCGGCCTCGTACCAAGTGCATTTTCAAAACACTTTCGATAAGAAACTGATTTCTCTTTATATTGAACTAAAGAGAGAGGATTGAGTTTAGACTTCTTCCTCTTCGAGTATCAGGATATTCACTATAGTGTGGGTGGTCCCGATGCTCGTCTTTCAATACGAAGACGCGACTTTATCCACCATCTCTTTCCACAACTTATCTCCGTAACTTTCTCCCCTAAAACCTCGGTCCCGTTCCGAGTGCATTTTCAAACTTATTTTTACAAATAAACTTCAATGGTCGTGTAGTGGTTAGGAGTAGGCCTTCTCTTATCCCGAGTGCTTGACGTTTACCGTAGGGTTCTCTGTCGCAAAACACTTACCATTCAAAACCAAAAACACTTTAATAAGAGAATGGAGTTCTCTTTGTGTTGAATTAAAAAGAGAGGATTGAGTGTAGACTTCTTCCTCTCTGAGTGTCAGGATACTCACTATAGTGTGTGTAGTCTCGATACTCGTCTTTTAATACAAAGACGCTATGTTCGCCACACCATTTTTATAACAAAAACTTTGAGATAAAGAATTGGGTACTACCCGCAAGGGGTTACTATCTGCTGATTTATCTCGCCCCAAAAATAGTCTCACTAATCAAACGTGAGTTCTTGCCTCGCTTGGAGAAAACCAGTCTTTCAAAAAGGATATGTTATGTCCATTTTAGCGCAAACAGGTAACGCTTAAGTCTCCTCACATGCGAGCAGCAAAACACATAAACTGCTAGAATGCGCACGATAACATCATCCACAAAAACACCAGTTACCCGTAGTAGCACGAACTATGTTGCTCTAATTTCTCTTGTATGTTGAGAATACGTAGGCATAAGATTGCAATGATCCTAGCGAGCACCGTTTTATTTTTCCACCCTTTCCCAGAAAGGCATGCTACGTCCGTTTACCCGAAACATGTAATGCTTAAGTCTCCTCACATGCGAGCAGCAAAATACCTAAACTGCTAGAATGTGCACGATAGCATCGTCTACCAGAACTTACCCGCAAACCGTAGGCCGAACTACGGCTGCTCTAATTCTTTACTTCTTTTAAGTAAAGATACGTAGGCACAAGGGCCACAATCCTTGCCGAGCACACTCCCCCCATCACTCTGTAGTTCCCCGAACTACGTCGACTCTGACTTTCTCATACTTTTTGAGAATACGTAGGCCTAGGACCGTGAAGTCCTACCGAGTCTGTTCTTTCTCTCTTCTTCCCTTGTTACCTCTCTTTCCCCTGTTTCTAACCCTTCTTTTACCCCGTGGAACACTCTTTTATAGCATAATCTTTAAGCAAATATTATCACACGTCGACAAACAAAAGGTTCCCATCGAGTACGATGGATGCGAGGGATGCTAATACCTTCCCTTCGTATAACCGTCTTCCGAACCCATTCTTGGTCGCGAGACCATCTTATCCTTTTCTTTCTTAAGGTTTTCTCGATATTTTTTTTCCCCCTCATGGGATAAATAAAGTTTGGTGGCGACTCTGCTGGGGAGACCAAGCGAGCCAAGCCTAGTTTGTTTGTTGTGTGTTTGATTTGTTTGCTTTTATCTATTATATTATGTTGTGTTCCTTTTAACCTGTTGGGTTTATTTGGATGGTTTGTGAGAATAAAAGCTTTCTACCCGAGCTTTATAATATACACTAAGATTAGGAGGTGGTTTCTTTCTGATTTGCAAGACTTAGGACTCGTTGAGGGTGATCGAATCCCACCGCTCAGATGAAACCCTTTTGTGATGATTATGCCTTACGTGTAGTTGTAATGGCGTCTTTATTTCCAACTTGGGAGTCCGTGACTCTGAGGACCTTTTGTAGAACCTTATTCCGAAGGTTGCTAAAACATAACTCTGTGTTCATCCTTTGAAAGGATTACCGTCTTACGAGTAGTCGTTCTGATGGAAAACTTTTGAGGGTTAGTGCATGGGACTTTGTTTTAAAGCCTTTGGGATACCCTCTCTTAAACCAATAGATTTCCCACCCAAGGGGAGAGATATCTTTTGTTAATTTGCAGGATCTGTTACCTTAATCCTTGATGTGGATCTGTTCTCGTGTGCACTCATTGTATTGCATTTGCATAAGCATCTCTGCATCATTTTTGCATTTTTCTTCTCCAACCAGATACCAAGAGCTTACCCATCCTTGTTCATAACCCGCAGTTGATTTCCCGACACTCCTGCTGAACTCGTGAGAGTTGTGAAGCGTTTGAAGCAAGAGGAATGTAGACACCTTGAAGGGCCAATCAAACAATGCAAGCTGAGATAGATATGTCAGAGAACGACCGCCAGAATGTTGATCCCCCACAAGGGTTTACTGTGACGAATAATCCACTGTATAATCTTTTGTCGGATGACCATCCTCGCAAGTAAACGTTCCTACTTGACCCTAGAGGATGCCACCGACTGATCTCATGGAAGAAAAGCTTCGTGCCCTTGAGGAGACAATTCAAGCTATGAGAGTGTCTGACATGCCTGGCCTCGATGCTGTTGATATGTGTCTAGTGCTAGACTTGGTGATTCCTCCTAGATTCAAGATACCCAACTTCGAGAATTACACAGGCTTTAGTTTCCTGAGGCGTCATTTGGTGATGTACTGTCGAAAAATGACCCCTTACACTCATGACGATAAGCTGGTGATTCATTATTTTCAAGAAAGTCTGAGTGGGTCATCATTAAGTTGGTACACGGACCTAGAAAGAAGCCATATCCAATAATGGAGGGACCTAGCTAGCGCTTTTCTAAAGTTTTACCAGTTCAACCTGGACACTATTCCCACCCGCATGCAGTTGCAAAGCCTATCTCAAAATGAAAATGAACCTTTTAAGGGATATGCACAGCGGTGGAGAGAATTCGCAGCAAGAGTGCAACCACCACTTTCGGACATGGAACTGATTAACATGTTCATCAACAGTTTGCATGACTCTTATCTTGAAAGAATGGTTGGCTGTACGCCATCAAACTTCTCTGACCTTGTGATTGTAGGAGAGTGCATCGAAAGCTACCTCAAAAGCGGACAAATCCAAGACGCCTCAGGCAGCCAGACCAGTGAGATTGAATCTTTCGACGATTTCTATGAGGAAGAGAAGGATGAAACCAACACACTCATAGCAAACATTGAGTGTTCTCACGATGTACCAGCAAAACTCTATGGTCCCTCATCTGCTCAACAGACATCACTTTTAGTGCCATGTTATCCTTATGGGAAATCAGCCATGTCTAAAGCTTCATCCTACAAGCCATGGATTGCTCCTCATGCAAATCAACGAGCCCATGGCCGAGGTCATCCGAATCAGCGCCGTAATCAGAATAGGCCCAACAACAACTTGGAAAGAAGGACTGCTCCTCTTCATCTGGTCCCTATGTCGCACAGTCAACTTCTCCCACATCTGATTCAAAACTCATTGGTGGAGTCTAAAGCGTTTAAGCCGTTGCCAGAGTCTTACCCTCCCGGGCACAATCCTAATGTTCAGTATGGATATCATGGAGGATCCATGGGGCATGCGACTGAAGAATGCAAAGTCTTTCAAGCCAAAGTGCAACAGTTGATCGACAAAGGGTACATATCCTTTCCAAGAGGAAATTTGGTGGTTCATGTCAACCTCTCAGGTGTCTAAAGCTCGAAGATTCCAAGGGTCATCTCCTAAAGCCAGTGGTCCAGACAGGCAGACATCCTCAACATTGGCAGTCCTTGGGCACTTTATCATTGGCATCTTGTAGTTTATTTCCTGTTAATTGCTACTTGTGTTTAAATATTGTTGTTTTGAATGGTAATATTAATGAAATGATTATGTATTTTCTTAATCAGTCACATCGTATTCACTCATTATTTCCACTTATCACAAACAAAATACACCTTTTATCCAGTCCACTTTTTCACTGTTGTTTAGCAAGATTGGAGGGAGGATGACGAAAATTGAATACCCATAATTGCAAACTGTATGCTTTCAGAAAGAATCTCGTCAATGATGTACATGCATTGTTTCCATTCCTCTAAACACCAGAGATATAAGGAGTTAATCCCTAGTCAACCACTTCGAGCCTAGAAGTAGGAGTTTCCTTCGGATATTTAAACCCTTAAACTCAACCTGGGGCAGGGTAGTGTTCAGTTAATCCAACTACGCACTCAAATTAGCAAAGAAAAATCCAAAAAAGACGGTTGTTCATCAATGACCCATGACGTGGCAGTCACAATCCTCCAAAAAAATCCAAAAAAATCAAAAGCCTGCTAAGTCAAGCACCTCAAAGGGGACTTAGGAAAAAATCAAGGCAATCCCGATGGATCTGACAAGCAAAATCAGTCCATGCAAAAGTTAGGGATCAAAAACAAAAGCAAAAGAGGCTCTCAACCCTCAACAAAACAAAATAAAATTCAGTGGCCATTCGAATCAAGAGCCACTGACATCCATCAAAGAGCAAAATAAGGTGACTGCCATCTCAAGCAAACCTTGAACCATCAAGCTTACACCGTCAAGATAAACATGTGTAGGATTAACTGAATGTAGGATTGGAGATCATCAAGAAGAAGGGGTGGGTACAAATCATACTTTGAGCCTAATATCCTTTGTTTTATAACCGTGAACCAGACTACGTTACAACCCTCGAAAGACCTAATTGAGGTGAGGTTTAATCTGAAAGCATACTATTGCGAGGTTGCGTAACCTGACTCCTCACATATTTGCTAATCATCAATATTGGTGTCAATATCCTTGCTATATCTTTTACACCAATCAAATTAGCATAATGTTTGGACTAACGGTCCATTCGTCTCACAATCACGACACTTAATAAATGACATTTCTTTCAAACTTGCATGAACGTCGCGTTAAAATTACCATTCATGAATAAGAAATTTCAATTGCAAGTTAGTAGTTAGCGTCAAGAAAATTCCAACAAAGAGCAATCAAACAGGACTGGATCATTCAGTAGTCTGGATATGAATCAAGTATACTTAGTAGCCCTGTGGATCTGGGGCATTGACATCCAAGAGTATGGAATTAGTCAGTCTGAGGCAAATTCCAAAACAGTGGTTGATTATGGAGCAAATCATTCAATAAGCGGTTGATCAAAAGTGAATCATACCAATCAGGGGCAGGCCACCCAGAGTTTCTTTGACTTGAGGATAAACCCCTCCAATGTTCAATCAGGATAAGTCAAGTCGCTTCAACGCTCTTTCAAGGGCAAGCTACTCCAAAAGTATGTTGAAGCCAACCACAAGAATCAGTTAAACAATGATGAATCTATTCGTGGTACAAACTCTGGGGCAAGCCATCTTGAGGTCATCTCATGGCAAGCTACTCAAGAAAGTTCATCCTCATCAGCAACTGTTGAGTTCAAAACGAGTGTCGGGGAATACCGTCACCTCACCCAATAACCATAACCTTCCGAAAAGGCCTTGCTGTCATTGGATCCGTCATCCCACAGCCTAAACCTGTCACCCATCAAAACAAACCGAAACCTCCAATACCAGTCCCATCTGGTCAACCCTTCATTAAATACCAGTCCCATCTGGTCAACCCTCCCCTAAATACCAGTCCCATCTGGTTAACCCTTCGCTAAATACCAATTCTCGTCCAGTATATGTCAGCTTTTAAACTAGCTCCCATCTGGTCACCTTTCCTTTAGCCTACCATTTCACCAGTCCTTGTCTAGTAAACCTCATTCCAAAGTCCAGCTCCTATCTGGAAAACCACAATATTAGCCCTCCTTTGACAGCTTAACCTTTCGCCAACCAGTCCCATCTGGTCTACCCTCCGAATACCATCCCTCATCCGGTATTTCCAACCTAAAGTCCAACCTGTATTTCCAACCACCTGCATTCCCAATCACCCATTTGTTATCATAGGCATCATACGCATCGCATTTGACTTCATAAGCATCCAGTATCATGTGCATACTCAAAATCATGTCATACTTCCCCAGCTCTTGCATCTCCGCGTGTTAGCATTTGCATTTCCATTTATGGAACATCACTATCATCATGAAGCATTAGCATATGCGAGCTCAGATCCAGGATCAATCTTCCGCAAGACTGTGGGTGTTTCCCACGAAGTTGTGCAACTTTTGTTGGGCAAATTCAAGAGCTTCAATGCAATCATCAGCCCAATCAGGGGAATTATCTGCAAAAACGTGGGTCCTCCCACAAAATTCAAGAATATCAAAGCAAAAGTCAGCCCAGCCAGGGGCATCTTTTCAAGACCATGAGTGTATCGCATGACATATTCCAACCTCGTGGTTAATCAAGATCTTCAAATCAACATCCAACCCAGACAGGAGCATCTTCAGTAAAGTCATGAGCGATCCCCAGTGCTTTGTCTCCAGCAGACTTGATTATCCGTCTTCGGCGATAAGTGGCAATCTCTTCAGAGAAGCTTATCCTTCATCAACGATAAGTGGCAATCTCTTGGGAGAAGCTTATCCGTCTACATCCTTTTGGGTGTCAGGTTTGTTTGTATTTCACTTCTCAAACTTTTTATTTTTCCTATTCGGACAAATTCAGGGTCTTCTATATTTCATCATCTTCAACCTCGAAAGAATGAAGGCCATGGCATTTTGTCTTACTAAGTTTAAGCCGATTAAATAGGGGCATCTGTCATACCCTAAATTTGGCCGCCATTTTTTTGTAATTATTTTCGTATTTTATGTTACATTTTTCACTTAATTTAATGCCGTTTAGACACGTGTCCACTCCCGATTGGGCGTTTTTCAAATCTCGATTTTTTTGCCAAATAGGAGCAAGACACGTGATCTAAGGGCATTTGGTAAATTTTGTTTCCATTTTCATTTTTCCATTTTTCTTTTTCAAATATTAAATTTATGTATATTATTTTTGTTTTAACATTTATTTAATTTAAATAGTTTGTTTTATTATGTTTTTTGTAGAATTAAGATAGTTATTTATTTTTCCTTTAGAATATATTTTATTTTAATAGTTTTTAAATAGTTTTTTAATAAGTTGTTTATAGTTTTCTATTAAATAGGTTTTTTATTAATATTAGGATTTATTTGTAAATAGTTTTTATTTAAAAGATTTTTAGAATTATACAGTTTCTTTTTATTATTAGATTAAGATTATATTATTTTTTAGTTTAGTATAGATTTTATTATTAATTAGATTATTATTATTGTCTGAATTATTTTCTTTTATTATTTATTTAGATTAGCTTTAATTATTTAAATAGAATTATTATTTATTGGTTTATTTAGTTATTAATTAATTAAGTTCATTTAAGTCAACGTTAAACATCATCAGCACTTCATTAGCATTTTTAATCAACCATTAGCTGATGTGCCACGTGTCATCTTCCTATTTATACTGGCCCTATTCATCATCTCCTAGCTCTCAACACAAAACCCTAATTCCTTCAGCCTCCAAACCCTAGTTCACAACCCTAGCGGCTGCCTACTCTCTACCAACAATCATCATCTATGTCAATCTTCTTCAATCCAACACAAAACCACTACCGTCATTTCCATTGAACCTTCCAAACTTATCAAACCTTCACCATACACAGCCACTCAAACCCATTTTCGGAAAATCCCAAACCTCTATTGATGAACCTTCAGACCTCCATAAACAAACATCATCAACCTTCTCTTCAACTCCATCCGCAAAACTCAGACTTCCTCCCGCGAAACCCATTTTCGCATCCTCACTCAAACTCGTCCCTCTCCTCACCGACGAACCCCCGCCCAACATCCTTCCATCGTCCTCACCTTCGACGATACCCATCTCCCTCTCAGAAATTACCCAGAAAATCCCCAACCATCAACACACTTCAAACTTCCTTCCGCTCACTCACTGTCTCCCTCATTATCTTCAACCAACCTTCTCCCAACAAACCCAAACGCGGACCACCATCCCTCTTGTTCCGCTCAACCTTCCTTCCAATTTCATCTCCAACCTCAATCTCACCCACTTCGTAAGCCATCACCATTGCAACAGAAACCATCGAAACTCAACAACAACACTATAACTACAACCCAGAAAAGATGCATCCGTATCCACCCACCATTTTTTCTCACCGTGAAAACCACCCCCATCGTTTTTTTCCAGAAAATAACACAAACACCTTCACCTCAAATAAAAACGAACCAGAACACCAACCAACCCTCAACCCAGATTTAACTTCAAAACCCCTTTCACCTAAAAACACCGTCAACCATCCCAGAATCCTTCCCCGAAAACCAGAACCCTCCGAAAATCAGCGGAACCCACCACAGAGTGAAGAGAGATTTCAGAAAAAGATTGAAACACAAATTTGGGATGAAACGAACCGCATGAAAGCAAGTGATTGAACCCAAATCGGACGAGCAAGGAGAAAACTAGGTCGCATCAAAAAGGTTGAGGAAGACGATGCATTTGAACTTGAGCTTCCTAAAGGTCCTTCCGGTAGTGGTTTGGTCTCGAAATGGCGGTCGTAGGGTAAAATCAGACGAGTTCAGAAGAAGAGGGTTAATGTCATTTGGTTTTTTTCTTATTATTTTGATTTCTGATTTGGGCCTAAGCCCATAGGAACCGTGGCAAATCGCTGTCACCCCCAGACTTGAATGTTATACCTCCTCTATTTGGTTTAAACTTTAAAATCTATTTTCTTTAGTTTTTTATAACTTTTATTTTTATAAATATTATTATTATCTTCTTTTTTTTTATGAACAAGCTCTTTAGATTATATATATATATATATATATATATATATATATATATATATATATATATATATATATATATATATATATATATATATATATATATATATATATATATATATATATATATATATATATATATATATATATATATATATATATATATATATATATATATATATATATATATATATATATATATATATATATATATATATTTCTATTTTAATTTCCTTTTTGTAAATATAATATATACATTATTATTTTATTTTAGGTAATATATTTATAGTTTATATTTTAGATTTTATTATTTTTTTAGAGTTTATACATATATTATCTTATAAAAGTTTTATTTTCTATTAGAGTTAATATCCTTTTTAGAAGTTACATTTTATTTCTCTTTTGTTATTGGGCCTTTTTTGCCTTTTTGGTCGATGAAGAGATTTTCTTTGATTCTCTGTCAAATTATTGATGAGAAATGAAGGATCCGAGACCGATTTTTCTTTCTCCTTTCTATTTTTGACATGTATCCATCTTTGTATATTTTTCACCTTTTTGGTCGATGAAGAATTTTCCATAAATTGATTACTAAGTCAATATATTGATAAGTATCGTTGGATCCGAGACCCACCATCTTTCCATCTCGTATCTTTTATTACAATTTTATTTTCAAACCGATGAAGTCTCTGATTCGTCAAACGTTGATTTTCGAAGATGTTGAAACCTTCGCTATTTCAAATCTAAGGAGAATGACCATTTAGGTCATTTACCTTACTTTAGGATCGCGAGAGGTTCCCTTCGATTAAATTAACTTAAAGTTTGCGATTAAGACGAGGTTTGAGTCTTCTTGACTTTCTCTTCTTTTTCACTTCCGACTTTATTTCATTTCATCTGTTTTGGTCGATGACGACATTTTGGTAATTCATTACCAGTCAAATTATTGATGAATAATGTTGGATCCGAGACCACTTCTTTTCTTTCCTCATTTCTTTTCATCTTTCCGATTCTATTTTGACTTGTTGTGATCGATGAAGTCTTGTATCCGCAAGATGAGATCCCACTGTATTTGGTCCGTGCGACACGATTTAATTGGAGAACGATCCTCAATATCGTTTCTCTATCTTGTCCTTAGCACGGAAATCAGCACGCGACGTCTTATAGTTTGACTTTTCTCATAAGTTGAGCTAAGACGGTTTAACGTTACATTTGTCCCGATTCGATTCATTGACGTTATCAAACCTTCGCCATCTAAGAAATAAAATTCTCTTTGTATTGAATTAAAAAGAGAGGATTAAATGTAGACTTCTTCCTCTCCAAGTGTCGAGATGCTCACTATAGTGTGGGTGGTTTTGATACTCGTCTTTCAATACGAAGACACTTCCACCCTCTTTTCCTCCTAAAAATCTCGGCCTCATACCGAGTATGTTTTTAAACCCTCGCCACATAAAAACCTTGGCCCTATATCGAGTAAATTTTAAAACCTCGGTCTCGTACCGAGTGCATTTTCAAAAACACCTTTCCAATAAGAAAACCAATTTCTCTTTGTATTGAACTAAAGAGAAAGGGTTGAGTGTAGACTTCTTCCTCTTTGAGTGTCGAGATGCTCACTATAGTGTGGGTGGTTTTGATACTCGTCCTTCAATGCGAAGACGCTTCCACCCCTTTTTATCCTCCTAAAAACCTCGGCCCCGTACCGAGTGCATTTTCAAACCATTTTTCACCTAAAACCTCGGACCCGTACCGAGTGAATTTCCAAATCATTTTCACAACAAAACTTGAATGGTCGTAGAGTGGTTAGGCGTAGGCCTTCTCCTATCACGAGTGCTTGACGTTTACCGTAGAGTTCTCTGTCGCAAAGCACTTACCATTCAAAACCAAAAATACTTTAATAAGAGAATGGAGTTCTCTTTGTGTTGAATTAAAAAGAGAGGATTGAATGTATAATTCTTCCTCTCGGAGTGTTAGGATATTCACTGTAGTATGTGTGGTATCGATACTCTTCTTTCAATATGAAGACGCTTGTATTCTCCACACCGAGTACATCTTCAAACCATTTTTCTCCTAAAAAACCTTGGTCCCGCACCGAGTGCATTTTCAAAACACCTTTTAATAAGGAATCAATTCTCTTTGTATTGAATTAAAAAGAGAGGATTAAGTGTAGACTTCTTCCTCTCTGAGTGTTGAGATGCTTACTATAGTGTGGGTGGTTTCGATACTCGTCTTTCAATACGAAGACGCTTCCACCTTCCTCTCCTAAAAACCTCGGCCCCATACCGAGTACATTTTCAAACCTCGGCCCCGTACCGAGTACATTTTCAAACCTCGGCCCCGTACCAAATGCATCTTCGAAACACTTTCAGTAAATTAAATTCTCTTTGTATTGAACTAAAGAGAGAGGATTGAGTGTAGACTTCTTCCTCTCCGAGTATCAGGATACTCACTATAGTGTGGGTGGTTTTGATACTCGTCTTTCAATACGAAGACTCTTTCCATCCACTTTCCTCCTAAAAGCTCGGCTCCGCACCGAGTACATTTTCAAAACCTCAGTCTCTGCACCGAGTCTATTTTCAAACCTTTCCACCTAAAAACCTCGGCCTCGTACCGAGTCCATTTTCAATCCATTTTTCTCCTAAAACCTCGGCCCCGTACCGAGTGCATTTTCAAAACACTTTCGATAAGAAACCGATTTCTATTTGTATTGAACTAAGGAGTGAGGATTGAGTGTAGACTTCTTCCTCTCCGAGTATCAGGATATTCACTGTAGTGTGGATGGTCTCGATACTCGTCTCTCAATACGAAGACGCGACTTTATCCACCATGTCTCTTTCCACAACTTCTCTCCGCAACTTTCTCACCTAAAACCTCGGTCCCGTTCCGAGTGCATTTTCAAATTTATTTTTACAACAAAACTTGAATGGTCGTGGAGTGGTTAGGCGTAGGCCTTCTCCTATCCCGAGTGCTTGACGTTTACCGTAGGATTCTCTGTCGCAAAGCACTTACCGTTCAAAACCAAAAACACTTTAATAAGAGAATGGAGTTCTCTTTGTGTTGAATTAAAAAGAGAGGATTGAGTGTAGACTTCTTCCTCTCCGAGTGTCAGGATACTCACTGTAGTGTGTGTGGTCTTGATACTCGTCTTTCAATACGAAGACGTTACGTTCGCCACACCATTTTTATAACAAAAACTTTGAGATAAATAATTGGTTACTGCCCGCAAGGGGTTACTATCTGATGATTTATCTCGCCCCAAAAATAGTCTCACTAATCAAACGTGACTTATTGCCTCGCATGGCGAAAACCAGTCTTTCAAAAAGGATATGTTATGTCCATTCTACCGCAAACAGGTAACGCTTAAGTCTCCTCACATGCGAGCAGCAAAACACCTAAACTGCTAGAATGCGTACGATAACATCATCCACAAAAACACCAGTTACCCGTAGTAGCATGAACTATGTTGCTCTGATTTCTCTTGCATGTTGAGAATACGTAGGCATAGGATTGCAATGATCCTAGCGAGCACCCTTTTCTTTTTCCACCCTTTCCCAGAAAGGCATGCTACGTCCGTTCTACCGCAAACAGGTAACGCTTAAGTCTCCTCTCATGCGAGCAGCAAAACACCTAAACTGGTAGAATGCGCATGATAACATCGTCTACCAGAACTTACCCGCAAACCGTAGGCCGAACTACGACTGCTCTGATTCTTTACTTCTTTTAAGTAAAGATACGTAGGCACAAGAGCCACAATCCTTGACGATCACACTCCTCCCATCACTTTGTAGTTCCCCGAACTACGTCGACTCTGAATTTCTCATACTTTTTGAGAATACGTAGGCCTAGGACCGCGAAGTCCTACTGAGTCCATTCTTTCTCTCTTCTTCCCTTGTTACCTCTCTTTCCCTTGTTTCTAACCCTTCTTTTACCCCGTGGAACACTCTTTTATAGCATAATCTTTAAGCAAATATTATCACACATCGACAAACAAAAGGTTCCCATCGAGTACGATGGATGCGAGGGGTGCTAATGCCTTCCCTTCGCATAACCGGCTTCCGAACTCGTTCTTGGTCGCGAGACCATCTTATCCTTTTCTTTCTTAAGGTTTTCTCGATATTTTCCTTTCCCCTCATGGGATAAATAAAGTTCGGTGGCGACTCTTCTGTCTATCTTTTTGCCTCCCTTTCGTTGCGCGATGCATTTTTCGAGTAGCGACAATACCAATCATACAACTTTTTAAAATCCACTTTTATAGATTTTACCAAGTCACTACCAAACTTCGATCCAACTCCGTACATGTCCTTAAACATCCACTCAATGTAACTCAACTTGTATCTTGGATCAAGAATAATACCAAAATATATCATCTTGTTTATCTTATCAGCATTCCCCCAATATCTATTATACTTTTCCATCATATCCCCACCTACACTTGCAAAAAGATCATTTAAGTTCATTGTAGCTTGCTTCAACTCACAACAAATGGCAGACACTTGGTGAAAACAAGTATGCAAACTCACACTTTGAGAGGTGGAAAAAATCTTAGTTGCTTCGTAGAATAACTTTAGAAAAGCACCAAAAGCCCTAGCAGTGTCCCAATCATCACTACTAGGGGGATTACCTTTTCCAAAGAACTCCCTATAACTCGACTCTTCATCCTCAAGCTTTTCAAAAGCGGGTTGAAACTTTTCTGCAGCCTCTAGCATTAAATATGTCGCGTTCCAACGAGTTGAAACATCAAGACATACTAACTTTTTGCAAGTTATCCCATCAAATTCAATGCATTCTTTAAACTTGGCTGCCCTATGAGGTGAGGACTTAACAAATCTAACAGCATCCCTAACACTAGTAATAGATAAATGTTTATCTTTTAAACCTTCATTTACCACCAAGTTCAAAATGTGAGTAGAACACCTCATATGAAAACACTCTCCATCCCCCATCAACCCATTCATATTTGCAACCTTTTTCTTTAGATATGTCACAGCAACATCATTGGAAGTGGCATTATCAACAGTTATGGTTGACATATTTCTGATTCCCCAATCCCTCAACACTTCTTCAATCTTCCTACCAACAGTTTCACCCTTGTGGTTTGGAATTACAGCAAAGCTTATAATTCTTTTTTAATACTTCCAATCGTTATCCACAAAGTGTGTCGTAAGGGTCAAGTAATTGAGATTTTGTATAGAAGTCCAACAATCAGTAGTAAGTGCTACCCTATTGCAGTCAGACTTAAAAAAGGCCTTTAACTTTTTTTTTCCATCCAAGTGTAGCTGAAAACAGTCCCTAGCTACCGTATGCTTAGATGGGATGGTGAATTGCGGCTGCATTACTTTGTAATAAAAATTAAACCTTTCACCCTCTACTGCACTAAATGGTTGCTCATCTAGAACTACAAAAACAGATAAGACACTTCTACAAGCTTTCTTGTCAAACCTAGAGCTAACTTGAACCAAGTTACCATCTACAGTTAGGTATGTTAGAATAGTTTGTGTGGGGTCAGTTGACACAACAAGGGGTTCTTAGGACATTTTAAAATATGATGGTTCAGGTTGGTGATGCCGTGAGTCCTAGGGTCACACAAGTATTTCTTATGACAGTGTTTGCAGGCTGCAGTGGGTGCATCAACAAGGTCATCAGGTAATCTAACAAAGTGTTCCCAGCAAGCAGATGATTGCCTAGAACCACTTGCACTAGATTTCCTCTTTTTTGTAGGCTGTGTAGTTGAACCTACTTCATTAACTGGTGGATTTTGATTAGGCTCACCAGTCACTGAAATAACGAAGGAGCCATTATCAAAAACTACCAATCAACATTCCAATTCACTTAAAAACTATGATCAAAATCATATTTATAAACACATTGCATACACTTAAAATCATACTAGAACATACTGTGTACTATAAAGAAATTACCTTGATCCATTCCACTTGGTTAAAGAAATTGTGTACTGTAAAACACAAACTAGTTAAATTCATTAAGTTACAGAGGCAACAAAATAGATAAAATTGTGCATTGTAAAACAAATAGAACAAGAGAGAAAACAATACAAAACAAAAACAATCCAAAAAAGTCTTCAAACCTTTACCTCTCCCTATCACCAAAAAGATGTCAACTTTGATTCAAATTTCCATTCAAACCTTTAGATATCCCTATCATAAAAAAGATCACATCTTTGGTAAGAAACAAATAGAAAACACAAGTCACAAAATCATATAAAATAAAACAATCCAAAGAAAGTGTTCAAACTTTTAGCTGAAAAAGTCTTCAAACCTTCGATGTCACTTTCGAGTCAAACTTCCAAAAGTCTTCAAACCTTCATAAGAAACAGCAAAGATATGAGTCAGAAGAGAAATGAAAGAGATCGGTGGAAGATATGAGACAAAGATGTGAGTTAGAACTTCAGAAGAGAAACAGTGAGGAACAAAGTAGAACATACTTTTCAACAAGATAACAATATAAAATCGGTTACCCCTCTATAAAATGCTTTTGGAATGGAAAATATCTGCAATTTAAAACATTATACCCATCATCAAAACAATAGAAAAGAGAAAATAGAACAAGAAATAAAACCTAACATTAAAGTTCTAAACCCTAATCCTATTTTCTTCAGAACATAGAAATAATGACATAGATGAAGTTTGTTAAGGAAAAATGCACGATTCAAAACGAAAATGGAAATGAACAAATGCTTGATTCAAAACAAAAATAAAAATCACTAAAAACTCCAAACGGAATGGTACTTGCCCGTGATTGAAGAATGAATCTTCATGAACAAAATCCCCATTCTACAACTGCTCAAAATAGAAGGGGATCTATGGCGGAGAATGGAAGTGGATGTTCGTATTTAGGGTTCATGACATGATTAGAAGAGAGCGAACAAAACTCTGGAAATGTTAGGGTTGTGGTTTAAAATTGAAATGAAATGATATGTTTTATGTTATTTGAGAATGCAAAAGTAACTCTACTCTACCGTTTAATATCACCCTTCGGTACAAGTGTTGCTATGCTGCTATGGTTGATTTAACATTTATGTTACAGCCAGACGGGTATGTATGGGTACCCAAAATTTCAATATGTTGAACCGGACCCGCCCAATTGAACCCTTATGAAACCTGTTCAAATGACCCGCAAAACCGGAAAACCGAAAACATCCAACCCAATTCCTTTTATTACACTCGGTTGATGCGGGTTGGGTCGGTTATCGGGTGTTTGTCCACCCCTACATATAAGTATTTTCATTAAGGAATATATATGAATCTGGTCAAACCATTGACCATGTTAAGTCAGAATTTCAAGCTCAAATCCAAAAACCCTAAACACGCGCAGAATTAGAAACAAATGGGATCAAAGTATTGAAAAACATTGAATTAAAACTTTCCAATTTTATTACAAGATACATCAGAAACAATGGATTTACAGAGCAATTCAGACCAAGTACATCAGAGATCCAAAAACCCTAATTCCTAATTAAATCAAATTACTACCAATCAAACAAAAAACTTCCTAAAAGCATCAATTTGATTAAATTAAAAAACCTTAATAATCATCTGTATTAATCTAGACTAAATCAGAAACAACGACGGAAAAAAGAGGAAAAAATCCTAAAGCTATTTGCTTCTGAAAACTCCAAACCCTCGCTAAAATCTCAGAACATAGGTGTTTAGGGTGTCACATTGAAACCCTAATTTACTCAAGCTCAGCTTCCACCAACATATCTAGTAGTACCTCACACAAAGGATAAAGAAGAAGTAAAAAAGAGAAGGAGTAAGTGATCGGAAGGAAAAACAGAGAGAAAAAGCTTAAAGATTCTAAAACTTTTGCAACCGGAATAGTCCTCCATTCCGTAGGTTGGTGGATATCTTTGTCACTTAATCACTTTTTGCATGTATATGTTTGGCTGTGTTTTAAATGATGTGCGGATGTTTGTAAGGGTTTGTGTACGGTTGCGTCAGATCCCGAGTTTTTTTGGGAGGATTATTGAAAATTTGTTGGTTATTTGAGTTTGGATTCGATCTAGGGTTAACCCTTAGCTCGAATTCAATTTTGAAGTTTGGTTTTGCTGGATTTAGGTTTATTATTTCAATGATTTAAGGTTAAGGTTCATGTGAGTTGGCTTAAGGTTCATGTGAAGTTGCTTAGGGTTCTTAGGGTATAGACCTAGGATTCATCTGGGGAACCTAGAAGTTGAAGGTTGGGTTGAAGATCTCTGGAATTCGGATGAATGTATGAACCCTCCGATTGAACTTCAACCGGAGTTGGGAATTTTCATGGCGGTCTAAGGTGGTTAAGAATCATGGTCACAACTAGGAATGTTTTTTGGTTAGTTAGTTTGGTGAGAGAAGGGGGATCGAAGAGAGAAGGAGGTCTTAGAGGGAGAAGTGAAGAGAGAGAAAGAAAAGAAGGAAATGAAATAGATGTGAAGAGAATTAGAACATATACCTTTCTCACCCCTCATACGGTCCAGACACGTGGATGATCATCCACCCTTATAATAGTTTGACTCTGATTAAACCCATGGAATTAGTATGTCATACTCCCTGATCATCCACACCCTCATATTGTGCATTAGTTTTTCTTACTAACAGGTCCAGCGCCCCTGACTCAGTTGATTAAAACCCAATTAACTTGATCTAACGTTTCTTATAAATAGTCAACCTAGACTCTGATTTCTTTGTCCATTTTTTGTCTATTGGTTTGGGAAGATCATGGGCCTAGCGCTTAGTACTTTCCACACCCCTCTGAATTGCTTGCCCAATAAGTTTTAACGCCAAACATACCCCATGGCCTTTGTGTCATTCTTTTGTTTTATTTTACTATTTATTTTATAAAATTGATTTTGAATGTTTATATATCGTTTTCCTTCTGATTCTAATATTTTCTAAATATTATTGTAAATATTTTATATAAATTAATTATATAACTTTTATTTAGGATAATAGTTATTTAATTATTTGTTTGATTAGAATATTTAACTAGGGTTTTAACCTTAGAATTTCCCAGTTATATTTTTAGCACCTAAACCTTGTGAATAGATCCAATTAGCATTTTACATACTTTAACCAATTAATACCTTTTTATGAACAAAAATAATTTTAATTTTAATGACACGATCACTGTATCATTATTTTTTTAAACTGTAGAAAACCTTGGATTAGTTAACTGATTAACTTCACCTTTTCCATAAGCAAATTAACATGATTTTTTTCAAGAAAGCATGATTACCTAGATTTTACATCTAGTATTTTTTTTTTAAAGAATCAATCATTACAAAAAATAACATTTTTTTATGACGAAACTAACACATCGAACAATAGAAAAACAAAGTCATAGGTACTGGGAGCGCCAACTTTCATTTTTAAAAAATTAACAACTCTTTACTTCTGTTTTTAAGAAAAGCGAGGGAATAGATCTATAAGGGAGCTCGCCTCGACACCCAGTCTTTGCATTTTATATTTTTTTTTCTTCAGTTGTTTAGTTAGTATTTCTCACTTAGAGCCTCTCCAAGTTCCATTTTTATCATTGTTATTTATTTATTTATTAGTATTTACCTTGACTGCATGCTCCAACTCAGTGGTAATATAGTTTGCATTAATTAATTTCAAAATACTATTTTCAAAATCTTATTTTAATTTTTTATTTGATATGTACAAATCCCTCGTTATACTAAAAACCAACGTTATATATATTTTAATTGAATTCCCATAATATGGCGCTATTGTGTTTTTATATTTGACATTTTTAATTAATATTGTCATGTCAGATTTTATATAAAACCGACGTGAAACATTTATTGCATTAGATACTTCAAACTATAATCTAACTAGTTTCTAACTTTTCATTTATCTATCAACGCTCAAACGTCATTTCGTCACTCTCATTTAAAAAAAGGCGATTTTCAAGCAGATATTCATCAAAACTCTACCAATAGATATTCATCAAACATCATTTTTGCAACAGGTTTGTTCTTTACTGAAACGAGTTATATATCACTGTGTTTTCCACTTATCATTTTGTCTAGGGTTTTACGTTAGTTTGTCTTTTGATTATTTTGTTTCTATGATTTCCATTTGTTTTTTGTGAAACATTAGTTAGTATAGTTTCTCTTGATCATTTTGAGGTTTATTTAGATAGTCATTTCGTCAACAATTATCATTTTTCAAAAAGTTTGTTCTTCACTGCAACGAGTTATATATCACTGAAACAAGGTATATATCACCAAAATGAGTTTATATCATTTTATTTTTTATTGTTTATATTTTGATCATTTTGTTTCTATGTATTTGTCTCTTGATAGTCATGGGAGATTCTATAAGCACCTCCCATACAACATCTGTTAACACAAATCATTAAAGAAAAACTAGATGTGCCATAATGTATACCAAAGTGAAAAAAGCCCAAACTGAATATCAACTTACAAAACCATGTCAAAAGTTTGCTCATTGATAGATTAAAATCTAAGATCAAAGATTTGAAATGAGTTTTATCAAGACCCACAAATAAGTACTCAAAGACAACCAACAATAGACAATCTTACCTTCTCCCTCTTAGGGTTTGTATTTCTCTCTCTAAAATAAGCTTGAAATGAAGAGAGATAAAGTTCTTTTGTGAAAAATATAACATATGTTTCTAAAAAGTGAGAAAAGTATTTATATAGTATTTACAAAATCTATCATGTTCACACTGTGAACCATTTCTTCGCCCAGCGAACACACTTTTAGGCACCTAAAGTGCCTCTCAATAGTTAAACCGCCCTTGAGAAATATCTAAAGTTCGCCGTGCAAACGATTCTTCGCACTGCGAACTACCTCGCATACAAGTTCGCACATCAAATTTATGGTCCTTTAGCTACTGCCGCAAGTCTGGGATGGTTTTCTAGCTCTTCGCTGACGCGGTTCCACAATGAACATTTGCTGGCTTATTCACCCAACGAACTTAAAACCCTTTTGCTACTGCCTCAAGTCTAGGAGAATTCGCTGGGACTTCGCCAGATGTTTGCAAAACGAACATCGCTGGTAAGTTCGCCCAGTGAACTTACTGATATTCTTATCTTCCTTTGGCTTTCTTGTCCATTTTCTTGTGTCTCACACTTTTATAATTTCATGCCTAATTCTTCATAATAACACATAAATCAAAGGGACCAAAGGAATTTTAATACAATTGAAGAATAACATGCTTTCATGTAGTAAATCCAATAAAACAACACAAAAGAATTAAAAAATGCCAATAATAAATGATCAATTTAAAGCAAGATTGACATCTAACAACACTCCATCTCCGCCATCACGCCATGAGAAATAGAAGAGAGCACGTCAAAGAAAAGACGACGAGTTCACATAAGATTCTACGCGCGAAGTGGCTTAAAGGATTGTAAGTAGATACTTTCAACAATATTTATTTTCATTCAAATCAATTCGTTAAAGATGAAATTTCATATGTATTGTAGGATGACCTGTTTGAATAAACCAAAGTCGACCTCTTCACTTTATAAGATTGTCATGACACCTTGGTAGAAGCGGTTTTATACCAAGGAGCATCCTGAGTGTGTCTGTGGTGTTCGAAGAGGCGTTGGCTTCAAGGTACTTTTTGGACCATCTTAATCATCTAGCGGGAAAACCTGTAAGAGAGAGATTAAAGAGATTGTTGATTTTGAGATGGAGAAGGAAAGGGAGAAGCATGATAGGAAGTTGGAGGAGGATAGGAAATAGTTTGAGGAGGAGAGGAAGAGGTGAAGGGATGAGCAGGATAAGAAGTTGGAGAAATATAGAAAGAAGTTTGAGGAGGAGAAGAAGAGGTGGAGGGAGGAGAAGGATAGGAATTTGGAGGAGGAGAGGGAGATGTTGTTGCAGACGGTGCGGGAGAGTGTCCAGAAACAGTAGAAGGAGCAAGATAGGATGTCTGAGGTGAAGATGTTTGAGAAGTGTACTCGTGATGTGCTTGAGGTATAAGTTGTATGTTGTTATTATTATTATTTGCATATTTTAATTTTGGATTGTATTTATGTTGTTTTTATGATACAGAAATTGAACTTGTAGTTGCACAAGTTCAAATTAGTTAGAAATTCGATAGAATGAAGTTTAGAAAATTACAGGTGGTACAAGCGCAAAAGAAATTTTTTCTTCCAACTAGGGAAGTATTGAACCCACACCGTCAATAGTAAATAACATTGAGAGACTAAGAATGATTGTTGACAGTATTCCAGAAACATGCTTGGGTATTAAATTAGGTCATGATCCAGATTACTTATTCGTACTTTCTAGGATTTCTATCCATGAATTTTTGTCAGGAAATGTGTACCTAGACAACTCCGTATTACAAATTTGGTCCTCGTAAATAAAGTTTTTATGTTGATCTCTATTTATATTCATACGTTCTTCTACTTTAACATAAATATTTTCTCTTGCAGGTACATCCATGACTCATGTGTTGAAAGGAAACTTCAAAATAGGTATTGTATCTTAGATCTGGCGCACATTGGTCTTACTCGCTGTCGCAACTGCGAAAAGAGCCGACGAAAACAAATAGAAGAGTTGCCACTGAACGTTATTTATCCCAAAGAGAGGGAAAAGAAACGATAGAAGAAAACCTAAAAGAAAGGAGAAGACAAGATCATTGCAACCAAATCTTGGGTTCGGGAATCAGTTACGCAATGGGAAGGTATTAGCACCCCTCACGTCTGTTGTACTTAACAGGATCCACGCTTGTTGTCTAATCAAAGGGGGAGTCATCTAAAATCTACTGCTAAACGGAAACGGGAAAGGGAAAATAAAAAAGAGACTTGATAGGACATCGCCGCCCTATGCCTATGTATTCCCTCGTGCAATCGGAAAGTCAGAGTCAACGTAGTTCGGAAAACTACGGGTGAAGGGGGGAAGGTTTCTCGCCAAGACATCGTCATCTTGTGCCTACGTATCCTTATCTGGTATGAGAAATCAGAGCATGCGTAGTTTGGGTAACTACGGATAAAAGGGAAAAAGGGTGCTCGCCAAGACTTTGTCGTCTTGTGCCTAGGTATTCTCATCTGGTATGAGAAATCAGAGCAAACGTAGTTCGTGTAACTACGGGTAAAAAATAAAAAATAGTGTCTGCCAAGACTTCGCCGTCTTGTGCCTACATATTCTCATCTGGTATGAGAAATCAGAGAAAACGTAGTTCGGAAAACTAAACCACGGGTTAGTTAAGTGTTTTTTATGAGCAACACTAAGTTCCCATTCCAGCAGTTAGGGTCGATGCCTGTTTGCGGTAGAACGAAAAAGTAACGTACTATTTTTTGAAAATGATTTTGAAAGACAATCCTGAAGGATAAAAATGTTTGAATTTTTTTGAGTTTTAATGAAGTGAATTGATTTTGTTTGAGATTCACGTTGCACTAAAGACTATGATATAGGAGCGAATGCGTCGCATATCGCCCAAGGGGCATACACTAAACACTATAGACAAGTGAGAAGAAACCCCCTACTCATCATTTCCCATATACCTAAGGCTCGTGGCGCACAATGTTCGTCATTCTTTATTAAGTGTCTTAAAGTTGTTTGAAAGGGTGGTGTGAAATGAGAGACGTATTTGTGTTTGGATTTTGCTTGAAGTCGGAAGGAAAATGGTGAGGATAATGGCAGCAAATGAAGTTAGTTTTTCTTCAGAAATTTTATGTTTTCAAAATGGTTCTTCCCCTTTCATTCTGTCTATCCTCTCTTTCTAAGTTCCTTTTTTAAAAATCTGTTGTGATGTTGTGTACGGTTTTGTCCAGGTCAAGGTTTGGAATTTTGCTGCAGGTGGTAGTGTTGATTTGTTGCTGTACGAATTTGTAGCAACGGTCTTTTGGTTCGGTGTGATGCTTTGGTACGGTTTTGGATTGTAGCAGGTTGTGGTTTTGGGCTATGTAGCAGAACGGGTAAGAGTTTATGGGTGCTTCTAGCATATGTGCGTAGTAACAGCAGTAGCAGCGGTACGGTTCACAGGGACTGCTTATGGATGTTTTGGCCGGATGTTTGTTTTGAGTTTTGTACTAATTGGTTTTGTGCAGCTTGGGTTTTGGCAAGTGTATCGTGTGCAGTGCCTTCTCCATTTGGCTTGTAGTTAGTTCTTCATGTTTTACTGGCTCTGGTGAATTCACTTGTAAACTCGCATTATTCTCAAGGGTTGTAGCAATTGGCATTGTAATAAGAAAATTTGTTAACATGCACTTTAGTTGGAAATGAATGCTTTAATGCTGGCTGGTTATCTACTGTGTCATTTGCTCAAAACAAAAAGAAATGTGTTTTAGCTTTTTTTGTAATGTTCTTGTAATGGGCCTATGAATGGATCTTATGACTTGTATGAAAAATTATTTTTGGAAAAGATATTGGATTAAAAGTTAAATAATATGGATGGATTTTGAGATTAAAAATGGAATTGATAAATGGATGATAAAATGGTTACAGGAAAATGGTATTAGGAAAATGGATATGGAAATGAATGAATAAAATAAAAAGTGGATTTTATTTGGATATTTGTGGATAACTAGAAATAAAATAGATTGGATGAAAAATGGATATAAGAAAATGAATAATGGGTATCTATGAAATGTAGGTATGGATAAGAATGGATATATAAATAAAAATGGATAAGTGAATTAGAACTTGGATGTGAATTGGTTTCGGACATCTATAAATGGATAGTTGGACTTGACTTTGAAATTAATGAACCTGGATAATCCTCCACCAATACCTTCCACAAACACACACCTTGACTAAATTTAATTCAAAAACCACACTTGAAACTCTTCCAACAGCCTGTGAAAAAATGGGAACGACTACCACTGAACAATCATCTGAATGAGATAACCTCTGAATCTCCGACAAGAGAATCATGAATCACTTTGAATCTGTTTGAATAAATCTCCGGGAAAATAAATCCACAAAGAAATACAATTTGAACCTATGACCATAATGATCCTGACTTTTGAACCAAACTCTTCATGAATCACTACTTGATAACCTGATGAAATCTAATATAGAACAAATTGGCCTTGAATACCTATTTCCTGAGAAATAGCCACTGATGCAGGTAACTTGAAAAAAGAAGCAGGCTCTTGATGGTTTAACCAAAATTAGGTCAAACTTATGTCCAACCTTAGTCGCAACTGAATAACTACATTTGACTCGGAACCATGTCGTCGTCCCTGATAGACCTGATCTAC
This sequence comes from Lathyrus sativus, assembly GCA_963859935.3. NCBI lineage: Eukaryota > Viridiplantae > Streptophyta > Magnoliopsida > Fabales > Fabaceae > Lathyrus > Lathyrus sativus. The sequence continues at coordinate 179,459,279 of OZ012735.1, read as the reverse complement.
CATCCATGATGAGAAATAAATCCTGATCCTAAGCCAAATGGATATAAGCTTGCCAACAAACTTGAACCCAAGGATTGATGAAATCTTAGGCCCTTAATGCTTGACAACTCTTGAAGAAAGCGAGCCTGATACTTGATGATGATTTCAGAGAAACTCATGATCCCATGTCTTAGAAGACCCATGCTTTGCACTAATGTTGATGCAAAATGATATGAAACATAAACCAAGATATTAAGAAAAAGGGTGGGCAAATTTTGGGGTGTTATACTCGTGGCTTGACATGACACAATATCTATAATTACTTAAAAGATAAATCGAAAGGGAACATCAAAGATTGTTATTTGGCCCCATTTTACCGCAAGTAAGTATATATTAATTTGTGTTTTCATTTATAAATAAATTTTATACATATTAATTATTCTGAATGTTTATGCAGTAAACATGTGAAACTAATTGTTATATGTCCCAAGAAAAATACTATAGTTGTGTTTTGCTCATTGCACTCTGAACTACCTGAAGAAGCGATTAATGCTTTGAACGGGTAAGTTGTATTATTTTTAAGTTTAGATTTTAATAGTTCTTATTTATGTTTAATTTTGACCGACATGTGTAGAGCGATGGAGGAGTATAATGCATTAAAATATAATATACTTTGTAAAAGGCCTATATATGTTTCCCCAAAAGTAAGCATGTTACTTGTACATTTATTAAAATTATATTATTTGTCTATATTAGTGTGATATAAATATATGAAAATGACTTGTAGTGGCGAAAACAACCCAACAACCATTCACGTGAATACTATGTTATGAGATATATGCTCTATATTGTCTCCACAAGCAATAAAAAAGGGTGGAAGAAGCATAATGTTGTGGTGAGAGTCAGATATCAAGCTATTGATTTAACTTGAATCACAAATCTTTAGAATTCACTACCAAACTTTATTTTATCCAAGGGAAAGGGAAAAGATCATGTAAAACCCTAAGTTTACAATGTAAAAAAAATGCTAAGAGATCTAAGTTTCAGGGGTTGGTTATACCTAAGGAAGGTGTTAGCATCCTAAGCACCAATAGTACTCTATAAGAACCTCTTGAACATATTTGTGTTATTGTTTTATATTTGCTTTGAAATGTCTTGTGTTTGGATTTTATTGGTGAGGATAGCAACCTAAAGGTTTATTACTAAATATGCTCGCCAAAACTTTGTAGTTTTGTGCCTACATAACCTTACAAGGATGGTTATAGAGCATTTGTAGTTTATCTCACTAGGAATGAATGAATACTTGATTATGATCAAGATTCAAGGGGGAAGATAAGTGTTAAATCCATAACACTTACATGACTTAACAAAGTCAAAAGAGTTGTAAATTCTACCCTAAGTTTAAGCTGTAAGACTTAATGACTCTAAAAAGGTCAAGGGGAATTGGGTATTTCTAAACTACTTATGACATTAAGTTAATGAAGTATTATTTCCCTTGGATTCGGGAACAAGAGGAAACAAAGGAGGATGAAAGCTAACAAGCTAACAACACTTGGGGAATAACTTGAAAAAGTTAAAGGTAAGCATGAACAAAGGATAAGATGAACAAAGATGATATTCAAACATGATATCAATTGTAAGTGACAAAGATAGCATTCAAACATGATGTTAATCAATGAATCAAACAAGGTATGACAAAATTTAAAGTGAATATTGGTAACAACCAAATCACCAAGGCAGATGTGACAACATCTAAGACAAATATTTAACAAAGTCACAAAAGATTAAGGTAACAACCAAGAACAACATTCAAAGTTTAATGAAGCTATAAATAAATATGGTGACAACCAAGGTAAGTACATACAAGCAAAGATGTTGCAACACATAAACATACATGAGGTATAGTTCTAACAAGACTAAAGCATCTTAGGTGTAACCAAGAATTCAAACCAAACATGCATATTACAATATCAACATGGTATCATGGATGACAAGTTCAAGTACACAACTTGGACAAGCATGGATTAGGGTTTACAAATACCACTTAATCATGAATACAAGACAAGTATGGACAAGTTATAACAACACTTAATTATGAATATAATTTGACATGGATAAGTTGTAACAACACTTAATCATGGATAAGATAAAGTAAAACATGCATAAGTCAAGACATCACTTAACATGGTATTATTCATAGTTTAAAATAAACACGTATAAGTCAAAACATTACTTAAAATGTGTAGAGGTTCAAGAGTTTAACAAAGCATGAATATGGATATCAAAGATGAATAAGGTCAATCAACATGAATGGATTAAAACATGGTTCAAACATGATACATACAAGCAAAGGAATCACATTGAGGCATGGTTTAAGTTAAACACTACTAATCATGAATACATTTTTAAGATGTTCAATACAATTAAAGGTAACAACCAAATCATAATTGAGAAGGGAGACATGTTCATAATAATAACATGTGGATGGAGGATGCAAGCACATAAAGGATGACATGTGAGCATGCATATAGATGACATGGTATGATTTAAACATCACTTAATCATATGAACAAGTTAAGACATTACTTGAACATTCAATCATGGATACAAGTTGAACATGTTTAGTACAAGTAGGTAACAACCAAACATTCATGTTATGAATTCAAACATGGTCTTAAACAAGATGGAAACATCACAAAGGTTTAGACATACATGCATGTATACAAAGGTATATTAAGACAAAAAATAAAGTGTTTATAAAAACATAACCATGGTATAATTCATACAAGGGTACACATGTACATTAGGTCAAATAAACATGGGAGAAGACCACACATCAAGGACAAAAGACCAAGAAAAAAATCTCATGGCATGATTAAAGTTTTAACATACACTTTAATATGTAAACATACACCAAAAATGTATCAAAATTAAGTTAAAACAAAGATTTACAAGTTCAAAACATCCCATAAGGTCTATATAAGGTGTGTGAGGTTCATACAAGTCAATGTGCATAAAGGAAACCAAAGGATCAATCAAAGAATACAAAAGAAACCTTAAGAAACCCTAAAAAAGTCACCTACTTTGAACAAATAAAAGTGTAAGAAAAATAAATGTTTTTGAGTATTTCCTTTTACAAACAGAAAATAGATATCTTCATGAACAAATTTCAAAAATAATGGGTCAAAAAGCTTTTGGGATGAAGAAGTTCTCATGTTTTCAAATTGTGAAGGAAAAAAAAGTATTAAAAAGAAGGGAATGGTCTTGGTGGGATTTGCACCCACGTTGTTGGGCTTACAACTTAAAACTTATACAATTGAGCTAAGGCGCGCACACGATATAAGGGTGGAAGGTATAAGGGTGGAAGCACAACATAATATATTGAGTTTCTTTCATAAAATGAATTAAGAAAAAGCACAAAAGGTCTGGGGCGAGGGGTATTTGAACCCTAGACCTATAGGACAAACATGAACACACGCATCACACTCTACCACTGGGGTGACCAATACATCCGTGTATTGAACCACCCAGAACAATATATATTTTACACTTCAATCAAAACTGCCACCTCAGCACCACATCATCTCATCTCCTTCCCTCACCCTCAATTTTCTTCTCTCTCCCCGTGCCCTAGTTCATCATCTTCATTAGAACTTCAACTCAACTTTTCTCTCCCATTTTCTCATCATTTTTAATTTTTTAAAAACCAAACTTGGATCATTTTTTATAAGAATTCTAAATATACCATTAGTTCATCCTAAAATTGTCTGTACAACACACAATACTTTCAACAACAGTGAAAAATAATTAAATTAACACATGTCAAAACATCACATGTTTAACTCATTCAATGTAACCAATGTCTCAAATGTATTATACATGATATGGACTACATTTTTGCTTCACAAATAAGTCATTAAAGATGCATGAATCATGAGGTTAATGGAACAAGAAGCTTACCTCTTGGAGAAATTCCAAGGCTTCTTCAAATGATCTTCCAGAAATAAAATGATGGTCTCTTAGCCTTGTTGGTCCTTGGAGAGAATGTATGAATGCTTAGATTTCTTGGAAATAACTTCGAGGACCAAACCCGAGCCTTCTTGCAAGATGAAGGTGTGAAATGATGAATGATGTGTGGGATGCTACAAAGCTTATTTAATGGTTGGAAAAAGTTCTATGGAGTTGTCTACAGATAGCTTATGAAATTTCTTTGAGGAATACGCGAGTGGAAAATGTTTGGCTTGAGAATTTACAAAAATGAGCTTATTTGCAAATTCTGTTGGGAGGGGAAGTTTGATGAGGTTTCAAGTGTGTTTGTTGTGTGTTTTATATTTGAGAGATCCCTCTATTTATAGGAAAAAATAGTGTGAGGAAAGGCTGGTCAGAATGCAAGGAATTGAAGTTTTTGCAAGTTGGTTTGGTTGGAAGTGAACCATGTGGTTCCTTGCAAGATCATGGTTCCAATGTGCAAGTACAAGGAGGTAGGTTAGCGTGGTTGAAGCTCAGATCTTGATTTCTGCAAAGGAAACATTTTGGAGTCTCAAGAAGAGTTGAGATTGTGATTAAAGTGTCTTTACAAGAGTGGTATTGTGATCTTTATGGAAAAACTTTCCCTAAATGGAATAATCATGTGGATAATGCTTTAAAACCCTGGGTAATGCCTCTAAAATTCGTGTAATATTTTTACTAGTGATAGACATGCAAGCAAGAGGACCAAAAATCAAAGGATTTGCAGCATTGGATTGGTTTTGCTCAAAGTCATGACATGAAAAATTACCTACATTTCAAGTATGGAGGGCCAACTTCCTTTCTTCAAATCGCATAGCTCAAAAATGGGATCAATGAGTTCTTGTACTTTTTGAAAAGCTCCAAACATGATCTATAACTTTCATGTTTGAAGATTTTCTTGATTCTCAATGGATCATAATGAAAACTGGCTCCAAAGTTTGGTACTTTTGGGAGTCCAAAATTGCCTTGAAAAGTTTTTCTAAGTATGAAACTTTTCTTACTCACTTGATGGCTTCATAACTCAAAATCCTTTCACTTTTTGGAGATTAACCCTGTCGCTAATCGAAAAATGCATCGTGCAACGACGGGGAGGCGAGAATGAAAAACAGAAGAGTCGCCACCGAACTTTATTTATCCCATGAGGGAAAAGGAAAATATCGAGAAAACCTTAAGAAAGAAACAGATAAGATGGTCTCGCGACCAAGAATGGGTTCGGAAGCCGGTTATGCGAAGGGAAGGTATTAGCACCCCTCGCATCCATCGTACTCGATGGGAACCATTTATTTGTCGTATGTGTGAATTTATCTGCTAAAATATATTGCTTTCTATGAGTGTTCCTAGAGGAGAGAGAAGGGCTAGAAATAGGGAAAAGAGAGATAACGGGGAAGAAGAGAAAGAATAGACTCGGTAGGACTTCGCGGTCCTAGGCCTACGTATTCTTAACGGATATGAGAAAGTCAGAGTCAACGTAGTTTGGGGAACTACAAATATTAGGGGAATGTGCTCGGAAAGGATTGTGGCCCTTGTGCCTACGTATCTTTACTTGCAAAAGGTAAAGAATCAGAGCAGTCGTAGTTCGGCCTACGGTTTGCTGGGAAGTTCTGGTAGACGATGCTATCGTGCGCATTCTAGCAGTTTAGGTGTATTGTTGCTCGCTCGTTAGAGACTTAGGCGTTACTTGTTTGCGGTAGAACGGACGTAGCATGTCCTTTTGGGGAAAGGGTGGAAAAGGATTAAGAGTGCTCCCTAAGACATCATCGTCTTGTGCCTACGTATTCTCAACATGCATGAGAAATCAGAGCAACATAGTTCGTGAAACGGGTAATCGGTGTTTTTGTGGATGATGATATCGTACGCATTCTAGCAATTTAGGTGTATTGTTGCTCGCTCGTTTAGAGACTTAGGCGTTACCTGTTTGCGGTAGAACGGACGTAACATATCCTTTTTGAAAGACTGGTTTTCGCCATGCAAGGCAAGAAGTCACATTTGATTGGTGAGATTGTTTTTAGGAGTGAGATATGTCATCAGATAGCAACCCCTTGCGGGTAATACCTAACGATTATCTCAAAGTTTTCATTATTAAAATGGTGTGGCAAACATAGCGTCTTCGTATTGAAAGACGAGTATCAAAATCACACACACTACAGTGAGTATCCTAACACTCGGAGAGGAAGAAGTCTACACTCAATCCTCTCTCTAATTCAATGCAAAGAGAACTTCATTCTCTTATTAAAGATGTTTTTGGTTTTGAATGGTAAGTGCTTTTGCGAATGTAAACCCTACGGTAAATGTCAAGCACTCGGGATAGGAGAAGGCCTACGCCTAACCACTCCACGACCATTCAAGTTTTTGTTGTGAAAATAATTTGAAAATGCACTCGGTACGGGACCGAGGTTTTAGGTGAGAAAGCTAAGAGAGAAGTCGTGAAAGAGAGAGTAGTGGATAAAGTCGTGTCTTCGTATTGAAAGACGAGTATTGAGACCACACACACTACAGTGAGTATCCTGACACTCAGAGAGGAAGAAGTCTACACTTAATCCTCTCTCTTTAGTTCAACACAAAGAGAACTTCATTCAAAAGTGTTTTTGGTTTTGAATGGTAAGTGCTTTGCGACTTTAAACCCTACGGTAAATGTCAAGCACTCGGGATAGGAGAAGGCCTACGCCTAACCACTCCACGACCATTCAAGTTTTTGTTATAAAAAGAGGTTTGAAAATGCACTCGGCACAGAACCGAGGTTTTTTTAGGAGAAAAGGTGTGGAGAATACAAGCGTCTTCGTATTGAAAGACGAGTATCGAGACCGTACACACTATAATGAGTATCCTGGCACTCAGAGAGGAAGAAGTCTACACATAATCCTCTCTCTTTAATTTAATACAAAGAGAACTTTATTCTCTTATTAAAAGTATTTTTGGTTTTGAATGGCAAGTGATTTACGATAGTGAACCTTACGGTAATGTCAAACACCCGGGATAGGAGAAGGACTATGCCTAACCACTCCACGACCATTCAAGTTTTATGGTAAAAAGAATTTGAAAAATGAACTCGGCACGGAACCTAGGTTTTAGAAGAGAAAGGTTCGAAAAGAAGTTGTGGAGAAGAGAGGTGGAGAATACGGACGCGTCTTTGTATTGAAAGACGAGTATTGAAAGACGAGTATCGAAACCACCCACACTACAATGAGCATCTCGACACTCGGAGAGGAAGAAGTCTACACTTAATCCTCTCTTTTTAATTCAATACAAATAGAATTTTATTTCTTAATTGAAGAGATGTTGAGAACCTGCCAAAGAGATGAAAAATAGAGACAGATATACACAGGATACAAATAAACAACAGTCCACCAATTAGGATTTTATGGTTTCAATATTTATTAAGTTTTTTTTAAAAGAATGTATAAGCTAGTTGAATATTTACAGGATAATAATAATATACAGAATATATAATATGTACAAGAATGTAAATGACTGAAAAATAAAGCAGTTAATATTTGACAGAAAGTAAAGCAGTTGTATATTGACAGAAAATAAAAGTTAGTTGTCAATTGGTTAGTGGATTGAATCGGGACACAAAATAATGGGATCTCGTCTTAACCGCAAACAAAATGTCGATTAATCGAAGGTAGCCTATCACGATCCCAAACCACTACACAACATGCTCAGACTGATGGCTCTAATTTTGGGGATGACGACGCTTCAAGTCCCCCACCTCTTAATCAAGTCGAACCCATGGTTACTGGGGAGGTGGTTGTCGAACAAGCAAGAATTCCTACAAACCAACTAACCAATGCCAATCTAAATCAAGTTGTTCAAGAGGAACCAAGGGGAAATACATCCTGAACCAGTTCACAACAAAGATGAAAATCTATCCACCAGTGATAGAGGTGAAGCAGTTGTGATTGAAGAAGTAGAAAAGGAAGAAAAGGAAGAAGAAGAGAGAGAGGAGGAAGACCAAGAGGAAGGGGAAGGAGAAGAAGAAGATCAGGAAGGTTCTGAACTTCGCCAAACTTCTTTACCTGTGGTGGAGAAAACTTCAGCTCCCATCCTAACTCCAGCAAACCCTTTGGCGGCACTTAAGTGGTCGAACCCTAGGGAATACGCCAAACTGATCCTTAGGCAGAAATGTGGTTCCTCTTCTAGCTCTCCGACTGTTTCTAGTCATCCAACATCAGATGACTTTGTTAGTCCTATCCTCCAGTCTATCAAGAAGAAATTCTTCAGGGGAGATATCCACAACGTCTTGGCTTCAGACCCAACTGCCCGTCTCTTTTTAAAGGACAATCTCAAGAAACTTGACCTTACCACTCTTAGTCCAGAAATTTCTGGTTTCTTGATTGACTTGACTGTTGTGGTGGATGATTGTCTTCAGAAATCAAATGGTTCCCCTCTATCCAGAAAACTATCATGGACACAGTAGGTCGTGAGAGTGCAGCTTGGACTGGTGCACAAGAATCAGAGGCCAAGGTTGAACAATTGAAGGCTGCTCAAAAATGACGACAAGATGAAATAGCCTCCAATCAGAAGGACATTGAGGCATGGAAGCAGCAACTCAAGGAACTTCAAACAAAAATTTCTACTGCTGAAAAATGCAACCTTGAGTTGTAGCATTTCGACGACCCTGAAATGGCCAAAGAGATGAAGAGCGCCATCGACCTTATTGATGCATCTCAAAGGTTTGAAAAAGAGCTTGCAGCAACCAGGCTTGACAAATCTCTGTGTGAGGCTCGCCTCAGTCATCATATGAAGACCTTTGCTCAACTAAAGTCAAAGCTTCCCTTCTGATTTCTTCATGACCTCTACTTGAAATAATGTTTAATCATCATTTATTTATGGGCCTTTTCAAGCCTTCTACGTAATGACAATTTTCTGCTTCCTGGCATTTTTAATCATTTGCACCATATTAATGTTTTCGACTCACAACTCTATGGCATGCATTATGATGTATTTTATTCATGGACTTAATTTTGAGTCAACTTCACAATTAAGGCATTCTACCTCTTTTTTAGAAAACATATAATTTTTCTGCTCTACTTAATGCTCCAACAGCATCAGCACATAGTTTTACAACCATATATATAGCGTAGCCCCTTAGGCTTACTCCCACGACCAATCTCTGTGTTTCCACCGTTTGACTAGCCATTCTGGATCAAGTTTCTCCTCTATAAAACCTTCTTTCTCCTGAACCACGTCTTGCATTCATAGAAGCAAGCATGAATACCAACTCAGGAAAACCCATCATCAAGGAACAAGTTGCTGATTCAAAGAAGCCTGAGGTGACAACAAAGGCTAGGGAAACCCAGAAACCTGAAGCCTCCTCTGGAGTATCCTTTCATGCAAAGAGGCACGAAACAAGGATGAAAATCCCCAAAAAAGGGCGTCCCAACATCAGGAATTCTGAAGATGAAGTTGATGAAGACTACATGGAATTCCTTAAGTCCATTGATTTAAGGGACTTTGACTGATCATTGCTTGATTTATGGATTGTTGTATTGATTTCTTTTTTGCTTTGTACTGTTAGCCTTGTTTGGCCCATTTTGGCTTTTATGCCCTTTAATGAAACTTATGTTTTGATATGAACCTCTTGCAAGATAGGCCTATATTTTTTCAAATACTTGTCATTTACTTTCAAGATTCTTTTATCTTTGTCTAATTCTTCAACTTTATAAGCCCCATTGGAGAATACTTGTATGACTTGAAATGGACCCTCCCATTTAGGAGACCATTTGCCTAATGTTCAGTATTTTTGATCCATAGGCAAAATCACTTTCCAAATTAAATCCCCACATAGAAAGGATTTAGACTTAACCTTTTTGTTGTAAGATTCTTCGACCCTTCTCTTTTGTCTCCTTAACAACTCTAAGGATCTAAGCCTTTCTTCATCCAAATTTACTAGTTCATCCATCATCATTGCCCAATAAACTTCAGAAGGGATCTCATAATGTTTTTGAATTCTTATAGATTGCAAATATATCTCCACAGGAAACACTGCATCATGACCAAAGGTAAATCGAAATGGAGTAGTATTAGTAGCCTCCTTAGGGGAAATTCGACATGCCCAAAGTACATGGTCTAATATCTTATGCCAATTCCTAGGCTTCTTTCCTACATGCCTCTTGATCAGTCCAATTACCACTTTTCGCCTGAGCATAATAAGGCGTAGACGTTAAAAGTTTGAAACCTATTTCTTTAGCAAATTCCTGCATCTTTTGACCAGTAAACACTGATCCTTGATCTGTGGTAATTGTTTCTAGGATACCAAATTTGTAGATAATATGATTTTGGATGAATTCAATAACATCTTCTTGACCTACATTTGCCAATGGTACTACTTCAATCCATTTAGTGAAATAATCAATACCCACCAGAATATATCTTTGGTTCTTTGAAGATGTTGGTCGAATCTCTCCCACTATATCCAAAGCCCATCCTCTAAAAGGCCACAGTTTCACTATGGAGTGCAATTCACTTGCAGGAACATGTTGTATGCCAGCATGCATCTGGCACTCTTGGCAACCCTTGGCAAATTCTATAAAATATTTTAGCATAGTAGGCCAGTACATGCCCTGTCGAAACAACAACCACTTCATTTTATGGCCAACTTGGTGTGCTCCACAGGCCCCACTATGAACCGTCGACAGTGTCAAATATGCCTCTGTTTCGTTAAGGCACTTCAATAAGACTCCCTCAGGGGTCTTCTTAAACAATTCATTACCCATAAGTATATAAATTAAGGCTTGATACCTGACTTTTCGCTTTGTCGAAGCCATTGGATTTTGCAGATATTCGACCACAGGCTTTCTCCAGTCTTTCTCTGTTAGACCCTCTACAACAAAAATTTGAAAATTTTCGCCATCTACGTACCCAAGCTTAGTTGTTTTTAATTTTGATGGGTACAAACCAACAACCACCACTTTCCCTCTTGCTTCTATTACTTCCTGAAGGTTTTCCTTCGATATTTTGTATCCAAAAGCAATCTGAGCTAAGTCATTAGGAACTTGATTTTCTATTCTGGGTATATGTTGGATAGCCACTACTTCAAATTTCTTTAGTAGCCTATTTGCCATTACAAAGTACATAATGAGATTTTCTTTAATGCATTTATATTCCTTTGTGATTTGTTTTACAATCAACTCTAAATCTCTCATTATTTCGACTCTGGTTGCCCCCAATTTAAACAAAATTTCAAGGCCAACAATTAATGCTTCATATTTAGCCTCATTGTTAGAGCAAGGCCCTTCGATCTTGTACTTAAATTTTGTTGGAATTTTGTCAGGAGAAATACTAAATATACCCACTCCTGTTCCATTTATATGGCTTGATCCATCAAAGTATAACTTCCAAGAGTTCAGTTCAATGTAATTTAAATCACTTTCGGTTATAGAATGGTCAACTATAAAGTCTGCCACTATTTGCCCTTTCACGGCCTTTAAAGGTTGATATGTTAGCGAATATTCTGTTAATGCTAATGCCCATTTGCCAATTCGACTATGCAAAGTAGGTTTAGATAACATATGTTTTATAACATCAAAACGAGACGAAACATACACATCAACAGGCTTTATATATTGCTTTAATTTAGTACAAGAGAAATACAAGCATAAACATAACTTTTCAATCATGTTATACCTAGTTTCTGCATCATTCAAAACTCTACTAAGATAATAAATGGCTCTTTCAACTCCATTTTCATCCTCTTGAGCCAACATGCTCCCTAAAGTTTTATCTGATGCAGTTATATACAATCTCATACTTTTATTTCTACAAGGTGGTGCCAGAATTGGAGGGCGACTTAGGTAGTCCTTGATCTTGTCGAAGGCTTCCTGTTGTAATTGTCCCCACTCAAAACCATCTTTGTTGAAATGCAGCAATGGTGAAAAAGCTTGTGTTTTGCCACTCAGGTTGGATATAAACCTTCTTAAGAAATTGATCTTGCCCAATAATGACTGCAACTCCTTCTTGGTTGATGGCGTTTTCGCTTTCATTATGGCTTTGGTTTTATTTTGATTTATTTTGATCCCTTTCTTGTGGACCACAAAGCCTAGAAAATCTCCTGCCTGTACACAGAAAGCACATTTAAGAGGATTCATTTTAAGACCAAATTTTCTCATCCTTAAGAAGGACTGTCGAAGATGGTCAATATAACTCTTCCCAGAAATAGACTTTATAACAATATCATCAGTGTAAATTTGCATGAAAGTTTCTATAAAATCATGGAAGATTGAATTTATTGCCCTTTGATAAGTGGCACCAGAATATCCATCTAAAAGTAGTTTTAGGAACATCTTCCTCAACAATGAATATTTGGTTATAACCAGAATATCCATCTAACATGCTAAGGTATTCATGTCCTGCTGCAGAATCTACTAACATTTTTGCTACTGGCATTAAATACTCGTCTTTTGGAGTTGCAGCATTTAAATCTCTAAAATCTATGCAAACCTTTAAAGACCCATTCTTTTTTATAACAGGCACTATATTGGCCAACCATTCGACATACTTGGCAGTGCGGATGAATTTGCAACGAAGCAGTCTTTCAACCTCCTTTTTGATCTTTGAAAGTATTTCTGGTGCAAACCGTCATGGACCTTGCTTGACTGGTCTTTTTCCAGGTATCATAAGCAACCTATGTTCAACCAACTCCCTGCTCAAACCTGGCATTTCATTCTTAATCCCAGGCGAAGTAGTCTTTGAACTCTTTCAATAGCTAAACTACCTCAAACTTCAGTTGGGGGTTTAAACTGGTACTAATGTAAGTAGGCCTTTTAACTGCCCCCTCACTGGGGTCAACTTCTTCTAAAGGATCCTGTGCTAGAATTTTGACGTTATTTGCCAGTGGATCTTTTTCAAACCCCAAGGGCTCATCCTCATAAATGGCATCGAACCTTTGGTTTTTCTCTCCATTTTGGACCTTATCTGGAGGTTCTGGGTCAAAGTCCTTACCAGGCCCTTCTTGGTGAAACTCAGAAATGGCTTCGCCAGCCATGTGGTTATTGTCAGCTTCTAGAGCCGCTTGTAACTTTGTTTCAGCCACACAGGCCAAAATTTTATTCAATGCTTCAAATTCAGTCATGATCACTGAATTCACTTCCCCACCCTGTGGGGTCTACTGGAGGCAGGCCTAAACATGGAAGCCTTCCTCCTGGTGTCTCATTGTCCCATCTAAAACCTTCGACAGGATGTAAATACAACGAATGGAACGTCTCTTCATCTGGAGCAAACTCGAAATCTGCTGGAGGACATGGAGCAATGTTCGCCAAGTGCTTATCGAACTGTCTCCTATCACATGATTGATAGGGATTTTAAAGTATCTTTGATAAGCTTCAATGTTTTCCACTATACCATATGGCCTCCAAATGGTAATTCTTTGATGCATTAAAGAAAGCACAACACCTATGTCGTGAATCCACTCTCTTTCCAAGAGCAGATTATAGTTTGCTTTAGTTTCGAAAACCATGAAAATTGTGGGTCTCGTGATAGTTCCCACAGTAAGATCAACTTGGATTACCCCTAAAGTGGAGCCCACTTTCCCTTCATAGTTCGACAGAACCATGTTGTGGGGCTTGGTATCATCGTCACACTTCCCCATCTTACTTAGCAAAAATCGAGGCATAAAATTCACAGTTGTGCCACAATCCACCAATATTTTGTTGACAGGTACATTCTTCACTTTTCCAGTAATGTAAAGAGGCTTTAAATGAACCTTCATCACCTCTGTGGGGCGTTCAAAGAGGGCGTTTTGCTCCTTTACGCACCCATTGTTCATTATATAATAACACACAGGTTTATGTGCAAGCATTTCCATCTCAGTATTCTGATCAAAATCTTCAACTTCTGTCGCTCGGTCAAATTCTTTGGGCATGACAGATACAACATTCACTATGATGTCTAGGGAAGCTTCTGATTCGCTGTCGAAGTTGTCAGTCATATTCTCATCATCTTCGACCTCTTTTTCTGGTTGGTACCTTTAAACCTCAAACAACTTTCGCCTTATAGGCATTTTCTCAGCTATTCCCACGTGATTTCCCACATTGGTACTTGACTCTCCTTGTCTTGGCACCTGAGCTTCCCTGAGGTCCTTTCGCCTATGCTGTTCTCTTTGCCACGGTGACCTGGTCATAGGGTTCTTACCCTTGTAGTTCTGAGAGATATATGCTGACTTATTAGTTGTATGGTTTTCCTTTTGATATTCAAAAGAAGAACCTCTTTCTACGTCAAATTTCTGCCATTTCTTCTGCCCTCTCCCTTCGACAGGTTTTATCCAGCTTTTTGTTGGTATATTCCCAGCTGGTTTAAACGTGTTTGGCCTAGCTTGGGTTTTCACTTCCGTCGAGGATCTTCTGGAGTTAACACCTCATGGGCCCTGGTTTACTTTCTGCCCCCAGTTTCCATTGGCCTTTTTTATTCCTTCCAGATTCTGAGCAGCTTTTTCATCAAAAATGGCGCTACACCTAGGACACAACATCACTCCTGATCCATTCTTTTGACAATGATGCAGAAAATCAACAATGATTTCTTCCTGCTTGGGGTACACCACTTTGTTATGTTTCTCTTGTTCTTCTGCCTCATTCTTCTCTTCAACCTTTCGGTCTGTGATCTCGACCATGTTGATACCAACCTTATCTTCCAGCTCCATGTTAGAAAAGTGAACCTCCAGATTTTCAGTGGTTTTTTTCATATGCTTACCGTCTACTTCCTTTGTTACCTCCTGCTAGGTGGAATCTTCAGCTTCGACCACCGTTTCAGCATCAAACCTTTCAATGTTAAGGGATGTTTTAAAGTAATGTTCTGCCGCCATGCATATCTAATTCTCTAAGAAACAACCATCAATCTCCATCATTTCTCCTACCAACATCATGTTGTTCTCCACTTCTCTGACGACTTCGACTTTGGAGACGTTTCTGCCCAGCGCCTTATTGGTGCTGATACTACCAGAGCTAACATCAGATTTCTCACTTAATTCAACCATGTTAATGCCCTCAGTAGCATTCACTTTCAGTCCCCTTAATGCCATGTCTACTCCCTTGGCAGATTTATCCAGCTCAACAAACCTATCTGCAGTTTTCTTGGTTATCAATATCAAACCACTATCATCAGGACTGCCTCCTTTTGGACTGTCTGCAGTCTTGTTAGAGCCTTCAAAAGCTGCATCTCTCAGTTTTTCATTTTGGTCTAAACACTCATTTGCTTTGATCATTACAGGCTCTGTGGCGAACTCTTCAGGAACCTCCACCACATTAACTGAAAAATTGGAACCTTCAATGGCTTCGACCATCTGGACCTCTTCAGGCTCTGCATAGAGAGCCTATGTGGTTTGAAATGGGTTAGAGTCAATCTTCATTTGGGCTTTGTCCCCAAACTTCAACCTTCCTTCTTGGATGGCACCTTGCACCAAATCCCTGAAAAGAAAACATTGAGAAGTTTTATGACCCAAAAAATTGTGGTACTTACAAAAGCCTCTTTTCTTTCTTTGTTCTAAAGGTGGCAGTTTAGCACCAGCAGACACTATTATCTGCCCATCCTTGACTAACAAATCAAATATTTCGTCATATTTAGTAACGTCGAAAGTATATGTTTTCTTAGGAAATTTGTCATTAGATTCGACATGATTTTTTCCATTTGGGGGGGCTAATAGTTTGCAAGCATGAGGTGGACCCTCCTTTAGTTCAGCAACATCAACCTCAATCTCGTCGACATGAGATGTTTCATTATATAGATTTTCCACATCTTTACTACATTCGACAAAGGCCACTTTTTTACCCTTGTTGAATCTAGCTTTCTCTTCTCTTAGCCTCTCTAGTTGTCGAACCCTATCAGCTAACTGAGCCATGTCTCTGAAATACTAGGTATCTAGCTTCTTCCTAATGGAATAATCGAGACCCCCAACAACCATTTCGACCAACTCATGTTCTGGTACTTGCGTAAAACATCTAGCTTTAAGAAGTCGAAACCTATTTAGGTACTCATCAATTGGCTCAGTGACTTTACGTTTGATACTAGCTAGTTCTTTCAGTCTGATCTTAGTTTGTCCCATGTAGAACTGTTCGTGAGACAAGCGTTCTAATTGGGCCCAATTATGGACTGAATTTGGAGGTAACGTGGTAAACCACGTAAAAGCATTTTTTGTGAGAGAACTTAGGAAATATTTGATCCTAATACTTTCATCACCTGTTATCTCTCCTGCTTCAATCATATACCTAGCCACGTGTTCGACGATCGATTCAGTAGTATCTCCTGCAAACTTACTGAACTTTGGAACCTTCGTTCTAGGGGGTAACTCAGACTGAAGATATAATCCACTATGGGCGAAATATAATTTGGCCTTGTGAAGCCAAAGTTTACGCCATTTATAGTCATTATTCTTTCTACCATGGCTGCAAGATTATTTTCTTTTGCTGCATCCTGGTGTCAAACTCGTCTAAGGATTTGGTCAACATTTTGATTTCTGCTCACCATGACTGTTCCTGGTTCTTCCTCCATATGAATTGGTACATGGTTCCTTCGTGGTTCGACTCTGAAAGGTTTGCCCATCTCTTGATCCTCCGTGTTCACCTCAGGTCCATTTCGCGACTGATATCATGGGGTATTTTCGACAACCGTTGATCTCTAATCAAATGTTGGTACTCCCATAAAATCAGCCATACGTGCTAATTGTGTCGCCAATTATTGGTTAGTTTGAGTAGTGTTCTGAATCAACGGTTGAAAAACTTCTCCCATTGTCTGAGACTGCACCATTTTCATATTACTTTCATCCATTTGTTGTCTAAAACAGTTTATGGAAGTATTTGTAAGACTGGGTGCTTGCACAGAGTAACCAACACCTATGCTTTGGTGGTTTCGACCACCTGATCCAAATCCTTGCACTGGCGAAGATACTATGTTTTCTGAAAATATGATGGAGCGCTCTGTAGATTTTGCATCATTGACGTAGGCATACCATAAGGTAAACTCCTTGGCAATGGCTGTGAGAAACCTGGAGGAGGAAAATGGCTATGCAATGAACTTCCTCCTGGGGGTGTTGGTGAATTAGGAATTTGTGGTTCTATATATTCCAACACTGGTTGAGTGTACGTTCTTACACATGTTGACCATGGGCTTGCCATAGATGGCATAGGTTCAGACGCAACTGCTGGCGGTGACGTCTGTCCTCCCGTCGAAGACACTGGAGACGGTACACTTTGCGACCCCATGCTGCTTGATTGAGTATTTGAAACACTTCCTTGAGGATCAACTTGTTGACTAGCATTTGTTGCCATTTTCTTAGTATATTTCCCTTTTGGTCTTCCTTCATGTGTTGTGGCTAACTTCCCACTCCTCAATCACATACAACGAAGTATTGCGCCAAAAGATGAATATGTTTGATGTAAACTTTGGATACTTAGCACTGGGTCCCACCAGGTGTGCCAATTTGTTTACTGTGAAATTTGGTAAACAACCGCTGGTCTATCAATCTTGGGTAAAATTGAGTAACTTGCAGGATCAACCATACTAAATCCTAGGACATGTGTTAAGTTTGAAACAAAAAGCTAATTTGAACTCCACGTTCGACTATGAAAGTTTTGTAAAGCAGAAATAACTTGGAAATTAACAAGACTGTGAAATAAAGAACGTAATTCTTAATACGTCAAAAGTTAAAAGCAAGGTTGTAAAAGACTTTGAAAATAAAGGCAAGAACATAAAAGACTTTGAAAGTAAAGGCAACAATGTAAATGACTTTGAATTTAAAAGCTGTAATGTAAAAAGTGCAATAATGTAACTGACTTTGAAATTAAAGGCAACAATGTAAATGACTTTGCTTTGAAATTAAAGGCAACAATGTAAATAACTTTGAATTTAAAGACAATAATGTAAATGACTTTGAAATTAAAGACAATAATGTAAATGACTTTGAAATAAAAGACAACAATGTAAATGTGCAGGAAAGTAAATGTCGAAAGCAATTAAAAGACTTTTAAAATAATAAGTTTAAAGGAAAATGCAGAAGGTTAAATTGCAGGTGAAGGTAAAATGCATAAAGTTAAATGGCATAAAGTGTAAATGAGAAAATAAAGCTTCAGGACATGAAAATAAATGCATTCAAACATAAAAGATGAAGGTTAAAGGATAACATGCAAATGGTAAAGATATGTAAATTGCATTAGTAAAAGGGGATGGTGTTGCATCATGTACATTCTCGCTAACTCGTTTCTCTACACGCGGGTACTTTGAGTAATTTGGAGTGACTTGTACAAGACGAATGAACATCCTTATTCTATAAAAATAACTCTTATTTATAATGCTAGAAAATAACTATTAAATGACGATTATTGCTTCTCAACGTGTCCTTTTGGCGCTTTTTCCCAACCTCAACTGTTCCCACGTTCTCCCACTACCAATTTGAAACTTAAATATTAAGAATCCCTCCATCCTTGATGGTAACTGCCACGCGTTTCTTCCAGCAGGATCTTGGTCGAAGGCTTTTCCAACACTTAGCATTTTCCTAGAAATTTTCCCAACCTCTCTTCGACTCAGGCTTCATCAAAGTTGTGTCGAAGCCTTCTTATGTTTTAAAATAACATTCTGACTTGATATAATTATGATTTTGCTGGCGTCGAAAATGAGAGCTAACACCATGATAAGTAATGTTTTGACTTATACATGATCCTTTATATGTTCCATGCTTAAATATTGTTATGATTTATGCATGTTAATCTTGACCCTTTGAACTTTGTTATAAGTAACGTTTTGACTTATACATGAGTTTCTTGATTTGTATCCATGCTTAAATATTGTTATGATTTATGCATGTTGATCTTTGAACTTTGTTATAAGTAAATTTTTGACTTATGCATAATCCACTTGTACTTGTGATGTTTGGTCTTGTAAGAACCTTATTTCATAATCATTTAGATATTGTAACATCTATGTTTACCTTTGGTTGTAACCATTTGGTTTGATTCTAAAATTCCTGTGGATGAATACTTGGTTGTAACCTTGTTACTATCTTTTCTTGATGTTGTCACTTGCTTGCCCTTATCTTTCTTGGTTGTTACCATGATTTTATATCTTCGTCATGTTTGAATGAATGTATATGTATGCCTTTGTTAATTTCTCCCCAAGTGATGTAGCTTGTTAGCTCTCATCCTCAAGAGTTGCTTTGTATCCCTAATTCCAAAGGAAAATCTCTCTATTGACTCAATGACATAGATAGTTCATTTTGTTCCCATCTTCCCTTTGACCTTGTTAGAGTCATTAGGACTTTTTGGGAACCTTATCCCTTTGATTTTGTCAAGTCAATATCTTTAGCACACCTTGTTAGGAATCCTACAACTTAGAACTTAGGTCTAGAGTTTGTTAACTCTATGTGTGTACCATTGTTATGTGTACTCACTTTTCTCTTTTTGGCTTTTGTTAAAGTCAAACTCCCATTTAGTCTTTCAACTTATACTTAGAAAGTTTTTTAACTCTATATAAGTATCATTGTTATGGATGTTTAATCCCCTTGAGCCTTGACCATATTCAAGAGTTCTCTCCCTAGTTAGGAGAACTACGATTACTCTGATTCCAACCTTGTTAGGATACGTAGGCACGAGATGCAACGTCTTGGCGAGCATACTTAGTGTACAAACTTGTAGGTCCTTACCTTAGCACATAACCATTAGCAAACAGACATTAACACAAACACAACTACTAAACAAGAGGCTCCTTTAGAGTACTACAAATACTTAGGATGCTAAGACCTTCCCTTAGTATAACCAACCCCCAATCTCTTAGCTTCATTGTTACGTAGCGCACTTAGGATTTTCTTTGATCTTTACCCTTTCCTTTGAATAAATCAAAGTTCGGTAGTGAATATTTAAAGATTTGCGATTCAAGTTAATTAATAGCTTGATATCCAATTCTCACTGCAACACAAGGATGCACAACTGATGTAATGCAATGCAATGATATGATGCAAGATACAATACGAGATGCAAGATCCTGGATCATAGGTTCAAGCAATTCTGAAGTTGGTTATTGTAACTGGTGAATAACCAAAGAAACCTTATAGGTGGGCTCTATACGGGCAGATCTAAATTCTTTACCCATAAATCCATTCACGGGATGGTTTCTACATTGACGGATAAGGTTCTCAGAATCACAGACACTAATCACATCAACGTCATGCAACAGGCTAGCTACATCACGATGATAATGACGACAAGGTCTCTCCTGAGTGGGGTCCTTATGCTAGGCACACAAGGAGCGAGTCCTTGGAGATTAACACTACACGACCACCAATATAGAACTGGTGCTAAAAGGGGTCCCAGAATCACGGACCCTTCATGAATCAAGCCATGCATTAGGTTAGTTGTGTTACAACAAGATCTACGAATAGGTCTCCTCTAGGGGAGCTTTCATGCTAGGCACACAAGGATTGAGTCCTTGGGGACTAAGACTACTCGACTACCAATTCTAAGTTATGTATTCCCTCTGCTTTTACCAAAGCTCGGGCGTAGAGCTTTACTCATGACATCATCCCAAGATCCAACAGGAAAGCATGACATCGAGCATATAAAAGAGAAACCAATAAGAGAACAAATATATAAACGAGAAGAAAACAAGCAAACAAAGATAACACTATTCACAAATCCCTAATTTAGGCTCGACTCTCTCTTGCATGGAGCACTAATCCCCAGTAGAGTCGCTAGTTGTCGCACCTCAAAAAATCATCGAAAATACGACCCTCACGCGAAAGGCACGGAATGCGGTTCGACAGAGTCGCCATCGAACTTTATTTATCACAAAAGAGAGAAAGGAAAATATCGATAAAACCTTTAAAGAGATAGGAACATGGTCATCGCAACCACGTTCTAGGTTCGGGACTCGGTTACGCAAGGGAAAGGTATTAGCACCCCTCACGTCCGTTGTACTAAACGGAAACCTCTTAGTTCGATTTGTGATGAAAGTTATCTAAGCTTGTTTGTTTTCTTCTCAATGATAAATGC
This sequence comes from Lathyrus sativus, assembly GCA_963859935.3. Taxonomy (NCBI): domain Eukaryota; kingdom Viridiplantae; phylum Streptophyta; class Magnoliopsida; order Fabales; family Fabaceae; genus Lathyrus; species Lathyrus sativus. The sequence goes on along the minus strand of OZ012735.1, from coordinate 179,438,328 downwards.
GAAAGGGTAAGGTAAAAGGAAACAATGTGAGGGGGAAAATGGGTGGTCTTAGGATAGGGTGCTCGGCAAGGATTGGGACCCTTGTGCCTACGTATGCTCATTCGGACGAGAATGGGAAATCAGAGCTTTCGTAGTTCGACTACGGGAAATGATAGAGGGGGAAACGGAAGATGGATATAAGGTAGAAACAAAAATGGTGGAAAAAGAAAATGATAGCTCGCCAAGATCATCGCAATCTTGTGCCTGTGTATCTTTATTCATACGAGAATAAAGAATCAGAGCGTTCGTATTTCGTGGAGACGACCACGAAAAAAAGAGGGATTGAATTTGAAGTTGAAGTTTGATTTGGAAACGAAAGATTAAATGAGAAACAACCCAAGGAGCGTGCCTCGAGAGCTGTCACTCAAGAATCTAAGAAATGCGGGACTCAAAGAACTCAGTTCTTTCGGGAGTTGATCGAAAAAGTTTTGAGAAAAGGTTAAACATTTTGAATTCGAAAGATTGAATGAATAACATCCTAAGGGGCGTGCCTGGAGAGCCATTCATTCGAAGATCCAATGAATGCTAGATTTCGAGAATCTTCTTCTTTCGTAAGTTGATTAAGAAAAATGTTTGAATAAGAATTAAGTATCTTAAGACGAAAGGTTAAATGAATAACAACCCAAAGTGTGCGCCTCAAGAGCTATTCATTCAAATATCCAAGGGATGCTAGACTCCAAGAATCTTCTTCTTTCAAAGTTTGTTAAGAAAAGCGGTTGAAAAAGATTGAATCGAATTGGTTAAAAAGAGGTTGACAGCGAGGCAAAAGGCGCTCGACTTACGAGTTTGAATAAAATACCACTTGACATTGGATCAAGGGTTTGCGAGAAGAGGTGAGAAACGATACTAGTTCCTAGGGGTGCTCCTAGTAACGAAACCACAAGATGTGCAAGTGTGTGTTTTAGGGCGAATACTAAAGGCGTTCGGCTTACGAGAATGTCTTAAAAAATGGTTTGACAACGAATCGAGGATGATTTAAAAATGGTTTAATTTAAAAGTTGAAAAGGTTAAATGAACGAAAATCCAAATGGCATGCCTCGAGTGCCGTTCATTCGAAGATCTAAGGAATGCTAGACTCCAAGAATCTTCTTCCTTCGAAGTTTGATCGAGAAAATGTTTGGTTACATATTTGAATCAAATTAGGGTACGCGAAGAGTTTGTTTGTACGGGGGTGCAATTATGAGGTTTGATTTGTTAAGTGTTTTACGAGAAATGACGGTTATTCGATAAACGAGACGTCGGCCTCGCAACCAATTAATCGAGGCGTTATTGGGATGCTAGATCCCAACGACACCTTTTTCATTCGGTTAATTTACAAAATATTGCATGAATGGACAACGAAAGTACCACATGAAATGCTAAACTCCAATGGTAATCTTTTGATCAAATAAATAAGACATGCGTTTTAAAAACGAAAAGTCGAATGACACAATACCCAAAGCATACGCCTCAATAGCGGTCATTCAAGAACCCACCCAAAAAATGCTAGACCTCAAAAATTCAATTCCTTCGTAATTTAATTGAAAAAAACTATTTGATTAATCGCATTGAGAAATATTTAAACGACTTTAAAAATGTTACTTGTCATATGACCAAATTTTATTTATCAAAAATAATAATTTTAAATTGCCTTGCTAATGAATAAACGGTGAAAATAGTAGTAATGTTCTCAAGACTGGTCTGTAGGTAATGACAATTTGAGTATAATGTCGTACGCAATAAGGCAAAATTTTCTATTGATGTGTAAAAAAATATTTTGATGGCATATCGGTGAATTACCGAATTCATAAATAAGGAATTCAATTATGAACACAATAAAACAACCCAAACCTTATTTACGATATTTATTAAAAAAACAGTCATGAATAATGGGCCTAATACACCTGATAAAGTCCAATACTTATCCTAATTTCAACTTACAAAAAAGAAAAAGAAATAAAACACTTACCATTCATACAATTAAATTCATCAAATTAAATTGAATAGTAGTAAACATATGTAAAAGTATAAAACGAGAGGCTAAATGGATCTTAACAAAATAAGGACCTCCAAATCCTAAATGGAGAGAACAAAAAAATGGAAGTCAACGACCCCCTCACCCTTTTCCTGAATTACGTGTTCCACTTTTTATTTCCAAATTGACATCGCTATAATACTACTGCATACAGTTTATCAAAGAAAAATGATAAGAAAAAAAATTGAATTGGCTCATTCTATATCTTGAAAGTCTTGAAAACTAAAACATGCTTTATGAGTAATAGCCACACATGTGTGCATGTATACAACATCAAACCGAAATGAAATGAAAGCAGTAGCAGCAGAAACAATATTTACAACAGCAAAAAAAATGGAGGCTTTACAATATTAAAATCACACATGGCCTTTACATACACGGCATGATTTAAATGATATTGAATATTCATCACAACATATCTGATTTCAATATCGTGAACGTAAGCAGCAACAACACAGTATAATATTCCCAGCTCAAACATGCATATAGTCAGACACATATACCAGATTCAAATGTGCGAACTCGCAATAGCAACAAAAGATTGATCCCAAACCAAGCTCACAATTTCCAACCATGGAGAAAACATAACCGAAATAAATAATGGCACGACTACGCAATCAAAAACAGCCTCAACATTCACAGCCAAGAATCATAGATACATACTCAACACTATAGAAATCGCAATGAATTCGCGTACGAACCTCACGACATTAGAATAAACAGAAGCAAGTGTACTTATCAATTTAAACCAAATGCCATGAATAAACACAAGAAACATAGAAGACTGACTTGAATCACGGTTGAAATCGAATAACATCTACTGCATAACAACATACCAAACATGAAATAGCAACAATTAGAAAGAAAGCTAGAGCACGGGACTAGAATGAATGGAAACACATCCAAATCGATTAGAAATGCCAGGACATAGCAACGATGTCAAACAATAGCAACAGCAAATCAATTAGACATGGGGAATAGCATAATGCCAAAGCGATAGCGATGCAAATCAAAACGCGGCAAGAACATAACCATTCGTGTGCATCCTAGCAACGATGCAAACATGAGCACAAATGAATTAAAACTTAACGTCAAATCATGAGCGCAAGCCAATATTATTACAACACGACTTTGGCATTCGAAGAAAAAAAAAGAACCACATACGACATACTCGAAACATTAACAAAACTCAAAAACAGTAACTGCAATCATCAACATTTTTAATCAATCTAACCATCATTGTCAACTTGCTTTTTATACTCAAATTCCAAAATCACGACATGAACATGGGTTAGAAATACACAACCAAGATAACCAGCAGCACAATCCAGCATATTGGTTTAACATTGTTCTTAAAACGGTTATACATTGACTATCAAGCTTAACCAAAACCGAAATCAGAAAACAAAAAGCATACGAAAAAATAGCAAACAGAATCGAATGATAATTACACAGTGCTAAAATCGGGCAAGGATAAAAATGTAACCAACCAATAAGCCGAAAGGTGTTGCCGCGCTTGAATCTGGTATGTGCTTGCTGAGATGTTGCTCGGTGTTGTTGCAAAAAACAGGGCAGAATGTGAGCTGCGATGTCGAACGATGAGCACAACGATCACACCTGTCAATGAATCCAACCAAACCAGAAATCCAAATTGATGTTCCAAGAATACGACACCGAATTTAAACCGTGAAGGAGATGATGAAAGAGATCTTCGACGGACTAGGTGTTGGTTAACGCGAGCTTCACGAAGGGAGTGTATTATTTGCGGTGATAACGACAGTGAAGGTTTTTCGGCGGTGTGATTTAGATTACGAACCGGGTGGTTAATTTGGAAACAGAGGGAGTATCAATGAAAGCCACAGTTGTGAGGAGGGTAGGTTTTTTCGCGGCGATTTCAATGGAGGAGCTAGTGAGGTAAAGAAAGAGATGATGGTGGTGACGGAAAGAGAAGGTGAAAACGGTGGTGGTGGTGTTTGTATGCGGTGATGATGAAGGATTAAAGGAAAGGATTCATGAGAGAAAAGACAAATTCTCCCCCTTTTCTCTGCTTTTTTTCATTTGAGAGACTACTGGTATACCCGTGCCTTCGCACTGCTAAATTTATTTTATATTGTAAAAAATATATTTAAATATTTTCATAAATTTAAAATTTTTTATTTAATTACAAATAAATAATTCGTAAATACTCAATTAAATTAAATAATAATAAAAAAGGTTGAAAAAGAAAAAAATTAGCATTTGAAAATAAAGATATTAAAATAAAATAAATATTGTATTAATAATGATACGAAAATAAAAAATTAACTATTAAATATAATTTAATTTAATGAAATAAATTATTAATAAATAAAAATGATTAAATGTATCGTTAAAAAAATATTTAAAAGAAAGTAATCAAACATATTAATCTTCTCAAATAAATTAATAAGTATATTTTCATTTGTTGACAGTAAAAATTTATCTCATAAAATTACACAATACATATTTTTAATGTGATATATACAACACAAAATTCTACAATATCAAAATAAAATAAATTTGTGCAAGTTATTTTTTAATTGTTAGATCAAAATTGAATTTGAACTCTCCTAAAAATTATGTAAAGTTGAATAAGAATCTCAACAACCAACTTTTATGCAATTTTGTCTACCACAAAGGAGTTAAAAAAAACTTATATACCAATCTTGTGTCACTTCTTTGTTTCAATATTTTAAAATTTTACTACCGGAAAATTATTATTTTCATTTTAATTTTAAATTTTATTAAATTGTATTTTAACATTTTCCTCTTAATAATTATATTTTACTAAATTTTATCTATTACTTATAATTAAAATTCTTTTTAACTACTTTATACACTTCATTCTACATTAATGAATTGCATAGTTAGATTTTCATAAGAAATTGAAGCATTTTAAGCATTTAATTTCTTATACTTAAAATTTCCAAAAATAGATAAAAAAAATACACAGAATGGTTATTTGACCAAACATGTTTAAAAAGATAATGTTATTGTTAATGAAAATACAATTCAACTAAATATAAGCAATACAATAATAAATAAATAAATTAATTAATGACATCAATATAAAAAAATTAGAAGTTTATTTTGTAGAATATTTCAAGTGAAATATCATACCCATAAAAAAAGATTGACTCATCAATATAGTCAATTCCAGCAACTATTCCTCGTTCTCTTCCTCCATTCAATCGACCATGTCTCTCTTAGACACTCAATCTTCTAAAATAGAAAATGTGTGAAAAGACATTACTAGAGGATCACATTCTTTGAAGTTAGAGAAACAAATTAAAAACAAATCAATCAATATCTAAATTCACATAATCTAAATTTCAATTATAATATTATGTGATTCATTACTAAAAAGAAGATACTTCTTCAGTATAATATATTTCATTCCAATGCTTCTGCTTATAAAATCCATTTTCTATTCAATCAAAGGCTCTGTAACAACATTGTAATTTGCAGAACAATTATATCATATCAATTGAAATTAAAATATAATTTGTAGAACAACTTTGTAACAAAGTACCAAATGAAAAGTAGGACATGTAAAGTAGAATAAATTAATATCATGTAAAGTATAATATGTTCCATCCAAATAATCTAAGACAGTCAAAAACATGTCCAACACAGGAAAATAACTCAACAGTCACTTTGAAAGCAAACCAACAAAATTACTAGAAAAAATACACCCTACAACTTGAAAACTAACTCCTTTAAAATATTTTTATTGATATACCTTAATGATTTGTATAAATTATGTCAATTAATTGATATTAACTATCAAAATTAATAATGTGTCTATGAGAATAATTACCTTTGAATCGTCAAGCTGATTCCTCGACACAGATATCGGACCAGGGCTAACTATAAACTCCTGATGTCAGAACAAGAGGAACATAATACGGAAGTCCAAATGGAGATCGATAAGTTGAAAGCAGGCATGACCAGGCTTACCGAGATGCTTCAAGTACTGATTGCCAGAGGAGAGACACCTCAGAGGACTGTCATTCAGGAAGTTTCAAGTGTTGATCTACCTTCTGTTTCACTGTCGCCCTCTACTTGGCCGGAGTTTGGTTTACCTCATAACTACTCTCCACCTATTGCATCTGTTGCTACAATTGGTCAGACTGTCAGACCGGTTTTTCAAGCTCCTATTCTCACTGCAACACTGCCTTTTATGATTGTATAAAAAGATTGTAAAAAAAAAAAGTTATATAAAAAGGAAAATAAACGTGTAAATTAGATCAAATATATTCTTATAGGATTGTGTACTACAAATATTTTTAGAATTTTTTCACTGGCAATATTTTCTCTCATGTATAAGTATAACTTCGAATCATTGCAACAAATTAGACCACAAATCACAAATGCTCAAGAAACATCATACATAAATCCAACCCCCTCAAAATATAACCATTGTTGGTCTTAAAATGAAATCCAACCCCATAATTAAAATGAAAGTGATTTAATATAACCATATTTGTCGAATTTGCATTTGTTATGGCGTCAGGCAGACAGTGATAATAATATTGGAATGTGAGATTGCAAATTTAAACATGAAACCGAGCAGACCAAATGTATCAAAAGGGTCTAAAAATTGATTCTTGAATCATACCTGGACAGTATTTGCACCAAGAAGAATAAACTCAGCAGCATCACCACCTGTTTCAACACCGCCAATGGAAGAAAGTGAATACTCATAACCTTTCCAAGGGTGATCGGATGGAACGCCTTCTAAGAATAACCGCCTGGAGTTGAGTACCTAACATTAAAATTTAGAGAAATCAGGTGATTGAAAAAATAAAGCAGATAATGCAGAGCTATAACACAAATATTAGCATATCTAGTGTTTCAAGTAATTTCTTAGTACTTCTTGAAAAAATCATTAAGCAAATAAAAAACTACACTGCAAACAGTTCGACACAGTCAATTTTATGATTCTGAACAAACCTTCTAATCATGCGAATCAAAAAATACACTGCAAATAGCCCGACACTACCTGCGCCATTATGCAGACCTCTAAACCACAAAAAATCTAATGACAGTGCTGGTTAAAATTCAATCCAATTATAAAACTAAAACATATTGACTTTATATTATGAATTATTTCAAAAATAAAAAAAAAAGTTTGTGTGGTAAAATTACTTTATTTACTACCTGATGCTAGAACAAAGACTCCCTCTTATTCCACAGTTGCCACAAGTTGAGTCGAATATTCTAGTGTCACCGCAACCAGAGCAACAATTGGCTTGTAAGACTGTTTTGAATTTGTTTTCTGTAGGGAGAATCATATATTATATATAGGGAGAATCAAATAAGAAATACTAATGTTTAGGAATTAAAAACAATAATTGAAAAATCCTGTCTAATCTATCTCAGGAGAAATTAAGGAAAAACATATCAATGATAAAAATAAATAATAACGATTAATTACAACTGACAATTAGAATATGGAACTTGTACACTCTTCCATACCTTAGTAACCTCAAGAAACCTCAAAACTTGTTTGTAAAGCTTGAAGACTCGAGTACGAGTAAGGAAATCCTGAAGATCCATGGAGAAACTATAAATGGATGAAGACTAAAGTCGGAAAATAAAGAAGTTTAAGGCAAAACACCAGTGGTGCAATTAATCACACAGGTGGCGTGCGTGTTCATATTAGCTAGTGTCTAAAATCAAAAGTAACATTCTTAAACAGAACATGACATATAATTTATGAGAGTTTACTCTGTTTTCTATGTTGTTCCTGCAAACAATTTTATCGAGCATTACCACCCATACGATTGGATCCACCGTTGTTATATTTTCCTTTTGAGAGCAAACAAACTATCTGAAAAATAATGTTTATATATACAAATTATTATATAAATGATGGAAGGAAAAAGGATTTACGAAAGGAAATAAAGATGATTATATAAACTCAACTCATATAAATTCAATCCACAAAATCACTACAATATATATAAATTACATTGGAAAAATCACTCAAAATCCATAAAATCGACTCACTTAAACATAAATCAAAAGGAAAAGAAAAGGAAAAATCAAAATATATTTTCACCATAAATTAAATCGGGAAAGGAATGAAAGATAATGAAAACTATGAATGAGAGAGTGAAAAAAGAAACTATTACAAATGAAACCACTACAAAATTTGTAAAAAAAATTAATAAACTACCGTAAAAATTCAAAAAGGCAGAACCTTTGAGGATGAACATGAGTGAAAACTTCATAAACCGTCACGCTCGATTTGTGGTCCATGTTGACGGTACAATCTACATAAACAAAAAGAAACATGTAAATTAAAAGAGAATACAACATAGCATGACGAAGACAGTGTATGGTTTCACGGAAGAGATAGGAGAAGAGAGAAACAGAGGCGAGGGCGCCGAAGTAGGGTTTGATGGGGGAAGAGAGGTGAGAGAAAATAGGAGAGAGAGAGAGAGAGAGAGAGAGAGAGAGAGAGAGAGAGAGAGAGAGAAGTGTGAGAAATGAAAAGAGATTTGAATTCAGAGAGAGGGTTCTTGCGTGGGAAAGAGAAAAAACCATTTTTTTAGGATACCCAAAGAATGAACGACACATGGCAGATTAGGAGAGAGTTTGCAGTGTATTATTTGTGTCATTTGTTAGTTACAAAAATGTCCTTTTAGTAGTACAAATAATTTTTAGTGTAAGAGCAAAACGGTAAAAGTATCCAATTGAATTTTGAAGGGTTGATAGTAGATACCCCTCATCCATTTAAGGTCGCGTTTGGTTTCTTTTTTTTGGAGAAAAAACATTTTTTTCTTTTCAAACTTTGGACACGTGGCCAACAAGTATGATGAAGGAGAGATTGTTTAGATTCTTTTTCTTCCCTTCCCACCTCATGCGCTGAGTGGGGGATCAGCACCAGATCTCCTCTTTTTCTTTTCAATTCTCAAAACTAATTAATAAAATTATTATTATTATTATTATTATTATTATTATTATTATTATTATTATTATTATTATTATTATTATTATTATTAAGCTAATTATTATTATTATTATTATTATTCAAAAATTTCCACCACATATAAAATAAGTGTCAACCCAACATTGGATGAGATGACAATTTTTTTAAAATTAACCAATCAAAAAATGACAAGTGTCTCAATGGGATGAATAAAACAATAATTTTTCTGATTTTATAATTTAAACAAAAATAGAATAAAAAACTAAATTATGATTAGCTAATGATGAAAAAAAGGATGCACATGGACTCTTGATTAAATTTGAACATAAGGATTCATATTTAATCAAAGAAACACACTCAATTTAAAATGTCAATGTTGTCCCTTCTAGAAACTTTAATTAATTTAATAGAATTAAATCAATTAAAACTAATAGAAATTCACACCTTATTGAATAAAAATGACAAAAATAAAAATGCTAATATGTAAAATTCTAATTAATTATTCTGAACATTCTGATGAAAATATAAAAATAAATCGGATGAAGAATGAATCAAATCGACTGCACAGAAAATGATTAACGCGGAATAAATGACTCGAGGAATACAACGTTATGTCAAATTTTAAAAAATCGACCAGGTACCCTCGGGGAACAATTCAACCAGTTCATCTGTATGTCTGAATATTCATTTTGGCTAATCAGTTATTTAAGGTTTACTCAGGGTAAAAGACGTGATGCTATGCAGGCGATGCAAAACTGAAAATAAAACTGAATGCGAAAAAAACTTGAAAATGGTAGGACAAATTTGGGGTTTGATAGTTTGATCAACCAAAGTCTAAATACCACAAATCAGAGGCTAGAACCTATTTAGAGGTAGTTATCATCAACATGAATGGGTCTGAATCCAAATCATCTTGCACCATGTTAGCTTCCTCTGCACTAGTATTTTTCTTTCCCTTTCCAAAACAATAATCTAAAGCAAAGTTACCATACTTTTCACAATTGAAGCATTGAATCTTTCTTTTGTCTTAAACATTATTCTTGTTTTGAAATTTTCTAGATCCTCCTCCTCCTTTAGAGGATTCAAATTTTTCTTCAAACTTTTTCTTCTCTTTGTTATCTGGCATGGCTTCTTTCGGGTGTTTTCCTTTTTCCTGCTTCACCTTCTCTTCATGTCATCAGAACCTCTCTTTCTTGAATGAGAAACCACAGTACTACAGAAAACACATATAATAACGCTCGTGTTACTACAAATATTTAATCAACCATTATAATATGTGATATGTAGGCACATGCATTTTATTTAACCACATATAACCATGGTTGATTTAATACCCGTGATGAAAAGTGGTGCATGGTCATGGGTTCAAATTCTAGTACCAACATTTTTGGTTATTTACTTATTTTTTTTAAAATACTGACGGACCTTTCACCATGGGTGTTTAAATCAACCATAGTCATAGGTGGCGCCTTCTTTTTTTTAAATATATATATATATATATATATATATATATATATATATATATATATATATATATATATATATATATATATATATATATATATATATATATATATATATATATATATATATATATATATATATATATATATATATATATATATATATATATATATATATATATATATATATATATATATATATATATATATATATATATATATATATATATATATATATATATATATATATATATATATATAACTCTTCTAGTTCCTTCACTTTTGGCCTAGACGTACTTAAACAAACTTCATCTTCTGCCTCCAAACTTCTTCCATTTACGAAACATTATTCATCCATTAAACCAAACTTAAAAACGTCATTTCTTCCACAAACGAAACTCAGAAACATTTCTTCCATTAACGTGTTACAGTTTATTACTGTTTAATGATTTTACAGGTAAAATGTTATTGTTTAACGATTCTATTTATTTTGTTTTTTAATTGTTTTTCGTGTTATTTTTGTGGTTGTTGTCGTTGTTGTTGTTGTTCTTACTTTTGTTGTTGTTCTTGTTATTTTTATTGTTGTTGTTGTTATTGTTATTGTTGTTCTTATTTTCTCTCTTGTTTTTCTTATTGTTATTCTTATTTTTGTTATTGTTATTGTTATTGTTGTTCTTATTGTTCTTGTTCTTATTCTTGTTCTTGTTCTTGTTGTTATTGTTATTGTTGTTCTTGTAGTTCTTGTTATTGTTGTTGTTGTTATTGTTCTTTTTTTTTTGTTCTTGTTATTATTCTTATATTTGTTATTTTTGTTGTTCTTCTTCTTGTTGTTCTTGTTATTATTGTTGTTATTTTATTAAACATCATCGCTTCAATATTTCGGTGAATGTAAAATAGAGTCTTCTTATCTTTCTTCTTGGATTCCTTATATACTACCTTCTGAGCATCAGTCGCATTTTCTGTTAGCGGTTGCAGTCCCTTTGCTACATACTTAGACATATCTTGGACATTGAAGATGACTTTCATCTGAATGCACCATATTTCTCAATTCTCGCCATCAAGAACTAGATGATTTGTAAGGAAGTTGTTGTCGCGCGACTATTTCAACCATAGTTACAATCATTATTGAATATTGATCATAATCGATCTCGTGATACCATATGTTGATGTTATTATACCTTGCGAATGCGGAAGTTAATTGAGAGAAAAATATAGAGTGTTGGAGTGGAAGGGAAGAAAAGAGATAGATGTATATTAAATGAGAAAAGATGATTGTTATTAACAAGTTGTTGCAAGACTATATATATATATATATATATATATATATATATATATATATATATATATATATATATATATATATATATATATATATATATATATATATATATATATATATATATATATATATATATATATATATATATATATATATATATATATATATATATATATATATATATATAAAACTAAGTTTGAATTAATACACAATATTTAGTTAATAAACTTAGTTTTTGTTTTTCTCATATTCAACTCATTTGATTCATGAAATAAATTTATTAATTTAGTTATCGAATTAAATTTTAAATTATATTCAAGTTGATTCGCTTCATTGTCATTATAAGTTCTAATCTCATATTAAGAGAAAAGAAAATCTTACCAACTCATCCCGACGTTCTTGAGTATAATTTAAAAATCTATCATATAAATTTTTTATTTTAATTTCAATATTTATACATAATCAATTCACATATAAACGGTCCTTTAAAGCATATCATTTTATTCTTTCGAATATTATTTTATTGAGAAATTCTTATGGGTGCTGATGCATGATATTTAGTTGGGTACTAACACTAATAGGCTAAATTTATTTAAAATTAAAATTAAAATAAATTATAATAAGAATGTGACATGTCATTTGGTGAATGAATGATGAATAAATATTCAACCAAACTCCATACTATCGTAGTGTTCACTCATTTTATTTTCAAAATTACATATTAGCATTTGATTGACATTATTATCATTTACAAGTTAAAAAGGTTTTTGTATTAAATGTTTTTAAAATCTAAGTAAAAACGCATTCAAGAGACCAGCATAGCCAATAGATAGAAATATTAAGTTTGGAATTTCCATCTAGTATAGTATTACAACGATGTAAACAAAGGAGGGAAAATAAAAACAGTACAAATTAATTAAATGATTTCTTTTAAAAATAGTGTAATATTAAACACAGATCGAAAAGTGAAATCAACTCAAACACATATTCAATTTTATTAAAATGTAAAAGTTAAAAATTTATCAATCAATTTCATTATTAATAATTGTATCAGTAATAACAATAAGTAAAAAAAAGTCATTATAATTAGTTATATCTATGTATAAAATACAAATAAGGGGGAATTTGAACTAGGATAAGTCTTTAGATGTCATTAAGATATTCTCAAACGTCAATTGAAGCGAATGCATGCACCACAGTACATGTGATAAATGTTTTAACTTTATGATGATAAAATGGTCCTTATTTCTCAAACGTGTCAATGAAGTGGGGAATGTTTTTCAAATGTTAGAGTGCCTAGTTAGAGGTCGTTGAATCCTTCTAAGATTGTTGTATTTATTTTTTTCAAACTTTTTTGTAAAACTACTTTAGAGTTCCTCAAACGCCTAGCATACTCATTTTAAAATTTTCTCAAGCTCAAGCCCTTAAACCCCATTTCCAAGTATAAATATGTTGCCTTTGTTAATAAGGAATGATTTCCTTCTCATTAATCATAAATATTTTTCATGTATGGTATAGATTAAAAATTCAGATATATAAGGAATGATTTGGTCATACATTTCCATTTCTAAAATAGATTAGAAAATCAAATTTAAAATATTTTGTAATCAATTGTGGAAGTATTCATGTTGTTATAAATAGAAGTAACACAGTAAAGAAAGACTTTAATCTGGTGTGATCAGAATGGATCGTCTTGACCTTCAATGTAAGACAACAACAATGATTGTAGAAGAGAAGGGGGTGAACCTGCAAGGTATTCCGATGTCAAAGTAAGTGTTTGGGATAGAGAGAAAGTAAGTATGAGTGTTTATGTATGAGTAAAAATGATTAGAATACCTGACCCTCTTAAGAGAAAGGGTATTTATAAGTTTTTCCCCTAGCGCGGGGCCAAGGTCTCTCATGTAGCCGAATATCTGGTCGGCCAATGGGGGACTGTCAGGTGGAAGATCTAGCGCGTGATCTTTGACTTGGTCCAACTGTCTCCATGACTTTCGGAGGGGCAGTTGATCGTGTGAACTGTCAATCGCGTGAGGGGCACGTCCCCAATGGCTATGTGATCCAACGACTATATTGTGACCAACGCCTATATTATACCCTATGGTCGCATTGGACCTGGCCTCAAGCTAGACTGGATTGGGCATTTTCCAACTGTGGGACAAGTGTCGGTCCAGTCCAGAACAGAAGCCCTCCAAGTCGTTGCTTTGAGGCAAGGAGTAATGGCTTGAGTTATCACAACTTGTGCGACCAAGGGGCAGGAACCGCATCGCGGGGAGGTCTTTGAGATCACTATTTATTGAGCGAAAAGCTTTGGGGACGCGCAGATGCGCAACATTGATATGGTTGATTGTGGGTCACGTTGGACTTTCTCGGAGATGAGACGTGTGTTTTGTGTCGACCAGACTTGTTCTTAGGATGAAGAAAATGTCGACGAGGCTCTTACTCGGACATTGGTCTGGTGACTCCGTCGAGGAGAATATGCCCACAGGAGCTAAAGAGACTTGCCTTTTCACAAACACGTGAGGGGTCAGTTTGAGGATGCCAAGTGGCAGCCACTCTATGCCACGTGTGACGGTGCAATAAATTTTGTTTAAGGCCTAGGAGGCTAGGCAATGATGGCATTTTGCCATTTGCGCTTCCCCATGCGAGCAAGAGAGCCTATATAAAGGGGGTGAAGTTTCATTTCACACCACGAAGATTTCTCTCCTCCTTATCTTTCACTCTGCAACACTTTCATCGTCGGAGATCCCGTCGTCGCCGTTGCTGCTCCTGTCATTCCAAGATCTTTATCCTCAACCTTTGAATATTCAAGTAAGTTCTTCAACTTCTATGAATTTCTACAACTTGTTCTTGATTTCACCGGTGGTTCATGAACTTTCCGGTTGAAGTTCATGCGTCTCTTGAAGAACACATGAACTTTTCTGGGAAATTCATGAAGGCTTTGTAGAACTTAAGATTAGGATGTTGTATGCTTGTAGATCTTCCTAGGTAGTTGCGTGGGATTGTTTTATGTTTTTCGTCGGGAAGGGGTGTCCTCGTAGCTGAGGGATTTGCTTTTAGATGCCCGATAGGTTAGGGTAGTCGCGGGCTTCTCCCATTTAAGGTCTTTATAAGTAGCGGGGATGTATCCTTAGCGTCGGTAATGCGTCTCGCTGAGACCCCTTACCGTTGATAAGGGCCTGAGTCAGGGAGACATCCTTGCACTTAATCTTTGCCCTTTCACTTGATTTATGGTGGAAGGATGAATTTGATCTTTGTCGAATTCACGGTTGCTTCCTCTGCTTTTCAGGTGAAATGGTTGATCGTGATGAGGGAACCGTCGCTGAAGTTGGGGTAAATACTAACGAAGACGTGCCTCCCGCTGAGTACGCTAATGTGCGGGTGGCTGAAGGGGATCTTAGTTGGATCGCCCAGGAGCCCCTTGTAACGAA
The DNA here is from genome assembly GCA_963859935.3 of Lathyrus sativus. Classification (NCBI taxonomy): domain Eukaryota; kingdom Viridiplantae; phylum Streptophyta; class Magnoliopsida; order Fabales; family Fabaceae; genus Lathyrus; species Lathyrus sativus. Next base: position 179,423,147 of record OZ012735.1, on the reverse strand, counting down.
GTCCATATTTACCGAGGAGGAAGCCAGTAACTTTGATCTCCTCGGAGATAGAGCTGAAGACGTGCCTATGAGTTGGAGGGCGATTAGTCCAACGGAGAACGACTAGATATGCTCGGTGTATCCGGGGAGGATATTTCCCATGTATGAATTCGCCTTTAGGGAAACGGTGTATTGTTTGCCCTTTACGGGTTTCCAGGGGGCAATATTTTGCTACCTCGAACTGTGTCCTACCCAGCTCCACCCGAATGCTTTGGCGTTCATTTGAGCATTCAAATTGGTGTGTCGTTACCTTCAGACATGGGCTACTATGGAGCTCTTCTTTTGCATCTTCCAGCTGCAGAGGAGAGTTTCGGAATCGAAGCAGAGTTGGGTGTCCTTCAAGCAGCAGAGCAGGCTATTCTGGCCTTACTCTGAGTCTGTCTGAAACTTCAAATTTTGGTTTATGGTCGTAAATCCCCTTTCCGAAGCGGCCAAGAGCTCTTTTGTCATGATGGAGACGCTAAAGGAAGATGGTCGGGAAGTGGTGTGTTCCGTGTCAAAGTTTCCCTTGGAATGGGTGTACGCCCATTTCCGGTATAGGACATACCAGTTCCTTGTGAAGCATAACCATCTTTGCTCCGAGGACAAGAAGTCTCTTCGAGGCTGACAGTGTTCGTTGAGAGCTTTACCCCTGTTGTTGTTATGGATAAGGATGGCAATATACTCTGCTCTAAAGATGGGGGGGAGCCTGCTCGGGAGGCTCGTTACATAAATACTAAAGCCCTTCTTTATTGTCGGACTGAGGCCGAGGCTTTGGAGCTTCTAGGTATAGATGACGTGCTCAACTTATTTCTTGGTGTTTTAATATCGTGTTGACCTCTTGTTTCTTCTTTTCAGGAAAGATGTTGAATTTACATGAACGTTTGGTCAAGTTAACCGTAGCTAAAAATGTCAAAAAGGTTTCAACCTCGAGGGTGGATGCGGTCAGGCAGCAGGTGACCCTGGAGAAGTTCGTCGGTCCTTCGCCATCGTCGGGCAGCACCTCTAACCCTCCTACCCCGGATCCTCAGAAGAAGAGGAAGCGAGACAACCTTGCCTTGTCTTTGACCGAAGGCTCAGGTTTTGCTGAGGGAAAATTCACCCTGCCCTCTTCTTTCTGCAAGACAAGATTTTTGACGGGGAGGGGTCTGTGCAGGTTCCCGATCTGGAGGCGTCGACCATCTTGGCCACTGACCTGAAGATTAGGAGATCGCTCCTTTATCGCGATGTTGCTGCGATGATGAGAATTTTGGAGACGACTCTGGCCCTTGGAGACGCGAAGACTGTTTCGCTCAAGGAGTTAAAAAAAGCACAAGCCAGGGAGGCTGAACTTGAGTCGGAGACGACATATCTATTCAACCAGCTGCAGACCCTTAAAGACAACTACGAGGCCAATGTCATGCTCCTCAAGGACATGAATGAGATGTCCAAAGAAATGAAGAAGATCAAGGAGGAGAACGCCAAGTTGAAGACCAGGGTTATTGAGCTGGAGGGCTCATTGGCTGTGGGGCCAAACGAAACTGAAGAGGAGAAGTCTTTGAAGACTCGACGGGACATGATCGAAAGAATATGTATTCTCGAGTAGGAATCCCTTGGAGCTGCTAAATTTGGATTTTCTACTGCTGTGGAATAGGTGAAGGCCTTAAATCCCGACTTTCAGGTGGTCACCGAAGGGATGGGTGTTTTGTATCAGGTGGTCGACGGGAAGGTGGTCCCACCAGAAATCCCTACTGATGATGAAATGACTTTTATGACTTAATGTATTTCGGCATGCATGCCAATTTTTGTACTTTTGATCATTTGGCTATCCCCGATATTTGTGTAATATTCAAACACTTTCCCGGCCATGAGGTCAGGTGTATTTATGGATGTTTATTTTAACATTGTATGCCTCGACATTGTATGCCTTATTTGTTTTTCCTTGCGGATTGTTTATAGACTTTGCTCGACTGGTCGTGTTACTCGATAGTTTATGGAACTTGTTGAGGTGGCAGAGTAATCTCGTCAGATGCGGGACTAGGATCTCGGTTGAGGTACTGATCGCACAGGGCTTGGACCTTTCTATCGCGTGCTGGGTGTCCTTCCATGCTGGTACGACAACGTTGGAGCTTGATTGAGTTGTCCCTGCCGGGCACAAAATTCACTCTTTTCATGAGTGGAGACTTATCTTCGTTAATGTTTCAGGACTGTGCTTGCATCAGAGCACGCTCCTTTGGCCGGAAGACCCTCCTTTGGGAGTATAGTCGTTGGCGGCCCGTTCTACTTGTACTAATATTAATTGTAGTATTGTTTGAGTTTTTCAGCATTCCAGGGTCGAGCAAATGGTTCTCCGTCCAGGTGTTCAAGGTAATAAGCCCCGATACATGTTTTCGATCTCACCCGGAGGCCTTCCCAATTTGCAGCCAGTTTTCCTTCGCGTAAGTCTTTTTGGTTTTGGCGTAGGACAAGACTGCTCACTTGGAAGTCGCGCTTTATGACCTTAGCGTCATGGCGCAAGGTTATTTTTTGTTTCAGCGAAGCTTCGCGAAGAGCTGCCTCAATCGGATTTCTTCGACCAGGTCGAGTTTTTCTCTTAATGCTTTGTCGTTTAGTTCCTCGCCGAAGGGGGATCAGTCCGTCTCGAGGGTTCTCTGATTTCCACTGGGATTACTGCCTCGGTTCCGTATGCTAGTCGGAAGGGAGTCTCCCCGTTAGTGGAGTGAGGAGTTGTTCTGTATGCCCAAAGCACACTATGTAGCTACTCGACCCACCTCTTTTTGGCCTCTCCCAACCTTCATTTTAGTCTCCAGAGTCTCACCCTGTTCGCAGCTTCTGCTTGTCCGTTAGTCTGGGGGTGTTCGACGGACGTGAAATGTTGCTTGGTGCTTAGTTTGGCAATAAAGTCCTGAAATTTCCTGTCCATGAACTATGTCCCATTGTCGGTCATGAGAGCCTGAGGTACACTGAATCATGCGAAGACGTTCCTTTTGTAAAATCGAAGTATGTTAAATGTCGTGATTTTGGTGAAGGCCTTAGCTTCGATCCATTTTGTGAAGTAGTCGACGGCCACGATCAGAAACTTATTTCTTTTGCGCCTAGGTCCTCCGCCAGTCGTAAGCCTGCGAGGAAAGCTTCGCATTCAGCTTGGTTGTTCGAGGTCAGGAAGGACATGACCAATGATACTTCAATCAGGATCCCTTATTTGTTTTCGAGGATGATGCCCACCCCCTGTCGGTGGAACTGGACGCTCCATCGACGAAAATCGTCCACCTATGTGTCTCGCTGGAAGTGGATGCTGAGGTTGTCATTTCTGCCACGAAATTGGCTAGGACCTGTGTCTTAAGAGCCTTCTTGCCTTCATAGTGGATATCGAATTCTGACAGTCTTAGAGACTATTTAAGCATCCTTCCGGCCATATCGGGTCGACCGAGTAGCTTCCTAATAGGTTGGTCCATTCGCACTATTATTGTGTGGGCCAGGAAGTAATGTCTTAATCTTCTCGCAACGTTGATGAGGGTCAAAGAGACCTTCTCGATCTATTGGTATCTAATTTCTGGCCCTTGTAAGGCTTTTCTTATGAAGTATATTGGTGTTTGCCCGTCGAGGGTTTCTCGAATGAGGGCGGCGTTGATGGCTTCGTTAATGGCAGAGAGATAAAGATAAAGTGTCTCCCCGCTGTCTGGTCGTGACAAAACAGGTGGTTCGGACAATGCATGCTTGAGGTGGCGTAGTGCCTGCTCGCATTCCTCTGTCCACTCGAATGTTTCCTCTTTCTGAAGGAGCTAGAAGAAAGGCAGAGCGTGTTGTGCGGATTTGGCCACGAAGCGAGATAGCAAGGTGAGCATCCCATTGAGGGATTATGGATTTTTTTGACTTAGGTGTGGGGAATTCAGAAAACGCTCGACATTTGTCGGGGTTGGCCTCAATCCCCCTCTCAGTGAGGTAGAATCCGAGGAACTTTCTTGCTCGTACGCCAAAGGTACATTTTCCTGGGTTGAATTGCATTTTACACTCCCTGGCTTGGTCGGAGACCTTTTGCAGGTGGAGTGTATGATCGTATTCCTCTTGGAATTTCATGATCATGTTGTCCACGTATACTTCGAGCGTGTCTTCATTTTGTGATCGGCAGACTTTGTTCATCATTCACTGGTACATGGCCCCTCCGTTTTTCAGACCGAAGGGCATTACGTTGTAGTAATAGTTGTCTGACGAGGCATGAAAGTGGTGCACTTCTTGTCCTTCTCTACCATGGGGATCTGGTTATATCCAGAGTAGGCGTCCATTAAGGATAAAATTTTGAAACTGGAGGAGTTATCCACTGGCTTATCGATGTTGGGTAGGGGGTACGCATCTTTCGGGAAAGCCTGGTTGAGATCGGTGTAATCAACGCACATTCTCCATTTTCCATTATGTTTTTTTGACTAATACAATGTTGGACAACCAGGTTGTATACCTGGCTTTCGAGATAAATTTGGCCTCTAAGATGTCTTTTGCAAGTTTATTTGCCACTTCAGTCTTTTGGTCGGATTGCTTGCGCCTGCGCTATGCTATCGCCCGAGAAGATGGATCGATGGTGAGCTGATGGCAAGCGATTTCTGGGCAGAGGCCAGGCATGTCCACGGTGCTCCAAGCAAACAAGTCAACATTGTTCCTCAAGCAAGTCTTTAGCTGTTCTTTCACTTCATCCGGCAGTCCCGCGCCAACCCTGACTCCTCGGTTGGGGTCGTTCCCGAACGTGATCACCTTGAATTCTCCATCTCGTGTTGGACGCATAACAACAGAGAAGGATGAGCTGCCCGTTGAGATTGAAGTATCTTATTTGCCTTCTCTTGGGATCCGGATAGCAAGGTCGATAGTATGAACCTGGAGCGCTGGCTTCTTTCTGGGTTGGCTTTCTTCACTGGGAAGATCTTCGTCTCTTGCCCGTTTAACGATCTGCAGTGCTGGACTGATTGAACTCCCTTTGGGAGCCGCTTCGAAGCATCGCCTTGCGGTCTCTATGTCCCCGTGCAGAGTTGCGACATACCCTTTTTCAGTATAATACTTCATCTTAAGATGAATTGTGGAAAGGGCAGCAATTAGTTCGGCGAGGGTCGATCTCCCCAAGATGCATTGGTATAATGAGGGGCAGTCTACAACTAAGAACTGAGCCTTAATCATTTTGGCAACATCCTCTTCTCCAAATGTAACTTGGAGATCTATGTATCCCCAGGGTCTAACTATGGCCCCGTTAAATCTTTGTAGATCTGACCCTACATATAGGGACAGGTTCTTCTGGTCGAGTTTGAGGGCGCATAATAGGCTGGTGTACATGATATCCACCGAACTACCTTGATCGATAAGGATTCGGCGGACGTCAGTGTCGGTTAACCTGGCTCTGATGAGAAGAGGGATGTGAGAGTTAGGGGAGGCTCAGGGGAGCTCTTATCGGTAGAAAGCGATTGGTTGGGTTTGTCCTTGGAATTTTTCGAGTGTTGACAGACGATCTAGACTACAGTCGATCAATTGTTCGAATTTTATCTTTACTGGTCCTACTATGAGTTTGTTGTATCCGCCACAGGAAATCACCATTATGCTAGGGAAGGTCTCCCAGGGGCTGTGCGTAGAAAAATATGCAGGCCTTTCAAACCCATTGGGGATGAAAAAGTCCTCTGGTCGTGAGATAGACATGGCGACCAGAAGGGGAGGGCTAGAAGATGAGGCTTTCATATCTTTCTTGGATTCCGACGTTTCTCCCCGGGGGGCTTCTCCTTTCTTCATATACTGCTTTAGGTGACCCTCTTTGATAAAGGTTTCAATAGCGTCTTTTTGGATACGGGGAAGTGCCTCGGTTTTCGAGGAGGGGTACGATCTCACTTTCGAATGGCCTCAAGTCCACGCTTCTCCAGTTTGGGTCGTTCTTTGACAGGGAAGATGCTTCTAGATTCGTCTTGGAGATGCTTCTGACGAGGGGAATGCGACCGGCGAGATGAGCTGAGGGATCCCCGTGGAGGAGGTCGTTCTCCGATGGTATTTTCCAATATGTGGGTTTTTTCTCTTTGTTGGAAGAGCAAATAGTTGGATTTGTTGAGGGCGGCGATGAGGGCCACTATGCAAGGATCATCATCTTTTGGGATGGTGATAGGTTCGTATACATGGTCGGAACCTTGGACACGAGGCTTCACGTTGTCAGGAGATGTTGGTTTTCCGTCCCTGTGATTAATTTCTCTAGTGGAGGGGATTCCCCACAACCCAGAACAATGATTGAATCTTGCTGGACGTCATTACAATGGGATTCCATGACGATGAAGGTTTAGAGAGGTAGCTTTGGTATTTTGTATGGGAAGATTGGGAAATCTTGGTTCAAAAAGACAAGGGAGCTGGTGTTCCCACAGACGGCGCCACTGATCTGGTGTGATTAGAATGAATCGTCTTGGCCTTCAATGTAGGGTAACAACAATGGTTGTAGGAGAGGATGAGGTGTACCTTTAAGGTACTCCGATGCCAAAGTAAGTGTTTGGGCTAGAGAGAAAGCAAGTACGAGTGTTTAGGCATGAGAAAGAATGATTAGAATACCAGAACCTCTTAAGAGAGAGGGTATTTATAAGTTTTCCCCCCAACGCGGGGTGAATGTCTCCCATGTAACCGAAATATCTGGTCGGCCAACGGGATTGCCAGGTGGAAGATCTAGCGCATGATCTTTGACATGGTCCAACTATCTCCATGACTTTCGAAGGGGAAGTTGGTCGCGTGAATTATCAAGCGCGTAAGGGGCATGTCCCCAACGGCTATATTGTGCCTTATGGTCACATTGGGCCTAGCTTCAAGCTAGACTGGATTGGGCCTTGCCCAGCTGTGGGGTAGGTGTCAGTCCAGTCCAGAACAGACATCAAGCCAAAATTTGTGACATGGTATTAGAAGGTGTTTGATTTAACCTGTGAAACCATGTTATCTCTGCTTAACGGCGACACCCTACTAGGTTGCTCTCGAAATTATCTCCTAATTCATATTTGTTTTGAAACAGTTTCTACACTAATCGAAATCTTGTAGCTGTTTGTGATTATGAGTTTATAGTTGTCGTCTTTTGTGATTTTGTTTTTGCGATTTTCGTTGATTCTTGTTCTTTTGGGTGCGGCTGATTTTGTATCCTTTGGTTATTGTTGATTTTTGTTTGTTTCGATTCTTGTTTGCAACTAAGTCTGTTTTAGCGTTGATTATTATTTGGTAATTGCAGTGTTATTTGGCATTTGCAAAGTAAGGTTTTTGGTTCGGCAATTAAAATTACAGTGTGATAAGAATATAGCAATTTGTTGCCGATTTTAGAAAAGAAAAAAAATACACACACACATACGCGCACGCACACACACACACACACACACACACACACACACACACACACACACACATATATTGATGCACGCGAATAAAGAGAGGTTAATCAAAAATAAAATAAAAAAGAAAGAAAAGAAAAGGGAAGAAGTTTTATTTGTATCATGGCTTCGGAAAACGAAAGAAATTGTTTTTGTATCTGTTTTATCGGTAAGAATTATTCAATTTGGAAACTTCAATTCAAAAATTATGAGAAGCGAAAGGGATTATAGAGCCACCTAGACGATGTGTCTAAGACACCTATAGAGAAAATTGCATTAGATGCGTGAGAAATCCAATATGCTCAAATAATCACTTGGATCTTCAATACTATTGATCCTCAAATGGTCAATAGTTTGCGCTCATTTTTGAACTGCTAAAGAAATGTGGAACTATTGAAGTATATTTATAGACAATATAATGCATTCAAATGTTATCAGTTGGAGCTAGAGAAATCTAATTACAAACAAGGTAATATATCTGTTCAAGAATATTATTCTGATTTTTTAAATTTGTAGACAAAACATTATGCTCTTATACACGCTAATGTTCCCAAGACTTCTCCCACAATTATTCAAGTGATTTACAAAACAATTAATCGAGATCAATTTCACATGAAGATTCGCCCAAAATATAAAGTTGTCAGAGGTGCTTTACTGAATAGGAACCATGTTCCTTCTTTAGCTTTTAAGTTTGTTTGAAAAGAGGTTAGGAATTTAGATTATTGTTTGATGATTTGGGCTCTTGTATACTTGTGTGTGGTTAACAAATGGTTATATGCATGGTTCAATATTTGATGCCTCATGTTGAAATATGATGTTATGAATTTCATTGTTGATGATATATGATGCATTCATAAATAGTGATGAGTGGAAACCTTCTCACTTTGAAGTGTATACTTATGCGTGTATGTTTGATGCATGTTAAATAATGAGAAAGAACATGAATAATTGTAGCGTGTGCCTCATGAAATTGATTTAATTCAATTGTTATAACATGTAATTGGTATATTGGATTGATTGGGATTAGTGTTGATGCAGGTGCATGAAGAAAATGACTCAAAATGAAAAATTTTGCGAATCTCGTACTGGGTGCAACACGGCCGTGTCACCTGACACAGGTTTCCTGTGTTGCTTCCAGACCTAGAGGGGAAATGGGCACAGGCCATCACGGCCCTTGTTTCCTAACACAACCCGACCGTGTTGTGCCACGGCCCCGACACCACAAAGTACCCTTTCGGACCTCCAATTTTCCTCGTTTTAATTTTAAATGATTTAGAAAAGTGTAATGATCATATCCATATGCTTTTCACGAGAAAAAAAATGAGTTTGGAAATTCACTGGCTTTTCAGGAACGAGAGAAAACCCTCCTAATTAGATGTAGGATGCTTGAATTAAGTTTCTTAATATAATAACCCGCCTAAATAGATTGCTCACACGTAACGACGAACCTTTGTCATTTGGTAAGAAAAGTGTAGTCCATGTAGAACAAGATTTGGTTTCGCATCTGTATCTCTAAGTTTTAATGATAACAAGTCAGTATTTATGTGAGAACAATTTTGATACCCTAATGGTTTGTTATTGTGTATCTTTAGCAAATAATTTTGATTCTGACTCTTAATCATGAAACGTTACAAGTTTCTGATTATATTGATCTAAATTGCTTCTGCTCAAACTCACGAATGAAAAGCTTATAAGGAAACTGTATGTTGATGCTGCAACATTCTCTTGGCTCTTGCTTCTGACGTGTGACTCTGCTCAATTCACTTCTGAAGACTACTTAAGCTTCCAAAGATTAAACGCTGAAAGTTCTAAAAGGTCTACAAAATCTCAAGTCAGATATTGATGTGATCAAGCTTTTGATTGATGATTGAAGTTTCTAAACTCAAGCTTCCAAAGATTAAACGTTGAAGGTTCTAAAAACTTTGAAGAATCTCAAGCCAGATATTTATATTATCAAACTTCTGATTGATGGTTAAAGTTTCTGAACTCAAGCAAAATCAAATCTTCTAATTCATGCTTCAAACAACAATTTATCTAAAAGCCACCGAAGAATAGAAGATAAGGACGAGTTTATACGTGGGAAAAATAGTACATGATATAAACCAATATTCCTTCCACTAAGCGGAATTCATGGATTAAGGAAATTGAGGTAGTACGATTCTTGTCCCCTCCATATTAAATCATTACTCAAGTTGCCAGATCATTCATAGAGAATACCAGATCTGCCCTCCAACAAATATTTTTTATTGGCTATATAAAGACTTGAAGTCTTGAAGAAACAACACACATGCAAAGCTGTTGTCATAATTTATGCTGAAATTTTTTTTAAGTGTATTGTGTTTTTAACTTGTTTATACCTGCTTGTATAGAAGGAATCGTTGTAAACACAACTATGTAATCAAGCTATTGTTTGTATTTCCCTAAGGGACCAATTAGGCCAGAATCCTTGAGAAGACATAAATTGTGTGTCTTTGTGGTTTGTTACTCACCAACGGTTGCTAGTGCAGTTGTAATCAGTTGATTATAGTGGATTAAATCCTTGGGTATAAGGCGAAATCACCTTGGCGGGTGGACTGGATTAACTTTGAGATTTTCAAGTGAACCAGTACAAAAATCGAAGCTTATTTCTCTTTGTTATTGAATAGCAGTGATTTTTATTGATTGAGTAGAAAGCTTTTGTTTATGAAAACCCCAATTCAAACCCCCCCTTCTTATGTTTTTCTCATCTTCAATTAGCATCAGAGCTCTGGTTCTGATTGTGATAAAATGGCGGTTGCTGCTATTCCAGTAGAGAAAGATCACTACAGTGCCAAACCACCAATCTTTGATGGTAACAAGTTTGACTATTGAAAAGATAGAATCGAAAGTTTCTTTCTTGGCTATGATGTAGATCTTTGGGATCTTATTATTGATGAATATGGTCATCCTGTTAATGCTATAGGAGAAAAAGTTTCAAGAAGTGCTATGACTGATCAACAAAATAAAGACTATAAGAATTATCACAAGGCAAGAACTATACTGCTAAATGCTATCTCTTATACTGAGATTGAGAAGATAACAAACTGAGATACTGCCAAGTCTATTTTTGATTCTCTAAGAATGACCCATGAAGGAAACACTCAAGTTAAAGAGACAGTTGCGCTTGTTTTAATCCAGAAATATGAGGCATTTAGAATGGAGGATGATGAAACAATTGAAACTATGTTTTCAACGTTTCAAATGCTAGTTACGGGACTCAAGGTTCTAGACAAAGGATACTCAACTGCTGACCATGTCAAAAAGATCATCAGAAGCTTTCCTAAGAAATGGAGACCTATGGTAACTGCCTTGAAACTATCTAAAGATCTGAATAGTATCAGTCTTGAAGAACTTGTTAGTTCTTTAAGAAGTCGTGAGATAGAGCTTGAGGGAGATTAACCTCAAAGGAAAGGAAAGTCAGTTACTTTTAAATCTAACTCTGAAAATACAAGGGCTTATCAAGCTGAGGAAATAACAGAAGATTGTGATGAAGACTCAGAAGATGATGAATTGTCATTAATCTTCAGAAGGGTCAAAAGACTCTGGAAGAACAAACAAAATGGTGAAGGAAAGTTCAAAGGAGCTAGAAGGACTGCCAGCCATTCTGACTCAATATCAGGACAAAGGAAGTTGAGTTCTAGGAAAGAAGTTATTTGCTATGAGTGCAAAGAGCCAGGCCATTACAAGAATGAATGACCCATGCTCAAGTAAGATAGAAAGAACAGAAAGAATTATGCAAAGGCAAGAAAGGACTCATGGCTACCTGAGATGACTTTTATTCAGAAGAAGAAAATTCTGAAGAAGAACAAGCTAATGTTGCACTAATGACAACAACCTCTAATGTTGAAGTCTCTGGAGAACCCGAAGACAAAGTATCATCAAACTCAGAAGCAGAATCTAATCATAATTCTGAAGAGGTATTTTCTAATCTCTCTCATTCTGATTTAGAATCATGTCTTTCTGAAAAACTGGAGAAGTATGAAAGTCTTCAAAGCAAATACAAAGACCTTAAATAAGTCCAAGTAATTTCTTCTGAAACTTGTGAGAAGCATGAAGAGAATATTTCTTCTTTAAATAAAAAAATATTTTCTTTAGAAAGTACAAACTCAAATTTTGAGAAGTCTAATCTCAAAATTAGAAGAAGAAATAGGTCCATATGCTTCCGGTACCAACTGTGTATTTAGATATGACAGAGCTTTTCAACACTTTCTGACTAAAAGCATATATAGAAGCAAAATTGCTTCCTTAATCTATGGAGTTAGTAGAAATGGAAAGAAAGGTTTAGGTTGTACAGATACCTCTAAGATTGATGAAAGTATTGTGGTAAAGCCAAAACCTCTCTATAAGCACTTTGTACCTATTGGCATAGAATCTGTTTATTTTGAGCTTGCATAAAAACCTCCAACGTCACAAAAATCTGTTTCTAAGCCTAAATATCATGGACAAATACCACTTGATTATCCTGTTGCACATAAAACCAAATCTGCTAAACACTTTGGGAAAAATAACAAAAAAGGACCTAGAAAATGGGTACCTAAGGAAAAGATAGTTTATGTTGCAGACATCCTTAGCAGCTCTATTGAAACAACAATCATGGTACCTGGACAATGGTTGCTCGTGACACATGACAGGAAGAAGGCATATGTTCCAAAGTTTAGAACTTAAGCCTGGAGGTTTCGTTGGTTTCAGGGGAAACCAGAAAGGAAAAATCATTGGCTCTGGAACTATCGGTAATGGTAAACTTCCCTTTATTACTAATGTTCTTCTGGTTGATGTTTTGATGCATAACTTATTGTCTATTAGTCAGCTTAGTAACAATGGTTATGATATCATCTTTAATCAAAAGTCTTATAAGGTTGTTGTCGCGGTGAAAATCGAATACCAAACTATTGATTAGTTTGAATCTTTAATTCATTTTTGCAACCGAACTTTGATTTGTCCAAAGGAAGGGATAAAGATCGAAATTCCCACAATGCAATGCAAATGCAAGGTTTAGATAATTTTAGGTCCGGGGGTTGGTTAAACTTAGGGAAGGTTCTAGCATCCTAAGTTTCTGTAGTACTCTACAGGAACCTCTTGTTTTATGTTTGTTTATTGCTAAGTGTTTATCTGCTTAAGGTATAAGAGACCTAGGAGGTTTATTTCTAAGTATACTCGATAAGATATCGCATCTTATGCCTACATATCCTTACGGGAGTAGAATCAGAGTATTTGTAGTTCCCCTAAAGGGTTTGAGGAGTTCTTTGACTGTGGTCAAAGTTCCTACGGGTTTAGGGTAATTGATTGATTGAGTTTAGAAGAAAAGGTGAGTTATCATTTTAAGAGAGATTTAACCGCCACAAATTGTAGGAAAATAGTCTTTGCATCGTCTTAAGAGAAGGGCTCAAGTACTCGGATATTGATCAACAAGTACGCCTCTATCTCTCTTAAGGCAAAGTCCCTACGGTATTGATTATATTAATGTGGGGTGGGGATTCTATCTCGCTTAAGATGATTTGGTATCTTTCTCTAATGTTTGAATAATTTGTTTAAGTTGTTTTGTTCGTTTCTATATTGTAAAGATAACGGTCTTTCCTACGGGGTAGGATCTATCTTAATTGATCAACTTGAATGGGATCAAGGATCGTATGGGAGAATGGTGCAAATGATGTGCACTACACACAATTGTTGAATCATGTGTAGGTTTTACCTTTGGATGGATGCGATGCGAGAAAAGTAAATGGCTGTAATGTAAATTGCGGATAACGATAAAACATACACGAACGCATGAAAGCGCTAAGTGAGTGTGTGATATGTGAATAAAATAAAAGTAAAACACACATACGCATGAAAGCGCTAAATGTGTGAATGTGGACATGTGCGCGGAGTGTAAGCGTGCACGATTTGGATTACATTCTACGATGTGAGATTGATTTTAGACGGATTGATTACTGAGAAAATGTTGATTTAGTTATAGGGTTTTAAGAGAAATATTGGACTAATTTTAAGGGGTGTGGGAATTGATTTTAAGAAGTTATATTAATGAGATCGGTTTTGAGGGAAATGTCTTTAAAAGAGAGGGGTTCGATTATCGTTATTACCAAATGTTGTTTAAATTATAAAATGGTTTTTTCGTTATAAAGGTTTATTAAAATTATAAAGGATTATTTTTATTGATAAAATAAATAGATCATGAAGTGAATAAAATAAAGTAGTTAATTAAATTCTCTATTATATAAAAGTTAATATTATTAAAAAAGGAGTTCTTAATTACAAAACTAAAGGTTGATTTTAAATTAAAAGGTTTCATTAATACATTTCTAAGTTAATTAAAAAAATGAGTTTGAATAAATGTTATATTATGCAAGGAATTAATAAAATAAAAAAGTTGATTTAATTAATTAAAAGGTTACTAGTTTTTTTTTTTATAAAAAAAGTCTGATTTAATTAACTAGTTAAAATAAAAGAGTTAATTATTTTCTTCTAAAAGAGGTTGCTTAATTAAATAAATAAATTAAATATAGAAGCTAGATTTAAATAATAGGTTTTATTTGTTGGTTTAATTAAAAAGATGATTAATTATATTGGTTTAAAAAGGTTAATTAAAAACTGATTAGGAAATAAGGGTTGATTAGTGGTAATTAGGTGTAGTGTAGTGAGTGTGTGCGTGATATGTAATCATAATGCACTAAAAACACAAAGAACTCATAACAGTAGCAAAGAACCCTAATCCCCTATGAGTTTCCCAAATCGAAACCCCAAATCGCTCGGCTTCCTCTCTACGTCCTCGATCGTACTCGCCATTTTACCTTTCATTGTTTTCGTCACTTTCTTCAACCTGAAACACAAACAGAAACATCAAAAAATCCATAATCTCGACATGAACCGATGGCTTACTGGAAGTTGGGGATATTGGGATCGTGTTTGAGATGAACGGGATGGAAGCGTCGTCAGTTACTCGTGGCGGCTGATGATGGTTCCAACGGTTGAAACATATGAGTCTCCTTCTTCAATCTCTTAGGTTTATGAGCTCTAGGTTTTCTGGTGTTTTTTTTGTGATTGATCCCTTTTTTAGGGTTTCGAACTTGTGGTTATTCGTGGATTTTTTTTTGAATGTTGTCGATTTCCTTCCAATTTATAGGCCCCTGAGTAGAAGATTTCTGATTAATTGGTGTTAAAGCCTTCCGTTTTCGTGTGATTGGATTCAAAAACTTTCCTTCTTCGTATGATTGCGTTTAATGTTGTTGATGAAAATCAAATTATGTGATTTGATTTGAGGAATATTCACTTGATGCTGAAGAAATCTGAATAGGATATTTTCTGTACAGGGTATATTCTTGGTCGACTTACTAATCCAAACCCTACGTTTTTGCAGGTGTAGAAAGCAGGAGATTATGGGCCAAGGGAATTAGTAGTCTGGAGTGGTTTTGATTAGGGAAGTTATAATCTTTCCTCTTCCTGTATTGATTTGTGATTTTCCTCGTTGACTTTGTGACTTGGTTCCTTTTGCCGTTGAAAGATAGAAACTTGCCATTACGGGATTGCTGATACTTCTTTTCTTCTTCTTCGCAGAGAAAGCTATACTCGAGTTCAGACGCTCGCCTTGTCTTATGTTGTGGCTGATGTTGGGTTGAAATGGCAATGACGACATTGTGTGTGAACCTATGAGGGATTGTGATTGCCTCTTGTTGTTTTTGAATTTCCATTGACGCTCTTGAGTTGGTAAGGAGTTGACGACGGCTTCTCGTTATCCTTCTGGATACTCGAGCCTTGCCCCAATGATGTGTTACCTGAGGGCTAAGAATCTTCTCTCATCTTTACTCTTGGACCTCAAATTGTTTCTTTTTGTGGTCAATATGTAGCTGTTGTTGCAGATGATAAAACATGATTATTGTCGTTGTTCTGCTGGTGATTGTAGCTAGTTCGTGACTGATACTTGTTGCTGTTATGTTTGCTGTGCCATTCTTTGTTGCCAAATACTGCTCTTGCTTTTGTTGTTGTTGAACTGACATGGTTATTGTTGCTTCTAGTTGATGTTATTGATGTTATGTTGCGCTGTTATGGTTTGCAGATGATGACTTGATATTGTTTTGCTTCTTCTTTCAGGATGTTGTTAGTAGTTCAGCAGCTGCCGGTTATTATGCCGTCGTCGAGAAGGGTTCAAAGTGGCAGTGATGGCTTACAGGTCTGAGCCATGAGGGAAATAAGGACGCCCCTGCTGTTTCGATGTAGTTGTGTTTTGCATTGTATTGGACCATTGAGACTTAATTGCTTTGCTTGACTAAATTTGATCTTCGATGTTCGGTAGGGAGTAGGTGACAACTTCAGTTGTTTCCCTTTTGGCCGCTCGTTCCTATGCCCGATGATGCACTTCGTAGTTCTAAGGGTTTAACTTTTCCCCAACTCTGCTTTGAGTTTTCGGTTGCCTCCTAAATAGCGGCTGTCTTTGATTATTGTTGGCGGAACATGGTGTTTACATCAAACTGAGCAGGAGCTTTTCTTGTAATTTCTAATCAAATTCCTTTATCATTTCCTGTGTTGATGCAGGAGTTTGGGGAACTGCTTGCCATCCTGGTCCTCATATGAGTCAATTGCTGTGGTTAATTTTTTAAGTCTAACTTGACTTCCATGCTCTACGCAGTAAACAAGTTTTTTTTTGGGTGGTAGAGTGGTGGTGGAGCAGCGAAGGATGCATGATCAATGTCGTTGGTGCAGTCCTGTTGTTGGTCGCAGCTTGTGAAATGCTAATTGTGGCCTGAAGTTGTTTGTTGCAACCCTGTTATTGTCTTGATACTTTAACTGATGTAGCTGATGCCGCTTATTTGAAGTTGATACCTGCTGATGTTATTGTGCTAATTTCCTCTTCTTCTTTCAGGACCCGATTGTAAGTCTGGGAGTTGCCGATCTCGTGTCATTGGCGAGAGAGGTATAACGGTAATGATGACTTGATGGTCTGAACCGTGTGTGCTTGAAGTTGCAGCTGTCTGTAGTTGTATGCTTTGCATTGTGTTGGGTCGTTGAAGTTAATTGTTTTGTTGTCCCAGAATTCAATCTTCGGTGTTCGGTAGGGAGCTGGCGGCATCTTCTGTTGTTTCCCTCCCAGCCGCTCGTGCTTCTGCCCGATGATGAGTTTCCTGAGGGCTGAATTTAAATCATCTCATCCTCTTCTCTTAACTCTAAGTCTTAATTCAATTCTTTTAACGGTACCCTGATTACCGGTTGTGTTTCTGCAGGTTACGGCATGTGAGCTTGGAAAGGAAAAGCATGGATATTTGTCGCGCGTCTTTAGGTTGGATTTTACTTAGGAAATGGAACCAAAGGCTTGGGATATGAGCTCCATGAAGCTAGCTGTCGCATTGGCTTCATCATTCACATGTTGCCAAAAAAAATCATGAAGTATACGGATTGCGTACATTTGTAACGTCTCTGTTGTAATGACTCGACGGAATTCTTGGATAATTAATTCTTGTAATGATCTTTCAATATCATTCTTGGACTATTTGTAATTGACTTAGTTGAATATAGTGTTACTTTGATAGTAAAGTCCATATTGCGTTTAATTTGAGACCATAAGACCTTAATACAAGATCTCCTTGAGCTCGTAAGTTGAGTACTTGAGTGTGAATGATAAATTGATTAAAACTGTCCTTGAATTTAATTTGAAACTTGAATTTAGTTTCAAAGTTAACTTGACTATCACGGCCACGAATCCCTTGGATTATAAGAACTCCCATATGTACTAAAACGAAAATGTAGCACGAATCCTCCAATGTGATTGAAACCATAAGAGTCGAAGTCTTGGAATTTGAGTTTGGACCTTATGATAATATGAGTACTGAAGTTGGAGATGGATCTTGATGATTGCCACATAAGGACCCCTCTTGTTCATGTATCTTGGATTGTTAGCTTGGGTTCACGTCCTTGAATTTGTAATAAACCCCATTATATACTTGAAATTGACTTCGGGATGCGAACTTCTGATTCACAAATTCTTGGGTCTACAACCTTTGAAATTTACGCCTGCACACACTTATTAGTGATAATAACATAAATATGCACAAAAGAGGTGAGATCTTATGGTCAAAAATTAGGGTGCAACAACTGTCAGTCAGAAAGATGGCTCAATCCTTTTTACCGGAAAGAGGAAAAACAACACTTACAAGATTAGACTTTCTGATCTCTATGAACAGAATGTCAAATTCTTAGTGTTTGTTAAAGAAGAGCAATGGGTATGGCATATACGTTTGGGCCATGTTAGCATGAGGAGTATTTCTCAACTAAATAAGCTTGAACTGGTCAGAGGCTTACCAAACTTGAAGTTTGCTTCAGATGCTCTTTGTGAAGCATGTTAGAAAGGAAAGTTCTAACAATGTTGTTTCCACCTCTAGATTGTTAGAACTTCTATACTTTGATTTGTTTGGACCAGTGAAAATTGCTTCAATCAGTGGAAAGAAGTATGGATTAGTTATAGTTGATGACTATAGTCGTTGGACATGGGTAAAGTTCTTGAAACACAAGGATGAGTCTTATTCTGTATTCTCTTCCTTGTGCTCTCAAGTACAAATAGAAGAGAATTACAAAATAGTTAAAGTTATAAGTGATCATGGCAGAGAATTTAAGAACATATACATTGAGGATCTATTTGATTCTCATGGAATTTTCCATGATTTCTCCTATCCTGGAAAATGGAGTTGTAGAAATGAAGAATAGGACTTTGCAAGAAATGGCTCGTACCATGATCCAAGAAACTAATATGGCTAAGCATTTCTAGGCAGAGGCAGTAAATACAACTTTTTACATTCAGAACAGGGTTTCTATTAGACCTATTATGGGTAAGATTCCTTATGAATTATGGAAGAACAGAAAACCCAACATATCTTATTTTCATCCTTTTAGTTGCACATGTTTTATGATAAACACTAAGGAGAATCTTGGCAAGTTTGATTCTAAGGCTCAAAAGTGTTTGTTGTTAGGATAATCTGAACGCTCAAAAGGCTACAGAATTTATAACACGGAAACACGAATCGTTAAAGAATAAATTCATGTTAGATTCAATGATAAGATTGACCCTGAAAAGTCAAAGCTAGTTGAGAAACTTGCAGATTTAGAAATCACCTTCTCAGAATCTAAGGATAAAGACTCTGGAGATAAAGATGCATCTGCTGAAACTAAAGACTCAGAAACAACTCAATCAGAAACTATTGTTGATCCATCTCATTAAAAGAAAAGCAGACCAAGAACTTCTCATTATGAAGAATTAATTTTGGGAGATAAAGACGCATCAGCCAGAACCAGATCATCATTCAAAGCTTCTAAATAAACTTTTCTTGGATTGGTCTCTCTCATCAAACCAACCTCTATAGATAAAGCTCTTCAAGACAATAAATGGATTCTGGATATGGAAGAAAAACTAAATCAATTCACCAAAAATGATGTTTGGGATCTTGTTCAGAAACCAAAAGGTGTCCACATTGTTGGAACCATATGGGTATTTAGAGATAAGATCAATGAAAAAGGTGAGATCGTAAGAAATAAAGCACGACTGGTAGCACGAGGTTATAGTCAGTAAGAAGGAATAGATTATACATAAACCTTTACACCAGTTGTCAAGTTAGAATCTATTCGTCTTTTAGTTTCTTTTGATGTAAATTATGACATCACTTTATATCAGATGGATGTAAATGGTGCATTCTTAAACAGGTATATTTCTGAAGAAGTGTATGTACACCAACCTCTTAGTTTTTAAAGTTCTGAAAACCTATATTTCCTTTTCAAACACAAAAAAATCATTATACGGTCTAAAACAAGCTCCTAGAGTTTGGTATGAAAGGCTAAGTAACTTTCTTTTGGAAAATAACTTTACTAGAGGAAAAGTGGATACAACACTCTTTTGCAAAACCTATAAAAATGACATTCTGGTTGTGCAAATTTACGTTGATGATATTATATTTGGTTATGCTAATATTTCCTTGTGTAAGGAGTTTTCTAAGTTAATGCAGGCTGAATTTGAAATGAGCTTGATGGGAGAACTGAAGTTCTTTCTAGGAATTCAAATTGATCAACGAACTGGAGGAACATATATCCATCAAAGCAAATATACCAAGGAACTTCTGAAGAAATTCAACATGTCAGAACGCAAGCTAGAAAAAACTCCAATGCATTCTACATGCATTCTAGAGAAAGAAGAGGTAAGCAATAAGGTAAAACAAAAGCTACCCAGAGGTATGATTGGATATTTCCTTTATCTAATTGCTTCTAGACCAGACATCCTCTTCAGCATGTGCCTATTTGCTCGTTTCTAATCAGATCCTAAAGAAACTTACTTAATAGTTGTTAAGATAATCTTTAAGTATATGAAAGGTACTTCTAACCTTGGGCTATTATATAGAAAACCATTTGAGTACAAACTGGTAGACTATTGTGACGCTGACTATGTGTGAGACAGAATATAAAGAAAAAGAAATTCTGGAAGTTTTGAATTTTTGGGAGATAATATGATCTCATGGTCCAGCAAAAGACAATCCATAATTGCTTTATCAACTGCTGAAGTTGAATATATTGCAGCTTCCAGATGTAGCACACAAACTCTCTGGATGAAAAGTCAGTTAGAAGATTATCATATTTTTGAGAGTAAAATTCCTATCTTCTGTGATAATACTTCTGCTATTTGTCTATCCAAGAATCCTATTATGCATTCTAGGGCTAAACATATTGAAATAAAACATCACTTTTTACGTGACTATGTTCAGAAGGGCATTTTTCATTAAAAATTTGTAGATACAGACCACCAGTGGGATGATATTTTCACAAAACCCCTTGTTGAAGATAGATTCGTATTCATTCTAAAAAAATTATTTATAGAACCGTGTCCAAAATGAGTTGATGAAATTTCAACATGTCAAGTTACCAGAACTTCTGAAACAAGATTCTTATGAATTTACTTATTTACTTGTTTATTTGTTTATTTTATTACACGTTTGGTTATGAAACATGAACTTTCTGAACTAAAGGAGTTTCATGAATTAGAATGTTTCTTTTCAGAAGGAAATCCTTTGATTTGTCTTCTAGATTGTGAACAGTTGCAACATTAATTGTTGTTTTTTCATCTAAGAACGTGTGAACGCTAGTGGTGACAACTGTCCTATTTGATGAACATATGTAATCATGATTTGATGCATTAGGTTTCATAACCTTCTTGAGAATAGGTTAAATCTTTACGCCTTCCCCTATTACTGTGCATCTTCTATGTGTAATTATGATTAATTATTTCAATTTCCTCTTTTGTGCCTATATAAAATCACATCATTTACACTTCACGCTACACTCACTTCTCCCACACTTTTAGTTTTCAAACCCTAAAACTCCTCAGAACAACTATTCACTCAAAACATTTCGTCTTTATTTCTTCAACTTCAACTCTTAACATCTATGGATGAATCATCTCAACGTCCCTCACAATCTCAGTAGCAAGAAAGACAATTCACGATTCCAGATAAATCTTTTATCACTCTCGACATACCGGTAGCTGATCTTCACATTCTTTGTGAAACCATGGTGGATTTTAACAATCTGAAGGATAATGGGTGTGATCTTACTGAAACTCTTGATTTCCAAGGCTGGGACAAATTCTTTAAAGAATGCATGGACCCACCTTTCCTATCCTAGTTAAAGAGTTCTGAATTCATGCATCTACAAGCAAGAACGTTATTATCTCTTTTGTTTTTAGAAGACGTATCATCATCACGAAAAAGACTATCTGTGATTTAATCTCCCATGATGGAAAAGGTCTAAGAATCTACAATGTTCAAGCGGATAAGAAAAGGGAAGTTAAAGTCACTGCATCTATCTTCAAGGAAGGAACTATTCTGGATTCTAAGAAGGATCCTTCTTCATCGCTCTTAAAAGATTCTCAAAGAGTTTGGTTCAAGATCATGCTAGGGTGTGTTTACCACAGTCATCCTACTCATTCTTCTGATTATATCAATCTTTCTCAAAAGTATGTTTTGTACTCCCTAATGAAAGGAATAAAGATACATCTCCCAGTCATCCTGTTCAGATTCCTGGGAGACTCGATTATAACCTCAAGAACTGGCTCTACCAAAAAAGGGAATCATATCCCTTATGGCATACTCATTTATGACATTCTTGTTGAGTCTAGAATTGTTTAAGATCTTTTGATTGCTGGGCAAACTAATGAGCTAGTAAAGGCTGCTGGAAATGTCTTTTGGGCAAAAAATTTGAAGAGTATGAAGCTTATTGAAAAGATCACTCATCCAGTCGTTCTTCCATCAAAGGAAGAAATTGATGCTACGAGGTTTCCAATTTCTAAATTTCCATCTTTTTCAAAAACTTATCATTCCAATGAGTTAGCACACTACCTTACTGGATGCAGAGATAAAGCACTGAATATGTGGATTGATATAAGCACTGAGTATCTGAATATGTGGATTTATATAGGCAAGAAAAAGAAGACTGCTGATGGTGAAGAACCATCAACCAAAAAGATGAAGATGGCAACTACATCTGCTTCTCCTGCTAGTGATTACAGTAAGTCTGCTGTCAATGACTCCTCTCTCGTCTCTAATTCTGGTGTTTCCAATGTTGTCTTACCAACACTATCCACTCCATCACCATCACTCATCACTATCTCAACTCCACCACCATCACATTCCAAAGAAATTGTGTCTGAAAAATGATTACCTAAACAACGTTCTTCTTTTGGCTATATGACCTCTTTACACCATTCATCATCTCTACCAACACCCATCATATCTTCATCTGTTAATGCTCCCCAATCAGAAAATTCAAATATTCAACTGTCTAAGGGTACTTTTGATGACTTAACCAATTCTCCTCAATCAGAGGCTTATGAAGATCTTCCCCCCTTATCATACTCAGTATGTATGGTCCTGATCCCAACCCCAATATTTATGACTTAACCATCAAATTCCTTAACGTCTCTAAGGCCAAAAATCCTAATGTTGGTAAGATGCTGCAAAAATTTGATCTAGAGTTCAAGAATTGTCAGGATACTGCTATGCAGATTAGTCTCAAATCTGTGAATTCACTAGAAAGTGATTCAACTTGGGAATCCAACAGGAAATGGGTTGATTCCAAAATCTCAAAGATGAAGAATTTTGGATACAAATTAGCTAAAAAGAATCTCCATTCGTGCCTCGTACCTGCCATGGAAGTCTTGAAGTAGAAATTTGCTCCTATACGTCTTCTTTCCCCTAAGAAAGAGGAAGAAGAAAGGAATCAGAATGATGCCTTGGTTAATGTCACAACTGATAAAGGAAAGCAAGTTGTCTATGAAGATGTCCAGCAAACTGCAAATAGCGACTCTGAACAACTAGTTCTTGTTTCTAAAATTTTGAATACTGCTGCTAGGACTTCTACTTCTGGAGTCATTCCAAAAATTCTGAAAACTCTTGCTGAGCTGAAGGAAGACAAGGACAAGATGAAGGAACGTTTGGATAATCAAGAAAAGATGTTTCAGATTATTCTCTCTAGACTTCCCCCATCCAACCCTAACCCTTAGTTACACCTAGTTGTTTGTTTGGTTGTTTGGATGTTTGAGTTGTTATCTTTTTGAAAAAAGAAATAAATGATACTGTTTAAATAGAAAAAAAAATTAAAATTTAATGAATAAACGCGGACCTTTAGATTTATAAAAATGAATGAATAGAATTTGGTATCAAAATAAATTTTAACATTTGAAATCAATATATATATATATATATATATATATATATATATATATATATATATATATATATATATATATATATATATATATATATATATATATATATATATATATATATATATATATATATATATATATATATATATATATATATATATATATATATATATATATATATATATATATATATATATATATATATATATATATATATATATATATATATATATATATATATATATATATATATAAGTTGATTTTTTATATATAAACATTTTTTTTATTCTTCTAGATAAACTGAAATTTAAATTTATTGATGAGACAATGTATTTTAACTATATATTGAATAAATATACTATTTATTCAATCAATCTAAAAATAAAATAATATTTTATCATAAGGTTCAAGGAGAATAATTAAGATATGTATAAGGATTATTATTTGTCATCAATTCAATTGAATAGAATTTTTTTTATAATAACCATCTATTAAATAATAAATACCAAAATAACAATTAATTCAAAAAAATTTCTAAACTGGCTATGAAACCAACAGGCGTTCGCCATTTGAGATGGCGAAAGAGAAGAAAATGGAAACTTGAAAAAAGCAAATCGCCATTTGAATTGGCGAATGCTTGGAAACTTAGAAACTTGGAAAAAGCGTTCGCCATTTGCATTGTTATACTATTTCGCCAATTGGATGCAGGAAACTTGGAAACTTGGAATTGCCTCATTCGCCATTTGGTCTGGCGAATTGGTTGGGAGACCAATTTCCACTTTGCCTATTTCGCCATTTCAAACGGCGACTGATTGCTGAAAGTTGGTTAGTTTGGGAATTTGTTTGAAACTCAGGTTTTATTGGTAATTAAATTGAAAAAAGTGGTTATTGTAAAAAAAAATTCCAATTGAATAACCTTGAATATTTTGTTTTAACTTTAATGATATATAAATTGGTGACACTAGTGTGATATATCACAAAGCAACTTCGTTCGATAACAAAATTGTTAAAATGATCAACATGATGTTTTTGTTGATTTTGTTTTCGAAGACTGTAACAAGCCACATAGTTGATGACATCGATATTACATTAAAAAAAGATTTTGAGTTGGAGATATTGAGTTTTAATCCATAATTGTCATGTGTACAGTATACTAGTTAGTTAGCATTTTGTTTCATTCAAATTGGTCGTTAGTTAGTTACATTGTGTAACACATATAAATATCAGTTTGTAATGTGAAATAAAATAATGAGAATTATCTCTATTCTTCTTTCTTCTTCTTCTCCTCCAAGATGTCTTCAAAGATGTCAAGACATTAAAGTGTGTGTGTGTGTGTGTGTGTGTGTGTGTGTGTGTGTGTGTGTGTGTGTATGTGTGTGTGTGTGTGTGTGCTATTATCTTCATCTTGCAATCTTGTTGCGCATTTGCTATGTGTTCATCATAGTGCTTTTGTTCTAACAATTGACATCTAGAGTCTGGTTCCCATCCAAGGGAAACACGAGTGAAAAGTGAGGGGGTTCCATCCAAGGGAAACACTGAGTGATAGTTTTTTGATAGGTAAGATGAATAACAATGGTTTTGGATTAAATATTCTGGTTCTTGATGGTAAGAATTGGGATTGTTGGAATGCTTTGATGAAGTCCTTATTTGGAGCGCAAGAAGTGAATGAAATTGTGCAAAACGACTATGAGGATCTGGTGGAAAATCCAACTGATGCACATAGAAATGCATTCAAGAAAGCCAAGAAGAAAGACTGCAAAGCTCTGTTCTACATTCAGTAGAATGTTGATAATCAACACTTTGAGAAGATTTCTAAGGCGACAAGATCCAAAGAAGCATGAGACATTTTAGAAAATTATCACACTAGTGGAGAAAAGGTAAAGCAAGTGAAGCTACAATCCCATAGAAGAAAGTATGGGATGATGCAGATGGAAGAAGATCAGAAGGTAAGTGACTACTTTTCAAAATTAACAGTCAGTGTTAATCAAATGCAAACTTATAGTGAGAACATTACAAATCAAATGGTAGTAGAAAAGGTGTTGATATCTTTGAGTCCAAAGTTTGATTTCATTGTTATAGCTATCCAAGAAGAAAAGGATGTGAAAACTATGGAGATTGAAGAGTTGCAAAACACATTGAAAGCACATGAGCTCTTGGTGTTTGATAGAAGTTTTGAGAGATCAGTTCAACAAGCATTTCATGTTCAAACTTCCAAGAAGGAGGGAAATCAGAAGAATTTTAAGAAAAAGGGAAAAAGCAAAGAAAATTGGTCCAACAATGAAAATAACAAGAGAGAAGAAAAGGATGAATCTTCAAAGAGAGGAGGCTTTAGCATATGTCAGAACAAGAAGAGGGACTTTGACAAAAGTAAGGTGCAATGCTTCAACTGTGAGAAGTATGGGCATTTTGCTGATGAATGTTGGTTCAAGAAAGGTCAAAAGACTGATGAAGAACCAAATTTGGCTCGTGGAGATGATTCTAGTACAATGTAGATGATGACTACTACCAGTGATGAAAGGGTGAAGAATGAAGAGTAGTTTCTTGACTCTGGGTGATTAAATCACATGACATCACATAGAGAATGGTTGACAAGTTTTGATGCTAGCAATAAAACAAGCATCAAATTGGCTGACAGTAGAGATCTTGTGGCTGAAGGTAGTGGAAATATAGTGATCAGAAGCAATGATGGCAAGACAATCATTAATGAAGATGTGATGTATGTTCCTGAGATGAAGTGTAATCTCATGAGCATTGGTCAACTAGTGGAGAAAAGATTCTCAGTGACTATGGATGGTGACTCTTTGAAGTTGTTTGGTGCAAAGAAGAATTTGGTGCTTAAATCAAACATCTCAAAGAATAGAACATATAGATGCAACATCTCAAGTGAAAAGATGATGTTCCTGTCTACAACAATGAGTGAAGAGTTCGAAGATCTATGTCACAAGAGGTATGGTCACCTAAGCTTTAGAAGTATTAGTGTTTTGAATTCTAAAGAACTGGTGTATGGCTTGCCAAAACTGAATGTCAAAAAAGCCATTTGTGAAGTATGTGTAAATAGAAAGAAAAGTAGGATTTCCTTAGTTTCTGAAGCACCTAAAAGAGCTAGTGTAGCACTGCAGGTGGTTTACTCTGATATATATGGTCCTTTTGAAGTATCTTCATTAGGGGGAAGCAAATACTTCATCATATTTTTTGATGAATGTACAAGAAGGATATGGCTATATATAATAAAGCTTAAGAGTGAGGCTTTAAATGTATTCAAAAAATTCAAAATCTTAATAGAAAAGAAGAGTGATAAATCTATTAAGATCTTGAGAACTGGTGGTGGAGGAGAATACATCTCAAAAGAATTTGAAGCCTTCTGTGTCAATCAAGGCATTATGCATGAGGTAAAAACTCCCTATATACCTTAGCATAATGGACTTGCTGAGAGAAGGAATAAAACTCTACTGAATATGGCAAGAAGCATGATGAAGCAGAAAAACCCACCACACAAGTTTTGGGGTGAAGCAGTCACTACAACTGCTTACATTATGAATAGATGTCCTATAAAGAAGCTGAATTTGAAGGTTGTCGCGGTGAGAATCAGATACCATAGTTATTGAGTTAACTAGGTTCACAAATCTTAATTCACCACCGATCTTTAATTTATCTAAGGGAAGGGAATAAGATCGAATAAGCCATAAAAATGCTATGCAATGCAAAAGCAAAAGAGAATCTAAGGTTCGGGGGTTGGTTATACCTAGGGAAGATGCTAACATCCTAAGTATATGTAGTACTCTATAGGAACCTCTTGTTTTATTGTGTTATTTGTTATTTTTCTGCTAAGGGTGAAAAGAAAAAGGGAGACCTAAGGTGTTATTCCTAAGTATGCTCACCAAGACATCGCATCTCGTACCCATATATCCTGGCGAGAATGGAATCAGAGCATTCGTATTTTTCCTTAATATGGGCGAGGAACTCTTGACTATGGTCAAGGTTCCAGCGGGAGAGGTAAGTGTTTATGGCAGAACACATACATAGAGTTAAGAAACTCTAAACCTAAGGTTAGGTTGAAAGGGAGGAAAGTATTTTTATTAAGGTTTCTGAAATAGATTAGAAATATGATTAAAGTATGTTTGTATTTTTGAGAAAAGAAAGAGATTTTAGTTTTAAGAAAAGAAATACTCGATAAAAGATCGAAATTTAAATTTGTGTGATGGTGATTGTAAAAAGCAACTGACTTATGAGGGAAGTAACCACTTGACGTTGGATCAAGGGTTTGAGAAAACGTTAGGTCGATTCTTAGTCCCTAAGGGTGATCCTAGTAAACGAAACCACAACCAAAGAAAAGGTACAAGTGTGTGCATGAGGTTGATGGCGATGCCAAAAAGCAGTCGACTTACAAGTTAGAGTATGGCTTGATATATGAATCAAGAATGTTTTGGATTTGGTTGATGGAGATCGTAGAAACAATCGAGTTACGAAGGTGTTTTGAAAAATGGCTCGATATTGAATCGAGAATTAGTATGAAAATGGTTTGAGCGTATAAGTGAGAGATGGATAAAACATACAATCAAGATGAAAGCGATAAAATTATTACACTTAATATGAATGAGGTACATTTTGTCGGATGAGGATGAAATGAAAAGATTATAAGTATACCCAATTAAAGAAATAAGCGCAAGCACGAAAATAAAATGAGCTTGTTGGTTTTGACTTGAGAAAAAAATATCTCGATGTTGGATCGAGTATTTATTATTTTTTGTTCTTTTAAAAAAAAAGTTGATTTCATGTTTTTTGTTGTTGTATTTTATCTATTATTCAATTAATTACTTTTTCTAGCTAATGGAAAATAAAAGAAATAATGATAATTAAACAATCACAGACAAAACAAATAAAAAATAAAAAATCACAGATAATTAAATCCAAGATACGATTCGTGACATAACAAGCAGTATTTACAACATCAACCTAGAGGTATTTAGGAAGATTGATCTCGTTGAACATTGTCCTTGCAAGCTCTACTAGAGATGTTTTTCCTCTCTACTACCCATTTTGTTGGGGAGTTTGTGGAGTGGAAAAGGTGTGCCGAATACCTTTTATACTTTAAAAATTGTGAAGTCCTCATTTTGTAATTCTCCTTCATGATCACTTCCTATGATGCAATGCTTACTCTTTTTTTGTTCTGGATAGTCTTGGCTAGTTTTCGAAAGGCATCAATCGCGTCTCTTTTCTAAGATAAGAATTTTGTCCATGTATATCGAGAGTTTTCAGCCACAATGACAAGAGCATAGACATTTCCATTTAAACTTACGTTTCTAGATGGGCCAAAAAGGTCCATGTGAAATAGCTCTAAAGGACAATGAGTAGAAACTATATTTTAAAATTTAAAGGAGGTGATTACTTTCTTCCTTTTTTGACACACATCACATAATATGTTCTTTTCAAAATGAAAGTTTTGCAGTCAACACATGAAAACACTGTATAAGAAGAAGGCCCCTTGTTGATTCTTCTATGAATAGTCGACATATATGTTATTTTATAATTCCCGCTGAAGCTTCGCAGATTGTTTGAGTTATGGAAAAATAGGAAGAAAAATTTGCTTTGATTTTTCATCATTCTTATTCCATGCGTGAGAAAAAACTTATTGTGATAAAGAATGAGCTTGATGTCCGGGTTAATTTTACCGGGTCCCGTGGAAGGCGTCATATATTCATTCAAAGAACATAATTCGATAACTCTACCAATGATGGTTGGTCAGAATTACAAAAGAGACACGGTCAGGTGACTTTTCATTTCATGATTTGAATATATCTTCTTCAAAAGGTTTTTTCCTTTCTTTTATAATGATCCTACTACTAACGAATTTGAGACAAAGACTTCAAATATAATTAATCAACATAATGGGCATTCATGACCAATCATTCAGTAATTAGTGCATTGGAGCAACATGTTGGAGAATGTTTGTAAATGTTTTTCAATGTTTGTCCCCGGTTCCTCCTTAATAATAGGTGTATGTCATGCCTTACCTTATTTATTGGCGATATTGAACTCGATTATAAATCAGTCTGCCCAAATTTTGAGATATACATAAACAATACTTAAATATGAGATCAAAATAAGATATCATTGTGGATAATTTAATTTTGAACTTCATCTATAATTTGTAATTTTACTTTTAATTATAAACTTAAGGGTTGTTAAGAATGACTATAAATGATAAAAACATAATTTACACATTATTAAAATTAAATAATTTTTTCTACTGTTAATTAAATCATACAAAGATGATTTTTCTTCATTATCATGAATTAGGTATTACTATTGGAGTCATGTCCTTCAATCTCATGAATTAAGTATTACTATTAGACTAATGTCCCTCAATTGCAAAGAACACTACCATCTTCATATACACACGGCCAATATATTTTGTATAATTAAATATGAATATTGAATACATGCAACTTGCAAAGTATGAGATAATCAGTATCATATATGTTACTAAATACTTGAAAAATCTAACTCATTTATATTAAATATAATTATTGAAGTCACACGATTTAATCATATAAAACTTTCTATCCTTCTAATATTTTATGAAAAAATTTATTAACTATATTTATTTACCATTATGAACTTATATAATATCTCAATTTTCTTTTCTTTCTTTTTTTCATTTTTTTAACTTTTTAACATTTATAAAAATAAAATTTTCATAAATATACAAGTATTAATGATTGTAAAACAGAAACTACAACCCTTCTATTATTATAAAAAAAATGTAAATTTTCATGTTAATATATATATATATATATATATATATATATATATATATATATATATATATATATATATATATATATATATATATATATATAAAATCATACATTTAAATTTTCTTCATCCTGAGTATACGCATAGCCACCTTTAAATACATTAATCAAAGTATTTGTATCTAAATAGCATGACATTTATTTATAGAAATAAAAATAAAATGCATATGTGGCTAAAATCTAAAGTGGATGACTAAGTCACATGAAAGACTATAATAATTACATATTTTTCTTTCATATATCTTATAATTTATATAAAATTATCAACACTAACGATAAGAAAGCTCAACGTATTGTTTTATTATAGGCTATCAATATTAGTGCATTTTAAAAAGAATAGACTTTTAAGTGTGAGATTAGTTTCCATCACTTAATGTATACAAAGATGAAATCTTTGAGTGAACAAAAAAAAGAGATTTGTTTACTTTTGATTTTGAAATTTTTGAACTTAATATATATGAAAATATATTGTTTGTGATTCTTTAAAATTGATTTTTTTAATTGATCTTTTAAAGTTTGTATTTTAAGTGGTCCATTACATTTGAACTGTTAGTTTATTTGATCAGTTTCAAAATAAAACACATGTAACATTTTAATTTTAAGAAAATTCACATAAACAAAAATGTGTTAGATTTGTCTATTTCTTTTTGTATGTGATTTTTTTTCAACTTTAAATCACAATTGTCAAATTCAAAAAAATTTGAGACAATAATATTTAATCTTTTAGATGAACGTGTCTATTTAGAAAAATTGGTTTGAATTTACAAATTCAAAATCTTTTATCTCAAAATGTGACAAATGATAATTTGAATATCCTGCCTTTTTTATTGTGGAGTAAAAGACGTGTTTTAAATACTCACAAAGTATAATATAAAAGAATAAGTACAACTTTAGCGCTAATAAATCAAATCGAATGTAACACAAAGGACTATATTAGATCCTAAAAAATTGAAAAGACGAATCTTAAATAATAATAAAATTTAAAGGTGGTGCCAGTTAGAATTAAAAAGTAGATTCTATAATTAAGTTTAGTGAGTTGTGTATCGAGTAAAGAAGATTAAGAAAGAAGAATGATTGGCTATGGTTTTAAGCATATTTTGTATAACTTTCTAATAGCTAATTTTATAAATTAGTATAAATTATGATGTATTAATTATCTTTTATATATATATATATATATATATATATATATATATATATATATATATATATATATATATATATATATATATATATATATATATATATATATATATATATATATATATATATATATATATATATATATATATATATATATATATATATATATATATATATATATAATGAATTACTTGTTTTAATATAGTTGAATTATGACTTATGACCTCATAACAAATTTGTGAGATGAAATTATGCTAGGGCACATCTTAAAAGTTGTTGAGCACGTTTTGACTCTATTTTTCTCTAATGCGATATTTTTGGAAAATTTAATTTTGATTAATCTAAATATATAGTTGATTCCATATTATGTGATTCGAAAATGGTTGAATTATTCAATATTTTATATATGTGATTTGAAAATGGATTTGCATTCATTTAAATGTTTAATTGAATTTACATTGATGAAAATATTTGGTTTGCTAAAAATTTGATTTGGTATGAATTTTTTTTAACTTATTGGATATTTTTGGATGATCAATATATATATATATATATATATATATATATATATATATATATATATATATATATATATATATATATATATATATATATATATATATATATATATATATATATATATATATATATATATATATATATATATATATATATATAAAGTTTTCATCTTTTTTATTTGATGATATACCCTTTTAGAGAGCGAATTTTCTTAGTTTTTGAGTTTTGTTGAGTTGAGTTTTTGTTGTGTGTTTCTTGTATTAAAGTTTATCCTTGTGAGTCTTTCATACTCAAGAGAGAGATAGAGTTTTTATTTTGTAATTGTGATATTTTTCACATCATAAGGATTTATTTCTAACAAACACATGGAAGAGTGTTTAAGTGAAAGTGAGAGAATCTCATATTCAGCGGAGTCATAGTTGAAAGGAAGGTCAAACCTTTTAACTCATCAAAAAATAGTAAATCTTAAAAAAGACATTCATAGCCTATTTTGTACAAAATACTTTCTATTTAGAAATGGAATGAAAAATGGTGAGGGAGCTACATGTGAGACCCAGATTATCCAAATATTCAACACATGAATTCCCTTCTCTATATATGTGATATGATAATACGTCTATATGCAAAAATAGTCATATAAATGTTCCAATTGATCTTGATAAACCAAGGAATAAAATAAGACTAATGGAAAGCTTTCATAACAATGGTTGAATCGGTTTAAATCCATAGTATGGACCAAGCCTTATCCAATGCTCTAATTACTGCAACAACAAAAAACTCTTCCAAGTACAAAGAAGACCAAAAAACTTTGTGTTCAAAAGCTAGGATACAGTTACCATGATTATTGCAAGAAATTCCACCACAACTGGCTAGAAGAAGATCATGATTATATGCATCACCACAGTTGCATTTAATCAAATATAAGGGAGGAGGATGTTAAAACACTTATGTAATTTGAGGAGCTTTAACAACCTTGCTTGGAATGTCGAAAGCCTTTAGCAACCTTGCTTGGCACACAAGGAATCCTTCCTAGACACACATGAAGAGAAAACTCTTCACTCACAAATTACACCCTTTAATATCTCTGCTAGATGTCTTCTCAATTGAGGTTCATCCTCTTGTTATTTATAGCAGATATTCTTTGGGCCTTTGTGCAGAATTTAGGTTTACCTAACCCTGTCTTCAAGAATCTGTACTTACTTGTTAGGTCAGAGACATTTTATTTTGCTAGGGCTTCTAAAATGTTTCCTGACTTCCAGGTTGAGCTTCTATAAAGTTTCTTGAATTCTAGCCTGAGCTTCCTCATTCTGAATAACAGAAAACAAACTTGCGTGACTGATGTCATACGATCAGTGTCATGACATTCAGTATGACATTCAGCTTTACTTACTCATAGCTTTCCTTGCATAACACTCTTCATGTATGTCATAACATCAGTTATGACATTTACTCATACATTAATATTTTGCCATAAAATGCAGCCAATCAAAAGCACTTACAAACTCCCTCTTTGGCTAATTTTTTGCTAAAACACCTTGTTAAC
Organism: Lathyrus sativus; assembly: GCA_963859935.3. Lineage (NCBI taxonomy): Eukaryota > Viridiplantae > Streptophyta > Magnoliopsida > Fabales > Fabaceae > Lathyrus > Lathyrus sativus. The sequence goes on along the minus strand of OZ012735.1, from coordinate 179,390,078 downwards.
ATATCAGAGTTTACAAGCAGCATAAGTCTTAACCTACCATGCAGGAAAGCTACACAATCAGTGTTGTCTACACACACTTACACTGTTAGCTCTCAGGATCAACCTGTTCACAATACCATCTGTTAGTCAGCACTACAGATGTCACAATTTGTTGAGTAACATATCAGAATTTACTCCCCCTCAACTGCTGCATATCGCACCAGCTGTACAAAACCTGCAGACACCTTGCAGTCACACATAGCCTGCTTTGGATGTCATGACATTCAAGATAACATCCTGAAGTCACACACTCACATTCTCCCCCTGAAGAGATGCACAATACTCACATTATGCTTAATATCTTGCAGACACACACATACACTCATAAGCATCAGCTAGGAACTCACAGTAATAGCATCAGCTGTTATCACACATGCACAACAGCAAGACTGGTTCTTCATGCACATTTACAGCAACACCCTGTACCACACCTGCAACATACTTGTAGCAACAATTCACACAAGAATCTTCCACCTGCTTTTCCATGCATACATAACCACCCTGATGCTATTGCTACCTGTTGTTTACCTAACACTCTCTCCCCCTTTTTAGCCATAAATTAAGATTAAACTAATAAAATAGTATAGATCATAAGGTGTAGCATTACAAATGTTTGGGGTCATTACAACAAAGACTGCTCATGAAGAGCATCACAAAGTGGCATGCTGTTACAAAATAAAAGTTTAAGTAAGGAAAGAAAACTTAGCAGCAGCACACATAATCAGCTCAGCAACCAGCAGCCTGAGCTCAACAACAGTCTATCATCTTAACACTTTTCCTCCTCAGAGGAAGAACTAGAAACAATGTCATTAGTACTAATTGAGACATTCTTCTCAGAATCCTCACCTGACATACCCACATCATCAATATCAGCTTTACTTCGTTCAAGGCTTTGAATAAAAGATTCTAGCTTGATCTTTCTTGCAGTTGATGTACTAATGGTTTCTTTCAAGTCCCTACATGTTTCCTTTAATTCAGCAATTAACATTTCTTTAGAAAAGCTGGCCTTCTCATCAGAAGTGAGCACCATATCAGGGACATGTCTCCCTACAAAGAGTTTGAAGTGCAGAGACAGTGCTGACTCCCTTTTGCTGACAACATCACTTGAGTTCAGGATCCCAGGATATTGATATAGGATGATTTCACAAATGAGGGAGGGAAATGCACTAGGTAACATGATAGTGTTGCACCCTAAAATTTTCCCAACCTTTTTCTTGGCTTGACTTTTGTTTCATTACATTCTGTTGCATTTTTGCATTGCATAGCATTCGTCCTTGAGACAGGGGATCATGGTTTCCTGTGGCTTAGAATTCACTCTCATTGCAAGCAATCAAAGCAGTGAGTATCAGGCAGCATTTGTTTTGCCCAGCGGTCGAGCAACCAATTTTATTTTGTTTTACAGGTTATTTTTAGCCAAGAAAGTGGTATTCAGGCTATCATGAGCAGTCTCATGTTTACAGCATTCAAGAACACATTCCAGAAGCTTAATAGAGTTCGAAACAGCAAGAAACGGGCAAACGAGCAAGTTTCCCTCCAAAAGGCACCAAATTTAAAATTTTGAGTGTGTTAATCGGTTAACGCATATGGTTAATCGATTAACCAATGAAAAATCAGTCCAGATTCAAAAATTTAAAGGGGTTAATCGATTAACCTATATGGTTAACCGATTAACCAATGCAATTTTTGCCTCTGTACGTGATTTTTTAGTGCAGAGCCATTTGGGGTCCAATTATGGTCATTTTTAAATTCATTTTTACACTTGGGAAGGATCTATAACCATTTTGAAATTTGGATTAGTTTTCAAATTAATTCAATTCCCTCCAAAATCCCACTCCTAATTCCATTCCAAATTTTCCAAACCTTGCTTTGGATCCAAGCCAAAAGGATACTTAAGTGATTCACTCCAAACCAAAGCATTCTAACTCTCATAATTCCCATTTCAAATTCAGAATCACTCTCAATTCTCTCAATTCCCTCTCAATTTCATCATTTCCAAAACCCTCACCAAAGCTCTTCCTTCATTGAATTAATTGATTCTTCATTGGAATCCATTAATTCTTGAGCTTAAACCTTCATCTATCATCTCCATTGGATTAGTTTCTTCATTCAATTTTCGTGCAAATTCAGATCTGAAGTTTGAAGTGAAGCTAGAAGTGATTGTTTGAAGCAATTTGGTTCAATCTTGAAGGATCTCCATCTCTACTACAAGGATTAGCTTGGATCTTGAAGTATTCCGGGTTTCTTGCTTCGATTTACTCATTTCCAGCAAATCAATATTAACCGAAGCAAATCTCCGCTTCGTAGGTTGGAAATTTTTGATCCGATTCTGTTTTTAGCTTAATTGCATGTTCATCATGATGATTTTCACTTTTGATTGATTTGCTGCATTTTGATTCATATGATCTATGTTGATGTTGTTCGGATCTGTGTACATGCTGTTGGAATCATAGTTTTCTGATTTAATTTCGTACATGGCTTATTATGTGACCATTGGTATGTTTGGAGAAGTGATAAGCTGTCGAAAAGTGATTCTGCTTTGCTGTTTTCTGCTGTCAGCACAGTGTTAATCGGTTAACGTATATGGTTAACCAATTAACCATCACAAATTTTCAGATTTTTCAAAGTTTTCACAGTGTTAATCGGTTAACACATATGGTTAACCGATTAACCAATTCAAATTTTCAAAAATTTTAAACGTTAACAGGGTGTTAACCGATTAACCCTGGGGGTTAACCGATTAACACTGTGTTGGCATGCCTGTTTTGCTACTTTGTTTGATTGTTCGCATACCGTTTCACTTTGAATCTTCATAAATTGATATGATGCATTAGGAATGAAATGTTTTTGGTGTTTGCCACTGTTTGTGTTTGATTGATCATGATTTGGTTAATACTTGTGTTCATTTTCCACTTGGATGCATACTTATGGATGTGGTTCAAAGTGATGACTCTTTGTATGTTTGTTTGTTTCCATCTTTTTGCTTTCCTTTCCATGTTTGCATCATTCTTGCATCGCTGTTGAGGTTGAGACGGGCTTGTGGCGGCTGCTGCCCCACACTTTTTCCTCCCTCCCACCATTCTAAGTGTTGCATTTTCATGTATGCCTCTCTTGCTTGTGATTGAATTTGCTTGGTGCTTTCTTGTGCTTTTTGTCATGATCCCCATAGGGTTCCTAGTCCCTCCGTTTAGGATGGGAATAGGAGAGACATTAGGTGTTCAATCCAAGCATGCTAACATTAGGTAGTTCCCTTTTGTATCCCAACTCTAAGTCCACTTTGCATGACAACTTTTAGGATCGATTTAGTTTCCCTTTAGTGCGCCCTTTCTCTCATCATCTTCAAACACTCATAAAACACATAATAAAGAATAAAAAATGTTGTACGCTACGATCCTTAAGCTAATTGGGAAATGGTGATTGAGGGGATTCCTCTCAATGGCCTAGAGTGTTTTAGTGTACACCCTTTGGGTGATATGCGACGCATTCGCTCCTAAGTCATAGTCTCTAGTGCGACATGAGTTACAAATCAAATTCAAAACACCTCTTCTCTAAAAAACACAAAACACTTCAAATATTTTTCATCCTTCAGGATCTTAATAAAGGAAAATCTTTTCGGATAAAAGAGTGTTGTTAACTTTTAGTTCTATCGTAAACGGTAACGCCTAAGTCTCCAATGGTCGAGCTGCATACACCAACTGCTAGAACTGCTTGTTAACCCTACTCGGGCCTAAAAACGTTTGAACCAACCTGTGGTCCTTGTTAGCTCGAACTACGTTTGCTCTGATCTTTCATACCAGATGAAAGTACATAGGCACAAGACGTGTAAATGGCAAGAGGGCTATGCTAAACCTGGAGATTATGTCCTAAATAGTGTTGACATGGTTTCAAGAAGTGTCAAGGAGTCTCAATTTGAAAATTCTCTACTAAAATTGAGGCCCTCCAGTAATGATGAGTTGGAGCAATTAAAAGTGATAGGGAATTATAGTGTGAAATTAAATCATTTAAATAAAAAAGGTAAGTTCCCTCCTATTGGGAAATCGTACCCCACTACTACATATGCGATACACCCCTTCTATCTTTGGTACCCTCACAAATTGTTTGTCTTCTATTCATCCTTCAACAAGCACATAAAATCCTCTCTCTCACGATCAAAGTCACCAAAAATGTCTCAACATCCAACAGATACTCCTTCCAAGAAGATGCCAACTATCTCTAACACAAATTCCGCTGCTAACCCTAAAGAGGTTCTTGAAATAGCTCCTCTGAGAATGCTAACCAAAGAAGGATTGATGGTGAAGAACCCACGAACCTCACATGCAAAGAGACCTACAGAACTTGTAACAGGTCGGGCTCCTCACTCTTCAACTCATGATGAGGCAATCAATGAGGAAGAGGCTAGGAAAATCCACTTCATCATTACCAACCTGGTAACGAGGGTTCTGATTGAGCCAAATGAAGTGTCAAGGATAGCCATTCCACCTAACTCTGAGAGTCCTGTGCCTAATTTGGATAATCAAGACAATGTCAGGCACGGTGTTGAAACATTGGAAGCCACCTCACAAGAGGGCAATAACAACGGTCAAGGTTCTGAGAATATGGATGTTAACATGCAAGGTGACTAGAATGATGATGTGACTGACACTGTAGATCTTAAGGAGTACTCTGATGATGATTTGATAATCAAGAGCAATCCTGGTATAGCCAAAAGGCTCATGACGAGGAAATGGAAGAAACAAGCTATGCAAAGCAACCCCAAAAAGAAGATTGTAGCCAAGAATACCCCTGTTGGGCCTGCTAAAGCATGGAGCAAGGTGGTTCCAAAGAAGAGGAAGGCTCAATCCAGTACTGAAACTGATTCTACTTCAGATGATGATGATGTATTTGAAATTCCATCAAAGAAGAAACCAACCACTAGCAAGCTTGCTAGTGTACCTGAGGTTCCAATTGACAACATTTCATTTCATTACCCCTCATGTGTAAATAGATGGAAGTATGTTGTTCAGAAGAGGCTGGCATTGGAAAGGGAGCTGGGATATAATGTTCTTGAGAGTAAAGAAATCATGAATCTCATTCAAGATGCAGGATTGATGAAAACAGTTAGTCAATTCTCTCAATGCTATGAGTTACTTGTCAAAGAATTCATCGTTAATCTTTCAGAGGAATGTGCTGACAGGAAATCTAAAGAGTTTGGCAAGGTGCATGTAAGAGGGAAGTGTGTTACTTTTTCTTCAACAACAATCAACAAGTATCTGGGTAGATCAGATAGAACTCATCCTGATGTAACTGTCTCTGAAAACAAAATGTGTCAAATGATAACAGGAAACCAGGTACAAAGTTGGCCATCAAAAGGAAAGCTAGTTGCCAGCAAATTGAGTGTCAAGTATGCTATGTTGCACAAGATTAGTGCTGTAAATTGGGTGCCCACAAACCATAAGTCTACTGTGGCAACTATTCTTGGAAAGATCATCTATGTTATTAGGACCAAGGCTAAATTTGACTTTGTGACATATATATTTGATCAAACTATGAAGCATGCAGGCAGCTATAACATCAAAGGCCCCATTGCATTCACTTCACTCATCTGTGGCATCATTTTGAAACAGTATCCAAACATTCTCAAGAAAAGTGATGTTGCAAGCAAAAGAGAAAGCCCCTTATCATTCCATCCCAAGTTGTTTCTAGGAACTCATGTTCATGACATTATTGTAACATCAGCTGAGACGTCCAAGTCTAAATCAAGAAAAGCTGAAGTGATTGCCAGGCTAAAGGAAACCTATCAGGAGTTGGATGCTAGGAAGAAAAATCTTAAAGCATTAATCAGGACCCTTGAGCAAGATGAAGATACTGGGTTCATTGATGAGGATAGGCAAAATGATGGATCAAAAGAGAATGATAGTCAGGCAGCTGATTCAGAGAAAGATGCTGCCAGCTCAGAGGAACACTCTAAAGGAGAGGACAATGATGAAGATGGCTCCCCTGATGCTGAGGAGACTAGTGATGAAGAATCTGAGAAGGTTAGGTCCAATTTTGCCTTTGAGGAGGAAGAATGACATGTGCTGATGAAGTGCTGTGGAGCTCAAGCTGCTTGTTGCTGAGCTGTTTTTTTTGTGAGCTACTGTTTTGAAGTTTTTTAGTCTGAGTTCTTTTGGTTAGACTTATTTGACAACAAGAATTGCATTATTTTGTGATGTTCTCTATGAGCAGTTTGTATAATTTGCCCCTAACAATGGTAATGTTACAATTTTTGATATATCTTAAGTTCTTAGTTGGATCTTAATTTGTGGCTAAAAAGGGGGAGAGAAAGATAGAGTAATAATAACAGCAGGTGGAAGAACAACAGGTGGAAGAACAACTGGATAGCTTGGAGAGCATATGTGATAGCATGTGTGCACATGGTATAATCATGCTTGCAAGTGTGAACACAGGTGATGCTGAGGAGATATGTGATAACAACAGTCTAGTGTTGTTAGTAATGTGCTATGTGTGTGAATTCCTATGGTGTATTGAAATGTTTGTTAGAACTGTTTGATTGATTGTGGATGTTACTAACCTTGTGTGATCCTAGAAGGTGTTTAGGAGTTGTGTGTGAGTGTTGTGCAACTCTTCATGGGGAGTAGCACAAGTGTGTGTGCTTTAGGATGTCATCCTGAATGTCATAGCATCCAGAGCAGACTGGATGAATATATGTGACTGTAGAGTGTGCAAGTTAAGTACTCAGCTGGTAAGTTGCAACAGTTGAGGGGGAGTAACCCAATATGTTACTCAGCAAAGTGTGACATCTGGAGAGCCAACTAACAGATGGTTAACAAAGTGAGTTATAACAGTGAGAGCTAACTGTGAGGACTCAGAAAGGCTTGAGCTAGTAACTATCCTATATGACAGGACACATCATAAGTCTTCTGCTGTGTGTAAACTCTGATATGTTAACAGGGTGTTTTAGCCAAAAATTTGCCAAAGGGGGAGTTTGTAAGTGCTCTTAATTGGCTGCATTTTGTGGCAAAACTTTAGAGTTTGTATGTATGTCATACTGAATGTTAGGACAGACTTAATAATGTGTGTGCAGGGTAAGTTAACTATAAGTTAAGCTGAATGTCATATAGAATGTCATGACACTGACCGTATGATATCCAATGGGAAAGTTAGTTTTTCTGGTATCTAGAAATCAGGAATCAAATCAGGAGCTCAAGCTGAAAGACAGGAGACATTTGAGAAGCCCTAAAGTGAAACAAATGATCCTGAATTAAAGGGCAAGCGTGTAGAGAATTGAAGAGTAGAGTTTGTTATGATTAAACCTAATTATGCATCAAGGCCCAAAGGACTGATTGCACTATAAATATCAGAAGGAGAAATCCTAGAAATCAAGCTCTTGATAGAAGATCAGAGAGTGCAAATTACAGAGTCCTTGTGAGTGAAGAAGGTTGTTCTTCACGTGATTTTTGTGAGTGAAGAAAGTGTGTTCTTCACGTGTGTATTGTGTCTTAGGAATACTTGTTTACCAAGCAACTGTCAGCTGCTTTGGTTAGGTAGGTTCTAAGTTATGTCTCACTCAAAGCTTTTAAGCAAGAGTGTGTGTGTCCCTTGTTCAAACCTTTGAAGCAAGATCAAGAGGTGTTTGAAGTATGTCTTCACCTTTATTTTGAAACTATAATTGAATATCACTGTGGTGTGATTGAGGGGGAGTGAGTGGGAATACTCAGGTCTAGAGTGTCTCTAGGTTGAAGTGTCATTAGGTAGAGATTAAGTGAGAAGTGCAAACCGGTTGTTTGACTTTGAATTGATTCTGCTAATAGTGAATTTCCTCCCTGACTTGGTAGCCCTCAGATGTAGGTGTTGTTGACATTGAACTGGGTGAACAATTGTTGTGTTATTTACTGCTTTTACTTACAGTTTAATTAGTTAGTACAATAGTCAATGTCACAGTGGATGTTATAACTTTGGCAATAACATCCATCGTGTGCTTGCCAGAATTTCATGATGTATAATGATGAGATGGTTCAAAGCTACATACCTATTACAGACCTGAGAAAATACAGCAAGCTAGCAGCCTTGAGTGAGCAAGATATCCCTCCTTTGATACAAGTTTGAAGTTTCTTCCTCTTGAAGCAAAAATTGATTTTTGAGGACAGTTTGAGCAGATGAAGTCCCAGTTGTCTTTTAGGGTTTTAAACAGTAGGTATAACACAAATGGAAGGTGTTCAAAGTTCCAAAGTATTTAGAACTGGTCTAGGTAGTGTGTTATGCTGGTTTATGCAGGAAAGTCAATGTTTATTGTGTGAGAAGTTGACTTTTTGAGTTATGGTGTTTTTGACTGGTTTAATGGTTGGAACACCTCCTAATGATGATTTGGAAGTTGTGTGGATAATTTTTAGGGTGATTAGATGGTTGGAGAAGGTGCTGGTATCAGGTTTGCACAAGGAAATTTTTTGAGGTTTTGGAGGATTTGAAAATGGTTCACAAAATGAGAGTCTTCTGGTTTCTCAATGCAAACTGGTGGCTAGGGTTTTATATGGACTGATATCTAGCTTAAATATGCAATAAAAGGGGTAAAATAGAAAGCTTTACCATGGTAAAAAATGAAGGGATGAGATGTTGTATTTTCATGGATTTTTGAATCAAGGGTTGATCATGAAGATGGTTCATCAGACAGCTACAATCTCTTGTCTTCTTGTAGGTTTCTTGTGGGTGGAGAGAGTGACATAGCTGGGCTACAGGAAGCAGAACAATAGCATCTGTTTGTCCTATCCTTATTTTGGCAAAAGATTCAAAAATGGGGCAAAGAGCTACATGCTTGTGTTGGTTCATTTTGGGAAAACTTTGGTGGCTCCCAATGTAGCATCCCATGCGCATGGTTTGAGGCTGATAACAATATTGCATGCTGAAATGCATATCATGCCCAAATGTCAACAATTCATGTCTTGCAAAAATGTTCAAATCAACCACTTTGGATTATGATATCTTAGTGCACACAACTACATTTGCCTAGATCTTGTGCTAAAATGAAAGAGAGCATGGAGTAGAACAAATTTCATGTTGGTGGAAGTTCCATTTGATCATTGGAAGATCATTAAAAAATGTTGTTGAAAATCATACCATGCAAACTGTCCAGAAATAACTTAGAAAAAAATTCTAAGTTATTTGGCTTATTTTTCCTCAACTTTGCACATCCATAACTTGAGCTTCACAAATCATATTGAGGACTTCTTGGACTTTTTGGAAAGCTTGTGACATGATCTACAGCTTTCATTTGGGACAAAGTTTCATTTGACATCAAGAGCGTGATGGAATTTGGCTTGCAAAGTGGTGCAAAAATCTGTCCAAACTTGACAGTTTTGAAATCATTGAAATCCCCAACTTTGAGGGATCATAACTTGAGTTCCAAATATCATATGATGATGAATTGGTACTCAAAAGAAAGCTTAAAATACAAGGAACATCTTTGATGTTTGAGCCAAGCCCATTTGAAACCTTGATCATGAAGAAAAATGGCTTTGAAGATGGTTGCTTCAACCATAAAATTTTCCAAAAATAGAAAGTTTCTAAAACCCTAAATCCCAAAATAGCAATTTTCAACAACTCTTGATTTTTCATGATTCCATTAACTTTTCTTGATCAAATTCCATCCATTGGTCATATTGAAATTAAGGATCATGATCTTGACCTCAAAAAGTCAGGAGTTGACTTTTTCACTGCACAGTTGACTTTTTCTCCAATCTTCTAATTTTTAATCAACTGATCAATTGAAGCTCTTGTGATTAAAATTGATGGTCAATCTCCCATCCCCAAACACCTTAGGACATATGGAAGACCATGGAAACAAGTATTTCTCTCAAAAAACAAATTTGGCCTGATTAAAAATGAAACCCTAATTTCATCCTTTTTGCCTAAGCATTGTGCAGATGAACTGAGTGACCATTCCAACTCCATTATAACCTCTGAGGTACTCAACAAGCTTCTACCTCATGATCACACCAATGATAAATCTTCATGGACCCCCTGATAACCTTCTGATGGTTCCTGATAATAACACTCACTTGATGGCTTGTACCTGTGCCTCTGCTTGAGCTTGTGGTCAATAAGGCTCTCCTCCTGGATGGTACACAAACAAACACTTGATCCCCTGTAAGAACCATGTTATGCAAATGCAAGATGCTAAAATTCAATGAAACATAAGCCAAAGATTAAGAAAAAGGTTGGTCAAATTTTGGGGTGCAACACATTGGAATAGGAGGATATGGCTTATACTGTCTTTTGTTAGGAACGTTCTGGCGAGGTGCCTGATTTCTTAGTTATTGATAGGCAGGAGTGTTGGGTGCTCGTTGATAATTGGATGGAGCTTGCGCTGACTGATAACCCATAGGAGGTTGATAAACAGGTGGCTGATAAGCAGGAGCCGGTTGCACAGGCTAATATGCAAGGACTTGTTGATTGGAAGCAGGTGTAACAACAACCACATATGGTTGTTGAGTGAACTGTACAGGGTAACCTTGTGGTTGAACATAGTTTTGCTGATGTTGCCAAGGTTGATTTCTTCTTCTGCTTGATATCACAGTATTAGCTTCACCCTCTTTTTTCTTGTGAGAGCTAAATGAAGGCTTTTTAGCATGGTCTTTGTTGGAGCTTGAACTACCAGCAGTACTTGACATCTTCCCACTTTTCAGACCCAATTCCACCTTCAAACCAACAACAACAATATCGGAGAAGTTTGCAGTCACACTACCAACCATTCTTTCATAAAATTCAGGACGAATAGTGTCAACAAACCAATCAACTAGTTCTTTTTCGGTCAAAAGGAGGTTCCACTTGTGAAGCAATTTCTCTCCATCTCTGAGCATATTCCTTGAATGACTCATAACTCTTCTGGGACATACTGAGCATATATTTATAATGTTTGATAAAGGCATCAGATAAATCTTGGAAACTCTTAATGCGAGACTGATCCAGACTTAAATACCACTTTGACGAAGTACCCTTCAAACTATCTTAGAAGTAGTGGATCATAAACTTATCATTATCAACGTGAGCCGCCATTTTTTGATAGTACATAATCAGGTGACTCTTCAGACATGTAGCTCTTTCATAGTGATCAAAGCTAGGAGTTTTAAACTTCAGAGGGATAACCAGACCAGATACAAGACACACTTCTCTGGCAGTAGCACCAACGACTTGATCCCCTTCCATCATTCTCAACCTTTTATCAATAATTTCCATATTTTTTATGAGTTTCTCATGACGTTCATCTTCATCTTCTTTCATTTCAGGGACATCATATGTCGGTTGATGCTCATTGAAGTATGGTTGCACATGAGTATGAACAACAACTGGTGCGAAAGTTGGAATCACCTTAGGAGTTTCAGCAACCAAAGGAACAACTTGTTAAACTTGTTGAGCAATAGGTGCCGACACAAAACCATGTGGAAGACCATATGGAGATACACTTGCAGTAGTAACAATAGGTGGTATAGGGTCCATAACAATATTGGCAATCTCAGAAACAACAGTGGGCTGAGTATCCATCCTCGCACGTATAACCTGTAGCATCTCCATAATCTTCCCCGCATTTCCCCGAATGTCTTCTAATTCATTGCTGACACACTTAAGTTCTTGATTTTGTTCCGCCATATTTCTACGAGCTCGAGCTCTGATGTTGTACTAGTGCAGATGACTCATGGTGAAAGAACTGAAGACGAGAGAACGGAATGAGAAGAACGGAAGGAAAATGTGCATGCAAAGACATGAATGCAATGTGATGCAGTGGTTTCAAGGAATCCAACAACAAGTTGCAAATATTTTTAGGAAAACTGAAAAAAGATTTAATTTTAAATTCAAGATTTTTATAGAATTTGCAAAAGACTGACAATTGAATTCCTTGAAACCGAAATGTGATGAATGCTTGAATAGATGGATGCATAAACACACATATATAGATAAGCAAACAAAGTCCTAGGTTAGAGGGTCACAGACAAGGAGCCATGGCCTACCCATCCCAAAAGGTATGTATTAAGGGTTAATTGTACCTGCAGAACAAGGGTTCTAAGAGGTGCCCAAAGTCATCAATTCATCTTTCGGATATTATCAATTTCCCAAATACTTGGTGGTTAACAATATTATCAAGAGAAACTCTTTTGAGTGTAGTATCGTGTATCAACTATTTTGGGACTACTCCCTCATAGTCATCACACTACGTCCTAAGAAAGGTCAAAGTTATGTTAAGGGTGACTAAAGGTTCCCAGTATCACAGGCTCCTAGGTTGATAGTGGTGATGTCTTCACGAATACTCGTTCAACAACACTATTCTCGAGAGGGCCTCAACTGAGCGGTGATTCTCAAGTCAGCTTGGTCGGGAATCACTCCCTATAAGCCTTCTCAAATATATCACCTTCCTATCATAAGTACGCTCAAGTCCGGGTGTAGAACTTATCTCACAACAGCATAACCCAAGCAGGTACGGTCATATATATATATATATATATATATATATATATATATATATATATATATATATATATATATATATATATATATATATATATATATATATATATATATATATATATATATATATATATATATATATATATATATATATATATATATATATATATATATATATATATATATATATATATATATATATATATATATATATATATATATATATATATATATATATATATATATATATATATATATATATATATATATATATATATATATATATATATATATATATATATATATATATATATATATATATATATATATATATATATATATATATATATATATATATATATATATATATATATATATATATATATATATATATATATATATATATATATATATATAAACAGATATTTAGCAAATAAAACATATAAATAAGTTAGGGGTAACCCACAAAAGTAAAACACTTCCCCAGTGAAGTCGTCATTTTCTGTTGCGGTGAGAATAAGATATCAAGATATTGAATGAACTTGAATTGTAAATCTTGAATTTACAACCGATCTTTGATTTATTTGAAGGAAAGGTTAAAGAAAGAAAAACCTAATTTGTATCGTAAACACAATGCGGGAAGGTCTAGGGTTCGGGGGTTGGTTATACCTTGGGAAGGTGTTAGCATCCTAAGTATCTGTAGTACTCTACAGAAACCTCTTGTTTAATATGTGTTATTTGGTATCTGTCTGCTAAAGGTATGCTAAAGGGTTGAAGAGAGACCTAAGTATACTCGCCAAGAAATCACATCTTGTGCCTACGTATTCTGACGGGAATGGAATCAGAGTATTCGTAGTTCCCCTCAACGAGGGTGAGGAACTCTTGACTATGGTCAAGGTTCCAGGGGAAAGTAAGTATTCATAGCGAAATACTTACGTGGAGTGAAGTGACTCCAAGTCTAAGTTGAATTAAGTTGAAAGAGTAGGTAAGTAAGTATGTATCCACGGCGGGGACTTACATGGAGTACGGTGACTCCTGATCCTAAGGCTAGGAATAAGGTTAAGATGGGAATGTCCACGGCGGGACGCTTGCATGGAGTACGACGGCTCCGATCCTAAGGCTAGGATTGAACGGAAAGGTGAATGAGCGTCCATGGCAAGACAAAATATGGAGTGCGGCGACTCCAATCCTAAGGCTAGGATACAGGAAAGATTTAAAAAAGAAATTGACATGGCAGTCAATAGGAAAATTCTTCTCTTAAAAAAACTGTGAAATCAAACTAAAGTCCAGTTTAAGTCCAACGAGTGAGGATTAAGTTGACTCAGGAACATCCTAGGGGAAAGTGGCAAATCGAGAACATGATGGATCCATATCAAGCTTGGACAAGAGATCAAAATTCTCACTGAAATTAACTAGAAATTTAATCAAGACTAAACAGAAAATGATTAATTGATTAGGATTTCTAAAATTCACATAATTTAGTAAAACACTAAATAAGCTAAAAATTAATAACATTATCTTAGTTCATAAAATAAATAAATAAAATAAATGACTAGAAAATCTAAATGTTTTTTAATTTATTTTTAATTTTTTTAATTTGCCAAGATTAGATTCCAAAGATCAATAAAACGGTAAACATTATATAGGAACCCGAATAAACTTAAACTCCCCAATTTAGAATTAAATTAAAATACTAATTTTTTAAAATTTAAATTATCTAAATTTTAATTAACTAAATTTGAATTAATTTAACGTAATTATTATTTTTTTTATTTTATTCTAAAAAAAACTGCTGGACCAACCCCAAATTTTTTAAAAAACCAAAAAAGTAAATAAAAATAAAATATGTAAAGAAAACAAAACGTTGGGCCGGTGGTGGTCAAGCCCACCCGAGCCCAACAGCGAGTGGCAAAAAAGAAAAGGGAAAGGGGTAAGAACCCTAAATCCCTCAGCCATTTCACTGTCTCTCCCTCGGCTTCTCCTTCTTCGCTTCTCTTTTCTTTCTCCTTCTTTCCGCGAGACTTCCACGCCACACCATGTTCGCGTCGATTCAAGGTTATCCTCTTCTCAAACCTTCTTCCCCGTCTCAGTTTCAAATCAAACAACACTCACACTTTCGACCACCGTCCAACCATCTCTCTCACTGCCTTCCTCTCACGACTCTGATTATGGCTGGAAAATGATGAAGTCTGCCGCGCCAAAACCTATCGGTCGGCGACGGTGATGATTCTCGCGTGATCGTCTCCCTCCGTTGACTTCTCCCAAGCGGTTCGTATCGACTTCGATTTGGTCTCGTGGCAAAAGTCAGAATTAAACGTCTCGAGTTATGCGAAGGAAATAAATTTAGTATAGAGAGTTACCTGAAGGCAAAATGAAGGTACGATTTGAAATCCAACTGTTTTCAATTTCTTCACTTTTTTGCCCTCCGTTGTTGTATGTGAATATGCTATGAATTTATAGCCTCACATGTATTCAATAACTTATAGAACACTTCTAATTTCTGTTGGTTCAGTGTTTTAGAAAGGAAAATCATGGAGGTTATGGGGTTGATTCCTGCTTCCCGTATCCGGTTAATGACTGTTAATTTGTGAGACACGCTCACTGTCTGCTTTGGAAATAGAATTACTAAATGTCCTGCATATGATTTCCAAAGATAATGACCTTCCTTTCTCGATTAAACATGTTCTTAACAAATTCAGTCCTTTCCTTTTTAGATCCAACATGTTTTCTTGTGTCTGTAAACCATTTTTAGATAAATCTTTTTCTTTTTAATCAGTGGAAGCTTTTATGACATGTTCTTCCATTTTGGTAATAATTCTAGTAGCATCACTGTCTTTTGGGTAGAATCATATTCTAATTGTTTTTTTATGATAAACAAATATTCGTGGAAAATGGAAGTAAAGTGTACTGTCCATGGCTAGCGTCCGCACTTTGATCTTATCATGCTCTTTTATTCGGATGTGCGTATGGTTAACCTCCTTTGATTTCTCACAATTATCGGAATGTGACGATTGGCATCTTGGGTCAACCGACATTTCCAACAGGAAATTATCAGGGCCCATCCTTGGAGGCCATAGAAGTTACTTAGCAAACTGTAGACAAAATAGAACCATATGCTTAGGATGAATGTAATTGTACTTCTCACTTGCTATGATTCTTGTAAATTTTGTAAGCTTGTGATTTTACTTTATTGGCATATTATCACCAAAACATCATAAGCACGAATCACCTTGAGTCTTTAAAATCATGGAAAAAAAGAACATGGAGATGAACTTGTATGGATGATTCTTGAATTTAGGAATTCAACTCGTAACATTTGAATGAATTGGAACCTTATGCTTTATCTTGCAACTTTGAATAAACTTGATCATGTAAATCTTCAAATGACAATGAATTTGGTTTATGGACATTCTTGAGTTTGGTACTAGCTTGTGTTCTCATGTAAACGATTGTATTTCCAATTGAATAAAACAATTCCTCTTGAAAAGTCTTCTTGAGTTAATGATTTGAATTGGTAAAATAAACTTTGGTATATTTTGAATTAATAACTTTGGATTGAATTTTATGAATCTTCAATTTTGGGCCGAGCTTAAATCTTATGGTAACTTAGGATTGAACTTTGCACTTCAATACCATTAACTTGGCTTTGTAAGAAAATGCACATTGAACTTCCATCCAACTTGTAAACTTGGGAATCCAAATGGCATGATACTTGGATTTCTTAGTTAATTGTGTTTGAAATTTCTTGAAAATTTTGGATGAGTTTCTAAACTTCTTGAATAATTTCAACTTTATAAATTGAAACTCGAATTGATCCCTTTTATGACATGAGTTGGAACTCTTTTTCTTTGTTTTGCAAGGAAATTTTGAACACCTTGATGATTCTTAGTCTCTTTAGAAATTGGAACTATCTCAAACTTTAAAGCATGAATTTCAAACTTAAAATTCATGATGGAGTCAACAGTGAAATTTGGACTCCGTTTAATCTCTTACAAGCAACATAAGTCTTGAGTTTTAACCACATAAATCCAAAACAAGGAATTCTTTGATTGGATTTTGAACTTGAGCGTTGATAAATTGCCTAAAACTTTTGATCCTTCGAGTCCGAGCTAATGGATTTGGGGTGTAAAGCTTTAGTTCGCACCTTGATAGCTTCTTTAGAAATCGGTCCACAAGTTCATACCACAAATAGGAATCTTTCAGTTTGATCCTAAGTCAATTACATTCCTCTTGATAGATTCATAGATACCTCTTGCTTTAGCAAAGCTCAAAGTAAACCTTTAGACTAGGATAAACCTTTCACGTGAACCAATGCCTTGAGGCGTCCTTAGAAGTGAGGATACCACTAATACAACACCATGAAATTCTAATTGATTCTCACTTAATCATCCTTGAAACCAAAAGACAAGGAAACCCTAATCTTCCTCGGGGAAACCTCTGAGAAATATTAAGGAGAATGACCTTGTATTGATTAAGAGACAAAAAAATGTGGGAGCTTGTCCTTCTTTTATATCCACGCGAATTCAGCACAACTCGTAAAAGAGTAGAATCCTGATGGGCATACACAGAGGGGCTTTCATAACTTTCAAATTTCCTTCAGCAAACCTATAAAATAAACAAAAACTAAATAAAACGGTTAGCTATGCATGAACGATTGACTTAAGATGATATGCAAAAAGATCAGAGGATCTAAGAGACAAAATTGGGGTACGACAGTTACCCCTATTTAAATGTCTTCATCGGATGACGTGAGCAATGACAATCCTCATTAAATCATGGTGAAAGGTATTTAAATACAGACAACCGAAACTTTTTCCCTTAGATGAAATGATATGCAAAGCTATGGACAAACGAAACTAGTCTACAAATGCTGACATGTAATAAACTCTAATATGATGAATATGATGGAATGATAAATGTAAAAATGCAGACGAAAACGAAAGCAAATAGGGAAAAACACAACACCATGAGTAACCACTCAACTAGGGATGACAACGCACTGGGGAACCAAAATAAACTGGGGAAATATGAAGTGATGGACCAACAGGTTCAGGCATGACCAGCTGACACTGTAGAAAGAAAGACAACAAGAGATCCTCAATGGAGGTAGACCCATGAAGGTATTTTGGGCATTTCTATACTGCTGTGTTAGACCTGAGAGTATTTTAGATGCTTTTCGAGAAGGAAACTGGGGCTTTTTTATTGGAGAAGAATTACACGATTAGGATTGGAGAGATCAAGGTGATTGGGGAACTGAAGGTTTTCATGAGCGGAAGCAATTGAAGATCAAAGAATCCTATTATCTTGTAATGTCTAGTTTTTACTTTGTATTTTATTCGATTATTATGAGTAGCTAAACCCCTCAATGCTAGGGGATGTCCCTGATTTGAATATGTAATGACTCTGAAATTAGTATTGCAATAACAATTCCTTTGTTTTTCATAACTGATTTGATCTCTAGCTATTCTTAATGCTTGCCCTGTCGGACAAACATGGTTTGATTTTTGATTAACGATTAGGTTGGACCACCGTTGTTAATGTTGTGCTTTGGATCATTATGTAGTAGATATCACCTAGGACTAGGGATGCCCTATAGGAATCAAAATATTCTTCATAATTGATTGTGTAATTTCATATGTAATTCTCTATGGACATAGAAATTAGGGTGGATGATTAAAGGTTTTCTCACTAAGTTGTTGCAGTGTAATTCAGAGTTGTTAGTGAGTCATATCACACACCATCTCTAGCATAATCTACTCGTATGTTTTAGATACTTTCTTTATTTTTATGAAATTGTTTTATAATTTCACAAAACAACCCTCAACCCCCAAGTACTTTTTGTTTAATTGAATTGAAATTAAAACTTGTATTCCTACGCAGTCCTCGTGATCGATATTCGGGGAAATTCCCTCTTATTACTACATTTGCAAAATAGTACACTTGCTATTTTTCTGATCATGTTTTTGGCGCCGTTGTCGGGGACTGCTAAAATATAAGTTTATTTTTCAGTTTTTTTTTGATAATTAATTTTTTTGTTCCGTTAATACTAATATGCGTCTAACATTTTTATGCGAGGAGAATCCTCAACTAATTTTTATTTTGACGCATAAATCGAAAGAACTCTACACGTAAGACATAGACAAGAAAGACTGGAAGATTCAGAAGCAGAACCTTTAGCGTCAGCACAAGAAGAAGAAAGAGTCTTTGTTTATTCAGAGCATTCTGACTCAGGTTCAGACTCAGATAGAGATACTGTGACTATGGCTGACATTCCATCAACATAGAGACTACTTGGTGATTATGGTGGAGCTAATACACCAGCTGGTTGGTTAACAATTGTGAACTAACCGATGAACATGGCAAATTTTCAGTTGCATCTGTGCACCATCACCCAACTTGAGAGGAGACCTTTCACCAGAAAGGTTAATGAAGATGCCAACAAACATCTGCAAAGATTTCTAACTATGAGCACCACTCTCAAGATTGATGGGCACACCGATGAAGCGAAAAAATTAAGAATGTTTCCGTTCACTCTCTCTGAAGATGCTGAAGAATGGTTTTACTCGTTACTCGCAGGAAGTATTGCTACTTAGAAAGAGATGGACAATGCCTTTCTTAGTGAGTATTTTCTTGCCTCTGTGTATATTCATAAAAGATATCATATCATGAATTTTAAACAGAAGGAGGGAGAATCATTGGGCGATGCGTATAAAAGGTTCAAACTGTTATTGGTTGCATGCCTTACTCATAACATGGATCAAACTGAACAGATGCAGATGTTTGTGAATAATATCAAGATGAAGACTAAACAACTAATTGATACGGCAGCTGGTGGCTCATCAAACTTTACAACAGCCACTGGTATAAAGAAGATTATTGAAGTCATTGCTGCAAATGAGCATTTGGAATTATATGACTGTAGTGTGAGTAAACCTGAAGGAACAATTGACTTGAAGTTGGCTAATCAAATTGTGAAAATGGAAGATCAAATTAAAGCTGAAGTAGAAAGCAGGCTTAAAACAATGAATGTAAGTACTCAAATTGTGGCTCAAGTTCAACCTGTCCAAGCTGTGAGTTGTGAGATTTGTAGTGGACTCCATTTTACTGCGCATTGCGTTGCAACTGCTAAACAAATTGAAGAGATAAAGTTTCTGAAGAAGAATAATCCCCATTCTCAGACTTATAATCCAGGATGGAAGAATCATCCTAATTTCTCCTGGAAAGATCAGAATCAACCTCAATATCAACAGCAACAGGCTCCTCAGAAAGCAGAATGGGAGATAGCTATTGAAGATGGCGGCTCACAATAATTAATTCCAAGAAGAGACACGAAATAATCAGAGGAACACCACAACTTCTATAAAAAATCTTGAAGTTCATATGGCACAAATAACACAACAACTCTCCACACAAACTCAAGGAACCTTCCCGAGCGCGACAGTACCGGATCCAAAAAATCATGAGAATGTTAATGCTGTCACAACAAGAAGTCAGAGAGTCGTGGAAGAAGAGGAAGAAAAAGAAACAAATAATTATTAGTGTATAAAGGTTGAGCTTGAAGTGAGAGAAAATGGGAAAGAATCGGAAAGAGCCTTACCACCTGTGAAGTCAACTGAAGAGAAAAAGAAAGAGGAGGTTAAACTAAAAATCAAGGTACCTTACCCTCCGAGAGTTACAAAGAAGGATCGGAAGGAGAAAGACTTTGAAAAATTCAACACACTGTTCAAAAAGTTAGAGATCAATATGTCGTTCTTTGAAGCACTTGAGAAAATGCCTTTGTACAAGAAGTTCATGAAAGAGGTAATGCGAAAAAAGAGAACAATGAGGGAGGAACAATAAATTTCAACTGAGCAGTGTAGTGAAATATCACAAGGAAGGAGAACCATCAAGCAGAAAGACCTTGGACCTATAACAATCCCTTGTACTATAAAAAATATAACTTTCAAGAAAGTCCTTATTGATTTAGGTGATAGTGTGAGTCTCATGCCTTTATCTATTTTCAAAAAGTTGGGTATTGGAAAAGTGAGTGATACGGGAACAAACTTGAAGTTTGCCAACCACACGATAAGAGTTCATATGGGCTAGCAGAGGATGTACTGGTGAGGATTGATAACTTTACCTTCCTAGTTGGTTTTGAGATTATGGATATCCCAAAAGATGAAGAGACTCCCATCATACTTAGCCGACCATTCTTACTTACGAGTCGGTGCAATGTTAATATTGAAACAAGTACTCTAACCTTTAAATCCTTTGATGAGGAAATAAATTTACAAGTGTTGGACATCAAGAAGCGAGGTAAAGAGGAAAGATGAGGTAAAGAGTAAAGAGTAAAGAGGTAAATCCTTTGATGAGGAAATAAAACAGTGGGAAACGAAAAAAGTTCAAAACAACGTCCTAAAAAAGTCTCTGGTGTAATCTATCAGGTTGCAATATCTCAATCGTCTAGGGCACATAGCAAGACTCCAAACTTCATTCGAGGAGGCAAGATGAGAAAAAGGAAGAATATTGATGTTGGATGTGATTTGATACACAAAGTTGCTCTTATCTCTGAACCTGACCAGTCCTTTATTGTGGAAAGGTCAAGCAACAAAGTGTGGATGCTGAAATACCCCCTATAACAATGGGGAGTAAACCGTCGAGTCATACGATGTTAAACAAAGCGCTGCGTGGGAGGCAACCCACGTTTTTAATGATTGAGCATTTTCTTTTTGTTGTTATTTTGTTTCGTTTGTAGGTAAGAAACGAGACCTTACAGGTGAAAGCTAGGATGTAGCAAATGGGTGTTGCATTACCCTCCGACTCCTCAGTAAGGATCTCTATAAGTTACGTCTCTTCCTCTCTTGTTCTAAAATATTGAGGCCAATGTTTAGTTCAAGTTTGGGGAAAGATTTACTGTTTTGAGCTTTCGTTTTAAGTACTTTTTAATTGTGTTTGTGTGCTTTTGTTTAAAAATCGCTTTGAACTCTCTCTGAATGAGGATTGTAAAAAAAATTCTTGTGAATACTGTGAGATATGAAGTAGTCAGGAAAGTATATAGAGTTTGAGAAAAGAGGAGTTAAAATTAGGGAATTTGGGAATGTTTGGAAATTGAGGTATAACCTGAACACCATAGATTCTTCGGAGTAAGGAAATGAGTCCAACGTGTAGATTTGTGCCATAGTACTTGGATTTGAGAAGTATTCTCCAATTAGTTCATAATGATAGTCTGGCATGATTAAAGAGAATTGCATGTCTAAAGTTGATTGAGAGAATGACTTATGGAACCAAAAAAATGATGAATAATGACAGTGAAGACAACTGGTCTTTCTAAGTTGGGTAACCCTCACCTGGTGACCTAGCCTAACAGTGATTGAATCTCTATAGTCATCCAAAAGTGGACTAATAAATGCCAATGCGTGAGAAAAAAAAGAATAAAGGTGCCTCAAAAAAGTCTCGATCAAATTTTGTACATGTGAAGGAAAGCGATCAAAAGTGCCTTAATATGAAAGGGGTAGAAAATTGAAGAAATAACTTAAGCCCAAAGCATAGTTGAAGAGGTGACTGAAAGGGGGGTTTAGGTCCATGGATTTACCGCGATATGTATTTGTGTAATACCTTTGTTAACGAACGATTACCAAGAGAACTAGTCTTAGCCGATCAGAACAAAGGCTCACGTATGAGTATCGACCCAACTTACCTTCACAAGTCTTTTATTTGAGGTGTAATGTTTAATCTGAAAAATATTTATGCAAGCTTGTCGCTTAAGGTCAAGCAACTGTTTAAGTTTGGAGGAGTTTGATCAATGGTTTTTATGCGTTATTTTACCGATAGTTGTTAATCGTCTTATATGTTTAGTTGCATTTTATTTTCTTTTGTCGCATTTTATGCACTGGTTTGGTATTTCCATTGTTTTTAGGTTCAAGTAAGCAATCAGGAAGATTCAGAGTAAAAAATGGACAATACAGTATTTCCGAGAGTGAAATTGGCAAGCTACAAAATGCCTAACACGACCACCCGTGTTGCCTGACACGGGCCATGTCAGAAGGATATGACTGACAAAGAAAAGGTGCAAGAAAGGAAGAATCCAGGGGGCTGACACGACCCGTGTCAACATCCCTAGAACAGAGAAGTTTTATTACAAACAGCTAGGGGGCCAACACGGTCGCCCGTGTCAGCTGACATGGCCCATGTTGATTGAAGCACTTCATCTTCTAATTTTCTTGGATTTTTGACTTATGTTACACATGAGGATATTTTGGGCATTTCCCTACTGATGTGTTAGACCTGGGAGTATTTTAGATGCTTTTTGAGAAGGAAACCGAGACTTTTTGATGGGAGAAGAATTACACGATCAGGATTGGAGAGATCAAGGTGATTGGGGAACTTAAGGTTTTCATGAGCGGAAGCAATTGAAGATTAACGAATCCTATTATATTGTAATGTCTAGTTTTTACTTTGTATTTTCTTCGAATATTATGAGTAGCAAAACCCCTCAATGCTAGGGGGTGTCCCTGGTTTGAATTTGTAATGACTCTGATATTAGTATTGCAATAACAATTACTTTTTTTTCATAACTGATTTGACTTCTAACTATTCTTAATGCTTGCCCTGTCAGACAAACAGGGTTTGATTTTCGATTAACGATTAGGTTGGACCGCCGTTGTTAATGCTTTGCTTGGACCACTCTGTAGTAGATATCACCTAGGACTAGGGATACCCTGTAGGAACTGGAATATTCTTGATAATTGATTGCTTAATTTCACTGTAATTCTCTATGGACATAGGAATTAGGGTGGATGATTAAAGGTTTTCCCACTAAGGACTTAGGGGTAAACATTCTAAAAAATTGACAATTAGTTAGTTACAATAAGTTGTTGTAGTGTAATTCAGAGTTGTTACTGAGTCATATCACACATCATCTCTAGCATAATCTACTCGTATATTTTCTAAAACACTCATATACTTTCTTTATTTTTATGTAATTGTTTTATAATTTCACAAGACAACCCTCAACCCCCAAGTACTTTTTGTTTAATTGAATTGAAATCAAAACTTGTATTCCTACGTGTTACACCCCAAAATTTACCCCAACTTTTTGCTTTAGCTGGCTTTCATTTCATTGCATTTATCATTGCATTCATATCATTAGCATTTGCATACCATAGTCCATGAACAGGGGATTTAGAGGTGTGTTCTTATCAATAAGAGTCTATCTAGAGGTTTTATTCAAGCTTGAGAGGTCACCAAAGTCATCAGAGAGTGGGTTGTGTTCTTGAGAAGTTCAGTTGATGGTATGTGGTTCATCTCCTAACTTGGGAGCCAATTGAAGACCACCAGTGGGTTGTGAAGCCTTGATTATGGATAGAGTGTGTGAATAGAGCTTATAGAGTGCCTTGAGGTTCATGGTGGAGCTCAGTCAAATCATTATGTTAAGGGTGAAGAGCCACAGTAGAATAGAAGGTGTTGCAATTAGGATTTTCATCTGAATAACCCTAAGTCAACTGTGCAATTGAAGAAGGTAAAAATCTCAATTCTAAGTCATGGTGATCATGGGATGTTGTGTTGAAGCATTTGAGATGTTATTCTAAGACTCAATCAAGAAGAATCCAAAGTGTGAGGAGGTGCTAAACTAGGGTTCTCAGGGTAAAATCCCCTATTTAGTGCCTAACTTCAAGACCACTTACCTCAAGATACAAGTTTCATCTCCATTTTTGGCTAACATGGAACTTGTAGAGAATGCTCTTAGATTTAATTTAAGTACTAGAAGTCCTTGATTGGATTTATAGAACTTAATTTATGATTCAGACAAGTCACAGGTCTTCAGGTGAATGTGAAATTTGTTTGCAAAAGTCAACCAAATTCCAGGACATTTTTGACCTAGAATGATGTTTCTCCTCAACTTTTGACCAACAAGAAAGTTGTAGATCTTGGTCTTAGCTTTCCAAATTGTACTAGAAATCTTTCATCTGATTTGTAGAACTCAAATTATGAGGTTTACAAGTCAGGGGTATTTTGGGAAAGTAAGATTACAGGTCATAAAATTACAGGTCAAGTTCACCACTTTGCATAACTCAAATGAACTTTTTTACAACATGAAAGTTGCTCCAAATGGGTTCATTTGGTATACTAAACTTCAAGGTTTCAATGGGCTAGCTCACAGTTGAAGATTGGTGAAAGGTACTTTGGTAAAAGCATGTGAAAAAGCCAAGTTTGTGATCTTGCCAAAATTAAATCAAATATGGTCATATTTGTGCTCATTTTGAAGGGAAAACATGTTTTAAGAACATTGGTGACAAAATCAAATGCATTTGAAGCATGGTTCAGGGACTACTTTAAGCTTTCTTCATCTTTAAGCAACATTTTGAATCATGACCATTAAGATCCAAACAAGGAAGGATTTTGGGCCCTTGATCTATATTACACTACAAGGAATGAAATGCATTCAAAAACAAGGAAAAATGGACATGAATTGAGGGTTGTTCATGGGCTTCCATAAGAGCAAAAATCCAAAATTCAACTTCATGATTTTCTCATAATTAGGCCTCCAACTCATCCTAAACTTGTTCTATATAATCAATGGAGAAGATTCATCATTTTTTTGGAAAGTTTTGGTGAGAAATCAAGGTTATAGCAATTGGAAAAAGAGAGCTTCAAGCCAAATTCGAATTTCCATTTTATCATCATTTCAAGTGCTTTCAATCATCAAAACACCTTCAACAGTAATTAGTGAAGGATTCTGCATAATTTTCTCAAAGAATCATTGGATATTTGGGGCTCACCATACCAATTTTCAGAGGTATAAAGATTTCATCTTAACTCCCCAATTATCAATCTTTATGACATAATTCTTGTGCCATTGCATTGCCCTCGAGTTCTATGTGGATTCTGGTACCTTTGGGAGGATTCTTGTGGAGTTTTCGTGACATTGACATTTTCTTGGTTGGGTACGATTTGAGAGATTTATGGATTATTAGTTCATTTTGATGCCATATTATTAATCCTCATGAAAAATCCTTCAAGTTTGGTCCAAGAAACGTTCGATTTCATGGAGTTTTGAGAGAGATAGAGATGAATGAATTCCGCCGGCGTCCCTTACGGTTACCGTCCGCGGATGCTGTACACGGCTGGTTCGCTCCCTCCTTCCAAATGGTTCAAACGGAGAAGAAACATTGTGGCCGTTAGATCGCGTATGAAGATTGGACCAAGTACTCACATCTAATGAGCCAGAACATGCCACCTCACCAACTTACTTAAGTGACTCAGCATGGGCTTAAGTGAACTGCTTTTCGCACCCCTATTTTCAGCCCAGTCCAAGAATGCATTGAATTCTGTTGCTATTTACCACATGGTTTTATTCATTTTTCAATTGTTTTCCTTATTTCTCTACATTTTTGCATGTTAGTTTTAATTACGTGAAAAATAGTAATATTGCTTATTTTTTCTTGAGATTTTTTTCTGTAGATCTTGGATATGTTAGGGATCTTTAGAAATTGGAATTGCATTTTTAGGATTAATTTTCATTTAGTTATGTTTTTTCTTATTTTAGCTGCCATTAAAATTGTGAATTTGTAGCTCTATTCTTTTGGAATTTCATTGGGGTATCAAAACCAAATATTTTTGCCTAATCTTTTGTGGAATTCTTGTGGACATCTTGAGGAATTTGTGTATATTTTTCTCTGGATTTTATACCATCATTTGTATAGGTTTTGAACATAATCTTTGTGCATGCTCTATATTGCTTTATTTTGGAATGCCTTGGATGTTTACTCTCTGTTTGAGCCTCTTCCTTTTGAATTTTTCCTCTATCCTTTGGGCCTGTGATTATAGGCATATTGAGGTGCTTCCATGATTTTTTATGGTAATTTTTAGATGGCTTTGGTTCTGTTTTGAGCTAGACTTTTAGGAGCCTTCCCATGTGACTTCCCTTGTGACACCTTGTGATCCAGGATTTTTTAGGTGACTTTCCCATTAGATTTGGTCCCTGACCTTTCTACTATAGATACCTAACATATATAGGTTCCCTTAGAAATTTCTATAGGATTTTAGAAGTAGTTTAGGTATTTTAGATTGAATTAGTACTTAGACTAGTCCTAACATGCTTCTAACATAGCCTTTCCCTTTGATTTATTTCATTGATGACTTTTAGCATGAGATAATTTCCCCATTTCTTTTGGATGTTGCTTTATACATGTGTAGCTTCTGTATGCTTGATTTTGGAGCTTTATTTTGGTGTTTTGTTTCCTTTTGAGTAGCTTTCTTGTAGCTTGTTCATATTAGGGTTTAGGAAGAGCTTTAGTTTTCTTTCTTTCTCCAAAGAACATGGATAGCTTTGTTTGCTTTCCATTCCATCCCATGATTCAAAGTCCTCATGTGAAAGTCTAATCTCTCCTTTGGAGGGATGTATGGTATGTCATAATGAGTAGAACTTTTGAGGATGCCCTTCCTAGATGCATGGTTGAGTGTCGTGATGGATTCCTTTGGTTTCCATCATGCTTCCCATCATCATGCCTTCATTTTGTTGATTCTCTTCATTCTTGTTGGAGTAGCTGGTTAAAGCTTGAATATGGAGCATTCATTTCCTTCTCTTGAAGTTGATTTATACACTGTTGATTTGGATTGCTGTCAGAGAGGTGCTTTGCTGTGAAGTTGTTGACTTACTGTCTTGTTTGTCTATTTTTTTGGATTGCTTTGCTGTTGCTTGGAGTGTTTCATTAGAAATAGGCTTCATGTAGATGATCATAGGCCTAAGAGCATCCTAAGGGTTGAGCTTTTCCCCTTGCTTGTCTTCATTAGAGGTTGGCTGTTTCCCTCTGCTTGCTTTTTACTGTATGACTTTGCTTGCTGGTCTAAGGTTGAGCTTCTCCTTTGCCTATGTGGTGTGTGGCCTTTGTGCCTTGTTTTCTTTAGAAGTTGAGTTTGACTCCTTCTGCTTGTGTGATGCATTGCATACATTTTACTTACAGCATTTTGTTTACAATAATTTTCATTTCAGTTGATTTGCTTTACTGTTGTTTTCCTTTGCCATTTTCCCCTAGGAACTCTGACTTCTCTTGTTCAAGAGAAGTTATGACAGACATTAAGGTTCTAACCATGCATGATAAATTAGTTAGTTTCCCTCCTAACCTCAACCACAGGTTCAATTTTTCGTGACAACTTTAGGATTGGATCAGTTCCACTCTAGTGCGTCTTTTCTCTTCTCATCTGCAAACAAAATCAAAATACAGTAATAAAGGTTAATTGACGTCGTACGTTACGAGCCTTAAGCTATCTGAGAAAGGATTGTTAGAGAGTTGCTTTTCAACAGTCTGGATGTTCAGTATGGCACCCTTTGGGTGACATGAGACGCATTCACTCTCAGGTCATAGTCTCTAGTGCGATATCAGTTACAAACATCCATAAAAGATATTTCTCTAAAAAATAGAAAACAATGATCAAACTCTTTTTGTCCTCTTGGACCTTTAATCCGAGGAAAATCTTTTCAGATAAAAGAGTATTGTTAACTCCCGGTTCTACCGCAAATAGTAAACGCCTAAGTCTCCGTCGAGCGAGCTGCATACACCAAACTGTTGGAACCGTCTGTTAACCTTACTCGGATAAAAAAGACAAACCTGTGTCTCTTGTTAGCCTGAACTACGTTAGCTCTGATCTCTCAAGCCTGTTGAGAGTACGTAGGCACGAGATGCGATGTCTCGGCGAGCAACCTTCCCCCTTTTTACTCGTAGTTAGGCGAACTACGTTGACTCTGATTTCTCGTTCCAGACGGGAATACGTAGGCATAGAACTGCTGTGTTCTTCCGAGTCATTTTCTTTTTTCTTTTCAGACCAACCTTTTAGCGTAGATAGATAAATCAACTCGTCAGATAAACAAATAAGCGTGGATCCCATCGAGTACGATGGACGTGAGGGGTGCTAATACCTTCCCCTTGCGTAACCGACTCCCGAACCCAGACATGGTTGCGATGACCTTGTCTTATACCTTTTCATCAGGTTTTTTCGATCGTTTCCTTTCCCGTTCTGAGGGATAAATAACGAAAGGTGACAACTCTTCTGTTTTGTCGACACCTTATTTTCGCAGTAGCGACACTACGCAGTCCCCGAGATCGATATTCAGAAAAATTCCCTCTTATTACTACATTGGCAAAATAGTACACTTGCTATTTTTTCGATCAGTAACTATTTTGGAATTCAATTTATTTTGAGATAACTTGGCAAAACATACAAAAGCCGAGAACGTTTCATCTTTTCTATGTAAGAAAAAAGTCCAGCAAAATCTTGAGTAATCGTCTACAATTACCAAACCGTAGTAATTCCCACCTAAACTTTTGGTCTGTGAAGGCCCAAATAAATCCATGTGAAGAAGCTCAAGGGGTCTGTGAAGACAAGCTTCCAATGTGTTTTGATGAAGACAAACCTATTGATTAAGACAAGCGCAACAATGATATGATCAAAGAAGGAAAAATAAGAAATGCATAAGACTTGACTACACTTGCAAGATTGGATTAATCAAACTCTTAGGTATATATGAAATTCTTGACTAAAACATTTCTTAGTGCTCAAAATATTTCTTGCATTGGAAAAATTATTTTTCATGTTTGAACCATATTAAATCACTTTCAAATATAATCTATTGACTTAGATAAATCAATATATGTTGCATAATATTGGTTCAAATACTTAGACAATTTTACAAATTTTCAAATTTTTCAAACATTCAGTTTTTGGTAAATTATGGTGTTTTAAACCCTCGTAAAAGCACAAAAAACCGCCATAATTTTCACCGAGCTGAAAAGTATTTTAATTTTAAAATTGAAAAATACTTTGTTTGAATGCACATTTTCATCATATCTTTTCATGGCATCCCTTACACCGTTTCTTTTATTAAAATTCATAATTTCTCTAACAATTGCCATGACTTTTGAATGGTTGCTTTCATCAATATAAATTCATTTCAAATTTTTATTTTTTATTTACCTCTTTCATAAAAATATTAAAATCTCTCTACATTTATTTTCTAAACATTTTTCATACTAAGATACTTTTTTAAATACATTTTCACATTATTATTATAAAAATATCTTGAGCACTTAGAGGGAATTTGTCTTGAATTTTCATACTTGAAAGAGAAGAAGGCTTTGTTATAAGTCTTAAAGAAGACTACAAATCTTCATATATTTATTTTATTAAAATTGTTGTAAAAATTCCTAAGTTCCAAGAATTGTTTGGAATTAGGTGTGTACTATAAGAAGGAGGATTGTTTCTTCTTATAGGGTTTATTGTTATCCTTGTTGTCCAAGATTGTTAGAAGCAAGAGAGTTGAGTTTGAGAGTATTGTTCTCATTTCAACTTAGTGAAAAATCCAAGAGGATTATTTTTGGTATTTTGTTAGAGTTTGTATAGGAAGACTAGGCGTGTCTTGTCCTAACATCTAACATTAGTGAAAATCTTTCGTGTTGAAAGGGGACTGGAGTACTCTCGGACTGTGAGGGAAATCATGATCATATTAGAGTTTGATCCAATATCTTACAAATCTCCACCTTGAAAAAAACTCTATAACATCAAGGGAACAAACTAGCTTTATGCATGCAGCTTTATCAACTGCATATAGTGGAAGAATTTGCAACTTGATAATGTCTCGGTGATCATATCAGAAGCATTGTGATCTGTCAAAACCTTCATCACTTGGACTTCCCCATGCTCGACTACCCCTCTGATGAAATGCAACCTCACATCGATGTGTTTTGTTCATTCATGATAGGCTGAATTCTTTGACTATCATATTTAATAGTGATAACTCAACCTTGAAGTTTCAACTCCTTAGCAAAACCTTCAAGCCACAATGTTTCTTTCACAACTTTAGTAAGGGCGATATATTCAGCTTCAGTGGTTGACAAGGAAATAACCTTCTGAAGTGTTTTTTTTCCAACTGATAGTTGTGCAAAACACAAACACATATCCCGAAATAGATTTTCAGGAATTCATACAACCTGCATAATCAAAGTTGACATACCCTTCAATTTATACTTTACTATTTTCACCACATGCTCCACCATAAATCAGAACTCTGTTCAGAGGCCCATTTATGTACCTTAAAATCCACTTGAATACTTACCAGTAAGCCTTTCTAGGATTCGCCATGTACTTGCTTACAAGAATTATTGCATACATTATGTCGGGTCTAGTACAAACCATATCATACATCAAAGAACCTACTATGTTAACATATGGCATGCTATTCATATAGGCTCTTTCAACCTCAGTATTGGGACCCTGATTTGTACTCAACTTGAATTGAGGGTTTACCGGAGTTAGAACAGGCTTTGAATTTGACATACCAAACTTGTCGATAATCTTCTTCAAGTATGCCTCTTGAGATAAGCATAATCTCGACTGCTTCCCATCTCTTCAAATGTCAATTTTAAGAATCCTAGATGCAACTCCCATATCCTTCATATTGAACTCCTTATTGAGTTCAACCTTTACATTCATCACATCCTCGACATTGTTTCTTGATTTGAGAATATCATTCACATAAAGCAACACAATAACAAATGAATTTCCAGGTCAAAATCTGAAGTAAACACAATATTTGAACTGACTTCTAATGAAACCTATGTGTGCCATGAACTTGTCGAATCTCCTATTGCACTATCGAGGATAGTGTTTCAGTCTATATAAAGATATATTCAGCGTGCACACATAATCTACCTTTCCCTTTTCTGCTTACCCTTCAGGTTGTCTTATCAAGATTGTTTCATCTAAATCTCCATATAAGAAAGCATTCTTCACATCCATTTGTTCCTGTTCCAGATTGAATTGTGCTACCATAGCAAGCAACATTCGAATAGACATGTGCTTCACAACAGGAGAGAACACATCATTAAAGTCGACACCTTCTTTCAGAGTGAAACCCCTTGTGATCAATCTTACCTTGTATCTCTTCGACGTCACTCATTCGATTCCTTCCTTAACTTTGAAAATCCACTTACATCTGACTAACCTTGCTTCAACGGCTTACTTGATCAGTTCCCAAGTGTGGTTATCATGAAGATACTTCATCTTATAATCTATGGTCTTCAGCCATTCAATCTTATTTAGACTTCTCATAACTTCCTTATAGTCTCTAGGTTCTTCGTTCAAAACCTCACTTGCAGAGATTAAGGCATAAGCTATAAGATTTGATGCCCAAGTCTTTGAGGTGGCTTGATGAAACTTCTCGACCTATATTTTTCTAACAGGTAGCCATCGATAGTTTCCTCAATTTTGACAGCAACTTCTACTTCTTCTTCGACTTCATCTGGGTCATGCAATTCAGCATCACTATGCTCTACCTCAAAAGGAATCTCTTCTCGTTCTAGCCTTTCTTCAGATATCTTCGAACTTTGACCAATGTCATCATTTTTCTTGAAAGTCATCTCAAACTCATTGAAAACTACATCTCGACTTATAATGTACCTCCTGTGACCTGGCTCTAGGAACCACAACCTATAAGCTTTGACTCCTTCAAGGTATCCAAGGAACATAAATTTCATAGCTCTAGGTTCAAGCTTGTCTTGCCTAATGTGAGCATAGGCTATGCAGTAAAATATTCTAAGTTTGTCGAGATCTGGTGGATCTCCCGACCAAACTTCTTTAGGTGTCTTCATATCTAATGCAGTCGAAGGACATATGTTTATTAGATATGTTATTGTCAAAACAACCTCTTCCCAAAACACCATTTTTAACCAAGCACTAGTCAACATGCATCTAACTCTTTCCCAAATGGTTCGATTAAAACTTTTAGCCAAACCATTTTGTTGGGGAGTACCTGCAGTAGTTTTGTTCCTTGCAATACAAAGGTTGCACAAAAACTGTTGAACGCCTCATTGCAAAATTCAAGGTTATTGTCGGTTCTCAACCTCTTGACCTTTCTGCCAGTCAGATTTTCGACCAGAGTCTTCCAACTTTTGAAATTCTCAAAAGTTTCATCCTTAGTCTTCTAGATGAATATCCATAACTTTCTAGAATAATCATCGAATATGGATAGAAATACCTTGCTCCTGAATGTGATGGACACCTATTAGGCCCCCAAAGATCAGCATGTATGTAATCAAAGGATCCATCAGTTCTTTGTTTGCCTTTGTTGAACTTCACTCTACAAGATATTCCAAGTACATAGGGTTCACAAAACTTCAGTTTTTCGACTTTGTCTCCACCAAGCATATTTTAGTTCCCCAGTTCGAACATACCCCTTTGACTGACATGAACCAATCTCATGTGCCAAATTTATGTCTTCGACAAAGGTTTCATGGATACAACATCTGCAGAACCATTTACAACTTCAACCTTAAGGGTATACAAGCCTTGTTTCTTCACGCCTCTTAAGTCTTTGTTCGACCCCTTCATGACTTTAAGAATACTTTTCTCTCCTTTGAAAACATATCCTTTCTTGTCGAATTCACCAAGAGAAATCATATTTCTCTTTATATCAGGTACATACTGTTGCACCCCAAAATTTGCCCAACCTTTTCCTTCTTGGTGTTTGATTCTTTGCACTTCATTTAGCATTAGCATTTGCATATCATAAAGCATTTTTGCAGGGGATTAAGGAGTGTGCCCACCAAGAGAGGAGTTCTAAATCTTCTAAGCCTAATCAAGAATTCTCATGCCAAGCATCAAGGGCATTTCATTAATTCAACCAAGTCAAAGTCCTTTGAGAGGAGCTGATTAAGAGGAACATGGTTCACTTCCTGTATAGGAGGCCATGTAGAGGGCATCTGAGGCCCTAAAGCCATTGATATGGTGGATATTTGTCATGAAAGCTCATGAGTATCATTGTGAGACTCATCCAAGTCATTTTGCCCAGTACAAGTGAGCACAATGAGAGGAGGTGCAATTAGGGTTTTCATCTGGTCAACCCTAAGCCAACTGTTGATTTCAAAAGAGATTAAAGCTTATTTCTAAGTCATGGTGATCATGGGATGTTGTGTTGAGGCATTTGAGATGTTGTTCCAAGGTCAAATCAAAAGAATCAAGAGTGTGAGGAGTTGCTAAACTAGGGTTCTCAGGGTAAAATCCCCTGTTTAGTGCCTAACTTCAAGACCACTTATCTCAAGATAAAAGTTTCATATATACTTTTGGCTAACATGGAACTTGTAGAGCATGCTCTTAGCTTTAATTTGAGTACTAGAAGTCCTTGATTGGATTTATAGAACTCAAGTTATGATTCAGACAAGTTACAGGTCACCAGAGGAATGTGAAACTTGTCTGCAAAAGTCAACCAACTTGCAGGACATTTTTGACCTAGAAGGGTGTTTCTATTCAATTTTGGCCAACATGGAAGTTGTAGGTCTTTATCTTAGCTTTCTAAAATGTACTATAAGTCTTTCATCTGATTTGTAGAACTCAAGTTATGAGGTTTACAAGTCAGGGGTATTTCAGAAAAGTTTAATTACAGGTCATAAAACTACAGGTCAAGTTCACCACTTTTCCTAACTCAAATGAAATTTTTTCCAACATGAAAGTTGCTCCAAATGGGGTCATTTGGTCAACTAAGCCTCAAGGTTTCAATGGGCTAGCTCATAGTTAAAGATTGGTGAAAGGAATTTTGGTAAAAGCATGGGAAAAGCCTAGTTTGTGATCTTGCCAAAATTAAATCAAATATGGTCACATTTGTGCTCATTTTGAAGGAAAAATATGTTTTAAGAACATTGGTGACAAAATCAATTGCATTTGAGGCATGGTTCATGGACTATTTCAAGCTTTCTTCATGTTTAAGCAACACTTTGGATTATGACCATTAAGATCCAAACAAGGAGGGATTTTGGGCCCTTGATCTTTCTTATACTACAAGGAATGGAATGCAATCAAAAACAAGGAAAAATGGACATGAATTCATGGTTGTTCATGGGCTTCCATAAGAGAAAAAAATCCAAAATTCAACTTCATCATTCTCTCATAATTGGGCCTCCAATTCATTGTAAACTTGTTCTATAAGTATTGTAGAGCAATTCCATAATTTTTTTGAATAATTTTGGTGTATGAGCAGAGTTATAGTAATTGAAAAAGTGAGCTCCAAGTGATTTTTGAGTTTTTCATTTTTCACCGATTCAAGCCTTCTCACCTATCCAAACACCTTCAACAACTATCATTGAGTGATTCTACACAGTTTTCCAGAAGAATTCGTGTCCCATTGAAGCTCCACAACTCCATTTTCAGAGGTATCGGAAAATCAATATTACTCATTAATTATGCATCTTTCTTGCACCATTTTTGCACCATTATCTTCCTCTTGATATGAATTTGGATTCTGGTAATGATTGGGAAAGATTTGTGAAGTTTTTATGTTCTTGGCATTTCTTGGATTAATCACGGGTTTGAAGATTTAACGGTTATCAATGCAATTCATCACCATGGTTGGATTCCTCGTGAAAAATGGCATGATTTTGGTTCAAGAAATTTTAGATTTCGTGGAGTTTTGAGAGAGATACGGTGTAGAGAAATTCACCGGAGCAACACCGGCCGCCCCTCACGGCTGTGTTGTGCGTTCCTTCTTTTTTCTCATTCAAATGGGGAAGACGACTTTGCAACCTTTGGATTAGATGAGAAACTTGGACCAAGTACTCACATCTAACGAGCCAGAATGTGCCACATCACCATTTCACTTAAAGTTCAGCATGGGCTTAAGTGACTTCTATTCGCACCCCACACATAGGCCCAGTCCAGAAATACACTGAATAGTTTTGCTATTTGACACACAGATTTGCTTATTTCCATTATTTTTCTTATTTCATCCTCTTCTTATATGTTAGTTTTAATTACGTGAAAAATAGTAATATTGCTTATTTTTTCTTGAGATTTTTACTTGTTATTTTCGGACGTGATTAGAGATTCTAGGAATTGGAAAAACTGATTTTGGACTTATTTTCAATTTGTTTGATTTTTTTTTATTTTTAATAGTCATTAAAAATACGAAACTGTACCATCTTTTTTGTAGAATTTTTTTGAGGTACCAAAACAACAAATAAGCTCCTAATCGTTTGTGGTATTATTGTGTACATCTTTACGAATTTGTGTATATTTTTCTATGGATTTTATACTATCATTTGTATAGGTTTTGAACACCATCTTTGGGCAGGCTCTAGATTGCCTTGTTTTGGGATGTCTTTAGATGTTTACCCTCTGTTTAGGCACTTCCTTTTGGATTCTTCCTCTATCCTTTTAACCTCTGATTTTTGACACATTGTAGGTGCTTGGAGAATTGATTTGGCATTTATAGATGCATTTTACTATTTTTGTCTTATTTTTCATGTTGGCTCATAATTTGGCACTTCCACTTGTACACTTGTATTGTTTTG
The DNA here is from genome assembly GCA_963859935.3 of Lathyrus sativus. NCBI lineage: Eukaryota > Viridiplantae > Streptophyta > Magnoliopsida > Fabales > Fabaceae > Lathyrus > Lathyrus sativus. Next base: position 179,354,298 of record OZ012735.1, on the reverse strand, counting down.
GCTCCAAAAGCCTTGTATTGCTTGTGTGATGGACATTATAGTGTTTTCTTCTTATCTTGGACTCATTATAGGTCATGTGGACCAATTGGTGGCTGTTTATATTGTACATAGCTTTCCCATTTGATGCTTTACTTTCATGCTTGTACATTGTGATTCCAAATAGTGGTTTATGTACTTTTATTATAGATTTCTCTTGGTTCCTTACCATTTCCCTTTTGATATTCATTTATGGCTTAGGTTGTATGATTAAAATATGCCACCCTCTTTCCAATGACCTTGGTGTGTCATTTAAGGAAGTTTTAGGTCCCTCCTTTAGAGGTCTCTAAGGCATGTCTAAAGTGGTGAATCCTTGAGGACTTCCTTTGTATGTTTGTATGAATTGCTCTTGTTGCATTTCCTTCCTATTCTTTTCTCTTTGCATTATTTCATAATTGGCTTGAGGTTGAGATGGGCTTGTGGAGGCTCCTGCCCCACACTATTTTCCTCCCTCACTTGCATTGCATCCTTACCTTCCATGCTTGCATTTCATGTATGCATTCTTACAATTGTTTTCTTCTTCTTCTTTTGCCTTACTTCCCTTAGGATTTCCATTCTTTCTTGTTCAAGATAGAATGTGATAGACATTAGGCCTTTAACCATGCATGACAACAATAAGTAGTTCCCTCCTAATCTCGACTATAGGATGAACTTTGCATGACAACTTTAGGATTGGATTAGTTCCCTTTAGTGCGTTCTTTCTCTTCTCATCTTCAAATATCCTTAAAATACTTAATAAAGGATAACACATGTTGCACGCTACGAGCCTTAATCACTTGAGAAAGGGTTGTTGGAGAGTTTCTTTTCAACAACTTTGGTGTTAAGTATGGTACCCTCTGGGTGACATGCGACGCATTCACTCTTAAGTCCAAGTCTTTAGTGCAACGCGAGTTACAAACAAAACTCAAAACACTTCTTCTTTAAATGACTAAAAAACCAACATTTAAATCCTTTTTGTCCTCTTGGACCTTTAATCCTTAGAAACCATTTTCATAAGGAGAGTTTCGTTAACTCTCGGTTCTCCCGCAAACGGTAAACGCCTAAGTCTCCAAAGGTCGAGCTGCATACACCAAACTGCGAGAACCGTTTGTTAACCCTACTCGGGTTAAAACATAATGAACCAAACTTGTGGTTTTGTTTAACCCGAACTACGTTTTCTCTGATCTTTCATACCAGATGAAAGTAAGAAGGCACAAGATGTGATATCTCAACGAGCAACCGTCCCCCCTTTCACCCGTTGTTAGGCGAACTACGTTGACTCTAATTTCTCGTTCTAGACGGGAATACGTAGGCATAGAACTGTTGTGTTCTGCCGAGTCACTTTTCTTTTCTTTTGTCCTTAAGCCCTTAGCTAGATAGTATTAATCAACCCTTTGAGATAAACAATTAAGCGTGGATCCCGTCGAGTACGACGGACGTGAGGGGTGCTAATACCTTCCCCTTGCGTAAACGACTCCCGAATCCAGGACTTGGTTGCGATGACCATTCCTTACCTTTTTTCGTTAGGTTTTCTCTGAGCGTTTCCTTTCCCTCATTTGGGATAAATAACGCATGGTGGCAACTCTTCTGTCATTGCGGGTCTCGTTTTTCGCAGTAGCAACACATACCTGACTTCAGTCAATAACCTTATTAACTCATCATGAAGCTTGAATCTCATAGATCCAACACCAACACCAGAAATCTTGCAGGCTTTATTGTTTCCAAGCAATACAAATTCACCATCTTGATCACATAGTTCCTCAAACAAGTCTTTGTTTAGAGTCATGTGCCAAGTGAAACTTGAATCCATAATCTATTCTTTACTTGAGTCATCGCTTGAAACCACAAGAACATCATATGAGTCAAAATCATCTTGAACAATAACCGTGTTGCCATTATCCTTACCTCTAAGATCTTTTAGGCATTCAGGGCACACTTTTATTGTATGACCCTCCTTCTTACAATGATAACATCAAATGCCAAATGCATCACCACTATAAAACGTATGCTGACTTTTACCCTTCTTCTTATCGAACTTGCCATCTCTCTTTGTGAATTTCTCCTTAACTGACAGGCCTTCACCAGTCAAAGATTGCTTGTTCTCCTTTTGTTTGTTCAAATCCTTAGAATACAAGGCTAATTGAAACTCTTCAAACGTCAGAGACTCTCTTCCATACAAGAGAGTTTCTTTGAAGTGAGCATGTGATCTGGGCAAAGCACACAACATCAACAACGCTTGATCTTCATCCTCGATCTTGACATTGATATTTTCAAGATCAAGAATCAGCATGTTGAACATATCTCACATCTCAGCCATAACTTTGTCTTCACTCATCTTGAATGAATACAGAGCTTGCTTCAGGTAGAGGAGATTGACCAAATATTTTGTCATGTACAATCTTTCGGGTTTCACCCATAACCTAGAGGTCGTCATCTCCTTCGAAAAATGTTGAAGAACCTTACCAAGAAAGCTCAATAAGATGGTGTTGTAGGTTTCCTCTACCATAGTCTTCTTTTCATTATCCGTTAACACAACATCCATGGCTGCGGCTCCCTTCAACGCTTCTAAACAACCCTATTGAACCAGTAGGGCTTTCATCTTCAAGCGCCATAGATCAAAATCGTTCACTTCAATGAACTTTTCAATCTCATACTGTTTTGAAGGCATCTTCTCCATGCTCACTGCTCCAAATTTTTAAAGAAAATGATACCGTAATAAAAAAGTATAATTGGTTTCTTGATCAGCAAGAAACCCATAAGGGTAAGAGAAATAGGGAAAGAAGAAGAACAAAATGAAATTGGTTATAAACTGATATTCTTTACTTTCTCTTTGAAACAAGATTACAAGTGTTACAGGATAGCAAATAACTCCATCCACCCTAATTAGGATTTACACCACACCCCAAAGATGAGAGACTAGCATGCTATTTATAAGAAAACTAACATACTAACCTAACGGGCTTTTACACACAGGCCCATTATACAAGCTAACTTAAATAAATGAGCTTACAACCAATGCCCAATTTGACATGCTAACGCTCCTAGCATACTTTGACTATAGCATGTGAACAGACTTCGATGACATGCTAAGATTATTTCGACATGTCGAACCAAGAAGCTACCCTTCGACCATATTAGAGTTTGATCCAATATCTCACAAAGTTAATTCTAAATTTGAAATGCTTATGCAAATCTTACAGCAACATTTGAGGTAACACAGCCTCAAACAAATATAAATGATGTTACATCCTAAACTGCACATGTTCCAAATGCTCAAAATGCACATGTTCCAAATATTGAACTTGTTTCTAAGGTAGTTGTATCTGCAACTCTAACTAATATTAAACCAGTTGAGTTACTTAAACCAATTTAGTTTATCAAAATAATTGTATTTCTTGCATGCATTCTGATGCTTGTGTTATGTAGAAAAAACAAACCAAACCAAAAGTTGCAAGGAAGTTGAAGTTAAGGAGAAGTGATATAACAAGGGTCCTTAAATCCAAAAACCTAAAGTGAGAAGGAAGTGATCCAACACAACCTTTTATTTGTAGACATTAATTAATTTTCATATGGTTTAATTTTAGTGTTGCTTGAGATTGTTATGCCTTTTTGGATGTATTTTGGTTTATTTTTCATATGCCTTTTAGATTTATGTATTTTAGAGACATCAACCAACATTATGTTTTAGTAATACATTGTATTTTTGGCTTTACGATGTATCTTTGTTATTCCTTATTACATAAGTTCATATATTATTTTATTTCATTAAGAAATACGAATGAAAAAAAACACAAACATATAGAGACCAAGATCATACAAATTCAAAACCTCATATTCATTCATTAAATAAGCATTATAGGAGGAAACAATGATGAAATTCATAAAGAGTGCTTGTTAGAGGGACGAAAAAAATACAGACACATTTAAATGACAATCACCACCACTTCTGGTAAGTAATGAACAAACATCATGATACAATCAACAAAAGCTTAAACAAATTGACTTTTTTTTTTCCTTTTGTTTTTCAACTTTATCTCCCTCTTCTCTTTTTTCCTAGCATCAAGTTTTTTAATACAACAACTTAAATCCTTCACAACCTCTGAACAACTGCATCCATTTGAATTTTTGGATTCACTTGATAAGTTCCGTTCAAAATCATCATCTATGAATGGCTTGCAACTTGACATTAACCCCAAATTTTGATATTTCCAATATCTTCATTAGGATTTTCAGTGGAGTTTAAGATGAACATTTTCACTGATCCATTCCAACCACAAACTGAGATTTGAAAAAGATTAAAGTTACTAATTGGGGAAGTAACCATGATGCATGGATGAATATGCAAAGGAAGAAGAAGGTGACTATGTTGAAGAGAGGAAGAATAATGCAACAATATTGTAGAGATGGAGAAGAAGTTGCAAAATCAAATAAAATTTGAATTTCATCTGTCATTTTTAAAACCCTCGCGTTGCATTTCCATGTAATTAACCTGTGTCAGAATGAAAAATTAAAAATTAAAATTCAGGTCAGCAACGTTAGCCATTTAAGCTTCTTTCTTAAATAGAAATTTGACGTCAAGGACTAACACCAACAAAAAATTAACATATAGGGACTCCATCACAACAAAAAAAAGATTCAGGAATCAGAATAAAAAACTCGTCAACTTACAGAGACAAATACTATTTAAACAAATACTAAATCCTACAAATTGATTCATGATAAGTTATTTGTATAAAAAATGTCAATGTCAGTACTTTTAAATATATTGATCATGTTTATAAAAAATAGTTCACGTAGTTGTGAAGTTGACGAGATACTACCAAATTTGACATTATCCATGGTATGTCGCTTTGATGGGGTTGATTCATGCAAACATTTTGCCGTCCAAGTAAATTTCGTGAGATACATTCTATGTATAAAATTTGTTATCTTGATTTGACGTTTTATTGCTTCTTTTAGAGGAGTTTTCTAGAATTTTGGGGGTCCTAAAATCTTCTAAAGTAAGATCACCGTCTAAATAAACATTTATTAGAGTATAATTTGTTTTGTCATCTGACAGTCCTCCTTCAATCATTTTTCCAAATCAAAAACTTTTTCATAATAGGTCTTTGCTTATTCCTAAGATTCTATACCCTTCCTTGAGTTTATAACTGAAAGTATGAATTCTTTTACCTAACCTTAATGGTCTCTCATCATAATGGTGAACGACCTATCTTGAATTTTATGACCCATTATTAGATCATACATTATTGGACTACATGTGTTATTGGACGATGATTTATTAAGTTGCGTGCACTTTTAGGTCTGCAGTATAGTCTCGACCGAGATGGGAACATATATCAATGTCCTCTTAAATTTAAAAATTATATCAATGTCTCATGTATGATTTTTATTTTTAAAAAAAATATAATTCACATATTAAATTTTTTCTCATTTTTATTTAATAAATATTAAATTTAACTAATTGATTTGTGATAAAATATTTGACATGTGGATGAATTTTTCATTCCAATAGCTTCTTAGTTTACTTATTTTTAGAAATATATATTGAAAAAGTATAGTATCAAAATAGTTAGTGTAATATAATTATTCTCATTTTTATGTTGATAATATTAAAAAAAAAACACTAATTATTTAATGATGAATACGTACTTGTATGATATTTATCATAAGTTATAATTATTTTTAATATAAGTATTATTCTTTTTTTACGTTTTCAATTTGGGACACCAAAATCTCATAATGACTATGAGGTTCATGTTTGAATTTGAACACTTATTCATATAATAATTGTTCTGGTCTATGCCCCGGCTTGACCGGACAGGTCCAGTCCAATGATATTCTGCCAAGTTCAATTCAGTTTGCGCCACACCCGTCGAGCACAGAGTCCCCGCCAAGCAGGCAATGTCCCTCTACGGGCATGACCTTCTCCCTTATCGAGCAGAACAGCGTGCTCTTCACACGTTCTCCACGTGCTCCCCTCCGCGGGGACACATCACCAACCAACTGTCCACCTCCGAAAGAGCAGGTCAAACCCACTTTCCGGAGACCACGGGACAGTTGAATTAGGGCGAAAACCACGTTCTGGTCTTCACTACGCCACGTAAGCCCTAGCAGTCACTTGGGTTGGGTCTGACCATCCGGCCCAATTTGAGTGACCGTTGGCCCTGCGCTGGGGTCTCTTTATAAATACCCTCTTTCACAAGAGGGTCATGTATTCACTTCTTATTCACTTTCTGTATTTGCTCTCACTCTGTCAAATCCCTTACTTTGGCATCGGAGTGTCTTGCAGGTACGCCCCCTCCTTCTGTTCAACACCGGTGAACAGGCAGTAGATCAAAGACGCGTGACAGCCAACGATTCCCTTCTAATCAAATCAGATCAATAATATTAAAATTTTGCAATTGATCTAAGCCTTATAAATATGTTGTATAATTTTTATGTGGAGAATATTCAGAAAAATACTAAATTTAACTAATTAATTAGTCACAAATATCTACATACATAGAAATGTATGTTTCAACGGTTTATTAAATGACTAGTTTTCTCATAAAACAATGTGATAAAATTAAAATATGTAAAAATTAGTTTGTGAAATAGAATTTTTTATTTTCTTTTGACAATATTACATAAAATATTAATTTTAATTAAATTTTTAGTGATAAAAGAATTTGTTCTATGCATACCTCATGGAAAAACATATTATAGTTAGTATTCTTTAAAATAGAATTTCTATATCATAATTGTTCTCATTTTAATTTTAAAAATATAAAACAAAAATTTCATTGATAATTAGTAACATGGCATTTGTTCAATGTATGAACCAAAAATTAATTAGTGACATAGCATTTGTTCAATGTATGAACCAAAAATTTCATTGACGTTTTTTATTGATTTTAAAAAATAAATTAAAAAAATATATAACTAATATAATATAATTATTTTCATTTTTATTGATAATTATACAAAAATACAAGTTTTAACTAATTATTATTTACCATTACCCCAAAGATTTTTTAGTGGCTCATTTATGAAAAAATAATTTGTCAAAATTATAATAAACTTATTATAATTACTCTTATTTTCTTATGTTAACATTATCAAAAATATTAATGTCAGTTAACTTTTTTTCCAAATAGATTAGTTATTAAATAAAGCAAGTAGTATTATTTTGCAATAAACTGGAGGAGAGAGACGACAGGTGTGGAGGCATTTGATTGAAGAAAATATTTTCACGATGTTGGATAGGGTACTTGAGGCTTTGACTTGTTGAGCCAAATATGATTGTAAGAATCTAATTTAGACAAACTGTGTATGGTGTGATTGCTGAACCCTACATTCCACTATTTTTATTGCTCACGTTGTCGATGTATCATTGAATATATTTTTATATGCTAAAGTTACTCTACCTATCTCTTCTGTTCTTCATATTTATTGTCTTAAATTAAAAATAAATTTCACATGGAGGGATGCAATATCATTTCAGAAATGAAATTTCACACAAGATCTTGCCGGATAATGAATCTATTAACATAAAAAACCACCAAATTTTATGTTAGATATTTTTGAGCAAAAACAACAACATGAAAATGGAGAAGACAATAAAATCATGTTTTAGAATATATAACACATAGCTAATAGAAAAACCAGTTGATAAACTGAAACCAACATGCATTGAGTAAATCAAAAACGTAAAAAAATGAGAACTTTGTGAACCTAACAGAGAAGACATTGAAGCAAAAAAACCAGAAATTGGTGAACCTAACAGAGTACAAAACCAGAGTAGAAACGTAACAGAGAACTTTGTGAACCTAAAAGAGCATAAAATCAGAAATTTAAGAACATATGACACTCACAAAATCAGTTTGTTTCCTCGAAGATCTTATGCTTAAAGAGACTCCAAATGGGTCCATTTTTTTCGTTTGAAATCGCAAGGTCGAAGATGAAAATAGGGTCCTTCCGCGATGTTCTTCGAAATATAATCTTACCCGGCTCATTAGGAAGGCCACGGAATGAGGAGTACGAATATTATTTTGGATTTTTCATTAAAAGTGGTGGTGGTCGGAGATGGGACGGCGAAAGGAGCGACAATGGTGTTTCTGCGTTTTTTTTAAATAAATAAATCAGTTGGAGTACATTTTAAATCAATAAGAAATAAAATAATTTCATGTCATCAAATTTAGTGCCAACTGAAATGACACACACAAGTTAATAGAATTTGATAAAATTTAATGGACATGACTAAAGTGATTAACAGAATGATATTTAAGGGACTTATCACAAAAGTTTATTATATAAAAGACTAAAGTGAAACTTAAAATTAAATTAAGGGACCAAACGATGCATTAAGCCTTATTTTAATAAAGTAATATTTATTGCATTAAATATTTTAATAAAAAGAAACTATTGATATGTACTACTGTACTATTTAAAATGTGAAACGATGAAAAAAATCCTTGTTGGGGAAGATGCTACCACCGCTGGTTAGAGTAATTAATTTTTATCAATCGTATATTTCTGGGCAGGTGCGGGTACTCGTGAGTTTAGAATTTCAATCTGAATTTGTCAAGTTCAATCTCAGTGAAACCGAGTTTGACAATTTGGTAACCCATTGACCGACCGAACCACCCATTTATCTCTAATTCGTACGGTTCTCATGGTTGTTGGGCGGGTGTACGGGTCTTGTCCACCCTTAGAATTAGGGATGAAATGTAGATGAGAAATTGGTCTTTCGGAATAAGCTTCGTGAATATGAAATTAGTGACAAAAAATTGTGAACATGACATAATTATCAAAAATAAAGTAAAACTAGTGATATAAAATATAGTTAAGTTCAAGAGATTTGATATCAGGGGACATACGCTCCTGTAGCCCGTCTCAAAGAGATTCAACTCTTTTTGACATTTGTATGCTGCTTGAATTTTAAATTGTATCATATGAATGTTAAGTCTGCATTCCTTAACAGTTTTATAAATAAAGAAGTGTACGTCTTACAACCACTCGGTTTTGAGGACTATAAAAATTATGACTATATTTTAAACTAAAACAAGCTCTATAGTCTCAAAGATAAAGCTATTAGAGTATTGTCTGAGTGCCTTAGGGACTTCTTACTTAAGAAATGATTCACTTGTGGTACTATAGACACTATTATGTATAAACATAAAGAATAACATATTCAATCAGTTCAAATATACATTAATGAGAATTTGTAAAGAGAATTTTATAATGTCATGTAGGGAGAGCTTAAGGTCTCTAATGGAGAGTGAGAATTTCATAACGAAAACAAAATATCGCTTGGAGTTGCTCAATAAATATGACATGAAGAATTCAAAAACAATATTAATTCCTATAACACCAAACGTATTAATTGATAAAGATGAAAATGTAATTGAGATGGCGATCACAAAATATTGAGGTATAATAGGACCTCTTCTTTATTTCATAAAAAGTAGACCATATAATATGTTTAATGTGTGTATGTGTGCTCGATTTCAAGCTTCACTTAGGGAATCTCACTTTAAGATTGTAAAATAAATTTTGAGGTATCTTCACTACTACAAAAGGGTTGTTCACCACAGTTAGTAAAGTGATATCATCACGGGTGATGAACTGTGATAACGTATGGTGTGGTAGTATGAGCCCTCTTTACTACTACGTTCTGGTAACTGTGGTAAAAACACAGTAGCGTGTAACATATCATTACGCTTGTAGAAAACAACCATAGTAAAAGGTTGAGGTCAGGGGTTCGATACCCTGCACCAACATTTTGGCAGATTTCTAAATCATGTCACCACAATTGTTCCTTTCAACCGTAGTGAAAAACTTAGCGTAGAACTTTTCATCATGGTTATACCTTCTAACCGTTGTGATATGTTCATTTGAGTTTATTATCACTTATGTGGAATTATTATTTAACCAATTGGTCAATAAACATATAACCTTTCAATAGAAATTAATAATATAAAAAATTGAGTTATATTAGAAGAACAAGTTACGTTAATCAATATTTTTTGAGTTTTCTAAAACCTATTATTCGTACTCGCTCTTTAATAGGTAGAATTTGGTTCAGTGCTTATAATTCTTCAACCAATACTTCCTTCTCTACTAGTTCATTATGCAAAGTATTAATAACTTTGCAGAGTTAACTAGTAAAAAAAGAATTTTTGATTGAAGAACTACAAGCATTAATCAAATCATAACCGTCAAAGAGCAAGATACGGATAACCGGCTAGAGAAAGCTCGTAAGACATAGATCAATGTAAGGTGTTTTTTAACATAACTTAATTTTTCATATTATTGTTTTATAATTCAATGTGAATGATTATATATTCAATGAGAGGTTGGTAAAATGTAACACCCTTTTCTACCCCACAAATATAATGACAAAATCAATCATATTTATCAAAGTAAAATATTGAACGCAATAAAATCATCACAAAAGGGTGCACATTTCTCAATAATTCAAATATAGTCAATGCTTCATAAACAACGGATTTTCCCAAAATTACTCAAAATAGTACTCAAAAGGCAGTGAAACTCAAAAAGGCAAAATCCAAAGTTTTCCTTGTGCAACAACATAATCAAAATAACAATAATCAATAAAACATGGTTTAACTCAAAGACCCCAACCCGATGTTACATTATCAGAGCAAGACCCTCTAAGTCAACCACAATGACCAACGACCTAAAAACTTCAAAAAAAAGTCCTCGACAACATCCACGGCTAAACCTGGTCATCTGTACGTTACCCACGTGGAGGTAACATTCAAACAGACAGGGTGAGTAAAATGATTAATAATAATCAATATATAAAACAGCGTCATTTTCATATTCAACATCATTATAATCATCAAGGAACATCAAAGGCCACAACATTATAAATTACACCAAATTGTCACATAAATGCAAATACAACAAGACTCATGCATGTGGTACCAATCAACAAAATTCGATGGACACTGGGAAATCAACCCTCCATAGGTCCACAATAGTAGGATCGATTCTACACGAGAACTGGAGCAGAACAAAATACCTCACATTCGCACAATGGGACTGAAGCCACAAGAATCAAGGTCCTAGACCGAAGTCTGGAATGCATATGAATGCATGATGCACACGTCAATATCATCCTCATAATAATCTCATTAGGTGCATCATCATTTATCAAAATAATCATAAGAATCACGTCATCATAGAATCATCAAAACCTCATGGAATCAACGTCACAAATCATCATAGTTCCTCATGAGAATTCATCATGCAATGATGTATTAATCTCATAAGAATCAAAATTATACTCATGGGTACTCATCCTACGGTCATGTATTAATCACATAGGAATCACAACTATACTCATAGTAATTCATCATTGTTGCGGTGGAAATAGGATCACAAACTATTAATGAGTTTGAATCACAATTCAATTCACAACCGCTCTTTGATTTATCCGAAGGAAAAGGTCAAAAGAGGGAAAAACCTATTTTGCATCGTAAACACAATGCGGGGAAAGATCTAGGGTTCGGGGGTTGGTTAAATTTAGGGAAGGTATTAGCACCCTAAACTTCTGTAGTACTCTACAGGAACCTTTTGTTCAGATGTTTACTATTTGCTTTATTCATTTGCTTAAGGTATATGTACAAAGGATTAAAAGTGAGAAAAGAGACCTAAGGGGTTAATTCTAAGTTTACTCGGCAAGACATCGCATCTTGTGCCTACGTATCCTTACGGGAGTGGAATCAGAGTAATCGTAGTTCCCCTCAAAAGGGAGGTTAGAAACGTCTTGACTGTGGTCAAGGTTTCAATGGGGAATAAACGTATCTTAAGGACACGCTTACGTGGAGTCTTTGAAACTCCTATTTCTATGTTGAATTTGTTAATTGAATTAAGGTTAAATTAGGGATTCCACGGCGGGAAACCCTAAACAGAGCACGACGGCTCTTTGACCTAAAAGCTAGGGTGAAGGGCGTTTTTGTCCACGGCGGGACACCTAGGTTATTAGGGTTTGAAACGGTCAAAAAATTAGGGTTATTGACTCGGCGGTCAAACGGGTAAACCTAATTCCTTCGGAAAGATTCTAACGGTAAAACATGCAAGCAACAGAATTATTACATGGTAGAAATTAAAATGCGGAAAGTAAAGAAAGCGTCGCGACGATCACTTGCGTAAATTACAAATCCCAAAAAATGCGAAATAAAAATAAACCGCGACCATGGCCTCGCGTAAATTACATCCATGGAAATAAACAAGAATAATAATTGCGACGATGGCCTCGCATAATTACAACCCAAAGAAAATAAAATGCGAAAAGTATTGGATTAATACCCATGGACAAAAGATGAAAATTAAACGGGAATATTAAGCATTTTTATTTTAGTATTTTTTTTTAACTAGAAGATTGGAATGAAAGTGTGAAATGTTAGAAATTTAAAAATAAACAATGTTAGAAATGTTAGAAATTTATTAAGAAAAAGTTTGAGTTAAACAGTTAGAGTTTTAATAAAAAGTTAGAAATTTATGATATGAAAAAATTGAAGTGCTAGGATCTTAATTTAAAAAAAGAGTGTTAGAAATTTTAACTTAAAGAAACAATTAGAATTTTAATTACATGAAAGGTAAATTTTAATTTAAAAAGAAATGAGGTGTTGGAAGTTTTATTTTAAAAAAAAGAAGGAAGTTAATTTTAATTTTTAAAAAAAGAAAAAAAAAAAAGAGTGGATTTTAATTTTATATAAAAAAACTAATTTTTTAAAGAAAGAGTTAGAATTGAATTTTTAATTAGAAAATCAAGTTTTATATTTATTTGAAAAAAGAGTTAAGAAATCTTAATATTAATTATAACAAAAAGAGTTTTAATTTTTAATTATAACAAAAAGGGAAGTTTTAATCTTAATTATAAAAAATAGAGAGTTTTTAATTTTAATCAAAAAGAAAAATTGTAGAACTAGTTACTACCTTATAATATCATTTTAAGTTAATTAAAAAATGAGACAAACAAATCATAAATGAAAAAGAAAGAAAAATAGAAAACCACAAAAAATAATAAGAGGAGATAAATTGGGGGAGGGTTACGGTTACAAGTTTTTTGCATGGCCACGATCCCTTCTTCTTTTCCTGCAAAAAAAAAACATCAAAAGAAAACATCCGTTAGAAATAAGAGTTGCTCACCTTTCCCCGGTTTGAAGCGGCTTTTCTACGGTGGAGTTCGTTGATGATGAACGATGATGTTTTTTTCAAAAATCTCCCCTATTCTGATAAGTCGCGAGAACGGCCGCCGTTTTTCTCTTTTGTCTCCTTCCCCTGATGACCTGCTCTTGATTTTCTGATGTTGATGAAGTTTCCTCTCATCACTTATGTTTATATAGGTAACAAATTAGGGTAATCTCTAACCTAATGCCCACCTTAAAGGCCCAACTTAAATAATTAGTCAAAACTAAATAAAACAAATTAAAACAAACTTAAAACAAACAAATTAAAACAAACTTAACAAATTAGGGTAATCTCTAACCTAATGCCCACTAAATAAAACAAATTAAAACAAACTTAAAACAAACAAATTAAAACAAACTTAAAACCCTATTTTTACTAAACATAATAAAATCTTGAAGGTAGGAATCGAACTCTCAACCTCTCACACTCACAACTCCTTACACACAGTCTCTTGCCAATTGTGCTATTTTATTTATTCGAAATAAAGTGGCACTAGAAACCATGTAAAGGTAGGACAAGTTTGAGGTACTACATGCGTAACCTGTTAATAGTTAGCTGATGCAAAAATGAGATATTATGCGACATGAATTGACTAATCTAAGGGTAAAATTTGGGGTATTACAGTTGCCCCTATTTAAATAGCTTCGCCGAATGATTTGAGCGACGTAGGCTCGAGAAATCATGGTGAAAGGGATTTAAATATAGTTAACCGAAAATTTTGCCCTTAGATGCAGTGATCATGCAAGGCTATGGATAGAACGGGACGAACTATAATGCTGACAATGGCATGAATTTAGTATGATGCGGATGATGGAATGAGAAATGCAAGGCTGCAGACGACACGACGACATAGGGGACAGACGCGACAAGAAACACACTGGGGAAATACGACGCGCTGAGACACAGTACATCACTGGGGAATTCTAAAAATGATAGTCCACTGGTGCGAATGACCAATTGTCACTTTTAGAAAAGGAACGAGATCCTCGAATGGAGATGGTACCTATGAGACGGCCTCCACTGGGGAATCTAAAAATAAAACTGGATCACGTACGATTGTAAGATCGATTACAGAATGCTGGAGCATTGAGCAAGGAATAACATCCAAGCTTCTGTAAACTACCCCTCGTGACAGGATCAAACGGACTTTTCGGAACTCCGTAGCAAATATACAGGGTAAAGACCGACTGTATGCCAAAATAAATGGACTTTGATGGGAATTGCCCTGATAAGCTTCTCGAGGGAGAACTGTCACTTATCGTTGGAAGGGACTTATGTGCAAAAAATGGATAAGCACTCAAATAAAGAGGCTGCTGCTTATCTGATAAATAAATCTTCTCGCATTTAAGGTCGGCGCCTGGAATACGATTCTGATTCTTCTCTTACTGAAGGATAAATAAACTTCTTCATGCTTCAAGATTATGTTCTCCTGAACATGAAAAGGGTAAACTGAACTTCCTCATACTTCAGAATCGTGCTCTCCTGAATATGATTCGGCTCTTTCGGGTAAATGAAATTCTTCATACTTCAGAATCGTGCTCTCCTGAATATGAAAAGGGTAAACTGAACTTCCTCATACTTCAGAATCGTGCTCTCCTGAATATGAAAAGGGTAAACTGAACTTCCTCATACTTCAGAGTCGTGCTCTCCTGAATATGAAACTGGATGACTGAATATACTCATATTTCAGAATCGTGCTCTCCTGAATATGAAACTGGATGACTGAATATACTCATATTTCAGAATCGTGCTCTCCTGAATATGAAACTGGATGACTGAATATACTCATATTTCAGAATCGTGCTCTCCTGAATATGAAATTGGATGACTGAATATACTCATATTTCAGAATCGTGCTCTCCTGAATATGAAATTGGATGACTGAATATACTCATTTTTCAGAATCGTGCTCTCCTGAATATGAAACTGGATGACTGAATTTACTCATATTTCAGAATCGTGCTCTCCTGAATATGATTTGGTTGTAAATGAATTTTTCCATACTTCAGAATCGTGCTCTCCTGAATATGAAACTGGGTAATCGAACTTCCTCATAACTCAGAATCGTGCTCTCCTGAATATGATTCGGTTCCTGAAATTTCTTCATTCTTCAGAATCGTGCTCTCCTGAAAAACGGCCAACTGAACTTCCTCATAACTCAGAATCGTGCTCTCCTGAATATGATTCCGTTCCTTCTTTTACTAAAGGATAAATGAACTTCTTCATAATTCAGAATCGTGCTCTCCTGAATATGATTCCGCTCAAACCTCCCCGTAACTCAAGATCGTGCTCTCCTGAATACGAATTGGTTCGTACCTCAAGACGGCAGGTAAATGGAAGCCCAACTGCTCCATGGAGATGGCCATTTGCTGCGAGTCATAACGAGGATATGATCGACTTCTTAGGTGAGAAATGTCGTATGTTGATGCTGTAAAATGTAAAGTGTAAAGGGTTGTAACATGTAGGATTGTAAAGTGTTTTACTGATAGATTTTCCAGGCGCGAACTGGCGTGTATCTGTAAAGGATTGTAGTTGATTTTCTTGAAAGATAGTGCAAAATAAATGCACGTCCGGGTACAGTGATAAACTTCTCAAGCGAGATAGTCGCGTATCTGCCAATGTATGGTGAAAATTTTAGATGGTGCAAAATAAATGCACGTCCGGTTGGGCTTGACGACCGACAAGACTGAGATTCAATCTAGGATCGAGCTAGAAAGAAGACTGGTAATCAAGACTCCATTGAGGGAATGAACTCGAAGGGTAAATATCTTATCCTGGCGAGGAAAGATAGCTGAAGCAACCGTCATCCACGAGGATCGATCTCTGTGGGGAAACTGGAAACACCTATGTATTTTATGCTTAGGGCTGACAATCTATTTGGAGAGAATGGACGAACCCAGTTACTCGGCGGTAACAACCAAATGATGGTGAAACACAATGAACCTGTGAATGCTAATGCATATGTTAATGCATATGTTAATGTGGATGTATGTTAATGTCTATGTATGTAACTATGCAAGATGTTATGAAATGAGTATGTTGAGTATGTAATGAATATGTAATGAATATGTAATGAAATAGGCATGTGATGCTCATGCCCTTGCGTATGCTGACGAAACAGACTAGAGACAGGACGAGAGACGAAATAAACATCTCGACGGAGATACCCTGCGTTCTCTGCAACCAATACGTCAATCATGGGTAAGAAGGATCAATGGTGGAACCAAATCTGGTTTTAAATGTTCTGAATTCTCTGAGGGAGAAAGTAATCTGCTTGGGTGCACAGTATCACGCCTTCTCATGGGGAGAAGAAAACCTGAGGGACACTTTTGAGTTACCCAAGAAAAAGTTGTCAGCTTATAGTCTCTCTGGGGACTGTGATGAGGCAATAGTTTAGGAGTCTGTTGCAACACTGAGGCTTACTGGGGTATGAAGGCCGCTGTGAGTAAAATCCATCGGGTGCATGAAAAAATTGTGAAATCCCATGGTTTTGATCTTGCAGGACCTTATAGTAGCCGCCATTTGTTTCTTCAAAAACATGGTGCCCCAGGATACTTGCGTTGCGAGGTAGGGTCATCTCAAGAGGATTTTATAGAGAACACCGAGTCCGGTTGCCCCATTGTTCTCAAACTCTTTGAGAGATTTGTCAGGTCTCGACGTAACTGGCACAAATTAATCGTGTTACGACGAAATGTTTGGGAAATAGCTCTTAAGAATGTCAGACTCGCGTTGGTAAGCGAATTGGGAAACTGCCTGCCCCTGTTTAGCAGGATCATCAAGTTCCACGGGTTATGTCCATATGTAAATCTCTAAGATATCAAGCAAAGTCGTCATGCCTGAAATGCCTATCCTGAGCTTGTCAATGTACACATATATTTGTCTTGAATTTTTGTTTTGAAAAAAAGATATCGCAATAACTTGTGACCGAAATCACTAGTCAGGATATAAGTTTTAATTATAATGCCAACATGAATTTTTTCTGAGCATAGCTCGTAGGAGTCAGGAAACGTGATCTTGTCGAGTATGCTTTCAACCGAAGTCCTACTTCAATTAGGTCTTTTAAAGGTTGTATCGTGGCTCGGTTCACGGTTTAAGAAACAAAAGGATAAAGGCTCAAAGTTATATTTGTACCCACCCATTCTTCGTGATGTTCTCCAATCCTAATTCAGTTAACCGGATACGAACGCTCATATCTCAAGCGGATTTGCTATGGTCGAGAACTTATCAAGGCTTTGGACATGGCAGTCACTCACCTATTTCTAATGGCAATTGTTCACACGATTTTGTTCTTTACTAGGGATTATTTATTGTACCCTCTAGTTTTGCTTTTATTCCCTAACTTTTGCCTGGACAACGTCTTTTGATCTGACTTTGGAGTCCAGCGGGATGCCCCAGTTTTGCCTAAGTCTCCTTCATAGGTTTTGACTTAGCGGGCTCTTGTTTTTTTGAATATTCTTTTATGCACAAGTCGTGTAAATCTTTTGAAAGACTCGTGACTGCCCCACTCCTTAGGTAACCGAGGGATAGCCATTGTATTGGACTTCTTAAGATGCTAAGGATAAATTCTCGAAGGTTGGCTCTTCCTTTTTAAGAGTCTAAGCGCTCGATCGGTTTAACTGAAACCTACCCTGCCCCAGGTTAGGATGAAGGTTCTTAAAAAGAAAGAAAAACTCCTACTTCAAGGCTCAAAGGGTTGACTAGGGATTAACATCCTTATATCTCCAGTGTTTGGGATTTGAAACAATGCCTTACATCATCAGCGGGTTTCAATCGAAAGCATACGACAAGAAATCTGACGTTTTGGGTTCGTCATCCTCCCCCCAATTCTCCATCAGAACAAGAGATCGGGTAAAGTTGGCATTATGATTTATGAAAACGTTTTTTGAATGAGTGAAACGAATGGATCTATTCAAGACAAACATATGCGTTGCATTAATTAATCAAAGATAAACAAGTTCGTACATGCTAAATATGCTTAATCAAAGAGAAATGCATATAAATAAACAAATGAACTGTCGGAAAAATCCTTCTAAATGTTTATGAAATCTAAGAGCAACAGTTTCCTTTGGCGGAGCCTCAATGGAAAGAACGTCTGGTTTACGATCATTGTGAGTCGTCATGGCTTGCCCCAGTTACGCTGGTCACATCTTCAACAGTTTTCAGTCGTTGCTTCAAAATAATTTTCCCAGATTCTTCGTTGATCATAGTCACGTCATATTTCCAAGGCACAGCTTTAGGATCACTGAAAGGAAACGGACTCGGTCTTCGAATAACTATAGGCTTAGGCTGATTCACTTCAGGGATATACGACCTTGGTATATCGAACACGAGGTTGGCGGAGCCTGCCCCTGATAGATTAAACACTGGTACCTTACCCTTTGATTCAGGCTGATGGAAGACAGGCTCAACCACAGCGACTACATCCTTCTTGGCTTGGCTTGTCACTTGTAAAACACCCTCATTAATTAACCTCTGAACATCATTCTGAACCAACACACAACCTTTAGTACTGGCTTCACAACTTACACATGCAACGTGGGAAGTATCTACCAAACCAGCTTCAAACAGTTTCGAGTGGAACATCTTGAGAGGAGTCTTAATCTGTTCAACATCAAGGGCATAACCTTCCTCTGAATCAGCACTAATGGCATTGGCACTCTCATGATTAGGAAAAGGGTTCTTCTTAACATTTGGTTGAGGATCCTCAAATGACAAAATCTTCTTTTCCAATAGATCCCTGACAATATTTTTGAGAGCATAACAATTCTCCAGATCATGACCAGGCGCACCCTCATGAAATAAACAATGAGCGGCGGCGTTGTAATTGGCGGGTAGAGGATTAGGAGGCGGACCCAAAGCCCGAGTAGTGATGAGACCCTGCTTGACCAAAGAGGGATACAACTCGGTAAAAGTCATTGGAATCGGCGGACAAGGCTTATACGTTCTTCTATTCGGCATATTCTGGCGAGGAGCCGGACTCTTTGGCTGTTGAGGAGCAGGAGTATTGGGCGCCTGTAGGTAGTTGACAGGAAGCGGATAAACAGGAGGTTGTTGCATAGGTTGATACATAGGAACCTGTTGATTGAAAGAAGGTGTAATAGCTGCCACATAGGGTTGTTGAGCATATTGGACTGGATACCCTTGAGGTTGAGCATAACCTTGCGGATGCCGATAAAAGCGTTCCCTTGGTCTACCAGAGGATATGGCATTAGTCTCACTCTCCTTCTTTTTCTGGGAGCTATACGGAGGTTTCTTCGGCTGATCCTTAGAAGCGCCATGATTATTTATCATTTTACCACTCTTCATACCCAATTCAATCTTGACACCCACAGCAACGATGTCGGAGAAATTTGAAGTCACACTACCCACCATTCTCTCGTAAAATTCTGGACGGACTGTGTCGACAAACCAATCAGCTAACTCTTTTTCGGTCAAAGGAGGTTCTACCTGCGAAGCAGTCTCTCTCCACCTTTGGGCATATTCTTTGAATGACTCAGAATTCTTTTGTGACATACTCAGCAACTGTCTTCTGTCAGGAGCCAGATCCATATTGTACTTGTAGTGTTTGATGAAAGCGTCAGATAAATCTTGAAAGCTCTTAACGCGGGATTGGTCCAAAGTTAAATACCACTTGGAAGAAGCACCCTTCAAACTGTCTTGGAAGCAATGAATCATTAGTTTATCATTCTCAACATGGGCAGCCATTTTGCGATAATACATGATCAGATGACTCTTAGGACAGGTGGCACCTTCATAGCGATCGAAGTTCGGAGTTTTGAACTTCGAGGGAATAACTAAACCCGAGACCAAACAAACATCCCTTGCAGCAGTCCCAAAAATTTGATCACCCTCTACCTTTTTCAATCTCTGGACGATAGTGTTTACTTCCTCACGAAGCTTATCATGTTTCTCATAACCCTCAACATTCTCATCAAGATTAAAAACTGTCTCATTGAAGTACGGTTGCGCACGAGTGTGTACAACAGGTGGTGCAAAGATAGGAGCCCCCCTAGAAACTTCAGAAAACAAGGGCACGGCTTGCTGAACAGGTTGATTAATCGGAACAGTGGCTTGAGGAGGCACAAAACCGGGAGCAAGACCATAAGGTGGGTCCCTTGCTACGGTCACACTTGGTGGAGGGTCCACAGTAACGCCGGTGATCTCAGAAACAACAGTGGGCTGGGTATCCATCTTAGCATTCATGACATGTAACAATTCCATCATACGCCCCATACCCCCTCGAAGGTCTTCAAGTTCATTGCTAAGGCGATCAATCTCTTTTGCCTGATCCTCCATTCTTTTCCGAGTTTGAGCTCTGGTGTTGTACTGGTGCCGAGAACTCAGGGTGACGAAACTGGAAGGTGAGAGAACCGAGTGTGAGAAATCGGGAGACACATGCAATGCAAAAAAGTAAATGATGCTAAAATGTGGATGAAGATGAAGATTTCATGGAATTCAAAACATTTACTAATGTCGTGGGGTACCAAGGAAATCTTTTTTTCTTGTTTTTTCATTTTATATATTTTTTTTTTATGGTATCCCGCGATATCCATAAATGATGTTTGAACTCCAAGAAATATAATGCGATGAGATGCTTTATGGATGCAATGCATGAAAACACACAAAGTCCTAGGTTAAAGGCTTGCATGAGGTTCAAAGGCAAGTACCCTCCCCTGAAGTTAGATGGTTCATCCTGTCCTACAAAAGTAACCAGGTTCTAAGGGATCTCAATATCATTGATCCTTCACAAGGGTGGTTGTTCAGAAGGCAACTTACTTGCCAACCAAAACCCTCCAAGTTTAAGATCTCAATGAGCGTAGTATCGAGTGTCAACCAACTTCAGTCTGCACCAAAGCCGGTTACCTCACTACTTTCTAAAGGCCAAGATGAGTTAACTAGGGTTCTAAAAGTCAGTTAGTGCATTGACAACATATGGCAGCCTCAATATTATCCTCAACTTGACTTAAGGAATATAAGCACCAACCAAGAAGTCGCACTAACCATGGCCACCAGATCAACCGTATCGATATACGTCGTACAGTTTCCTTGGTCTATTGCCATTTACCTAAGGTACACTAGATCCGGGTGTAGGACCTATCTCACAGCACAAGGAACAGTCCCACAATCAAAGCGCAAATATATACATGCAAATGAATAATAACACAGATAGTAATAAATATGAACAAGTTAGGGATAACCCTCAAAAGTTTAGGTCTCCCCAGTGAAGTCGCCATTTTCTGTTGCGGTGGAAATAGGATCACAAACTATTAATGAGTTTGAATCACAATTCAATTCACAACCGCTCTTTGATTTATCCGAAGGAAAAGGTCAAAAGAGGGAAAAACCTATTTTGCATCGTAAACACAATGCGGGGAAAGATCTAGGGTTCGGGGGTTGGTTAAATTTAGGGAAGGTATTAGCACCCTAAACTTCTGTAGTACTCTACAGGAACCTTTTGTTCAGATGTTTACTATTTGCTTTATTCATTTGCTTAAGGTATATGTACAAAGGATTAAAAGTGAGAAAAGAGACCTAAGGGGTTAATTCTAAGTTTACTCGGCAAGACATCGCATCTTGTGCCTACGTATCCTTACGGGAGTGGAATCAGAGTAATCGTAGTTCCCCTCAAAAGGGAGGTTAGAAACGTCTTGACTGTGGTCAAGGTTTCAATGGGGAATAAACGTATCTTAAGGACACGCTTACGTGGAGTCTTTGAAACTCCTATTTCTATGTTGAATTTGTTAATTGAATTAAGGTTAAATTAGGGATTCCACGGCGGGAAACCCTAAACAGAGCACGACGGCTCTTTGACCTAAAAGCTAGGGTGAAGGGCGTTTTTGTCCACGGCGGGACACCTAGGTTATTAGGGTTTGAAACGGTCAAAAAATTAGGGTTATTGACTCGGCGGTCAAACGGGTAAACCTAATTCCTTCGGAAAGATTCTAACGGTAAAACATGCAAGCAACAGAATTATTACATGGTAGAAATTAAAATGCGGAAAGTAAAGAAAGCGTCGCGACGATCACTTGCGTAAATTACAAATCCCAAAAAATGCGAAATAAAAATAAACCGCGACCATGGCCTCGCGTAAATTACATCCATGGAAATAAACAAGAATAATAATTGCGACGATGGCCTCGCATAATTACAACCCAAAGAAAATAAAATGCGAAAAGTATTGGATTAATACCCATGGACAAAAGATGAAAATTAAACGGGAATATTAAGCATTTTTATTTTAGTATTTTTTTTTAACTAGAAGATTGGAATGAAAGTGTGAAATGTTAGAAATTTAAAAATAAACAATGTTAGAAATGTTAGAAATTTATTAAGAAAAAGTTTGAGTTAAACAGTTAGAGTTTTAATAAAAAGTTAGAAATTTATGATATGAAAAAATTGAAGTGCTAGGATCTTAATTTAAAAAAAGAGTGTTAGAAATTTTAACTTAAAGAAACAATTAGAATTTTAATTACATGAAAGGTAAATTTTAATTTAAAAAGAAATGAGGTGTTGGAAGTTTTATTTTAAAAAAAAGAAGGAAGTTAATTTTAATTTTTAAAAAAAGAAAAAAAAAAAGAGTGGATTTTAATTTTATATAAAAAAACTAATTTTTTAAAGAAAGAGTTAGAATTGAATTTTTAATTAGAAAATCAAGTTTTATATTTATTTGAAAAAAGAGTTAAGAAATCTTAATATTAATTATAACAAAAAGAGTTTTAATTTTTAATTATAACAAAAAGGGAAGTTTTAATCTTAATTATAAAAAATAGAGAGTTTTTAATTTTAATCAAAAAGAAAAATTGTAGAACTAGTTACTACCTTATAATATCATTTTAAGTTAATTAAAAAATGAGACAAACAAATCATAAATGAAAAAGAAAGAAAAATAGAAAACCACAAAAAATAATAAGAGGAGATAAATTGGGGGAGGGTTACGGTTACAAGTTTTTTGCATGGCCACGATCCCTTCTTCTTTTCCTGCAAAAAAAAAACATCAAAAGAAAACATCCGTTAGAAATAAGAGTTGCTCACCTTTCCCCGGTTTGAAGCGGCTTTTCTACGGTGGAGTTCGTTGATGATGAACGATGATGTTTTTTTCAAAAATCTCCCCTATTCTGATAAGTCGCGAGAACGGCTGCCGTTTTTCTCTTTTGTCTCCTTCCCCTGATGACCTGCTCTTGATTTTCTGATGTTGATGAAGTTTCCTCTCATCACTTATGTTTATATAGGTAACAAATTAGGGTAATCTCTAACCTAATGCCCACCTTAAAGGCCCAACTTAAATAATTAGTCAAAACTAAATAAAACAAATTAAAACAAACTTAAAACAAACAAATTAAAACAAACTTAAAACCCTATTTTTACTAAACATAATAAAATCTTTTCTAATATTTTTAATTTTATGATTTTTGGATGTTTTTATGAATAATATGGAAAAAAGTGAAAAAATAATATTTCTTAAAAAATAATTTAAATTAAATACGAAAATAATAATTAAATAATTAAAAAAACTATTTTTGTTATTTTTTTTTTATGAAAAATAGAAAATTTAGAATAAACATAAAGAAAAAACAAAAAGTGAAGAAGGTAGGAATCGAACTCTCAACCTCTCACACTCACAACTCCTTACACACAGTCTCTTGCCAATTGTGCTATTTTATTTATTCGAAATAAAGTGGCACTAGAAACCATGTAAAGGTAGGACAAGTTTGAGGTACTACATGCGTAACCTGTTAATAGTTAGCTGATGCAAAAATGAGATATTATGCGACATGAATTGACTAATCTAAGGGTAAAATTTGGGGTATTACAATCATACATTCATTTAATCACATAGGAATCACATCTATACTCATAGTAATTCATCATACATTCATTTAATCACATAGGAATCATATCTATACTCATAGTAATTCATCATACATTCATTTAATCACATAGGAATCACAGTCACACTCATGGTAATTCATCAGGAAAATAACAACATCAAAATATCAAGACATCACTACACAAGATCAGAATTTGCGAAACTCTGCTACGTTCGCTAGCAAGTTCGTTGTGCGAGTCTAGGACGAATGTTCGTCGTGCGAAACATTCTTTGCTGTGCGAACTCGTGATTACAGCAAATCGCTGTTATGCACCAGCACCAAAACCAGCCCAAAAACCTCTACGATTTTCTTCCCCAATGCCCTAAAAACATCCCTAAATCATTCCTAAGGTATTACGGCGATAAATGCACAAAATCTAGGACTTATTAGGCCAATCCCGTATCATATTTACGCCTCCAATTTCCATAATTTCTTACAAATACCCCACAGTCATTAAAGTTCTCACAATCACTTACCCTACAGGGTTGAAACCTCAATAACAGATTTGGCCACGAAGGCCTAATTTCCCTTACTCTCAAATCAGCCTCAAACCTATCAGACCACCAGTTCAAATCCCTCAAACTCATTGAACTCACCATCAGAAAGGCAACAACAATTCAATACTCAAAATCCCTAAACCCTTAAATCAGTTTTAAACACATTGAATCACATATTGAAAATAATGAAGGCACACTTGTTATTAATATTGTATACAAAGCATATTCAGGGATGGATCATCTCCAATTTCCCTCGCATCAATGGGTGGAAAGATGTGTCTGCCTGCGATAAGGGCTGACCACGTGCAACCGCTTTTGTTTTGTATAGGGGGAATGGTGCACTCGAGTCATTCAGAGTCTCTCTTGATCGTATGGTACCCAATGACGTTTGCTTATGCCTATACGATGGTCACCACCAGACACGTCAGTTTGACGTCATTTTCTTATACTACGGATGAGTGGCATGTGAGTCATCTCTTATATATCCCTATATGCCCAAGTGAATAATGCGTCAGTTTGGCTACTTGTAGATTATTCTGATACCTACCTATGAGGAGTTACAAAATTTTATGCAGTACAGAGGGGGAGAAGGCAAAGGTTATACATACCTAATAGATAATTTATGTGTAGATGTATTACTTTTTTTTTGTATTTTCGGGCAAATTTTATATATGGTCTTGACTTTTTGAATTAATATATGAATTTTTGCTTTCATTTAACTTTAATATAACATCATTTTAATTTGATTTTAATTTACTATAAGTTGGCCTAAAATATTATGATGTTGAGACAATGGTGACGTTCTGAAATGATTCAGGGGGTATTTTGGATATGCATCTCCGGATACACCCAAATAGTATACGAAGATGCATCTCTGAACCATAATTTTTTAAAACTAGATGAAACTCAGAAAATAAAAGGTTATCGTGATTTACAGTGCATTTGAAGATGCATTTTCGAACGCATGAAGATCAATTTTGGATTTTCAAGGGTGTGGTATGCACATATAAGGGTGGAAAGAGAAATGTGCATACTAGTAATCAATTTTAGGGTCTATCTGTTTTAATTTTAAGGAAAAAAATAATGTCTACGTCCTTTAAGTTATTTTAAAATATCAAGTTAGTCATTTAAGTTTTTTTTGTAACACTTTGGTACTTTATGTTAAGTAACCTTTGCGTCGTTGACCTTTTTAAAAATCTCCGTTACAATAAATTGCAAACTCATATACCATTTGAACTGGTTTTTCACGCTGATCACGAATATGCAATCAAGTTTATTAAACAAGTTATGGTTCATGAGAATCAGGGAAAAAAGTGGACAAATACATAAAGAAAAATCGTTCGATCCGACCAAAATATATAATCAAACACAAATTTAATTACATATTCGTGATCAGCGCGAAAAACCAGTTCAAATGATATATGAGTTTGCAATTTATTATAATTGAAATTTTTAAAAAGGTCAACAACGCAATCGTTACTTACAATAAAGGACCAAAGCGTTACAAAAAAACAAATATTAAAGGATTAACTTGATATTTTAAATTAACTTAAAGGACTTAAATAGTACTTTTGCCAAATTTTAAATAAATAGATTTTTTTAATTTTAAAAAATGATTTATTTGAAAAATAAACTTTTAAAATTATAAAAAATATTGGCTCTTTTTTTTAAAAAAAATTTAAAGAATAATTTCGACATCCAACAACATAAATATACAAAATAAAGATTAAAACATTAATAAAATCACATGATTTTTTAAAATAATAAATCTCTAAATAATATTTATGAAAAACTATAAAAATAACTTCAAATTTAAATAATTTTTTTAATTTTTTTTGAGAAATAAAGATTTATTAAAATCCAAAAAAAAAACAATACTTCTCAACGACGATCAAAGATTCATCTGAAAACACAACAAAGCCACCATAAACACCAACCTAAGGAAGCATTAATCTACTAATATATTATCTAAGACAAGGCATATTCCAACATCTATAAACTATGGTATCAATGATTATAGGATCATAGTATCCGAACTAATTTTATTACCAAAGCAATGATGATTCTATGGTTCCAAACTTTATTAACAGTTTTTGCAATAGCACATTTGGGAATCTTTGATCCCCAAACTTTACCCTTAAAATGGATCACCAACCTGTTCAACTCTTCACTCCAATCAAACGGGGTGTGTATAACTAGAAGCCATTGCAAAACATAGAGCCAAATTCTCCCTTATGGGTGAGCAAGAAGATAATAAGTGTTACAGAGTTTCCTTGTTGTCACATAAGTAGCATGTGTCGTGATCAAGCATCCCAAATTAATACAATCTTTCTTTAGTTGCTAAACGACCATGACAAGCCATACAAAGTGTGAATAATGCACGAGGCCTAGTCGGATTGCCAATCTAAAGCTTATGTCAATGAACCTATTGCTCTTGAATCTTCATTTATTTGTACATGCTCCTAGTTTTAAAAGATTTGTAATTCAATAATTTCTCCCAAGCTTGATTTTGATCAATCCTTTGTCTCTGTTTAAAAATTGATTTAATAATCCAAGACCAATTATTTTAAACAAAGATAACCATAATATCCTTACCTTTGATGTAATAACAATGGATCCATTTGATCCATAAGCTATCATTTTTACCACTAAGATTCCACAAGAGCTTTAGAAGGTTGGCTTTGTTCGCATTTGTAAGTATGGAATGCACCTGAGAGGGGGGGGGGGGGGTTTGAATTAGGTAATTTAAAATTTTATCTTTATTTAGACACAGGCGTGGTTATTTTTTTAGTTTGATGTTAAGTGTTGAAAGCGATAAAGTGCAGAAAAATAAAGAACACGACGATGTATCCTGGTTCCCCTCACAATCCAAGAGAACTGTAGTCCCTTTACGCAGTAAGAGATTTCACTATTGTTAGAACTTTGTACAAGTCTTATCCTAGACTTCTAGACACAAGCTTCTAACCAATCACTAAGGCAACAACACCCTATGATTAACCAAGTTGAAATGAGTACAATCCTCTCCAATTCAACTATCTTGCTTCCAACAATCTTGGAGAACAAGGAATACAAAACAATTCTAGAAAAACAAGAAGAAGTTTGAAGTATGATGAATATATATCAATTACTAGAATTGATCTTCCCTTTTAAGTGTACAAATCAATATGATATACAAGTGCTCCAAGGTTTATGATGCTGAAACTTTTTTGGACTGTTATGAAATTTGTATGCAGTAAGTTTCACTTTTGAAGTTTCAAGACAATGCACTTGTGTTTGAAAAATAAGATGAAAAATATGTTTGAATTGATTTGAAAGAGGTGAGTTTTCAACATCTAATAAGTAGAGTATTTATAACACCTCAATACCTTTATGAATGCGTATGAATGCATGAAAAGATGCCATGCTTGAGGGATGCAAAAATCATTTTGTTAGAGTTAGATTTGGAGTGAACCACTGCCATTGCTTCAGTGGTAACTGGTTACCAGAAAGAGTGTAACCAATTACACCTGAAGTGGTGTAAAAAATTGAAAGTTTCATGTGTGTAACCAGTTACTAGAAATGGTGTAACTAGTTACACCTGCCAATGCCAGCCAAAAAACTCAAAATCGTGTATGTGTAGTTGATTACCAAGAATGGTGTAACCGGTTACACCTGCTTTGAAAAAGAAAAATACATTAAAAAATGAGTTTTAGCCAAGTTTCAAAGGTGTTAAAAATATGTATGCAATATGAAATGATTACCATGATTTTTCTTGAGCACTTAACTATGAACATAATGAAATTGCTAACATGGACCTCAAGAATATTGATCAACCAAAAATGCAAAGTAAGTCTTCATAAGTTGAATAAAATTGGAAAGTTGATGCTTAATGCTTTAGCTTTGACATGAGGCTTTTTTCCATTCTTTTGCTATGACAATTTTCTTCTAAGATGTCTTCATCAAAACCAATAGTTGAAGAAACTTGCCTTCATATAGTTCTCAATAGAAATGACATTTAGCCCTATGATTCTTACTAGTGCAGACTTTCTTCCAAGTAATTTGGGATTTTCTATATTTATCACCAATGCCAGACCAAAGAAACGACCGAAATCCAACATTCACCTACTTGATGACCTTCTTAGGGAGAGGGATGTATTGCATCCAAAAGTTGGTGATAGCAAAGAGGAAACTTTTAATCAATTGTAACCTGCATGCAAAGATAAAATATTAAAATAATCTTTATAAAAAACTATTTCAAATAATTTTTTATCTAAATTTTAATAAACTATATAAATAATATATCAGTAAAATATATAATCCTATAAAAACATTTAAAAAATGAAACAAAATAGATATCAATATCTCGGTAAATTTTATTTTTTAATATACAACACAGTTGTGGTCTAGACTGCTATTAGCATCATCATAAATTTACCCTTAAAAATAATTTAAAATCGATCAATGTTTATGACACAATAAATTTCTACGAGCATCTCAGCTTGGCATCGATCTTATAAATAAAAAAATGCAAAAATACAAAGGCTTGTTGACCTCATGAAAACAAACACTATTTATATTTTTATAAAAAGAAATTGAATAAAAAACATATAGAAACTCAAATTAAAATGCCATATATTTCAAAATCTGTCAGAGAGAGAGAGAAAAAAATGAAAACTCCAACATGGCTGCTATAAAAGTACG